>JAQJVL010000012.1:3631614-4831614 GCA_035578905.1 Stictocephala bisonia | reverse complement strand
TGGTAAATTTAAAAGATGTTTATTGTAACAAACACTGGTATTTTATTTTTAATTTTTGATAATCTAAATCTTTAAAACCAAGTGGATAGAATCCAAGAATAGGCGATTCAGAGGAATCTGTAATATTCTTTAACATTACTTGGATTCAACCGCATAACATGGCATAGTTCGGAAAATAACATTTTTAGTATCTTTTTGGTTCATACCTCATAGAATTAAAGATTCATTGAACACTAACTCACTAACCACTTTTAAAACTATTTGTATCATTTTAACTTCCACGACAAACGAGGCTCTTGAATCATGTTTGTTTAACTTTTTTTCAGTCCTATCCTTTTGAGTCACCTTAAAACTCTCATCAACACACTATTTTCTCTGAGAGAAATTGCTTGTAAAAAGGTGTTTAGCTTGTAACAAAACTGGGATCTTATAACTTAAAATAACTTATTAGTTTAGTATGAAATTAATAACAAAAATAACTTTTGTAGTTAATTAGTTTGTTATTTTCAAAATGTTTTCCTCATGAAGGTTGAAAAGCACAGAACATTAAGGTCTCAATGATGTGCGTCATTAAAATGAAGACGTGTCATCAGTGAACATTGTAATGGCGCAGGAAACATTTAAATCTCGTCAATTGCAAAGTAATGAATTTGAGAGGGGCACTTTTAAGTTGAGTGGAAAATTCTGAGATAGAGGGAATCACTGTTTGGGGTTTCCAGAAGTGGCAAAGCTCTCATTTTTGTAATTGCAAGGTAGAATACACGTCTTGTCGTGAACGAGTGCTCTCAAGGTCAGGTTGCAGGGTAATTGTTACTTTTGGGAATTGCGCAGTCCCAGAGATATTTCTCACGAGACATGTTTCATTTTTGTTAAATCTAGACATAGTTTTGTAAGCTATATTCAAACAGAGCTCGATGTGCTGATTGAGCACATCAAAATGTCGTCCCTGGAAACCAAAAACAATTAATTAATGCCCCTTAGAAAAATTAATTTTGTCTCCTAATTTCATTACGCCCAACAGAAAACGCTAAAACCATGGCTTTCTATTTCAATCATTATGTCCGTAATAACGATCTCAAAATCAAAATCTTTATTGGACCAAATTAACAATAATAATTTGCATCAGCCAAGTCATACTAACATTAACTAAAACTAAACAGCACAGCTCGTAACATTTAATATGTGACATCACTTAACCTATATGATATGACAAACCTATGTCACCTTCCTGACAAAAACTCACGAACGCTGTAACAGACAAGATTTACCAAATGGCCTTTTAGACGTTTTCTAAATTTTGATGTGTCTGACTCCAGCCTAAGAGAGTGTGGAAGTCTATTGAAAAACAAGTCCCATTATATACTGTATGGTTTTTGAAAAAAGATGTTTTGTGTTTGGGGATTGGTAGTGTATTTTGATTACGGAGAGATAAGAAGATTTATGTGAAAAGTTAAATTTTAAAAAGTTTTGACTGACAAATATCTAGGATGTAAATGGATGGTAAAGTCAATATTCCTGTACTTCGAAAGATTTATTTGCACGATTGGCGTCTGTTCATATTATAAATAGTCCTCACAGCCCGCTTTTGGAGTTTAAAGAGATATAGAGTTTGTTTACTCTCGTGACCCCAAATAGGGACAGCAAATACTAAGTGGGGATATATCAGCCCATAATATTTTGCCAATAGGACTTCACTGTTTACATAATTTTTAATGCTATGCAACACAAATATTCCAGAACTAACCTTCTTGGATACATATTCAATATGGTTGTGAAAATTAAGTCTCTCGTCCAATACCAATCCCAAAAACTTGACACTACTGCTAGGGTAACCTATGGTTTCGTCTATAAGAAGGTTGAAGGTATCTCATCACAACAATTGAAGTGTCATTAGGTGAACTGTTTTAGTGGACCATAAGTTTATTTATGTAAAAAAATGAATATTTTCTTATTTTTCTGTTAAATATGAGATACTTTAAGTATCATTCTTGACGATTTTAAATTGAAAAACTCTTTCTATCAACTTTATGGTCCACTAGATTGGACGTTTTATAAATGCATTTTCATACTACCACTGTACGTGTATGAGTGGGCATGTGGGTCACTACCATTGTACGTGTATGAGTGGGCATGTGGGTCACTACCACTGTACGTGTATGGGTGGGTCAATATCACTGTACGTGTATGAGTGTGTAGTTGGGTCACTACCACTGTACGTGTATGGGTGGGCGGGTGGGTCACTGAGCCACCCCGCCGGTTACAGTTAATTTTATGTTATAATAAGATTATATATATTTAGATTAGAAAATTGTGTGAGGGGACTAAGAAGCAGAGTATGTGCCTTTTCTATGTAAAGCCATATACAGTTTTACATTTTTTTACTCATTACCTTTTTTTGTAAGAAGAGACCGATCTTCTTAACCTTACTCTGCTCATTACCCATGGACTATTGATCTGTGCGAGAAATACTTATTCAGACAAAGTAAGGGGGTGAACCAGTACAGTAGAAGGCGAAAATTACTTATAAATCTTTCAGTCCAAATCTACTTCTAACCCGAGCTCAAAGTCCTAACTCCTTAGACCGCTCGGCCACCGGTTCGCCCAAATCTACACGAACCGTACAGTTCAAATGTTTTGGTCTGCTGATGGTAAATTTCTTGTGTACTATAGGCCTGTTGACTTCCCAGTGGTAAATTGGCAGTTTGGGGAACGGCCACCTTCACTAGTTGTCACTTAGTAGAAAAACCAATACTAATACACTCCTGACCATAAACTTGAACAGTTTGTAATTCGTTTTATAAACTTTATAACTCAATTGTGTGTCGTTATATTTTACAAATAAAACTCATAAGAGTTTTTGAAAATAAAAATAAATATATACTGATTCAATTGGGGTATTCCATTAAACATGGTATACCTATGGTATACCATGTCTAGGTATACCTCCTAGACATGGTTTCCTGCCAAGAAATATTCAGTTCAATATAAAATTCATGTCACATGCAGTTTTAATGAAAAATTTTCTCTGTAGCTTTTGGTTATTTTATATCAAATGTAATTCTTTTTTATGTAGAATTATTGTAAGAAAATTAAAATTACGGAAAAGTTTCTTCAACTGCCAAGCCATCGCTGTGAAGTCGACATGTTTTTCTACTGTTTTGTTTATTACTATAATGAGTTATAATGAACACTGTATGATTATTAAAGGCCCATAAGTTTCTATAATCTCATTCAGTTTCACGTATTTTAACTGTACAAAAGGTATAAAAATACTCAATTTTTTACAAAAATGACGTATGGTCCAATAGAACTGTTCTGCGACAATTCAATTCGACAGACAATTCAGTGTTGTAGTACGGTAGTATTAGGGATCGATCGATGAAATAGAAACCCATATTTTTAGAGTTTTTTCGAAGAGCGAAACGGTCACTTTAATTACATTATTCAAAGTAATTTAAACAAATTAATAAAATGTATTACGAAATTAATATTTTGAATTTTAGATTTGAATAATATAAGGGACGATTTATATGCATTTTTATAATGTTCCTGGCAAAATTAAAATTTTAATTTTGATAAGAGAAAAACAAGAAAGAAAAAGAATAGTACATATATAATACGTGGTCTCCATTGGCTGTAAAACCCAAATCGGCTGAATTATTTTGATAAATTATTGATTTTTTTTGTGCGACGTCAAATTAAGTCTTCCATTTAAGGAAGAAAGGACGGCCGAACATGGTGTGTATGCATGCCACCAAAATGGGTTTTCGGGCGAAGTAAATTTAAACAATATGCACTCCTACATGAATTAACAAACGTAAACTATAGGTAATTTTCAAATATATAATATATAGATATTTTATTATTCTGAAATATGCAGTAAGCATTATTTACATTATATCAGCCGGGTTGACTAATGACAAAACTAAATAAATAGATCTGCATACTATTATAGAAGAACACATTTTTCTTTGAATTCTTGAACACTTAAAACACATAAACAAATAATAATGAAAAATATTTCAACAAAAAAAACCCCCAAGACATATTGTATCTGAAGGGGGTTCTATCACAAAATAGTATACATGATTGAGTTCAATACAAATTAGAGTTCACACCTTAGAACATACATAGTTATTTTGAAAGAAAAGATAAATAAAATTAACTTAATTGTTGTAAACCTGTTGTCTAGAATAACTATTATAATTCAAGCACAGAAAAACACTAAAATGAATGTGAACATATGTTGTAGTAATTGATCACAAACACAATATAAATAACCGTGAACTATTAGAAACAGACGATGGTAAGAATTTGACTGTCTTCTTAATTTTCATAATTCTATAACCAAAATCTTAGATATTTCAAAACAAATACTAGCATTGGTTAGCCAGTGACCTTGACCGGAGGGTTCTGACGTTACATGATTGAGTTCAATATCAATTAGAGTTCACACCTTAGAACATACATAGTTATTTTAAAAGAAAAGATAAATAAAATTAACTTAATTGTTGTAAACCTGTTGTCTAGAATAACTATTATAATGCAAGCACAGAAAAACTATAATGAATGTGAACATATGTTGCAGTAATTGATCACAAACACAATATAAATAACCGTGAAATATTAGAAACAGACGATGGTAAGAATTTGATTGTCTTCTTAATTTTCATAATTCTATAACCAAAATCTTAGATATTTCAAAACAAATACTAGCATTGGTTAGCCAGTGACCTTGACCGGAGGGTTCCGACGTTATCGCAAGATAATGGAGTCAAGCAACATCGAGTGGAGGAGCTGTCCCTTGGATGGGTGACCGTCTGAGGGATCTCGTCTTTGCACGCAGCCCGCCTGCCCGGTCACTGGTGATGGTTTGAAAGTCACCCTTAATCCGTTGGTCCCCAAGTTAAGTGTTAAGGAGGTTCTTAGCTCTAACTTCTCCAGGTAAAATAAGACATCTAACGTTTTTTAACTTTAATATTTCGTCTTCTTTATTTATTTTTTTTTTTTTTTGAAATGTTATAAAACATGGGGCTATAAAATTGAAAGTGTTGTTAAATAAGCCAGATATGGCTTAGGAACACTGAGCATCTCTGCGGTTCTCAGTTTTTCTCTGTAGTCACCTTTAAAATGTAGATTATACCCACTTCTTGTACCAATACAATGAACGGACCTGGTCAAATTCAGAAAATCTGAGTATGATTATTCTTAAAATTGTTCTTCTTCAGTAATTTTACAAATAATCTTTTTCGCTTATGGGAAAATTTATAGATACTTCTCCAACAAATAAGCTCATATTCAATTATCCTTTGTGCAAGAGAAAAATGAAGTGAAAGGACCGTGTGATTTAGACAAATATCTCTAAAAAATAAAATAATAGAATAATAGACATTTTTTCCAAACTATCAAAATGTACTTTACTCAACCATATAATAACTGGCTTGAATAGCTTAAGCATACTTTCTAGTTAATATTTATTTTAGTATTATTACAACGGCTACTGATTTTTATTTGTAATATATACTGAATTTTAATGTCTTGCAAAACAACTGTTGGTATTATTTTAAATATTTCTGGGTTAAGAAGAGTTTTCAGGATGTTTAATTCTTTTGAAAAAACATTTTTTTTAATTTTAGTATCCCAAAAACTGTTTATGCACGAGTTGTGATAAGAAATATCCTACTATTATTGTCTGATTTTTAAACCGAATAACAAACAGGCATACGTACTATGGATTCTAATAAAATTTCAAATATTATATCTTTCTCTTTATTTAATCTAAAATATTAAACGTGAGTAATAATTTTAGTTCCAGGCAAACAAATTACCTTTTCATATTAAAAACGTCAGGCACGGTATCAAAAAACAATTTCAAAAGCAATTGTTACTAAGAGATAATAACAGCTTGTTTTTTGAGGTACAAAGGTGATGTCCTAGGAACGGTCTAACGAACTTACCTCATAGCTAGAAGGAAAACAGACGTTGGTGACGTTAATCTGAGAACCACTTTAAACCTGGGATGAACGCAAATCACTCACGACCATAAGTAATTTCGCTAAGTACATCGTGCGGGTCTCTGCAACTGACTGGTTGGGACAGTAAAGCCAAGGTTGAATTAACTTTCGGAAAAAAGGTGCCGTTGGCCTCCTTTCAAAAAATTAACCCGTTTTGTAACTTTTTACCCGGAGATCGAGTATTTAGATGTGCTATTAGAAGGACTTCCGATGTGGTCCAAACGAGATCACTCACCTAAGGACACATTTCCCCAGATGTTTCAAGGTCGAGTTTAGAATTTGGGAATTATATATAAAGTAGATAGGTTCTGCTTACGATAGCTATGTTTTTTTAATTAGCATAAACGTGTTGGTACATATTCTAATCAGTGGAGACGTTCAAATCACGGGGAAAAAATATTTAGAGCCTAAAAGAAAATGATAAGAGTCATGATGGATATGAACCCAAGAGAATCTTGCAGAAAAATGTTTAAAGAACTTGGTATTCTTACATTCCCAGGATTGTATTTGTTAGAAGTAGTAAAAAATGTACATGAAAATATATATTCTTACCAACAAAATAATGTGAACCACGACCAAGTACTAGAAGTAAAAATAAACTACGTGCCCCCAAACATAGATTAAGAAAATATGTCCATTATGTAGCGGAATAAAAATTTACAATAAAATTCCACAGAAATACAAAAGCTTGGGGAATGCCAATCAGCTCTATAGAAACTTCAGGCAGTTTCTAGTTGACCAAAGCTATTACTCCGTCTCCGAATTTCTGTAGGAGAGGATGTTATATTTTTGATACACTGAAAAATAATTTATTAAGTATGATATTGCGTATAAATTATTGATTAGTTGGCTCTTTATTTTGTTATTTCTTCTTTTTTAATTCTTAGGTTAGTAGTTTTGTAACAATTGACGAGTCCCCAGTTAGTAGCAGATTATCTGTTTAACACTAATGTAATTTTCTGTGACAATAAACCATTTCATTTCATATACAGTACAAATAAAACGTCACACAACACAAAATGTATTACATGAAACTATAATTAAATGAAGTGAAAATGAAAAAACGTCTTTATTGGGGGTAGGTAGGTAGGCAGGTGGATGGGGAGGTTGTTGGGTAATTGGGTAGGTAGTTTGGTAGGTTAGATTATGTTAGGTTAGGGTACTTGATTACAGCTGTATAACATATAGTTTCTATTTGGGGGGCATATAACGGAATCTGACTCTCCGCCTTTATGCAAGAAAATATTAGCTACTAAATATTATTTTATGTAGTAATTTACTAAATTTCACAAAATCTGGGAAGCACATAAAAATATTAATGGCTTACGTCCATTATTTATACAAAACATGAAAGCAGTTTACAACAAATATTTATACGAAAATATGAAATCTTAAAGTGAATGTAGTCTAATACTATTCCCACACTGACTAGTTTCTTGGAATAATTTGGATATAATTATCTCTTCACACTTGTTCGCTAACTATAAACTCCTCACTGCGGGATCCCCCCTCCCCCCCATTTGTACATGTTGGAAGTTACGAAAATTATTGTTTTTGTTGTGTATCCTACCCATTACCTATGTTCTGTTCATTATTATTAGATTCATGTTTTACGTGTGAATTAAGGACATGCCTAAAACTTTACATCTAAGACTAAAAGAATTTAAAGATTCCTACACGGAAGGTTACGAGGCCATTGAAAGCAGGTAGTGTAGAGTGTATAATAAGTACCGTATATATCCAATACCCTAGGACAGTAAGTACGTGTCCTGTGTATCCTTGAATGTCCAGATTGATTCCTGTACCTAACCATTACCACGCGTCCTTTCGGTGAATCGCCGATGTACGGTAATGGACAGGTACCTTCCGCATACAGCCTACTGCACACATAGAGTACGTTGTACAATGTTAGAATTAAGAGTCTGCAGAGGCTGTCGGAGGCTGTCGGCCATGTTGGTTTTAATCCCATAAGAACAATATTATTTTCGTATTTCGTTCTACCGAACAAACGATCACGCGTATCCAAACTAAACAGTTATTTTTAAACGGTCTTTTTTCCAAACAAATTGCTTTTGACCAAGAATTAAATTGCACGTTGGAATTGCTTCGTGAATTCCTAATTAGTGTTATAGAAAAAAATATAAAATCTATTTAGTTTTTAAGTTTTTATTTTCACATACTTTTAAAAACTAGGCGTATGTATTCAAAATATCAAAATCAAACCCAATGCGCAATATGATGACTTTTAAAATGACACCTCATTCACAACTTTTGGTCAATAAATAACGAAAAAGTATGGATTCGCAAATAACTTTGTTATTATGGGATTATAATCAACTTGGCCGACATGATCTGCAGACTCTTATGTGCAAATTTGGATAATTGTACTGTAAATAATTTAAAGAAACACAATTTTACGTACGAACCTATGCTCTATTGTAGGACATTGAAAGTGACTACAATATGCTTTAATTCATATACCCAGTTATGTCAAGTCTTGTCATCGCTTATTTGTTAATGATGTTAGGTACAAACAATATTTTTTTTAATTGTTTGTCTATTTATTTATTCAAAATACAAAATAACTCTTCACAACAGTTTTGTTATCTCCAGCCTATGGTATAAATTGTTTTTTCTGGGCACATTGTAGTGTTCAGCGTTATCACGAAAATTGTGGAATTATTTTCGTATATGTCTAAAGATCATAACTATCGTAGTATAATAATAATCTTTTGTTCCTTATCAGCACATCTCATTGTATTTGAAATAAAATTAGTCTCTATGAAAATGTATTTATTCGATGAGTAAATATGGTGACTTCCGAGCGGATCTTCAGCAACCTTTCGGAGCCCCAGCTACCTGCTTTGGTTTTCTTATCATTTCATTGCGTAAATCCTCTTATGACCTACGGTACATACTCAATCAGTCACTGTATATCAAGCAGTGTGCTACCACGAAGAAGAAATAAACAGAGGTCGAATCCAATAGTGCGCTAAATGTATGTCGAGTTAGTTTTAAATGAATTAGTCGAATAGTTAGTTATCCAGTTTTCCGTGGGGATGGCAGTGCCAGCACCTTGTCAATACTTTCCTTTACTCTCCCGAAATCCTTAAGGAGGACTAGTAAGATTTATAAAGATTTACATTAGTTGTATCTATGCGTAACATCACTGGAGCCATAAGAAAGCGACCTCTGTTTCTTTTTCTTCGTGGTGCTAAAGAAACCATACGTCCGTATGGCCAGAAGCTAAGATTATATGTGCTTTTTACATCCATTCAGTAAAATGGCTTTTTTTCTTATATGAATGTATGAAAAAAAAATGTGGATACGTCCAATCAGTGGTTTCGATACAAAACGACGTCTGTGACTCTATTTTGGAATCTATTTTGCGAAAAAGTAGAATTAATTTTCGTGTGATAAAATAAATTAATTATAGCCTAAAATAATCAACTTTAAATATATAACTATTCTTTAACAATTAAAAAATTTAGACATATACTATAGAAAATCTCCTTTCGAATTTAGTTTTCAAGTTTGTTATAATTATCCTTGTCGAGAAAATATATTTAAGAATTATGATATTGACGTATAAAGTATAAACCATTAAATAATTATTTTTTGTTGAACAAAAGTTAGTTAATGAATTGATTTTTTTAATAATACAAATATACTTATTTCTTTAAACCTGTAGACTGTTTGTTAGATTTTTAATAACTTTGTAAAGCAGCAACATTTTAGTACAACTAAATGATTTTAAATATTTTTGTACGTAACAGAATTAATGTAGGATATACTGAATACATTGGGTTTATTTATTAATTTAGTGCTACAGTATTTGATTGACGTGATGTGTTATTGTCAATTCTTTATCAAATATTGGTGAAAGAAGAAATATTTATTTACAAGATTATTGATTTGTTTGTTTCGTTTACTGGTGAAAATTTAAGAAAATTAATTCACTTCCAGGTGAAACAGTAAAATTACAGCTACACTGAACTGTTAATTTTCTTGTCTACTTTTATCGGATTGACCAATAATTTAGCCCTCACCTGCTGGCTTTCATAAATGGGGTGTCCGTCCAAGGACTCAAATTACCTGCTTATTCCTCCAGCAACAATTTTAAAAATTCACTAAATTTGTAATGAAAATCCCAAAAATATTCAGAGAATATTACAACTTCATGACTTTACTGCTAACAGAGAGGCGGTCGACGGAAGCAAATGAAATAAAGTACATTACAGCTTTTGTGAAGTCTCGAAAATGTAACTGTCATGACATTAATTAGATATAATAATTAATTACCAGCGTGGTGGCTTAGAGGTTAAGTCATCGATTGAAAAGTCCAAGGTTCGAATCACCAAGTAAGCTATCCTTTGACACTTAGCTACTCGGCTACTCGTTGAATAAAATTCACGCACAGGCCTACAGGCAAATTTGAACTGGCGAGTGAGGTTTTTATAAAAAAAAATAATCAGAGAACAATGGTCCGTTTTAATAATACAATTCCTTAGGTATTATATTTAAAAATAAATTTATTTTCTTTCCCCTATTTAAAAATAAAACCCTTTTTTGACCGACATTTTGTGTCCTCTTACACTACAATCTTAAAATTGTCGGAAACTTTTTTTCGTACCTCCTCATACCTCGTACATTATAAAAATGTGTTAAGAGGCCTCAAAACCCCCGCGCTGAGAAGTGTAAAAACTGCTTTGTGCGGTCAAAGATTTACGACAGCCTTTATTTACTGTCGTAAAATTATAAATGAAGTATCTATTTAAAGATAAAGACATTTTTGACTCGAATCGATTTTTTAATTTTCAACTTCTCCTTCATTTTGATTTTATAGGTTATTGAAGTTACCCAATATTCAAACTAGTACCAAATTAAAACTAGAGCTGTTATCGAAATTTTAAAAAGCGATGTGAAGATGTTCGGTAGAGGGATTAAAAAGCATGAGTAATAAAATGCTTAAACCACTCCGTGTGACTCTGAATGCTGCATATATTGTGATTGGTCTCGTACATATCAATCTGGCTGGTGTGGTATGATAGTCATTCTTCATTTTAGACTTGCCTTACCCTTCGTCGCCACAATCCATGATGAGCTTATGCGACGACATTCGTCACCACCCAACTCTTCTTCCAGCAGATCCAGTTCCTGACTCCAATTCTTTTAAGATCTTTTCCTGACTCTTGAATATTTCCCTTTATTGGTTTTCCTCACTTCTATTTTCCTTCCATATTCTGTTGTAGTAATTATTGGCTTTCGTTCCTTTTCATTATCTGGACATTACCCACATTAATCTGATTGGTTTTTAAAAAATATTACAACATATTCTCTTTTAATAAGCTCATCCAACTGTACATTAGTTCTCATTCTCTATTTTCCACCAATATTAACAAGCCCAAATATTTTCCTTAACACTTTCCGTTCGAAAACTCTTAAACTAGACTAGACCGATAGGGTAGATGTCCTATTAGAAAAAAATACTGAGTTTTACCAAGCAGAGACGTCGTTTCTTTAGGAAATTATGGAATAATTTCAACAATTCTTGTCACCCTCTCTTATATACTTCAGCATTACTAAATTTTTTAAAGAAAATAAACTAGACTTTAAAACAATTTTTGTCAAGTGCTGTTTTTTAACCTTTTTAGTGTTATTCGATCACAATGTTATTTACCAAACTAAAGATTTTACCTGTAAGTATGTTCAAGGTATAATTTTAGAGTTTGATGTTATAAAATGCACGATTTTGTCCTTAATATTTAGTTTTTTAATTAGTATAATACGTTTTGGTACAAACACAGTACAAGTAAACGTCACACAACACAAATGTATTACAATATAAGCAAAAAATGCACAAATATACTACAATACAAGTACAAAATGCACAAATGTGTCAAAATATGAGTACAAAATTCACAAATATTGTGGAGTTCGATTTTCCTCTTAATACTCCCCCAGTTACATAAACTAAGTCATAGAAATGAAATGTAAAAAAAAAAAAAAATACCTTTATTATAGGTGTGATGTTAGGACTGTAAAGTCCTCTCTAACACTTAATCCCAAAGTGGACATAAAAAACTAAAAATGTTCACGCTAGAAATAAGTGTAATATTGGCCTTGGAAAATACGTGTACATTTATTATTATTTACATGAATACGTAATATCTTCACTAACATAAATAACTGTGCATTTAACATTTATAATTAATTAAAAATAAGTGTATGAACCTCAAGTAATTTACCTGATTCAGATCTTTATATAACTGAAGTAAATGATCACAATTAATTTGACAACAGTATTTCTTGTCAAAGATCAATTTCTCTTCAAGGCCTCGATTTCCTCTTTGCTGTTTAATTAATTACGTACTTTCACAAAGGGGTTAACTCTTTTGGCTGTTTACTTTGCTTCTCCCGTAGCGTAATGGATTTTGGTATACCGGTTACTACGAGTGGTTAATGGAACAAAAATATTTATTAGTTAATTACTTTCATTTGCTAGCGTGTCCTTAGTCTGTGAAGGTCAACTCCACTCGGGTGAAGGCAGACGTTGTTTATCCCGCAGTAAAAAGAAGTATTTTAGTTTATATAGCTTAATTGTATGTCTTATTTAGACCTCCACTAGTGGGTTCCTATGCACCGTGTCATACTTTCTCGCCCAATAACTATGAAATATTTTGGCCAGTGACACTCTGCAAAGAAAGTTTGGATCTTTTACCACTACTTTTTTTGTTTCCGTTAGTTCACTACCACTTGATAAATATTCTATTGCTCTAAAAACTGTTCCCCGCTCATTTTTACGTCCACTGTGGTATTCCATATTCGCTAGGAAACCGATATCACTGGCCTTATCTTATCGCTTTCCAAAAAATTACACATTGAGAGCGCATTAGAAGGTAAGTCAATCATTGGATTTACAATTTGTGATCAACTTTAGTAGCCACAAACCTGACCTGACCTAACCGCAAAAAAGTAGTGGAAGTGAATTAACAGAAAAGGTCCAAAAATGTCATTACATTTATATATTATGACTTCAGTGCAATTTTTGTATGTAGTATTTATTAGTTACTAGACCTAATCTTGAACTAACTAACTTTACAAATACAAAAAAAATTATTTAATATCGGAAATGCATTGTAGGTACATATATTAGTAAATGAATTTATCATTTTTTGTTAAATATTACAAGTCTCTGAATAACTTAATACATTACCTCTCTTTTATTTATATTTGTAGTAATATGACAAAATAATGTTAATTAAATTTAGCACTATTTTTAATTTTACAAACTGAAAGTACCATAGAATAGCCTAAAGGCAATGAGATATTTCTACTCCACCTTTCAAACTACTCACGTCTCACTTAATTATGTGACTTTTACTGGTTCCAAGACCGTAAACTCATTTAATGGTGGTATTCACACATCCACACTTCTTTTTCCTGCCGAACGAGGCTATCAGACATATAATATGTCAATGACTTGTATTAACGTCGATTAATGCGGTATTTTTCTGTTATTAGGGATACTCTAATCCGAAATGTCTGTGTGTTGATGGTGATATAGGTCAATCAGTTCTACCTGGTGTTGAGGAAATAAATGGTTTGTCTGTAGGATGAATGTATCTGTTATATTTAGAGCTGAGGAGATGTTTGTTTTCAGGAAGAATGTTTGTTCTATTTAGTGTTTAGGAGATGTATGGTTTGTTTTTAGGATGAGTGTATCCGTTCAATTTAGAGCTGAGGAAATTAATGGTTTGTTTGTTCTATTTAGAGCCGAGGTTTGTTTGTTCTATTAGTGTTAAGGAGAAGAATGGTTTGTTTGTTCTGTTTAGTGTTGAGATGTATTGTCTGTTTGCAGGATGAATGTTTTTTTCTATTTAATGTTGAGAAGATGAATGGTTTGTTTGTTCTATTTAGTGTTGAGGAGCTGTATGGTTTATTTGTAGGATGAATGTATATGTTCTATTCAGAGCTGAGGAGACGAATGGTTTGTTTGTTCTTTTAAGTGTTGAGGAGATGAATGGTTTGTGTGTAGGATGAATGTATCTGTTCTATTTAGAGCTGAGGAGATGAGTGGTTTGGTTGCAGAAAGAATGTTTGTTCTATTTAGTGTTGAGGAGATTAATGGTTTGTTTGTTCTATTTAGGGTTGAGGAGATTAATAGTTTGTTTGTTCTATTTAGTGTTGAGGAGATGAATGGTTTGTGTGTGGGATGAATGTATCTGTTCTATTTAGAGCTGGGGAGATGAATGGTTTGTTTGCAGGAAGAATTTTTGTTTTATTTAGTGTTGAAGAGATGAATGGTTTATTTGTCCTATTTAGAGACGAGGAGATTAATGGTTTGTTTGTTCTATTTAGTGTTGAGGAGATGAATGGTTTGATTGTTCTATTTAGGGTTGAGGATATTAATGGTTTGTTTGTTCTATTTTGTGTTGAAGAGATGAATGGTTTGTTTGTTCTATTTATTGTGGAGGAGATGAATGGTTTGTTTGTTCTATTTAGGGTTGAGGATATTAATGGTTTGTTTGTTGTATTTTGTGTTGAAGAGATGAATGGTTTGTTTGTTCTATTTATTGTGGAGGAGATGAATGGTTTGTTTGTTCTATTTAGGGTTGAGGATATTAATGGTTTGTTTGTTCTATTTTGTGTTGAAGAGATGAATGGTTTGTTTGTTCTATTTATTGTGGAGGAGATGAATGGTTTGTTTGTTCTATTTAGGGTTGAGGATATGAATGGTTTGTTTGTTGTATTTTGTGTTGAAGAGATGAATGGTTTGTTTGTTCTATTTAGGGTTGAGGATATGAATGGTTTGTTTGTTGTATTTTGTGTTGAAGAGATGAATGGTTTGTTTGTTCTATTTAGGGTTGAGGATATGAATGGTTTGTATGTTGTATTTTGTGTTGAAGAGATGAATGGTTTGTTTGTTCTATTTAGGGTTGAGGATATGAATGGTTTGTTTGTTGTATTTTGTGTTGAAGAGATGAATGGTTTGTTCGTTCTATTTAGTGTGGAGGAGATTAATGGTTTGTTTGTTCTATTTAGTGTTGAGGATATGAATAGTGTTTTTGTAAGTTCAAAAGATGGGTGTTTGTGGATGACTAATATTTGAAGGGCCGTACATATTTATAAAGGTCCGAAGTATTAAATACCGTATACTTGCAATAACTGTTGGACATATTTGAAGACCACGCATAGTATTATCAGTTAAATAATTTGTGCAATCCATATAGTAGATGAAGAATTATAAGCTTTTGTACAGACTTGCTTCTCTTTAATCTTTCCAATAGTTGGTGTAATAGTTTTTTTTTTACTTAAGTGTGCTAAGACTAAAAAGTAAAATGTTCTTCATCTTTACAGAACGACTATAAAGTAAACATAGATTATGTAAATTAAGCTATATGTGAACAAGTTCTGAATCCATCAACCGTTACAACTCCATTAAACAAATAATGAATATAAAAGTTTCCTTGTATCTTATCATATTAACAGGTGGAAACATGTTCATTTAGGAATATTAAATTATTTTCTTCACATAAATCATGCAATATTTAAAATTTGATTAGTTTTGCAGTCTTAGAATTTATAGAGTTTGACTGGGCTTGGGTTAGAGTGATGGAAAAAGAATTGGAAGCTCTGCGTGACAGCGTTAGGAAATGCTGACTCCATAGTACAACTAGCAGAGTTCCCTATAGGTAATTAATATGGATGTCATCACGAAAGAATTCGAGGCCGAAGAATAAGGGGAAATGTACTACTTTAATTTCAGTGTAGATAGTCAAGCCCCGATACCATTTGACTTAAATTGTTATTGTTCAAAGGTTGTACAAGTACAACAATCCATAATTCTGCGTTAATTGATTACTTAAGAATTATTGACTATTGAGTTCCTCGGGTTAGTAAATTAAGTTGAGGTTTCAGAACCAGTACCTTCCGTCTATTGCTGTATAAGGTACATATTAGATGACCTTCCCGTTCTGCTGTATAATGTATATAATAGATTACCTTTACGTTCTGTCTATTTCTGTGTATGGTAGAGAAAAGATTAACTTTACGTTCTATCTCCTGCTGTATAAGGCAGAGAAAAGATTAATTTTACGTTCTGTCTATTTCTGTGTAAGATAGAGAAAAGATTAACTTTATGTTCTGTATCTTGCTGTATAAGGTAGAGAAAAGATTAACTTTACGTTCTGTCTACTTCTGTGTAAGGCAGAGAAAAGATTAACCTTACGTCCTGTGTCTTGCTGTGTAAGGCAGAGAAAAGATTAACTTTACGTTCTGTCTCTTGCTGTATAAGGCAGAGAAAAGATTAACTTTACGTTCTGTCTATTTCTGTGTAAGTTAGAGAAAAGATTTTCTTTATGTTCTGTCTCTTGCTGTATAAGGCAGAGGAAAGATTAACTTTACGTTCTGTATCTTGCTGTATAAGGCAGAGAAAAGATTAACTTTACGTTCTGTCTCTCTATTTCTGTGTAAGTTAGAGAAAAGATTTTCTTTATGTTCTGTCTCTTGCTGTGTAAGGCAGAGGAAAGATTAACTTTACGTTCTGTCTCTTGCTGTATAAGGCAGAGAAAAGATTAACTTTACGTTCTCTCTCTCTCTCTATATATATATATATTAGATATGTCCTATACGTTAAGTCTATTGCTGTATAAGGTAGAGATTAGAGATGGCCTTTCCGTTATATCTATTGCTGTATAAAGTAGAGATTGTTTTATTTAGATGATCTTTATGTTCTATCTATAGCTGTACAAAGTAGACATTAAGATTATGTCTACCTTTACGTTCTGTCTATTACTGTCCATGGTAAAAATTAAATTACTTTTACATTTGGTCTATGGCTGTAGATCGGGTTTAAGTGAATGTCAAACTATACTTAAAATGTTTTGGTATGTTGGTGAACATCACATGAGAAATCATAAACGAAGTATTGTCTTTGTAACTTTAATTAATATTTTTATAAATTTGTATCCCTCATAACAGTAAATATTTAAAATAACTTTTTAACATTCTTTGCAGCAAAGAATTACATTAAAATTTCCATTATTGTGAATTGTAACGCCAAAACCGGATTATTGCACAGTATAAAAGCAACGCTTGAGTGGGTAGCTCCTTCAGTTTTTGAAAGGCAGCTTGGTTGTTTTATTTGATGTGTATTGTAGTGGGCTTTACTGGTGACTTAACATAATTATTTACTAGTTTTTATTATTTTTCAGCTAGTGATTTCTTTTATTATTATTATTATTTTTTTTTTTTTTTTTTTTTTCGAAAAGGAGATGCCGATCACCTCTTCAACCTAACTATACCCATTCCCCATATACTATTGATATGTGAGGGGAACTTCTCAGACAGAGTAAGGGGGAGAACCAATACAGTAAAAGGTAAATATTACTGATAAAAACTAACAGTCAAGGATATGATTTGGAGCTGTGCTATCACTGACTCAGGTATTAAGTCCTGACGCCTTAGATCGCTCGGCCACTGACTCTACCATATACGTGAAACAGAACGAGTGGAAGCTAAGGGTACCTTTATAACAAGAACACTTGGTTGTTACTGGAAGTAACTCTATCAATTGAATAAATTAAATGGCCTTTATTTCGTTCGCATACTTTTACACGTATGTAGGCCAGCTTTTTATGATAGTCTAGTTACTTACTGCACACTGTTTTATGTTTGCAGTTTATTAAAATGTAAATAAAAATTTAAAATCTAAAAGGTTTGTATCTAATATACCTTGTGGCCCGCCGATACTTTTTTTAAGAGTCTTATGGTCCTTGGGGTTAATAGTCTAGGAGCCACTTTGGTACATTATGAACCATATTATTATCTGATATGTGAACAAGAGTATAATAATAGTAATAATTTATTTCCACCAATATACAACATGGTTACAAACTTCGTACATGCTTGGAAATATGTGTTTAACCACCTAGATATCGGTTGGGGAAAGGATCAAGGTTCAGAACAATAGTTAAAACGTGCTTTTGGAGAGAAGGATGACGCACACGCTTGGTTATTTGTGTAAAATATTAATACTAAAAACACTATTTTAATAATGACTATACAATTATTTCTCACACTATCAAATCAGTTTAGGAAAATTGCATCAATCATTTAAAATAAAATCAATCGAATTGTCTTATTGATCAATGAAAAGTTTCTTTCAAAAATACAAGGATCTTATCGTAATTAATTTATATTCATCGCATCAATGCAAACCACATCAGACTATATTTAGCTAATTATTTAAAAAAGTCTCATATTTGATGAAATAATCTGCTGGTTCCGATATCGATGACCTTCTGTGAGGCAAACAAGTAAATAAGCATGCTTCTATCCATATTTTGGCGTTTCCAAGGCTCAACGTCTCACCTGATATTGGCCGACATTGAAGACAGCCGAGGCAAGTCGCAAGTCCTGAGCACCGTGGTCGGAGGGTGCTGGACTAAGAGGATCAGCAACAACTGACGTCTTTTTCACCGAACGTCGTGAACAACGTTATTCAGATGAGGAAGGCAGGGAGTGCGGTCAGGTTACTTAGTGCCACTCATCATATTACTTATTGTACACCCTCATTTCTTTTAACGAGAGGCCAATTTCCCTCTTACCCTTGTTCTTTCCATTCCCCATAGACATAGGGCGAACAAGTGCAGTACAATATAAACATTAGTTACAATTTTTTTTCCAGTCCAGGCCGGATTCGAACCAGCGTTATCTCTAACCCTAGCTTAAAGTTCCTGACGCCTTAGACCGCTCGGCCACCGGCTTCCCATTTATATTTAATACCACTGGGTTATTCAACAACATCCAATTCATACTATTTCATGAGTTCTGCAATACTTTGGATTGTATTATAATTTTCAATAAATTATGGAATCGTCTATTCTTACTTTGCCGTTTTATATAATGGTCAACTCTATACCTCAAATCAGAATTGTATATTTTTACTCAAACTAAAATTATTGCGGATAATTATAGAGAAAGGTATTGTAAGATTTAAGGTAGTGCATATATTGGACGTTACTGATAAATGATAAAGAGGGGCCCCAGTAAAAAAAGAAAAAAATAGAGTAATATTTACTTCGGACCTTGTAAATTACGCTCTCTGGAATTTATGCAAAGTGCCACCAGATTTGTGCCAAATGAACTTGACTACCTTCCTTTCAACTCTGCAGCAAGCTTTCATCTGTATGTTGTTGTCATTAATTACATAAATCATGTGTTTCATTCTACAGAAACAGATGTAACTTAATTAAATATTTTTTATTCGTTGAGGCAGAGTTAAGACCATTAGGTCTAAAAAGTGTCGCCAGTTTAAATTATTGTTGGCATTACTTTATTTTTATTAGCGGTATTTGGTGTGCGGTAGCAATGCATACATACTCTGTCATATCTCGCCGTTGTGCATCGCCTCTCGATTTTGATCTGGAATATGTATGATTTGAAAATAAATAGTTTTCAACATTACAATAAAAGTGTGTATTTAATTTGATTTATTTATTGTAGTGTTCAAGACCATCTTTTCTTTTTATTATAATACTGTTGAATTTAAAGAATGAAATATCATAATTATTGTTCATTCTATTTGTTAATAAGACGCCTATCATCGAGTTGTCCGAATTCGAGGGGCGAATAAGTGTGATGAGTGTTGATGAACGAGTGTAGTCATTGTTACTAACTAAGGTCGACTGTTCCTCAGAAAGAGCCATTTATCAATAGCCCAATAGCCAGATCGACTAAAACCCCTAATTTTACGTGGAATCCGAACCACGTAGTATTGGTCTGATCTTCAGCTAAGTGACAAGCCTGACGCTCACTTCTTTTCCTTATATAACATCTAATCCTTGACTGCCATCCAACATCAACACCCCAGACTTCTCTAGTAGTGTCCATGTCGATGGCAACCATTGAGTGGAGGCCGTGTCGGTATTAAGAGGACCGAGCATAGAACCAACGCCTTCAATCTCCTTAAGACTCTGTCCCTAAGTAGCTGGGTTACAGCACTGCGCCACCGATATTATTCTCTAACATTTCCTTGTTCTAAGTCAAAGTTCGTCAGGTTTAGTTGAAAATGATTGTGTTGAAATGTGCTTATATTCCATGTTAGATTGAGTTGGGCACTATACATTGTATAACAACTATGTAAAATGTCTTTTAGATCCCATTCTTGGCCTTTCAGCAGCCTTAAGCAACAACGACTTCTTGATTACACATTATCCTTAAATTAAATTTTTTTTAACAATCTATGGTATTTATACACTTTCTAGACGCCTTTACAATCTTAGTTTTTTTTATCATCAGTGGGTACAATTAGGTCTATATTTTATGAGAATACACTTTCTATTCCACGGAAACAACGTTTTATATATATATATATATATATATATATGTATATGTATATGTATATATATATAAAACGACAATTCTAATTTTTTAAAAATGTTATTTTTCGATTTAAATCCGTTATTTTTCGTGATTTTTTTATAATTGTTTCTTATTTTGATGTAGTTTTTCGTACTGAACACGAATTTGAAAACTATTTTGGTCTACGACAATTATTTCTCGAGATATCACGAAAAAACTACGTTCGCGGCAAATCACCTATGGTGCCCATATGAACAATGTTAATAAGAGCTATGACTAGCCACCAAAAACAAATTCGCATGTATTCCTTCTGCAGTGACGGCAGGCGGGCCTTCACGGAGGCCAGGGACTTGAATACAATGCAAATTATGAATTTTTGTTGAGTGTATAGACGATTAGGATAAATTAGGTTATGTTTGGTTAGGTAAATAAAAAGTGTATTTTTCGGGCTGAATAATTAATTTATTGAAAAACCAATTATATATTCTTGTTCAGCATTAAAAAACTATTAAAACGAAAAATAAAATTGCTGAAAAATTCCAATTTTTTAAAAAAGTTGGTTTTCACTATCACATTAAAAAAACTAGTTTTCAATTTTTCGGTAAAAAACGAGTTTTCTGCTGTTGAAATCAACCTGTTCAAGAATTATAAACCCATATTTCACCACTTTTCCAACAAGAAATCGCATTTTCAGAGGTGTCTAGAAAGCGCATACTTACCCAATCTATAAGTACTGTACATATTTGAAACACACAGTTGTGGAAATTTGAACATGTACAGAACTTATTGAAATCACCAATCTGTATATAATTAGTCATCGGTGCCCACACTGAAGACACATCAAGTAGGAAATAACACTAGGCCAAATTATTATAGGTCGACCGTTTGTTAATGAGCGTTCCGTCGGGTGGGTTTCGCGCTGGTAAGGCTTATGGTATATGTGCGCTCCGGCCAAACCGGATCTTGGTTCTGCGCAGGGTCTTTATCGGGTGGTTGACCTATAACTCCTCAACTGTGTTCAAGTGTTGGTAGTTCAAATATGTCCTAATCCTGTCAATAATTAGTAGCCATAATTGATACTCTTGTTATCGTTTCCCTTACGAATTACGAACTAATTAGATATTATTGTTGATTATAATGTTATTGTTCCTGTAGATTATGCAGGAGTTATTGGCAATTCCGATATGTCGAAAAGCGGTATTAAATTATTACGTTCAAAATGTGTAGTAACAATTATCACTGCTGACCCAAATATCATTGGTGTGGAAAAACGAGGATTTTTTTACTGATTCGCGCTGGTAATTCATATTATTATGTAGAAGCACATAAAATGGCAAATTATATCGTTCATAACTTAGGCAACAGGTTGGCTGGAATGCGAGTTTTTATATTGGTTATTATGTATTACATCAGTTTACTTTACCATGTTTTTTAATGCATTCAATGCATTTATCTGAAACCGTGGCTTTTTATTTTATTGCTAAACGTGATTTTATATTTGATTGTTTCTTTTTATGATTTTACGGTTTGAGATACGGAAATAATCCAGTTTGGAATCCATGAATAATACGTTATGCTTCTATATTCTGATATCCACAAATAATATTGTACGGTTTTCCAGTTTCAGATTAATAAATAGTAAATAATATTATTGCCTCTCATGTTTGAGATCCATAAATAATATTATTGCCTCTCCTGTTTGAGATCCATAAATAATATTATTGCCTCTCCTGTTTGAGATCCATAAATAATATTATTGCCTCTCCCGTTTGATATCCATAAATAATATCTAAGGATCTAAAACAGGGGAGGCAATAATATTATTTATGGATCTAAAACAGGAGAGGCAATAATATTATTTATGGATCTCAAACAGGAGAGGCAATAATATTATTTATGGATCTAAAACAGGAGAGGCAATAATATCTAAGGATCTAAATTTAAGGCAATTTATGGATTATTGCCTCTCCTGTTTGAAATCCATAAATAGTATTTAATTGCCTCTTTAATTTCAGATACATAATAATATTGGATCTCTGTCCAGTTTCAGATCCATAGTAATATTGGATATCTATACAATTACAGTTCCATAATAATATTGGATGTCTGTCAGATTTCACATCCATAATAGTATTGGATCTCTGTCCAGTTTACGATTGTTTATAAAACGTTCTATAAAGTCTATAGTTCTTTGGTTTTGCCTGCTCCGCAGCATGATATGATTGATAAGTTGTCGCTTAGAATCCTGAATATTGAAATGTACAATAAACGTATATAGCAACTGTTGGTCTCCAGAATTCGTGTCGCAGTTATATCTGTGACTTGATTACATCAACTAAATTGTTCTGAAGTTAGGTTCTATTCGAAATAATGGCTGAAAGGTTAGTGTACAAGCTTTGAACTGCCTCATGTGCGTCAGGGGAATTACTGGTGAGGCACAGGCCGGTGATGGGTCTCATTCTCCGTGACTCCAAGGTCACTGCAGGAACTTTCCACAGGCAAGCAAGCCTTAAATCACCAAGTGTCTTGGCATCTTATCAGACGTACCACGTAGTGGTTTTCGTGACCATCGCACAACGACTCAACTAGCTACTGGTTGGCTAACCGGGAACAGCGATCACCTTAGGAATTTCCTCTTTGCGTTATAAACCATTCTCCCAATACAGGTCAAGGTCGATTAGTGGATATTGTTTGTCCCTCTGTTAGTTGTAATTTTAATAACGAAACTCTTTTGATAATTAAAAATGAAAACGTGTGCATTATTTAATACAGTTATCGTGTGTTAGAATTGTAATGTTTTGTTAACTTAGATTTTAAAATATGTGCTGTTTGTTACTAAGTGAAGTAAACTATTTAAAAGATAGAAATGGGTTTCTGTGAAAGTTAACATTTCGGCTATTAATCGACCAGATATTGCGTACATGCCCGTCCAATGTGTGGAAGGTAACAAGTACAGTAAATTAAATTTTAGTTGGGGTTTGTCAAGTTTATTGTTTAATATATTCTGGCTGAATAGTTGTATTTAACAAATTATATTATAGGCAATAAGTGTAAAAATGTCATTAAAATAGATAAATGTTTATTAATACTTTAGTAAATTTGTATATATATTTTTATATCCCCACCCATACACGTATAGTGGTATGACCTTCCTCCTCAACCATGCACGTACAGTGGTATTAACCCACCTCCCGACCCATACACGTACAGTGGTAGTGACCCACATCCAGACCCATACACGTACAGTGGTATTGACCCACATCTCGACCCATACACGTACAAGGGTATTGACCCACATCCCGACCCATACACGTACAAGGGTGTTGACCCACCTCCCGACCCATACACGTACAGTGGTATTAACTTCCTCCTCAACCATACACGTACAGTGGTATTGACCCACCTCCCGACTCATACGCGTACAGTGGTAGTGACCCACCTCCCGACCCATACACATACAGTGGTAGTAACCCACCTCCGACCCATACAAGTACAGTGGTTTGACCTTTCTTCTCATCCATACACGTTCAAGGGTATTGAAACATCTCCCGAACCCTACATGTACAGTGGTATGACCTTCCTCCTCATCCATTTACGCACAAGGGTATTGACCCAACTCCTTACCCATACACGTAAAGTGGTATTGACCCACCTCCCGACCTATACACGTACTGTGGTAAGACCTTCTACCTCACCCATACACGTACAGTGGTATGACCTTCCTTCTCATCCATGCAAGTACAAGGGTGTATTGACCCACCTTCCGACCCATACACATACAGTGGTATGACTTCCTTCCTCACCCATACACGTACAAGGGAATTGACCCACCTCCCGACCCATACACGTACTGTGATATGACCTTCTTCCTCACCCATACACTTACAGTGGCATGACCTTCCTTCTCATCCATAGACGTACAGTGGTATTGACACACCACTCGACCCAAACACGTTCAGTGGTATGACTTTTTTTAGCACCCATACACGTACAAGGGTATTCACCCACTTCCCGACACATACACGTATAGTGGTGTGACCACACTTAACACCACCGTTCGTGTATGTGAATGAGGGTACGTCAGTAAAATTGTACGTGTATGGGAGGGTGGATGGGCAATTTCTATGTATTTGTAATGGAGGGTGGTTGAAATTAAATGAAATATGTTTACATTGAACAAATAATTGAACAGGTGAGGTTAGGGGTATTGAGCCTTATCTTAAGCTTAACCGCTAATTAATTGAAGCCTGTAGATCTTTAGTTGATTATAAACCCTACTGCTTAACAGACCTAATGAATTGCAGTATATTAATTTAATTATATATTAGATCGGTAATTTATTTTTCATTATTATTTCGAACTCCAAATTCCTGAAGACATCCAAATATGTATTATAGGGGAGCTATGTTTTGTGTCCAATATCAAAGTTGCGGTTGGAAACGTTGCCGACTCTGGCTGAGTTGTAGGCTACTTATAAACACTCTCGCAATACTATTGTTAATATTCACTCAAATAAAGAAAATATTTCTATCACTAAGTGTGTTTTAATATTGAATATTCAGAAGACGAGTATACATTATGAAATTTTTCCCATCAACGGCAGCGGATCGCTCCACTAGCATCAACATCGTTAGTCCTGCCATTACATAACTAGCTGCTAAAGGTTGTGAAAATATAATAAGCTTGTTTTTAGCTCATTCGATGATGATAAGCCATAATGATAAATTGTTTGTTTTTGGGAAAGATTTTATGAATGTCATTTTATTTTTTTTAAACCATTATTTTACGGTGTTCCCATCTGACTATTTTACGGTGTATCGCACACGGACGCATATTATAAAATATGTTAGTAAGTGTTAAAATTGGAAAATTGTGTCGTGTTGTTAGAAGAAACTCGAGTAACTATAATCTGTGATCTTCCACTTTAATGGTGGTTAATACATCTGTCATATTACATTTTGAGTTGATATTCTGCGAAATCTCAAGGCAACCCTTTTTTATTTCATTTATTACATTCATAAAGATACATGAAAAACAAGTGAACGTCACAAAATATAAATATTTTAATTGCCGGCGTGGTGGCTCAGTGGCTAAGGCAAGGCTCGGACTGTGGAGGGTAAGTTCCTAGATTTGAATCCCCACTGAGCCAACGGTCGGTACTTCACTCGTTATATAAAAGTTGACGCACAGGCCTGTAGAACCATGTCAACTGGCGGGTAAAGTTAGAAAAAAAAAATATATATATATATATATAAGTACAAAAAGCACAATTAATATGGGGTACTTAAACTACATTGTATTTGTGTTGTGTAACGATCATTTGTTATGTATTTCTAACAATACAAAGCCCAGCAAGTCCTTATTTTACGAAGTCTTTTTTTTAAATTTTATTCGACCCCAAAAGTTTTGTAGATTTTAAAATTTAGTTGGTGAGAAAAATTATATGTTCGAAAATTGAGGTTTACTTCTTAATTTGTTCGTTTATATTAAAGAATATTATTGAAACTTGTGTCTTCAGTTTCGCCTCTACACAACCTGTTTCCTACTATAAACTGTTTTTATTTTTTAATATGATTGATACATTTTGTCCCATAGAAAGCAGTAATGCATTGTGAGCACTGATATTCCCGACAAGTGAGTAGTGGGCAAGTCACGAGAAATCCTCTTAACTACATGCTTCTCTGATATGGAAGGCGCTATGGGAAATAGCACAAGTAATGTAGTATACCTGTCGTAATTACTAATTATGATATCACATCTTATTTTTTGTTGGATTATCTTAACACATTGGAATTTCAATAAAAGAGAAAAGTCTAACGTAACTATTATCGTGGGGTTACTGCTGACCCCAGAAGCTTCCCAGCCAAATATGGAGTCACCGAACAAGAAACCGTCACATGCACCGTATGTCTCAATAGGTTAAAATAGATTAGATAAAGAGATATGACAATCGTGCTAGTACAAGAGATATAAAATCAAAATAATTTCACTCTGGGGTCAAAAATGACCCCAGGAAAGAAGTTAAGGGTAGACTCTTAATGATCTAACTTTTTCCGTTTTTGAAAAAGGAGAGGCCAATCTCCTTTTTATCTTTACTCTACCCATACTCCGTAGACTGTTGATCTGTGCGGGGAACTTATCAGACAGAGTAAGGGAAGTAGCCTATGCAGTACAAGGTGAACATTACTGATACAGTACAAAATAATAGTCAAGTCCAGGATTCGATCCTGAGCTATGTCTTACTCAGGATCAAAGTCCTAGAACGCTCGGCCTCTGGCTCTTCTAAAGCTATATATAACTAGATTCCTTATTTCTTTTGTTATTTTTATCTTCTTTTTTATGGTTCGATCTCAAATGTTGAGGGGGAAAAACTGAAACTGATTGGTTGTGTAGCAGTGGGGTTTTTTAATTATGTATCATTGTAAAATTGTTTCCTGTTGGGAATTCAAAAAGGTTTTAAGGTGTCTAATTAAAATTACCACTTCTGTCCTTGACTATTTTCCTGATGTGATTAAATACTAAGTGCTAGATGATTGGTGGTTATGGGTTTACGTACGAAATGTATTTTACTCCACTCGGAGATTGCTAATCCGGGTACAATGTACTACGTAACAATAGTAGTGACGTCATCGCCAGCCTTCAGAACAGGCGCGACAAGGCGTTTTGATAAAGAACGTATTTAGTTTAACCGCCTCCTCGTAATATCATAAAAAAAGTCAACGATCATCATATTTTATCAAGCGAAGTTAGGGCTAAGAAACCCACTCCAACACTTAACCTGGGGACCAACGGCTTAAGGGTGACTTCCGAACCACCACCAGTGACTAAGGATGTGCTAAATAAGCTTAAGTAGCTTAGAAGCAGCAGTTTATTAAGGTAAACAGCTCAGCTACTAAACAGTTGAGTGAGAATACCTGCTTTTCGGCTGAAATTATCCCCATCCAACAGTTACAGAAAATAGGTTGGTCAACAGTAGTGAACGCTTTTCTATATTAGTTGCTGCCTGCAGCTCTCTTGTACTGTTGCGATGCCCTTTATGTCATTATGTACGATATACTTTGAATGAAATGTTCTGTTAATGCAAAGGAATACACAAATTGTATTAAACCATCTCCAAGAAGTTGTATAGCCTTGTCTTTGTAGATTTGCTGTAACTGTTTGATATGTATGTGTAACTATTGTATTTGATCTTATAATTTTATTAAAAACAAGTTTAAAGCTGGCTAAGCAATTTTCAGACAACAGT
Source organism: Stictocephala bisonia (assembly GCA_035578905.1). Taxonomy (NCBI): domain Eukaryota; kingdom Metazoa; phylum Arthropoda; class Insecta; order Hemiptera; family Membracidae; genus Stictocephala; species Stictocephala bisonia. The sequence continues at coordinate 4,803,987 of JAQJVL010000012.1, read as the reverse complement.
GGTATACAGAAACAACGTGCCAATATGTGTGCAGTAGTTGAGCTAAAATGCTTTTAATAAGAAGCTTAATTAAGCAGCTTAGAAAAAACGGAGGTTACTTTTCTTCTAGCCACAGCGAACGGCTCAGTGTTTGTTATAAATAGATTTCAACTAATATACATCTTTATAAATCTGTAGTAATTATTACTACATTTAACCTTAAGGATTTGGGGGAGTAAAGGAGGGAGTGACAAGTTGCTGGCTCTGCCATCGTATGACAAATAGGGAAATATCTACTCGATACACTAATTCGTCACACATTTAGCGACCTCTATGCCTTTCTTCTCTGTGTCTTGAAATAAGAAACAATTCCTGAGGCTAAGGGCGAAATTGCTCCAGTGAAACTTAAAATAAAAGAGAAAATAAGTTAAATAAGTTTTTTCAAACTATCATATATTCCTTTTATCTCTAAATTAAGTGAAATAAATGCAATAAGTCAGTTTCAATTAATTGTTGCCAATCGCTTCCTTAACTTTATGTAAACCATTAATATAAAATTAATATTCGTACTGTTCTTTGGCAAAAATGTAATTAGTGTTTTCCGCTAGAAGTATAAGGATCTACGCTGCTACATGCAAGGTAAAACCATCGTTGTAAACACATATAAAGTGCTTTGGCTTAATATACTAGAGAACACCTCTATAATTTGCACGCTAACCTTGCACTTATAAGCTTACCTCAGTTATCGACCATGACCATGACGCAACACATAGACAGGTTGGGCAGTCGCAAATCAGATCGTAGTCAACGTAATAATTACCCAAAAAAATAAGAGCCAACACACCATTTGACAAATTTGACCTTCGGCTTCAACCGTGATATGATGGTATCATTATTTCACCGTAAAGACAGGCATATTTTCTCTGATCGTCTGTTGTTAGGGTAAAAATAGACAGAGTGTGTAACGGAGTGCAGCATATGTTTTGAAACAAAATCATGCATTGATTATAGTCGGAATAAAATAACTTTGGAACTGGCAGAACGGCCTCGCGCCACTGGTCTGAAATGATAAAACTCTGAGCTTTAATTTGCTGTCAAACTTAAAATAAGTAAGCAATAATTTTTAAACTAATTGTATAGTGTCCACCATGTTATATTCTTTAAGAACAAAATTATGCTAGATATTTTGTTTAAGCTAATTTGCTTTTTATTATGATATTTGTGTTTGACAACACGTTTTTATGAGTGAAATTGCGCGTGAGTTGTCTTTAACCAGTCACTGTAGCGAGAATAATAATACTAAAATAATTTCTTGTGGATGGATGACAGTTTGATTCATTGTGATTAGTTTGGTATAAGTCTAATTTGATGATTAAAAATTTTAATGAGGAATTAATTTTGTTGTAAACCTTTGCAAACTCGGTAACGACAAATGTTAGACAACATTTCTTTAAACCTAAATTTTGTGTTGTTTAAGTGATACTAAAATCGTACTTTGGTATTAAATAGAATGTTCTTGAACTAGGAAGAACGATTGAAGAGTTTTCAAAACTAGATTGTCAACAAGGCGGGGGTGATACCACACGAATTTTGTACAGTCACTGTCTCAGCTCTGGCCTCTTCCATTCCAAACACTTCTTGTCAATTACTAATATAACATTAACTAAAATTTGTAAGGGTCTAATTATTATAATTGAAGTAAACACTGATGATTATATAAGAGACACTGAATCATATAGTATTATTGTCACATCTAAATTAAAAACTTGTAATATAACTAAAACTAAATTACTGTAATAAAAATAAACTGGTGATTAAACTATACCATCCACTGCTAAATCGATTAAGAACTGATCACGAGCACACCTCAAAGTCAACTAACTCGCCTTATTTCTTACTGGAGACACATTTCTTATCTGGAAACATCGTCATCTATTATTTGTTGACATTATTTTACACTTGGTCTGAACATCCGGTCTACACTTTCCCTTGAGCAGAATATACCTTACACCTCCACCACAGCCTCGATGTAAACGAATTATCGAGTTACTTCATCAACTCTTCATTATTTCTCTGTTTGTTTTATTAGCTCCACACTATTATTTTAGTAATACATAAGTAACACAGTTAATGTTTGTTCAAAGAAAATTTGTCTAGCTTTTGTCGTTTCCGAGTTTGCAGATTTACAAAAAAAATAATTACTCATAAATTGTTTGAACTATTAAACGAGTCTTATACTATACTAGTCACAATGAATCAAAATGTCATCCATCAGCAAGAAATTATTTTATTATTATTATTGCTACAGTGACAGGTTAAAGACGACTCACGCGCAATTTCACTCATAAAAACGTATTCTTAAACACAAATATCACAATACAATGCAAATTAGTTTAAGCAAAATCTCCAGCATATTTTTTTTCTTAAAAAGTATAATATAGTGGCCACTATACAATTAGCTTGAAAATTATTGCTTAGTTATTTTAAGTTAGACAGCAAATTAAAGCTCAGAGTTTGTCATTTCAGACCAGTGGTACGTGACCGTTCCGCCAGTACCAAAGTTATTTTATTCGGACTATAGCGGTAGGACACGCTAGTAGCGTTTTGCAGCGCAGTGCAGGGTACCGGAGGAACAAACTATTTTGTTTTTCTCAGAGCGCATTGAAGGGTATTCCAGTGGCCTCAAAGTTAGGACTATCTCTCTTCTGCACCAATTGGTCTCCTCCAGTTCGTTGTATGCTTCTCCAAATCATCCTTCAGCAAACTGAATTTATAATCGAATATCGACGAGTTAATCGAAGCGAGGCTCGTGTTTCCTAAGGACGGGATATAGTGATATTCACCATAGTTGTCCCTACCTTTACACACTTCATGCATCCAAACACTTCTTCTATTGAGCAAAAACTGACACCTTCAGGTATTTTAGCAAAGACTAATACGAATCTCTTTCGATAGAGCCAACCTCTATACTGATGTGATGTAATTCATGAGCGTCTATAACCCACGCTGCGCTCTCTGCGTGTATTGGAGCTACGCTACTGTCTGTGTGTAATCTAAGGACGAGCATTACAAAAATGCAACAGTATAGTAGTGGTGAAAGCAGACGACTCTGTCTGGGTTTTCCTTTCTTCCTTTTTCCTTTCGGGTTCCAGTCTAGCACTTGTCTACTTATGGTGTTAATAAGTGTCTCCTCAGGGTGTGCCCTATCCAACCATACTTCTTTTTCTTTATCATCTCCCGAACAGGATCTTCATTACATCTATGCCACAACTCAGTGGAATTTTACTTAAACATTTATTGATAAAAACTTAATTTATTTAGTATGGGCTTTGTAATTTTCCACGTTTTGCATACTTATAAAAGAACGGATTTCACATTAATATTAAACATTTTAAGTTTTGTTTTTCTTCTTATTTATTGTGTATGCTAGATCGGCTGGAGTTGTGCAAAAATACCTTTTGCCTTTCGTATTCTTAATTCCACATGTTCTTCAGTTCCTCCTGTATCTGAGGAGGAAAACTATTTGAACTCCTGAACCTGTTCAATTCTCTCGTTCCCAACAAAGGGTTCTTCTTGACTTCTGTGGTTGATTCGCAATTCTTTGGTCTTATTTACGTTTATTTTCAGTCCGACCTTGCGCCCATCTATTCTTAATCCGTCTAGTTTATCTTTCATGTCATTTAACTTATGACACAAAACGCATAGGCCTTCTGCGTAGTCAATATCTTCTAGTCTTTCTATCAGTCCCCAAATTTAGTAGCTCATAAATCATTCCAGTAACATTTTCATTGGTTTAGTATTTCAAATATCTTTTTTCTATTCTACCACAGAGAAGGAAGAAACAGAGGTGGCATCGAAAATTGCTCTGAATGTGTGTCGTTACTTTGTCGAGCAGTTATTTCTCGAATATGTCATGCTCCTTGCCAATCCCTTCCTTATTCCTCCCTAATGCTCAAGGACAAATGTGGTATTATTTCTACTGATGTATAAGAATGTACATTAGTTGTAATCTATTTATAACTGCCACTGAAGCGTTCGCTGCGGCCATAAGAATGCGACTTCTGTTTCCTTTCTCTCTGTGATTATACTTAGTTTAAGTCCGTTTTCCCAACAGTTAATAAGGATATTAAATGCTAATATTGTAATAAAATTAAAACCTGTTTAGAGTGTTAGCAATAAATAAGTTCTTAATTTTTATTTTAATCGTATCACTTTAAACAAGTGTACACTTTAAACAAATGTAAAATTAAATTAGTTGAATTATTTTCTTCAAGGGCATATTTAACTGTCAAGATTATTAGGACCGGCAAAAGGCGTTGGCTCTGTGAAGGACTAGTGAGAGGACCTATGGCATCTCGGTTAACCGCTGTTGGCCCACTCGTCCTTTGCACAACTAATGTCAAACATGTGTACTCGAATGAGTACTGTACTACAATATACTGTAATTGGAGGTATGTGGTTTTACTCGCTGGACGTTTGAGTAAAAATCATTGTGTGATTCTTTGTTCAATGGAGTTGCAGTGCTGGTTTTAGGCATATCTAACACTGATGTTGATATAAATAAACTATGTAACTCTATTGAATGAATGCTGATGAAAGGCCAGGAATGAGAATGTACACGAGGTCTCACAGCTGGTATTGGAGACACACAGCTGATAGACAATAATTCATTGCTTTTTCGTAAAAAAAAACAATACTTTTCTATTTGTAGAACCGAAACATCTTTTTACTAGCTACATAAGTGAAAGTTTTATTGAGGATAGAACAAATATTTTCAAATGCGTTTTTAGACACATAACATAAATTTGAAAATTTGCCAAAAAACGTATCAACTACAAACATTTTCAGTCGTACGTAAGTTTGATCGAAAAATATTTAATGATGTGCAATATTTTCAAATATTCAAAGAAATATAAAAAATATTTATCAATTTGAAAAATTTAATGAAATAAAATGTCGTTCAATCAGTGATATTTGGCGATTGTATTTAAAATATCACTGAATGAATCATAGACGTGCTAATATAGTATCATGTTTCCTTTATACATTTAAAATTTAAAAAAAGGAAACGAGCAACTATTCTCATGCTTTCAGTTTATTTTGTGTATGGTGTAGGCAACGCCAGGTATGTTTTATTTATCACTGCAGATGACGCCGATTGTGTTTTATTTATCAGTACAGTCGACGCTGAACATGATCTATTTATCGGTGCATGTAACACTAAGTGTGTTTTATTTATCAGTACAGTTGACACCGAGTGTGATCTATTTATCGGTGCATGTAACGCTAAGTGTGTTTTATTTATCAGTACAGTTGACACCGAGTGTGATCTATTTATCGGTGCATGTAACGCTAAGTGGGTTTTATTTATCAGTACAGTTGACACCGAGTGTGATCTATTTATCGGTGCATGTAACGCTAAGTGTGTTTTATTTATCAGTACAGTTGACACCGAGTGTGATCTATTTATCGGTGCATGTAACGCTAAGTGTGTTTTATTTATCAGTACAGTCGACGCTGAGTGTGATCTATTTATCGGTGCATGTAACGCTAAGTGTGTTTTATTTATCAGTACAGTCGACGCTGAGTGTGATCTATTTATCAGTGCAGGTAACGCTAAGTGTGTTTTATTTATCAGTACAGTCGACGCTGAGTGTGATCTATTTATCGGTGCATGTAACGCTAAGTGTGTTTTATTTATCAGTACAGTTGACACCGAGTGTGATCTATTTATCGGTGCATGTAACGCTAAGTGTGTTTTATTTATCAGTACAGTCGACGCTGAGTGTGATCTATTTATCAGTGCAGGTAACGCTAAGTGTGTTTTATTTATCAGTACAGTCGACGCCGAGTGTGTTCTATTTATCGGTGCATGTAACGCTAAGTGTGTTTTATTTATCAGAACAGTCGACGCTGAGTGTGATCTATTTATCAGTGCAGGTAACGCTAAGTGTGTTTTATTTATCAGTACAGTCGACGCTGAGTGTGATCTATTTATCAGTGCAGGTAACGCTAAGTGTGTTTTATTTATCAGTGCAGGTGACAACGAGTGTGTTTTGTTTATCAGTACAATCGACGCTGAGTGTGGATTATTTATCAGCTCAGTTAATTAAAGCCGAGCGTTTCATTTTTCGGCACAGGTAATGATAGAGTGGATTTCATCTAGCATATACCGATTGTGTATTATTTTCAATGTAGGCAATTTCATGGGCTTTATTAGATGTTACATTTTGAATAATTTAATCAACGCAGACTGCTCTCCAGCTCAGCCACATAAGTACGATGTTAACCTGGAATCCGAACAACGTGTTTTTTTCTACTCTTGTTGGCTTTGTTTAAATTAAATTGAAATGTTTTAAGATAAACCACCAGTGAACTTCAACAAATAACCCACTGGGTGTATAAGGTCAGAACTTTATCCGTATTTTAACCTTTCAACGTCAGGTTTAATCTTCAACGTTTGCGAAGGTGGCTAAGACACTGTTGACTCCGCTATCATGGAAATAAAAACTGTTGAGCTAGTATTCATTTACGAGAATTGTGTTTAACATTTATTGTATTTAATAACAAAAACCAATTCACTAATATTTAATTTTAATGTAACGAACAAGATGTTGATACCACACATTGAAGCAAACCAAACTTTGTTTAAAAACAGCCGAAAGATGGTATTAACTAAGCTGACGTCAGCTTTGGATGGATCATATTGGATGGCCGTCGATCATATTAATTGTCTTCGAGATTAATGTTCTAAAAGGATATTAGTATTACATGTGTAGTGTACCAATATCCACGCTGATAAACATCAATGATTAGCATGATACTGGCAGTGGGAATTAACTTTGGGTAAAAAGAAACATCGGCGTGCCGTTTATATTCACGGTTCCAAGAACGTAACAGACACTAGTAGATATTCACACAGTATCTGCGCCTACCCACCAATACACGTCCGCTGATGTTGACCCACCTACCCAACCCACCCACCCATCCATACACGTCTGGTGGTGGCAACCACCCACCCGTCCATACACGTCCGGTCGTATCAAACCACCCATCCACCCATACACGTCCGGTGGTATCAAACCACCCATCCACCCATAAACGTCCGGTGGTATCAAACCACCCATCCATTAATACACGTCCGCTGATGTTGATCCACCTACCCAACCCACCCACCCATCCATACACGTCTGGTGGTGTCAACCCACCCACCCATCCATTCACGTCCGGTGATATCAAACCACCCATCTACCCATACACGTCCGTAACCTTAATCGACTTATTAACATCGACACATTTGGTAGTGTTGACTTACCCACTCATACAGTTAAGTGGTGTTTACCCACCCACTTATACAGTCACGGTAATGTCAACCCTCCTATCCACATCTACGTGTCAGGTGGTGTTGGCCCCCCTCCATGCACGTCTGGTGGTGTTGACCAACCCACTCATACACGTCCAGTGGTGTTGAACTACCAACCAATTAAGTCCGGTGGCGTTGATCAACCCACACCTACACGTTCAGTGGTTTTGACGCAAATAGTGTCTCGCATACCCAAGTACACACTATTGTGTGGGTAGGTGGGCTGATGAAGTCGTGTCTCTCGGGTGGGTAGCGAGTATTTTATGACAGTTCCCTATGAAATTGTATATGATGGAGGCTCAGTGTTTAAGGCTTAGGACTGTGGAGTGGTTCAATGGTTCGAATCCCCAACTGAGGTGTTTCCGCATAAGCCTGTTGCTCATGGAAACAGGCGACTGTATTAAACCAAAACATGCAATAAAAATAATGAATTAAATTTTGATCTTTAACCAATTCACACAAATGTTGCAAGGAAATACGTTTGTTTGTTGGGGGACTTGATTTATTTACGGCTTCTTGGAAATAAAAACTGAAAATATATTATTTTATTTTATTTTTTTGTATCTATCCCATAAGTTTCCACTTGTTTTTTATATTAGTTCAGTCTGTTGGAGCTATTCGTTTTTTGAAGAATTCTGCAAGCTATATGCACATTATTTATGGAGAATATATACTGGCTCTAGGCTAATTCCATTATTAAAATGCCTCAAGACTGTTTATTTACAACTTTACATCCATACACATATTAAATCTTCATTGACATGTACACAAGGAAAATTTTGTAAACTCGGCTTCCATTCGATTTCTTGTGCAGAACTTGTTGTAAAAAGAATCAATGACATCCGTTCATAGTTCGGGTTAATGAATAGGATGTTAATGACGATGAGTGGAAATGTCATGGTTAGAGGATTTAACTGTCTGTACAAAAATCCTAGTACTTCCAACTCAAGAGGACATTGTGGAAGTATTTGGTCCAAGCAATGCCCTTGGATTTCCGGCCTTGCATATCCAAGGCTGGACACCGGTCGTCCTAAGTACATCCTCCTCGACATTGAAACCCTTGCGACTAAACGCCTTTTGTCTTTAGTTTCTAGTCATCCAGTGAAAGGTAAATAGCAAAAATACCCTTCACATCTTGATTAGAACTTGATGTGTAGCTGAATCCACACATCAGACTTGGGCTTGGATTGATCATAATTTAAGTCCTGCGTCAAAGTAACCTTCATATATCCCCGAGCGTTCTTCCTGAGCCCCAATGCACTCATAGGAGAACGCATTTGTGAATACAATACAAATGGAATAATACTCGTACATTGCTCAATTATGTGCCTCATATATATGCCAGCTACTAAAATAAAAGGAAGAGAAAATACAAATTAAATTCTAGGTTGGAAATTTAAAATCCAAAATTTAAAAAAAACAACAAAATATATAAAGTACAAAGCACTTGTGTCTTAATATTACAATATTGATCTCCCTCACAGAGCTAAGTTTAGGTTCAACATCTGCTTATCCGATTGAATGAAGGGCAACTTATCCCCCCTCCCCCCCCATGAAAAGAGCTTACTGGGCAATCATTAACTATGTTATCCATAATTTAAGTTTGAGCTCTAAAATCACATGATTAATCATTTGCCATTCCCCACTTATATATCTAGTAGTTGTATCGACCAACCCCCTTGCAGAAGCTACTCAACATAGTTCACTCCTTACAAGGAAGGTTCCTTTCAGCAATTTTAGTTATAGAGTTTAGAGTCAGAAACTTGTTCCGGCCGTCAAACATATCCTAAGTTAACGCCCCTCTTACGAAAAAATCGTTAGAAATTAACTAGGAAGCTAGTCTAAGAGGCGGTTTCTAGATTTAAGTCACCCATTTGTTGGTCAGATTGTGGGGTAGTAGTAAAACTGCTTCATATCTTGCAAAATGGAGAGATTTTGAGCAAATCTCTCTGAGTAGTGCATTTCTGCGTTTTCGTATATCTGGAAGAGCTGAATCCAGATCCAGCTGAATTTACGTTAGCCAAATCCAAACCCTTACTGATGAATAGTTAAGTTTAGTCATCCCAAGGGCGATTCGTCACAGAATAACCGTTTTGCTATCCGTAAAGGAGTACTTCGTACACCCAGGTGTTGAAGTGTTTTCATTGTTTCGGGTGGGTACATCTTCAACTTACATACACTTAAGTGTTTAGGGATGCTTTGTGGGATGTATCTCGTTAAAAATGCAGGTATATGTTAAATATTTTTTTATATGTTTGCCTGCGTCAGTTCTAGTCATGTCTTTATTTAATGACGGAGCAGAAACCTTATTTACAGGCGAACAAATAAGTTAAGGGCTAAGTAGCCGTTGAATCATAAAACAATTTATTCAACTATCTCAAATTAGAAACTGGTATCCAGTATTGTCGTTCAGAAATAAGACGTCAGGAGGTTCTACTTTAAGAATTCAATAAGATCTTGAATGCCCCACACCTCCCAATAACCCAGGATCTTTCACGTCAGAACGGTAGCTTAAAATCTCAAAACCCACCTCTACGCACTGCTTCTCAGCTAAACAGATCAAATTTCTCACCCAATACTCGCTGGGCCATAGCGTGCAACAGTTTTGATGGACCCATATTATTTACTTCTGTCAATACCTGTAGGTGGGACGAACCTCCCTTGTAGGGCATTGTTGATTCGGTTCCGAACTGAAGTGGACAGATGTAACTATTGGAAATACAAATTGGTATTAACACTAGATCAGTCATGTGATTGTGGGGAGTCTATCCAAACAATGGATCACATAGTTACAGAGTCCCCCCTGCGCTGTTTTACGGAGGAATTAGCTAGAATAGATAGAATCATGAGGCAGGTCGTAAATGTCTTGATGAATTGGATTTAGCTTTGTGACATGAGATCACTTTTAATATTTTTATTTTTATTAATATTAAATGACTTTTGGAGTTTTTTTCCAAGTATAAAACACAGCTTTCGTATAATTTTTAATTAATAAATTGTAGCTGATAAAAAAAAAGCCGTACGCTAAATATAGCATTGTCGTTGAAAGTTGCAGATCCCAATGTGAACGGTTTGCAACTCATGACTATTGAGGCAGTGTATCAGATTCAGTGAGCCGGTCCTTCTAGTGTGACTCCTCACCTCTGTGATTTAAATATTGTCTATCTCTATGACTAGTCTATTTTTTGTTTTGAGCTATCAGATAACAGCTGAACGTCCTGAACATCTGGATGCACTTCAGGGGTGCAACCAGACGTGTATATATACTCTATTTCATATTGAGAATGCAGTACGGTAAGCCCTTAAGCAATGCTAATCAAATGGGAGTTTTTGAGGTACAGCACTGTATAAAAACGTCGGCTCGCTGATAAAAAGTAATCTTAAAATCAAATTTTCGCATGGAAATGGTTGGGTAAATATTTATTTCCTGTTATTAAAGGTATAAAATAAAAAAAAATAAGTTAATAATTTAAAAAAATTACCATATGCTTTAAAAACGAATTAACTTGGAAATTCAGTTTGTACAGACCACGATTCAATTACACTGCATTTTAAGTGAATAAATATTGATTGAACATTTTGAAATTTTGTGTAAACTTTATACAGAAGTAGTGGATGCTTACTGTGTTAGTATGAATTGATTATTTGATAAAACTAATTTGTAATAATATAACAGAAGTAAAAATTAGTTCATATATTTCAGAAAAGACATGGAAAAGTCGACCTGTGATGAAGTTTTTTATTTTTTGGTCAGGTAAGTTTCTTCAGCAAGAAAGCTGTAGATACAACTGGTACTTTAGTTTTTATTTGAAACTTTTTTCATCAATATGCATAGTTTAGTCGGTAATAAGTGACAAAGAAACATGACTGTGCGGCGAGCGCAGTTGTCGTCGTGTTGGTGAGTTGGCCTCACTCTGAACCATCCACGATTCCATCGGTGCTAAAATATGAATCCATGAGAAATATTATTTATTTTTATATAAAACCAATTATGCTAAAAATATTTTGTTTAAAGTTGAATTTATAATATTAGGCAATAAAAATTGCAGGCATAAAGCCAGTTATTATTTTTCAGTTATTTTAACAGGACATCAAATCATTTACAATACAGTAAGTGTTTTATAGTGTATAAGTCACATTTATTTTTTAGTAACCCACCCGTTCCAAAAGTTTAGTACGTTGTTGATCTTAACTTATTGCTGTTTATTACTCTCTTTGAATATATTTATAAATATTATTTATTTTTAGTTTGTTCATTTAAGCACACAAGGAATTTGAAATTAGTTAATTGTTATCAACATATCTCATCTGGAGGCAGTTTTTTTATTTAATTTTGATAAAAACGTAGTCAAAATTAAGATAAAAATGTAACTGTAATTTTTTGTTTTATATTTTATTTTTTGAGGTATTTTTGTTGGCGTGACAATCTGTCCACAATATCCTTCCTTTCTGAATTTATAATTCTTCAATCCTAGTTCTTTCACTAATTAACGTAACCTAACTGGTTTTTTTTTACATAAAAAGTGACATTTTTTATCCGGGTAACCGTTTTCGATATACTTATATACATTTAACACTGTTTTCCTCTCACCACTATTTTTAATTATTTTTCCTTTGGCTTTTTTCCGTTGTTAAAGACCACACTGAATCACTAAAATTATAATTATTGAATTCACTCGATAACTTTTTCAAGATATTCAGAAAAACACAAGCAATAACCACAAACCTCCTCCCAACACTAAATGTACGCTTGTACAGTACTTCCTTCTTGGGGGATATTTGTTTATTCCTTTGCATCAACAGATAAGACGAAAAGAGGAAAGGCACAAACGAGTCACTCACCCGCCTTGTCCTCAGTTGAGGTATTAATGGGTTAGGGATAATATAGGACACACATTGAGCTGGTTTTTATTTGTTTGAAAGATTATATGTACTATAAAACTAATTAATTATTTACTGTAACACAATTTATACATTTCTTGAATATTGTTTTAAAATACGTCTAATAACATAGGTTGTACCAATAAATAAACGTTCGTTTTTTTGTCTTGGAATAGGCTAATTAAAACTTGATCCCTTCAATTAGACTTTAATTTACAGCATTATACTTGATAATTTATTTTCTATTTTATTATATTTGTCTTTTTATCAGTAAGATTTTTCTTGTAAATTAATATATATATATATATATATATATATATATATATATATATATATATATATATATATATATCAGTAACATATACGAAAAATCTACTGACTTTTATAGTTAATAATTTGTTTGTTCTTTAAATAAATTTTTAACTAACGATGATTGATTTGTACACTATTTAATACCTAATTAAATTTTATGAGACATTTTTAGACTTATGTTTTTTAAACAAAAATACTGTAATATAATATCCGAGCAAAACCGTGAGGGTGCTATATGACAGTGGGCAGACAGACAGAGAATCTATATTTTTGCACCAGCTAGTAGCGTTGTGTTTGTCCATAAAAGCCGTACTGCATTCTCAAAGTGAAACAGAGTAGAGAACACTCTTCGTCGTGATTCAAGGCAGACAGAACTAAGTTAGTTCTCTATGATTCAAAGAGCATAGTCCATATGATAATGACAGTGATCTTTGTGAATCAGTTCAACCCTATATAAGGATACGTTTCATAGTTCTGTCAAAGTTGGTTTCATTACTGCCTCACAAGTACTTAAAATTGCGAAGCTTTACATTACTCATATAGTTAATAGTGTTGTTGTTAATAAGCCCTTGTGCAACATATTGATGGTAGATCAGGATCTGATGTATTCCCATTTTTAAAGAACTAAAACAAATTCCGATACCCTCTGAACTTACTCTACCTATTCCCCGTAGATTTTTTATCTGTCCTGGGAGCGTGTTATATACTGTACTGGGAGAGATTTAGTACAATACAAGGTGAATATTACTGGTAAAAACGTAAAGTTATGGTCAGGATTTGAACCTGCGCTATCTCTAACTCTAGACGCCTTAAATCACTAGGTCACTGTCTCTCCCAAATATTATAGGCTATCAACATTATATATACATTTCCTGTACTGTAACACGTAATCTTGATAAAACAAAACTGTGAACTAATTCTTATTAATTCCAGTTTCAGGAAATTGTTAGGTATCGGACCACCACTACACAATCTAGCTAATGAGAAAACACAATAATAATTTGCTATAGAAGTGAATATGTAGGATTTCAAAATCTCCTTATTTCTGTTGACGGTCTTGGTTATAAAGGAGAATTGAGACACTCTGTTTGTGGTCCCATAAATGACATTATGGAGTTCCATTCTTAACCTGTTTAGTCCTTTGCAATTATGTACAGAGCAATGTTAAAATATAAATTGTTTTTCATTTTTAGCTCAAGCGGTACACGTAATTGAGCTCCCCTGGATTAGGAGTTTAAGAGTAACGCGTCTTCATTAACAGATGTTTTATTTCTTGTAATTATTTTGTTTTTGTATTTCCATGAGGCAGATTTGCCTCATTTGACTAATACGCAATATTTTAAATACAAAGTCCTGATTCAATATTTTGACGATTTCGTCATTTTTAGTGTGGTTTTTTGTCAATAAGCATCTTGTTTTAGTTTAAGGTCTTACCAAAGGAGATAGCAAAGTTTCACTGGCAGGTCGTCTTTGACGATCCTTATGAACTTTATTGATCGTGAATCATTATGAACTATTAGCTTTTGACCCTAGTTAATCGTTTGTTGGCCCCATTAACTGACGGCCCCCCCCCCCCCCGGGTACATGCCTAAATAATTTTAGACTTGCCCTATTGAATGAAGCAGGTGATCTCTTACAGCAGTATACAAGCTTTATTGATTGTGTACTTGGCCTCCTTAATGAAGGAGTTGGTTTCTTACAGTAGTATACAAGCGTGATTGATTTTTAACTTGCCACCGTGAATGAAGGAGATGGTTTCCAACACCCTACAGCAGTATACAAGCCTGATTGATTGTGTACTTGGCCTCCTTAATGAAGGAGTTGGTTTCTTACAGCAGTATACAAGCCTGATTGATTTTTAACTTGTCACCGTGAATGAAGAAGATGGTTTCCAACACCCTACAGCAGTATACAAGCCTGATTGATTGTGTACTTGGCCTCCTTAATGAAGGGGTTGGTTTCTTACAGCAGTATACGAGCCTGATTGATTTTTAACTTGTCACCGTGAATGAAGAAGATGGTTTCCAACACCCGACAGCAGTATACAAGCCTGATTGATTATGTGCTTGGCCTCGTTAATGGAGGAGTTGGTATCTTACAGCAGTATACAAGCCTGATTGATTTTTAATTGCCACCGTGAATGAAGGAGATGGTTTCCAACACCCTACAGCAGTATACAAGCCTGATTGATTATGTGCTTGGCCTCCTTAATGAAGGAGTTGGTATCTTACAGCAGTATACAAGCCTGATTGATTTTTAACTTGCCACCGTGAATGAAGGATATGGTTTCCAACACCCTACAGCAGTATGCAAGCCTGATTGATTATGTGCTTGGCCTCCTTAATGAAGGAGTTGGTATCTTACAGCAGTATACAAGCCTGATTGATTGTGTACTTGGCCTCGTTAATGGAGAAGTTGGTTTCTTACAGCAGTATACAAGCCTGATTGATTTTTAACTTGTCACCGTGAATGAAGAAGATGGTTTCCAACACCCTACAGCAGTATACAAGCCTGATTGATTGTGTACTTGGCCTCTTTAATGAATGAGTTGGTTTCTTACAGCAGTATACAAGCCTGATTGATTTTTAACTTGCCACCGTGAATGAAGAAGATGGTTTCCAACACCCTACAGCAGTATACAAGCCTGATTGATTGTGTACTTGGCCTCCTTAATGAAGGAGTTGGTTTCTTACATCAGTATACAAGCCTGATTGATTATGTGCTTGGCCTCGTTAATGGAGGAGTTGGTTTCTTACAGTAGTATACAAGCCTGATTGATTTTTAACTTGCCACCGTGAATGAAGGAGATGGTTTCCAACACCCTACAGCAGTATACAAGCCTGATTGATTGTGTACTTGGCCTCCTTAATGAAGGAGTTGGTTTCTTACAGCAGTATACAAGCCTGATTGATTTTTAACTTGCCACCGTGAATGAAGGAGATGGTTTCCAACACCCTACAGCAGTATACAAGCCTGATTGATTGTGTACTTGGCCTCCTTAATGAAGGAGTTGGTTTCTTACAGCAGTATACAAGCCTGATTGATTTTTAACTTGCCACCGTGAATGAAGGAGATGGTTTCCAACACCCTACAGCAGTATACAAGCCTGATTGATTATGTGCTTGGCCTCGTTAATGGAGGAGTTGGTATCTTACAGCAGTATACAAGCCTGATTGATTTTTAACTTGTCACAGTGAATGAAGAAGATGGTTTCCAACACCCTACAGCAGTATACAAGCCTGATTGATTGTGTACTTGGCCTCTTTAATGAAGGAGTTGGTTTCTTACAGCAGTATACAAGCCTGATTGATTTTTAACTTGCCACCGTGAATGAAGGAGATGGTTTCCAACACCCTACAACAATATACAAGCCTGATTGATTGTGTACTCTGCCTCTTTAATGAAGGAGTTGGTTTCTTACAGCAGTATACAAGCCTGATTGATTTTTAACTTGTCACTGTGAATGAAGAAGATGGTTTCCAACACCCTACAGCACTATACAAGCCTGATTGATTGTGTACTCTGCCTCTTTAATGAAGGAGTTGGTTTCTTACATCAGTATGCAAGCCTGATTGATTTTTAACTTGTCACGGTGAATGAAGAAGATGGTTTCCAACACCCTACAGCAGTATACAAGCCTGATTGATTGTGTGCTTGGCCTCCTTAATGAAGGAGTTGGTTTCTTACATCAGTATACAAGCCTGATTGATTGTGTACTCTGCCTCTTTAATGAAGGAGTTGGTTTCTTACAGCAGTATACAAGCCTGATTGATTTTTAACTTGTCACCGTGAATGAAGAAGATAGTTTCCAACACCCTACAGCAGTATACAAGCCTGATTGATTGTGTACTCTGCCTCTTTAATGAAGGAGTTGGTTTCTTACAGCAGTATACAAGCCTGATTGATTTTTAACTTGCCACCGTGAACGAAGGAGTTGGTTTCCAATACCTTGCAGCAGTTTACAGTTCTGATTGATTGCAGGATTACCCTGGTGAATGAAGGAGTTGTTTTCCTACAGCAGTATATAAGCCAGATTGGCTATAGAAATGCACTCGTGAATGAAGGACTTGGTTTCGTACAATAGTACTCAAGCCCGATTTATTTTAGACCTACCATCGTCAATGAAAGAGTTGGTTTCCAACGCTCCACATCAGTATACAAGCTTGACTGATTGTAAAACTACCCTGGTGAATGAAGGAGTTGGTTTCCTACGTTGGTGTACAGGCCTGGTTGATTGTAGAATGGTCCTCATGTCGTTAGCATGTTTAAAATAACTACATAAATAGTAAATTAGTTTGTTTGGGAGCAAGTTTGCAACAAAAATTAATTCTTAGGAAACACTAGCAGATGTAGGAGATGCAAACATAGCATTTTATCTTCTGGGCGTGATAACGTTAATTTGGACAACGTTGGTAAAGATTTGGATTTTAGTAAATATTTGTAGAATTCTAGTTTAGTTCACGGAGAGCTGTTTCAGTTCGTTCCTGCAACGGATTTTTACAACGTGTCATACGACCCCAGTGCATTAATGTTTTTGGTTATGATCTCAAAACTGAATGCGAATGAGTGTTTTTCTAGTCTCTTCAAGACATATCACAGATCGTTCCGCGGGCCCCGTACTATGTCCATCACTGGAATAGGTGGATAAATTCTTTTAACACCTTGTATCATGGAATCATAGAATCCTCATCCTCCTCTCTACGCAGGATGACTTGGCGAACATAAGTTGGAATGAAGTCTCAAGTAATTCGTCTTTGCCGAGTGTTACCTAATCGCCTCCGGTGAAAGTATGGGTCAAGGTCGCAATCCGAAGTTAAGGCCCAAAGCTGAAAATTAACTTTGCAGACGTCATAGTTTTCGGTCGTAATGATGCTTTTGTGACGTATGAAACGTAACATCGTTTAGTCACAGTAGAAGGTGCAACACAGGCATGTTAGTTCAGGCAGCTAGAGTTTAGACCTCTGCCTATGTGGAGGGCTGTGCTTATTACTGAATTTAGTGGGCTATGTAAAATTAAATAACTTCACTAAACGGATTCAAGACAGTCAAAACGCTCCCTGCTTAAGGTAAACTTAGACCTTAAAAGTGGAAAAGAAGTGTGTTAAATAAATTTTCAACAACACAGGAATATCAAAATTTCTTACTTGGCCTTGTCAGCAACATTTTTCATGGAAATATTTAGAGTTTCTGACTAAATATCTACATTTTCACACCAAAACAAAAAGTGATTGAGCATATGTAAACTTCTCAGTTAGTTCACACAATTGAATCATTTTTTTTTAATTTTACTATTTTTTTTTAGACAGTTGCAATGTAAACTACGTTGATTAATTGTTTACATCCGTGTTTCTCTCTCGTATAAAATATTCGTCGATGAAAGTATTGGCAGATTCTTTAGGAATAAATGATAATGCTAATTGTGTTTTTTTGCAGATCATTCAGGAAATCAAGTGAAAAACCATTTTATAAGGATATTGTCCTGACCTTCCATTTGTCAGTAGAGTTTTTTTCTTAAAAACCTGTTTCTCATTGGCACCAGTTATGGGAGATGATAATCTCCTAGATGATCAACACAAAATCACGGTCACCGAGAACTGATTCAGCAGATGAGCCAGTTTTTATTATTTTACAGTTTTGAGTTTCTTCATGTCAATTCTATTTTTCAAATATAATGTTGAGGATTTCTATACTTAGATAACCACTCACTCATCTACAACGGGTGGCATTCTTTTTAATTTGTGGAATCCCACTCGTTAATGTCTTGAGATACAACCCCAAAACAGTATACTTTTACTTGGTTTTCTTGTGTTGTCCCTTGACATTTATATCATTGGTAAATCCCTAATAGTGAAAGTTTGAGTAATCCTATGACGTATTTTGAGATATTTTAAAACCTACTTTATGTTTTTGTACTTGTTTATTTATTTAACTTATTTATTGTTGTTAGTATTATGTCATTCTTGCCAGTTAAGGAACATTCAGACACATAATTTACCTACGTAATTCTAATTGTACTGAATGCTGGAATATTATGTTTTGCATGAAAATCCGGGAGGAAAGTATAAAACAAAGGACTTGTCTGGCTTTTCCACAAGTGTGACCAACTACTTGGGAGGTTATCAGGTTACGAAACAAAGACCACGAATTAAAATAGCATTAGGCATTGACGTTGGTGTTTAAGGAATGGATCCCGGATATCCTTCGTCTCTAATGGATACTACAATGCAGTTATCACCAACTGTTAATGATAAATTATATCAAATATAACGGCAATGTGGCAGAATTATCGTAACATGTGCCAAACGTTTACGCCTACTGGACATTTTATATAAACAGGTAGGAAAATCTTATAACATGATAGTACACAGTTAAAAAATCATCGTCAGCTATTTTTATTTTATTCTTAGGATAAATTTAGCATGTATCCTACATTTACTAAAGGAAATATATTTTTCATTATTGTTATATATATATGTGATTTGAAATCATAATGCATCAATAAGTATGTGCTGTACAGATACTGAACTAGTATTCTCATTTCGAAAACAAATACTCTCAGCAGTGGAACTAGTATTCTCATTTCGAAAACAAATACTCTCAGCAGTGGAACTAGTATTCTCATTTCGAAAACAAATACTCACAGCAGTGGAACAAGTATTATCATTTCGAAAACAAATACTCACAGCAGTGGAACTAGTATTCTCATTTCGAAAACAAATACTCACAGCAGTGGAACTAGTATTCTCATTTCGAAAACAAATACTCACAGCAGTGGAACTAGTATTCTCATTTCGAAAACAAATACTCTCAGCAGTGGAACTAGTATTCTCATTTCGAAAACAAATACTCTCAGCAGTGGAACTAGTATTCTCATTTCGAAAACAAATACTCACAGCAGTGGAACTAGTATTCTCATTTCGAAAACAAATACTCTCAGCAGTGGAACTAGTATTCTCATTTCGAAAACAAATACTCACAGCAGTGGAACTAGTATTCTCATTTCGAAAACAAATACTCTCAGCAGTGGAACTAGTATTCTCATTTCGAAAACAAATACTCTCAGCAGTGGAACTAGTATTCTCATTTCGAAAACAAATACTCACAGCAGTGGAACAAGTATTCTCATTTCGAAAACAAATACTCACAGCAGTGGAACTAGTATTCTCATTTCGAAAACAAATACTCACAGCAGTGGAACTAGTATTCTCATTTCGAAAATAAATACTCTCAGCAGTGGAACTAGTATTCTCATTTCGAAAACAAATACTCTCAGCAGTGGAACTAGTATTCTCATTTCGAAAACAAATACTCACAGCAGTGGAACTAGTATTCTCATTTCGAAAACAAATACTCTCAGCAGTGGAACTAGTATTCTCATTTCGAAAACAAATACTCTCAGCAGTGGAACTAGTATTCTCCTTTGGAAAACAAATACTCTTAGCTGTGGAACTAGTATTTACCTTTGGAAAACAAATACTCTCAGCAGTGGAACTAGTATTTACCTTTGGAAAACAAACACTCTCAGCAGTGGAACTAGTATTCTCCTTTGGAAAACAAATACTCTCAGCAGTGGAACTAGTATTTACCTTTGGAAAACAAATACTCTCAGCAGTGGAACTAGTATTTACCTTTGGAAAACAAATACTCTCAGCAGTGGAACTAGTATTTACCTTTGGAAAACAAACACTCTCAGCAGTGGAACTAGTATTCTCCTTTGGAAAACAAATACTCTCAGCAGTGGAACTAGTATTTACCTTTGGAAAACAAATACTTTCAGCAGTGGAACTAGTATTTACCTTTGGAAAACAAACACTCTCAGCAGTGGAACTAGTATTCTCCTTTGGAAAACAAATACTTTTGGCTGTAGAACAAGTATTTACATTTGGAAAACAAATACTCTCAGCAGTGGAACAAGTATTCTCATTTGGAAAACAAATATTTTTAGCTGTAGAACAAGTATTTACATTTGGAAAACAAATACTCTCAGCAGTGGAACAAGTATTCTCATTTGGAAAACAAATACTCTCAGTAGTTGAACAAGTATTCTCATTTGGAAAACAAACACTCTCAGCAGTGGAACTAGTATTCTCCTTTGGAAAACAAATATTTTTAGCTGTAGAACAAGTATTTACATTTGGAAAACAAATACTCTCAGCAGTGGAACAAGTATTCTCATTTGGAAAACAAATACTCTCAGTAGTTGAACAAGTATTCTCATTTGGAAAACAAGTACTCTCAGCAGTGGAACTAGTATTCTCCTTTGGAAAACAAATACTCTCAGCAGTGGAACTAGTATTTACCTTTGGAAAACAAACACTCTCAGCAGTGGAACTAGTATTCTCCTTTGGAAAACAAATACTCTCAGCAGTGGAACTAGTATTTACCTTTGGAAAACAAATACTTTCAGCAGTGGAACTAGTATTTACCTTTGGAAAACAAACACTCTCAGCAGTGGAACTAGTATTCTCCTTTGGAAAACAAATACTTTTGGCTGTAGAACAAGTATTTACATTTGGAAAACAAATACTCTCAGCAGTGGAACAAGTATTCTCATTTGGAAAACAAATATTTTTAGCTGTAGAACAAGTATTTACATTTGGAAAACAAATACTCTCAGCAGTGGAACAAGTATTCTCATTTGGAAAACAAATACTCTCAGTAGTTGAACAAGTATTCTCATTTGGAAAACAAACACTCTCAGCAGTGGAACTAGTATTCTCCTTTGGAAAACAAATATTTTTAGCTGTAGAACAAGTATTTACATTTGGAAAACAAATACTCTCAGCAGTGGAACAAGTATTCTCATTTGGAAAACAAATACTCTCAGTAGTTGAACAAGTATTCTCATTTGGAAAACAAGTACTCTCAGCAGTGAAACATGTTGCCAGCCTAGTTTCTCAGTGACTAAGGCTTCGGATTGCGGAGGGAAATATTTTATGTTTGAATCCGTAACTGAGCTACCAGTCGGTACTCCTATCGTTGAATTAAGTTCACGTTTAGGACTGTAAGACCATGTGAATTAGCGAGAGAAGTTGATTAATAAAGGAGTATTCTCATTTAGAAAACTAGTTTTCTCAGAGGAACAAGTATTATTGTTTGGAAAACAAGTACTGTCAGCAGTGGAACAAGTATTATTGTTTGGAAAACAAGTACTGTCAGCAGTGGAACAAGTATTATTGTTTGGAAAAAAAGTACTCTCAGCAGTGGAACAAGTATTATTGTTTGGAAAACAAGTACTGTCAGCAGTGGAACAAGTATTATTGTTTGGAAAAAAAGTACTCTTAGCAGTGGAACAAGTATTATTGTTTGGAAAACAAGTACTGTCAGCAGTGGAACAAGTATTATTGTTTGGAAAACAAGTACTGTCAGCAGTGGAACAAGTATTATTGTTTGGAAAACAAGTACTGTCAGCAGTGGAACAAGTATTATTGTTTGGAAAACAAGTACTGTCAGCTGTGAAACCTGTATTTTGCTTTGGAAAATATGTACTCTCAGTGTTGAAACAAGTATTCTTATTTGAAAAATAAATATTCCTATGTGCAGTTACAATATGCTTCAAGGAATACATCTGTCAGGCGGCGATTACACAGCATGTCCCGTCACTGACTCCTGTTAATTACAGTTAATCTTAAGTTTCCTCGTGTTATTGCCCTTGGCAAATTACTTAGTAAATAACCTTGCTTCCGATGTATCATTGAATGAATGTGCCAAAGCAGCCGTGTAGGCGACGAGTTGTCAGATCCCTTGCCATACAGTCGAAAAAACACATCAAGTCATTTGTTGGACAAGTTATAGAATATAATTTAGGATTCGATCTATAAAAATACATATTTTCTCAATATTTAATTATGAGTTAAAACAAATCATTTGAAATCAACTTTACCAAAGAACATAAAAACAATACAGTAGAACTCCAATCATCCACATCAATGGTACCAACCCCAATTGATAATCGAATATTTGGATTATTAGTTGTTGGCTATGAATAGTCTTTTGTATTTAATTACTGCTGTATGTTTAAAGGAGATGAGAAAAACCAATACAGTGTTCTAAAAGAGCATTTAATTACATTATTATAAATTAAATTTCATGGCAAAACTTGGATTTATTGTTTTCAGACGGTGTTACAATTTATTGTATTTATTGAAGCATATTATGCATTATTTATTGTGATTTTAAAGATTAAAAATATTACTGTATATTGTTATTTGTTTTTTTTTTCAGAATAAAATTTAAAAATTAAATATTTTATTGTTTATTTCATGACACTCTGAAAGCGATTCGGATAATCGGTGATTCGAATAGTTGGAGTCCGGATAATTGAAGTTCCACTGTATTGATATTTTAATCTTTGTATGATTAACCTGCTAAATTATCGCTAATAATCCCAAATACTTTTAAATGAAATATATTTATTCACACATTTACAGTAGTACACCTATGTGTACTTTTACAACAAAATGTGTAGTTCCGATGAATAACGCTAGGCTTCGCCTATTTTTAATATTTCAACGATGTCTACATTAGTTAAAATAATATTAGGTACACGGAGGAAGTACTGTCCTAATATGGCACTTAATTGATGTTTCTATTTAAGTGGTTTTTATACATTTGAATCAACTCTATATGTTTGTGTGATCTGATGCTCTGTCAGACGTACGTAGTTAAGACCTGCCCCATCATCAACAATAAAAAAGAACTGTTTATTTTGTCTAATATAGCCATAAAGAACCTGCATCGTTCATTTTGTCTTTTGTTTACATCTATTTTTAGAACTAAATCTTTCTACAGGGAAGAAGGAAACATAGGTCGCAACCAATAGTGCAAGCGTGTTGAGTAGTTATTTCTCCTGTTTGCCATGTGATGGCAGGGCCAGCAACTTGTCATTCTCTCCCTTATTCCCCCAAAATACTCAAGGTTAAACGTAGAAATTATCACTACAGATGTATAAAGATGTACATTAGTTTTAATCTATTTATAACTGCAATTAGCCTTGGCTGTGGCCATAATCCTGTTCCCTGTGGCCATAAGAAAACGAGCTCTGTTTATTTTTTCTCTGTGACATTTGCAAGGCTGAATTCCTTTTCAAATAAGTTGTAATTTCTAGGTCTGAATATTAAGTTGAAGGGGTATGTTGACGTTACATGAATATGTATCCTCTGACTTTTGATGCCCGAGAATGGAACAATCCCTGAAAGAACACGTACAAAGATACGAAGCATTTTGGCCACACCCACCTCTCACAACCATGTTCATTAATGCAGTTTATTTGTACTCTCTAAACCTTGTCTTGCATATCAGGAGATTGTGAATTAGTTAATTAAGAAACGATAACAATGTTGTTACAATTTGTAGTTGGCAATAAGTAGAAATGCGATGGCTGATTGCATGCGGCTACTGCAACACGTGGTGAAAGAATTTACGTCAGTGCTTAGTTTGATATATTTTGGTATTGGCATCTGGGAAATTAATCTGGCTTTAGTATGGCTGCAAAATTAAATTTATGGCACCCAAGCAAAACTGCAATTACGCAACAATTAATGAAATAATGATTAATTTCCCTTTTTGAACCACGCCAAATGTTTAGATAATAATTATTAAATAAAAAGTCACTAGTTAAAATTACTAGTAGCAGCTATATAAAAAATAAAGTAACTTAAATCCATACCAATAAAATGATATTAAAAATTAAATAATTCTTTTTATATAACTCCTTCAGTCCAGCCATTTTAAATACATTAAAAAAACAGGAGCTATTAATTGATGTTTCTATTTTAGTGGTTTTTATACATTTGAATCAACTCTACATGTTTGTGTGATCTGATGCTCTGTCAGACGTACGTAGTTAAGGCCTGCCCCATCATCAACAATAAAAAAGAACGGTTTATTTTGTTTAATATAACCAAAGAACCTGCATCGTTATATTGCAGCATCTGCACAGTATAGCAACAAAAACAAAGCACTAGATAAATATAACTACAATATATAAAACAGATAAAATTATACTAATATATATACAACTATATAAATATACTTGTATTTTATATAAATACAAATGTATTCAAGTATATAAATATACTTGTATACATTTTTACTGAAATTTCAATACATTAAGCTTCAACGTAAAAAATCAATATTACTCTTTGAAAATAGTTCTTTATTGATTAGAAATATTTTATTATGATTTAAACTTGATTTAACAATTTGTGAAAATTGATTAAAAAATTTCGGTTCCGAATATTAACTGTCCAAAACTTGACTTGTTTACCTTAGGAAATTTGAAAATTCTTGAATTTGAACTTCTCAAAATATATGCTAATTTGTTTATTTCATTGCCACTTCTGAAATAAAATAATTTTAAACTTTGAAAACATAAAAATTTGGAATTGGAAAGATTCTTAAAGAATTCACTGTTGAGAGAAAATGAACTAACTGTTTTATTCTTTTTACAAAAATCCGTACAATTCTGATTTGAGAGATTTTTAAACAATGTATAGCTGTTTTAAAGGATCTTCCCCAACATGTAATGCTGTGGCTTATTTAATACCATTGTACATATTTGGGTGGACAGGTAAGTTTGTAAGGTATAATCGTAAAGTTTTTGAAAACCAGACTTACTACTTAATATTTAGTGAGTCTGTAATAAATTGTCTGTTTGGGATCCAAGGAATCACCATAAGGTTCTTGAAGAAAAGGTTTACCACTTGCAGCTTTAGTCAAGGAAATATCCAGGTGTTCATAACTTGTAATAAATGTAAGACATATTTTTATTTGTTGATGTGTGTAAGGTGTGTTTGTTTGTTGATGTGTGTAAGGTGTGTTTATTTGTTGATGTGTGTAAGGTGTGTTTATTTGTTGATGTGTGTAAGGTGTGTTTATTTCTTGATGTGTGTAAGGTGTGTTTGTTTGTTGACGTGTGTAAGGTGTTTATTTGTTTATGTGTATAAGATGTGTTTATTTGTTGATGTGTGTAATGTGTTTGTTTGTTGATGTGTGTATTGTGTGTTTGTTGATGTGTGTAAGGTGTGTTTATTTCTTGATGTGTGTGAGGTGTGTTTATTTGTTGATGTGTGTAAGGTGTGTATATTTGTTGATGTGTGTAAGGTGTGTATATTTGTTGATGTGTGTAAGATGCGTTTATTTGGTGATGTGTGTAAGGTGTGTTTATTTGTTGATGTGTGTAAGGTGTGTTTATTTGTTGATGTGTGTAATGTGTGTTTATTTGTTGATGTGTCTAATGTGTTTTTGTTTATGTGTGTAAGGTGTGTTTATTTGTTGATGTGTATAAAGTGTGTTTATTTGTTTATGTGTATAAGGTGTGTTTATTTGTTGATGTGTGTAATGTGTTTGTTTGTTGATGTGTGTAAGGTGTGTTTATTTGTTGATGTGTGTAAGGTGTGTTTATTTGTTGATGTGTGTAAGGTGTATTTGTTGATGTGTGTAAGGTGTGTTTATTTCTTGATGTGTGTGAGGTGTGTTTATTTGTTGACGTGTGTAAGGTGTGTTTATTTGTTGATCTGTGTAAGGTGTGTTTATTTCATGTGAGGTGCTATATACTTATACCCACGAGGAAGGTCTAATGTTTCAAATATACCCTCTTCCTGAAATACTACATTTCTTACGACCTTTCGTATATTTTCTGTGGTCAAACTGAACCTGTTTTCATCTTGAAATTAGTTTTTGTAGCCTTGAAAAATCATGTTATTAATTTTTTATGTTTTTGTTCCTAATAGCTGTCAGTAGACTGTCAAGAATAGTCTAAGCGTAAACATAAACTATAGCAATAAAATAGAATCCTTTCTACGTTATGATCTGCTATTGTGATTGACAATCGATTAAAATATTCAAGACCCTTGCAGGCTAGGAAGAAATTTTAAAACTTAAAAGTAATTTCAACAATGTCAACATCATGTCCTTTGTGTCATTAAACTAATTAATGTTATTTTCCAAACTTTCCCAATGAATTAAAAAGTAGACAGTTAATTTTTTCTTTAATTAGGGGTAAAGCATGTTTTGCAAATTATAAACCAGTCGAAATAAATTCACCGTCAATGAGATAAAATAAAAAAATTATAAATAATTATTTCTTTGCAACATCGAACAATTTTAAGAAATAAACTTTCCTTACATTTACTATGTTATTCATAAATCATATTAAACTATTTTCATGTCATTATATATTTTTAATAACTGAAAAATATATTTAAATCATACCTGTCAATCAATTGAATAGGCCTACCGCATTTATTTACTGCCACAAACATCAATAGCTGGCTTAGCTTTTGTACTAAACTGTATATTTATTACTATTATTTCTATTGTTATTTAACGCATAATATAATGTTAATGTTATATTTGATTGTTCATATTGTATTTGTTCCGTTTTATTTATTTATTTGTATTGTTATTCTAATTTTTGTTTTGTGATTACCTTTTGTTGATATTTAATTGCAATTAATGTTTTATTTATTTTATATATATATATATATATATATATATATATATATATATATATATAATTTTTTACTTAGATTGATGTCAGAAAATTAATATTTGTACGTATACTTTTTTTGAAAATTTCATACTATGAAATTTTACATTAGACTGTTTACTGAAATATTAAATTTCCTGGACACAGGATTAGTAATGGAAAACCTCACTTTAGGCTCCAAGTTTCCTGTTGTTTTAGTATGTTAATTTTATTGTGATGCTGCAATATTATTGAACGATTCTGTTGTGTTGCATGAATAAATAAATAATGTGTCTTCCTTTGACATCGTGGCTCAGCATCACCTGTGGGTGTCTAACTGATGTGTCAGTTAACAACTACCGTCATAATATTGTGACAATGATACGATCGTTGTAACTTAATTAAAAGATAATTTAAAATAAACAGTTTGTCGACTTTACAACATCAATAACTAAAGCTATATGATTCACACTTGACGATATAATAGTGAACTACTAAACGTTTGCCATTCTAAGGAAAGAATGTTTGTTGTTGCGATGTTTTATTGGTGTTTATCGTGTATTTAACAATGAAGAAATTAATATTTTAAAGTTATTATGTTGTGTAAATCATTCATAGCTGTAGATGTTATACTGGTTATTTATGAAATGCATATGGAATTTAGTCTTTTTAATGTATCCAATATTATCTTTGTTACTTACGTATTTTAGTGGCAAATCTCGTTTAACCTAACCCAACCTACTCTATACTGACATGCGAGGGTGGTTCATCAACGACATACCGCGTGGGTAGATTGTAGTGGTTCCTATAAAATAACAAATGGATTATAATTAAAATAAATGAATGCCCCGGGGTTTTACAGAATGTCTTTTAAAAACTAATAATTTATACACTAACTATAGAAGTTTCTCTCTTTGTATTTAAAAAATTAATGAGTACAACATTGTCGGAAAATATCAGCATAATATGCCGGTGGTTCAAGTTCATTAGTTGAGGCCGTTCTAAGGAATGCAAAGGTCAAGGTTCGAATATCCCCAACTGAGCTGACGGGTACTTCATTCGTTGAATCAGTTCACATACAGCCTGCGTGAACTCGCTGGTGAATTGTTTCAGAGAAGTTCAGCTAAAGTTGCAGACTCCTGTACAAATCCTGGTGAGAATAAGAAAAAAATAAAACTGCCCTTTTGGGTCTTAAAGCGTAAAGGACAACCCAAACGTCATCTCCCACCAGTAAAAGACATATAATAGTTATTTTGGACTTTTTCTATTAATTCACTACCACTACTTTGGTTAGGTTTGTTTAGGTTATGTTATGTTAGGGTTTGTTATGTTAGGTTTGGTTATATTATGATAGATTTTGCTATATTATTTTAGGTTTGGTTATGTTATGTTATGTTTGGATAGGTTATGCAATGGTAGGTTTGGTTATGTTATCTTAGGTTTGGGTATAATATTTTAGGTTTGGTTATGTTGTGTTAGGTTTGGTTATATTATGTTCGGTTTGGTTATATTATGTCTGCTTTGTTTAAGTTTGGTTAGGTTAGGTTAGTTTGTTAGGCCTTAGTTATGGTAGTGAATAAACGGGAAATATCCCTTATTTTTACCACGATAAATTTGAGAAGTGATTATAAATTTAAAATACGGAAAACTGTATTGTCAGAACCACTCATTGTTGATATTAAGTATTTGAATTCATTACAATAATTTTTGTTTAGTGTTCATATAACGGATTTACGTTTATTTATAATGTTATAAAGTTTAATTAATTTTCTATAGATGATAGTCTATTTTACTAAGTTACGTGTTTTTAGTACGTAACGTTGAGTCAATCGCTATATGGATTTTTTAATAGAGTTTTAATTATATTAAATAATTGAACTGGCTAACATTTTTTATCATTTTAATTCTCTTATATTTATTTGTTGTAACATGCACCGATTGTTTGTAGTTTTTATTATTATTAATATTTTAACTTACAATTCACAAGAGGGAATAACTCTAAAATTCACAACCTCGTAGCCTTTCTCATCAGAATACTACACCACATCTGGGCGGTGTCAGTTAGTTTATTGTATTATGGATGTATTATGGTTTGTATAAGACAAAAACAAATTAATTTTTGTTCCAGGTATAGTAAGACGATATTTAATTTCACGTAAAAGAATTTTCATGTAAAAGAAGAATTGTATCAACCGTTAAGCAAGTATTTAATCACATATTATACAGGAGGTTATAAAGTCCCTCCCCCCACTTTGTTCCTACAATTTACTTTCAATTTTTTTCAGTTATAGCATTCATTATGTAGATAGATCCTCTAATGTTGTAAGTATTATGTAATATTGTATTATGAATTCTCTTCTGAGGTAGATACAGGAGTCCAAGATATCAATAGTTTGAAGATGTAGAAGTCGGCCTAAAGTTGTAATGAGAAGACAGTCATGTGACATGTCTATTAACATTGCCTTTTCACCCTGAAAACAATGGTGTATTTAACATTTAAAAGGGTTGTAACGTTTCCTAAATATAAGTAGGCTAGGTTAAAGATGTAGAAGTCGGACTAAAGTTGTAATGAGAAGACAGTCATGCGACATGTCTATTAACATTGCCTTTTCACCCTGAAAACAATGGTGTATTTAACATTTAAAAGGGTTGTAACGTTTCCTAAATATAAGTAGGTTAAAGATGTAGAAGTCAGACTAAAGTTGTAATGAGAAGACAGTCATGTGACATGTCTATTAACATTGCCTTTTCACCCTGAAAACAATGGTGTATTTAACATTCAAAAGGGTGGTACTGTTTCCCAAATATAAGTAGGTTAAAGATGTAGAAGGCGGCCTAAAGTTGTAATGAGAAGACAGTCATGTCTATTAACATTGCCTTTTCACCCTGACGGGGCAACAATGACGCATTTCTCAGTACAAATGGTAATGCGACCTCTATATCTTTAATCTACTGTGATCTTGAAAACGGTTCAACACTTTTGAATTTTAAATATACTAATGTTTTCAGGTTGAAAAGTCAATGTTAGTAGACATGTCAAATGACTGTCTTCTCATTACAAACGATTACTTATAATTGATGTATCACAAGGTATAGGCTTACATAAAGAACATTGACGATACCCTCGACAGGACGTCTCCCGTTAGAGTGAAATTACTAAACAAGGTTTCAAAAAGTAGGTGCCTAAGAGATATTATGATTGTAAAAGTTTCGAATTTATATTTCGATTAATAAAGAAAATGTTTGGGTGTTTCCAGACATAATAGACACCCTGTACATTATAAATACTGTAGTGCAGAAATATTCCTATTACATGAAATAGCTATTTCTGGTGTATATAATCAAGGATATTAGCCAAGAAAAACTTGTCACATGGGGAATTTTTAGTAGTAAAATTCTATAATTTATCACTGACTGAAATTCCCTATTGCAACACTCTTAAATACATATTTAATAATCGCCATTTTAAATCGTTCAAGTTAATATAACAGGTACGATTTCTATCTCATATAATGTGAATTATTTATCTAATTAATATTTTATATATTATTATTATTAGTGTTAGGATGACGCAAAACAGACTTGACTTCGTTAGTTTGGATGTTATTGATGTTTCTTGTTTTTTCCACTCTTTTTGTGCCAGGTTTTTTGAGTTTTCAATCTCAGACACCACTTACCACTTTTAATCTTCTGTCCGTATATTTCTATGTTCTTAATTTCTTTGATATTGATTAGCGCTTCTTCCAGATCTTGTGAGTGGTTGTATTGATTTACTATTCGTTTTGTGAATCTTGTTTCAGGTAATCTATGGACAAGTCAATAAAATTGAATCTTCTTTTCCTTATGTCTGCACCAAGGTTTAGCATTTTTTCTGTTGCTATCCTTGACTGTGAAATTTCAATATTTTTTTGGCCAGAAAACCTTTTTCGTTATTTTTTACTTGCGTACAGTCTCTGGTTTATATGTAAGGTCTAATGCTGATTGTTAGTTTACAGCGAGAATACATATAAGAACAATGTTCACAGTACATTTCGTTTGTGAACTGTATCTATGAACTTCAGATCCTTGGGCAACTATGTTATGTTATTTTCTTGCTGTTGTTTATTTTTCATGGAATAGTCCAGTAAAACAAAATATCAGCCATATTCGTTTTAGGAAGGTCGGTGCTTTCGTATTTAGAGTTTGTAGGAATTGCGGTAGTTCGAAACCAAAGGAAGTTGATAGAATGATTTCTTAGTTGAAGAGTCTGCAGAGGCTGTCGGCCATATTGGTTTTAATCTCATTAGAACAAAGTTATTTGCGAATTCATATTTTTCGTTGTTTATTGACCAAAAGGTGTGTATGAGATGTCATTTTAAACGTTATCATAATGCGCATTAGATTTTCTTTTGATATTTTGAATAGACACGCCCAGTTTTGCTTGAAACATATGTGAAAATAAAAACTTCGAAATAAATATTTTTCTTTTTTCCCAAAAATACTAATTAGAAATTTGCAAAGAAATTCCAACGCGCAATTTAATTCTTGATCAAATGCAATTTTTGGGGAAAAATCTGTTGGAAAATAAATGTTTAGTTTGGATACGCGTGATCGTATTTCCGGTTCGAAAATAACATTGTTCTTAAGGAATTAAAACTAACATGGCCGACAACCCTCGAAAGCCTCTTAATACATTATCCAAATCTTATTGATTAACCGCCTTTAACCTCTATATCTCAATCATTTGGCTGTTTAAAAAATAAATCAGTTCTTAAGACCTATATAAATGTCGAATATATGAAATTTCATGAAAAATGGCGAGGTAGGATTCTTTTAAACCTAACCAACATTAACAAAACAATCATGTCAAAACGTAATAAAATGAATAAACTAACTATACTTCGCAGATTTACTAGTAAAAAAAAATTAAAAATATTTTTTAATCTATAAATTTTGCAAAAAAAATAAGCCGTTTATTTTTTTGAAAATTTTATTTTTCGTAAGAACAATTATTTTCGTAGACCATAAGATTTTCGAGTTATTCGTTAAAACTGTTGAAAATCATGTTTTCTTTTGCAATTTCTATTCACTAATAACTAACAAAACTACTGGGTTTTCGGAAAAAAACACAGTTTTTGCTTAAAATTAGTAAATATACCGATTCGCGGTGTTATTGGGAATTTTTTATTTACAACCCCGAGAGGGGCAGATTCACCCCCCCCCCCCGGGTGGAAGCGCATATCGGCACTATATAACTTTTCTTTTATGGGCTATGTTACAACTTATTTCAAATATTCAGAAACATTTATGCCTCTTGATAACTTTCGGAGGTGAAACCTTTCAGTGACTGGATTAAGAAATATATTTGTTGTACTTTAAGTGCAAAAATAAGATATTAAAAAACGCAATATTAGTTTTTCATAATAATCCATCAATTAAAAACCCCATTGGAAAACCGAAAATAAAAAATAAACGAAGAAGAAAAATCAAGAATATACTAAATTAATTTGAAAGCTGTGATAATGCGTATATTGGCATAAAAACAGTAATAAAACCAGATTCAACACAGCTAAATTTAATAAATTTGACAATATTTGGACATATTGAACAATCAAAAATAGCTAAGCATGCGAGATGAAAGACACAAATTTACAACATAAGAAGTTCTAAAAGAAGTTTGCAATAATCAAATTATCTGAAATAAACTAATAATTTAGTATATTGAAAAATATAATAAATCAATTGTACTATATAAACACCTCCACCCAGTTGAAATTCTCCTTTCGATAAGTATAATTTAACTAAAAATCGTTATTTAAATTTACACATTTTAGTTTGATTAATTTTTAAAATGTACCTTATGCTTTAAATTAATTATATTTTGTACAATTATTTTTGAAATTTAATTGTTGTTGATGTCTGATCATTCCTACCTCGTAGACGAAAGGCTTCACGTATATAAAATATTTTATTCCACGTTTTAGAAGTTGTTAATTATTTAAATTTCAATAATTTTCCAATGAAGAGCTCAAGCAAGAATGTGGATATTTCGACACTCCTGGTTTTGGTAACTATTTTCGTAAACATTGTCATTTTATTATTTTTTTTGCCATAAAGATTAAATGACTATTCAAACATTTCCAGAAATACAATGAGTCAAGTGACCATCATTACAAGACAAACGCACTTAGTTTATGGACGATGGCAGGTCGGAACTCACCCCTCCCCCGGGGCGGGGGGGGGGTACGGGGTATCTAGTGAGGACTCTAGATTACAAACACATTAATTAGTTTTTTGCGATGTGAGGGATTATTCATGTTTCACATTCAAGGCCGCTAGATAACATTGTGAGTGGATTGAAGTTGGTTGTGGAATGAATTCGAATAAGTCTGTTTAGATGTAGCCGACTAAGATAAAGTCAACGAAACTCCTTTGCATATCAATTAAACATGTAAGTTTTTTGCCCCTGGCAACCGTTTTAATTGATATTCTTAGTTTCTCTTAGATATTTATCAAACTTTTAAATTTTTTATAACGACCGAATTCAATTGACTAATCAAATAAACAAAGTTTAACGACAAACAATTAATGGACGCGTTTTATAATGTCTTTATAATTGAAATTAGATCCTACGAATAATCTAATTTTTCATGATTTTCACGATTTATATATTGATGTAGCCCTTAGCAATATTTTATGCGTCATGCATGTAAAGAGCACTTAATTGATTGTATTTATATGTGTTTCTCAAGTGCATCTAATTGTTGTTTTTTATTTTTTTTTTTTTAAGTTTTCTGAATATGATACGTTTAGTTAAAGAATTTTTACGATAACCTCAACATAGTATATGCTAGTTGGGAGGTATTTAGCCTTGTGTTCACAAAAATTCTTCGTTGCATGTATAGGATGTTAAGTTTACATTTTGATATTCTTTATCTAATTTTTAAGGTAGTAGCTGTGAAAAATCGCATTTCATGTTTATAAATGGTTTATGAAATGTTTTCCTTCATTCTTTGCTTCTAATTGCATTAATTATTTAATTTATTAATATTGTCGAACTTTTTACATATTTTTATTGTTATTGCTTCAATAATGAATATTGTATATTTTTTGTTTTTGTTTTATCTATTGTTGTCAATAAAATCTCTTAGTTTTTTGAGGGAGTACACCATTAATTAACACCTGTTTTATAGATTGTTTATCTTTGCTGTTGCTGCTTTTGTATATTTTATTATGTTGCTGCTCTATATAAATAGTTTTCCTTTTTATTATTTTGATAAGATAATCTTAGCTTACTTATAAGTATACTTTCTCCATATTTGTTAGTGTCATTGTTATTTTAAGAAAAACCTATTCAATAATTAAAAATTTTTTAAATGTTTTTAATGAATGCATTTTCGACAGTTACGGCATTTACAAATTATAATAAACAAAATTAAAAATTGTGGAATTATTAAATGTTTCATTTAAACCCATCAAAATTCCACCAAGGACCAAATGAAGGAATTAATTGATTATTTTAGTAGTTGTATTCTTAGGGATCTCTTAAATGTCTTATTAATATTGATTTGTATTATTAGTCTTACTATATTTCATTATAACTTTGCTGATCGTATACTTTTGTACATTATGTAAAATGGTATTACCGTAGAAATAACTTTATTTATTTATTATTGTCTGAGATCTATGGAATTATAACGGGAAAGTATAAAGTGCACATTCTTTTCTTTAAAACAAACAAACGTAATCCACCAACCGACTGCTACAAATTCATTACCGTGTATACTGTTCAATAACTAAATATTCCATATAAATTAGTTTGGTAGTCTCTTTTCCTACTAGAATTAGACAGTTCTGTGGCCATCGGTGCATTTTCGATGCGCGCCTTCATTTACGTTACGTGTGCACGCCAGTCTTCCCGGTGTGTAAATAGTAACACATCAGGCAGACGTCGTCTGCCGTATAAGTCGCGCCAGCTAAGTCCCGCTCTGGGTCGGCCGCTACTAGCCAAACTACATACTACGTCCAAGGATCTGCACGTGTTTCCTACTGTCCCTCTCTGACCTGAGCACAAGGGTAGATTTATTGCCTTATCAACTGATGGGTGACAGTATAAAGGGGTATTTTATGAGTAACTGTACAGAAGTTTGTGACTGACTACTGGTGTGTCGGTCTCCTCGAGTACACTAAAACCCTAAGGAAAGGGCTCGTCTCTTTGGAGCAATAAAATCATAAACTGGGTCGGCTTTTTTCAAAGAAAACCAATATTTTCAGGCTGACATTCGTTTTTCCCCGCGAACCCCCCCCCCCTCCACACAATCACTCACAGGGAGGCACCCAGAGTGGAATTTAGATGGCGCAACTTATACAGAAGTTATTGTACACCTCCACTTGTGGGTCTTTATGTACCATCATATACCAGACCTAACCTAACCTAACCTAATTCTTAGGTTATACTATAGGTTAGGTTGGGTTAGGTTACGATTGAGGTTAAGTGTAAAAGAGGACCTAATGGTCCTAACTTTGCCTCACAAAATAAAACGTTTTTCATTTCATTTCATTTCATTTCATTTCATTTCATTTCATTTCATTTCATTTCATTTCATTTCATTTCATTTCATTTCATTTCATTTCATTTCATTTCATTTCATTTCATTTCATTTCATTTCATTTCATTTCATTTCATTTCATTTCATTTCATTTCATTTCATTTCATTTCATTTCATTTCATTTCATTTCATTTCATTTCATTTCATTTCATTTCATTTCATTTCATTTCATTTCATTTCATTTCATTTCATTTCATTTCATTTCATTTCATTTCATTTCATTTCATTTCATTTCATTTCATTTCATTTCATTTCATTTCATTTCATTTCATTTCATTTCATTTCATTTCATTTCATTTCATTTCATTTCATTTCATTTCATTTCATTTCATTTCATTTCATTTCATTTCATTTCATTTCATTTCATTTCATTTCATTTCATTTCATTTCATTTCATTTCATTTCATTTCATTTCATTTCATTTCATTTCATTTCATTTCATTTCATTTCATTTCATTTCATTTCATTTCATTTCATTTCATTTCATTTCATTTCATTTCATTTCATTTCATTTCATTTCATTTCATTTCATTTCATTTCATTTCATTTCATCATATCCAAGTAACCAAGATAGAACTTTGGATAGTCCTATAGTGTATAACAACTATCCCTAAACTCCGTTTAGGGATATTTTAGAGTTAATTACTCTGCCACAGTTATCGTATACTTTAGTGTGTGGAAGCCATAGATAGCCCGGTGTTTAGAAATTGTATAGTCCCCTCACATTCACTGGGTTTAAGATAGGTCTATTAAAGAAACGCCACATACAGCGAGATGTATTTATTGCTTTTACGAGATCAAATAATTATTCAACAACAAGAAAGTGAATACTAAGAGTTAGCTCCTGGTATAAGGACTAATTTGCACTGATTGTTAGTGTCAACTATTATTATACGGTATTGGCCTAAACGGCAACGAGTACTCCCGGACATATGCAATAAACCAATGTGACACTGGAATAATCTGGAAAACCCTCAAGAATTTCGCCAGAGTGATTCTTCATATTGACTCGAACCCGTCTGAAACCAAACCCAATCCTAATTTATTATGTTACTCACCGAATGGGCCACAATTAAATGTTTAAGAACATTTAAAGTATAGTGAAACCATTAGAATTGAACAGGTTGATCAGACTTTATATTGAATTAATTTTGGTTTTAACAACATTTAAAAATAATAACAAGGTTTATTGTAGTGTTAATTTATTTATAATAAGCTTATAAACAAGGAATTTTACATGAGAACATTTTGCTGATACACTAAATATATTAATTATAGAGCTACTTACAATTTACGGGTGAAATCTAGTTCCCTAGGACGAAAGACACAAATCGCTCAACCTCCACGGACAACGAAAGCACTGAAGGTAAACCCATAGAGAAACGCGAAAAATTAAATTTTCGACTGGCATATGATTTGATATGTTGTTGTAACCGGTATATAGTGGTAGACCAACTTAAGTGTAACACGACAGAAAACAGAGTCAGTTCAACATTTTACTTGCTGTCCTCTATGTCCTCTGCTATAAAATAAGTTTCATTCGAATCATTTTATGGTGCCGTTATATTGTACACCTCCACTTGTGGGCCTTTATATACCATCATATCCTTAGTATTTCAATAACCAGGATAGAATTTTCGATATCCCTATCTTGTACAAAAATTATTCCTAAACACATTAAACCCTCAAGAACTGTCCCTCGTAATAAAGTGGTGGTCGTACAGAAGTTAACTTCGGCGATGGCCATAGAAGTTAATAAAAACTACCCCTAAACTCATTAAACCCTCGTGAACTATCCCTCGTAATAAAGTGGTGGTCGTACAGAAGTTAACTTGGGCGATGGCCACAGAAGTTAATAAAAACTATCCCTAAACTCATTAAACCCTCATGAACTATCCCTCGTAATAAAGTGGTGGTCGTACAGAAGTTAACTTCGGCGATGGCCACAGAAGTTAATAAAAACTATCCCTAAACTCATTAAACCCTCGTGAACTATCCCTCGTAATAAAGTGGTGGTCGTACAGAAGTTAACTTCGGCGATGGCCACAGAAGTTAATAAAAACTATCCCTAAACTCATTAAACCCTCGTGAACTGTCCCTCGTAATAAAGTGGTGGTCGTACAGAAGTTAACTTCGGCGATGGCCACAGAAGTTAATAAAAACTATCCCTAAACTCATTAAACCCTCGTAAACTGTCCCTCGTAATAAAGTGGTGGTCGTACAGAAGTTAACTTCAGCGATGGCCACAGAAGTTAATAAAAACTATCCCTAAACTCATTAAACCCTCGTGAACTATCCCTCGTAATAAAGTGGTGGTCGTACAGAAGTTAACTTCGCCGATGGCCACAGAAGTTAATAAAAACTATCCCTAAACTCATTAAACCCTCGTAAACTATCCCTCGTAATAAAGTGGTGGTCGTACAGAAGTTAACTTCGGCGATGGCCACAGAAGTTAATAAAAACTATCCCTAAACTCATTAAACCCTCGTGAACTATCCCTCGTAATAAAGTGGTGGTCGTACAGAAGTTAACTTCGGCGATGGCCACAGAAGTTAATAAAAACTATCCCTAAACTCATTAAACCCTCGTGAACTATCCCTCGTAATAAAGTGGTGGTCGTACAGAAGTTAACTTCGGCGATGGCCACAGAAGTTAATAAAAACTATCCCTAAACTCATTAAACCCTCGTGAACTGTCCCTCGTAATAAAGTGGTGGTCGTACAGAAGTTAACTTCGGCGATGGCCACAGAAGTTAATAAAAACTACCCCTAAACTCATTAAACCCTCGTAAACTATCTCTCGTAATAAAGTGGTGGTCGTACAGAAGTTAACTTCGGCGATGGCCACAGAAGTTAATAAAAACCATCCCTAAACTCATTAAACCCTCGTAAACTGTCCCTCGTAATAAAGTGGTGGTCGTACAGAAGTTAACTTCGGCGATGGCCACAGAAGTTAATAAAAACTATCCCTAAACCCATTAAACCCTCGTGAACTATCCCTCGTAATAAAGTGGTGGTCGTACAGAAGTTAACTTCGGCGATGGCCACAGAAGTTAATAAAAACTATCCCTAAACTCATTAAACCCTCGTGAACTGTCCCTCGTAATAAAGTGGTGGTCGTACAGAAGTTAACTTCGGCGATGGCCACAGAAGTTAATAAAAACTACCCCTAAACTCATTAAACCCTCGTAAACTATCCCTCGTAATAAAGTGGTGGTCGTACAGAAGTTAACTTCGGTGATGGCCACAGAAGTTAATAAAAACTATCCCTAAACTCATTAAACCCTCGTGAACTATCCCTCGTAATAAAGTGGTGGTCGTACAGAAGTTAACTTCGGCGATGGCCACAGAAGTTAATAAAAACTGTCCCTAAACTCATTAAACCCTCGTGAACTATCCCTCGTAATAAAGTGGTGGTCGTACAGAAGTTAACTTCGGCGATGGCCACAGAAGTTAATAAAAACTATCCCTAAACTCATTAAACCCTCAAAAACTGTCCCTCGTAATAAAGTGGTGGTCGTACAGAAGTTAACTTCGGCGATGGCCACAGAAGTTAATAAAAACTATCCCTAAACTCATTAAACCCTCGTGAACTATCCCTCGTAATAAATTGGTGGTCGTACAGAAGTTAACTTCGGCGATGGCCACAGAAGTTAATAAAAACTACCCCTAAACTCATTAAACCCTCGTGAACTATCCCTCGTAATAAAGTGGTGGTCGTACAGAAGTTAACTTCGGCGATGGCCACAGAAGTTAATAAAAACTATCCCTAAACTCATTAAACCCTCGTGAACTATCCCTCGTAATAAAGTGGTGGTCGTACAGAAGTTAACTTCGGCGATGGCCACAGAAGTTAATAAAAACTATCCCTAAACTCATTAAACCCTCGTGAACTATCCCTCGTAATAAAGTGGTGGTCGTACAGAAGTTAACTTCGGCGATGGCCACAGAAGTTAATAAAAACTATCCATAAACTCATTAAACCCTCGTGAACTGTCCCTCGTAATAAAGTGGTGGTCGTACAGAAGTTAACTTCGGCGATGGCCACAGAAGTTAATAAAAACCATCCCTAAACTCATTAAACCCTCGTGAACTGTCCCTCGTAATAAAGTAGTGTTCGTACAGAAGTTAACTTCGGCGATGGCCACAGAAGTTAATAAAAACTACCCCTAAACTCTAAATTAGTTATCTCTAAAATTAATTATTTTATCCTTTATTAAAACCCAAACCATCAAGTCGACATCCCCAGACGCCCCTATAGTATTAAAGCAATTTTACCGTCAGCGGGCCAAGATATTTTTTATTTCAATTGTAGTCTACGGTTCATGTTTATTACTATTATGAGTTATAGTGGCCACTGTATGGTTATTAAAGGCCCGATCTAGTGGACCACAAGTTGATATTATGGGTTTTTTAATACAATATCATCAAGAATGACAATTTTTACAAAAACCAACTTATGATTAACCTGCAAACGACACTTCAAATATTACGATACGATCATTATTACGAACCGAATCGTTGAAGTAGAAACCCATGTTTTGGCGTATTTCGTGGAGGGAAACGGTTCCCTTGAATAAATGTAAAAAGTGTTTACCTTTATTAACAGGGACGATTTATTCTCCATTTTTGCTCAATAAGAACTCCCATTGTAACACCTTTTGTATTTAAGGTATTGAGATTATTTTATGTAAGAAGTGGAGAGTTAGGGACCTTTAATTTAGCTTTACGTCAATACTTCTAGAGTTTTTAATCAAACCTAACCTAACCTAACCTAACCTAACCAACCTAACCAAGTCCGATCCCCAGAAGTAAATCGAACTATGTTTAGACATTCTTTCAAATGTCTGGGCCCAAAATATTTGAAGAAATTCCGACCAGAATTAAAGATTTTTTGTTGTATTTTAAACAACAAATTTTATACCAAAAACAACAGAGCACAGTCTACTCTTGAATTTAATTTAATTTAAAACCAATATTTAATATATTTTTTATCGGTAATTTTCATAAATAACCACCGAATTCATTAAAAAAGCTAGCCGGATGGTTCGTCAAGTTACAAACAAATAAATAAATAAAGAAAACCGTAATACTCTTATCATAAACAAACAATAAATTTACATAAATAAACAATAAATCACTCCAAATTAGCTGTTTTCGATTGTCAATACCTAGCTGTCCCGGTCCTTCGATACTTTAAGAAACTGTTTGATATTATATAAAGAGACTTTTATTTATTTTATTATATTATACAATCCGTGTGCACAAGCAATACTGAACGTGTGTACCTAGATTATAGGCTTTATCAAGCTAGCAACAGTTGTACCAGTGAATGAAAACACTTGTGCTGTACAGCCAAGCGGGTAGCCAATCGAAAGTGACTGCAGAGACAGACAAATAAAATATCGTTCAACATTTAATGGTAAGTACCACAAAAATAAAAAGACCAATATTGATCTCAAGTCACCAGCTAAAAGAAAAAAAAGAAAAATTTTCAGAACAATCTAATTTTAATATTATTAATTTTATTGTATATTTTTATTTATATACTTTTATTTTTGTATACAAATAATATTGTTCAATCTTATTAACGGGTTTAATACTCCCTACAGGGTAATTTTGGAAATAAATATTATTCCTATATATTGACATTGTATCTGATTATTGTGCCTATATAATGTGTAACATCTTTTAATTTAATTTTTGTGATACAAGTGAATGTCACACAACACAAATTTATTACAATATAATGGGACACCCCTGCACGCTTCGCGTGCCAACCTGGACTCTCGCAGCGCTCAATACACCTTGATCTCGGCCTCGGCATTTGACTTTGACTACAAATAACACAAGATTATCTGTAAAACGTAAAATCACAATATTAAATTTATTTACAGTATTTCACTCACACTACTTGCGTTTCTACCTATTTATAAGTATAAATACTCTTTGTTTTTGTTTAACAGCTGATGATTAAACTCTTAATGCATCAATTGTCAAGCATACCTCCCCATACATCCCTCTCCCATACAACCCACCCACATGTTTATTTACAGAACAGCTGTTATTAATTTACTAAAAAATCAACCCAATGTTATTCTTATGGAAAAATGGAAATTTGAGGGGCTGTTTTTACCTCTTAGGAATGCAATTTCAAAAAATACTCTTAGTGGGTCCCTTCGATACTAAAGCTAACTTCCTTTAACATTTCGTGTAACTCCGTTCGGTGGTTTTTGAGATTTCGTGATGAGTGAGTGAGTGAGTCAGTCAGTGGTATTTGGCTTATATATATATATATATATATATATATATATATATATATATATATATATGCAAATATTATATTAAAGATTATTTTGTAAATCCCTCTAGTTTGAGGAAGGTAAATGTGGTTTACTAAAATCGATCACCGTAATATTTGACATTGTTTACTTTATATTATAACTAGCTGTACCCGCCCCCGCCCGCTTCACCGGTCATAATTTTGAGTTTGATTATAAAATCGAAATGTACATTTCGATTTTATAATCAAACTCAAAATTATGACCGGTGGCTTTCAGTTTACACTATGTCCAATGTAAATCCATTTTAGAACAGCTGATGTTATATATGATATACTACTGTACTCAATCATTATTTTTCATTTTAAAAGTTTAGCCCAATAAAATGTTATTCAATTCGTTTTACTTAACAGCTAGTCATCAAATAAATAAATCAATTAATATAGCTCCATAAGAATATCTTTGGAATTTTGGAGGCCAGTGGGATGGAGTCCTGAGGTCAGAGAGGAAAGTGCTTTCTTAGTGAGCCTCTAGAGGCCAAGATAAACCTATGTAAAAAATTTCAAGTCAATTGGAAGAATATTTTTTGAGAAATAGTGATGAGTGGTAAATGGCTTTTATGAGGCCGTAAAGCACGGCAATTTACTCTAAATCAATGAAATGTCGGGGTTCTTGCCATTTTTAGCCAGGCCCGATGAACTGACTATATATGTGTTAAAATTAAATTTAAAATTTTCCGGTTGGAATCACTTTGTTCTCTTAGATAAAAAAGATTCAAAGTCTAGACAAATCTGTAAGTCTACTTTTAGAAGGCACAAATTACTGTATTTGACTCTGAATCATTGAAATATCGGGTTTCTCGCCATATTTAGCCGTGTCCTGTGAACTGGCTATGCATTTGGTCAAATTGAATTATAAATTTTCCGATTAAAATCTGTTTGTTCTCTTAGATAAAAAAGTTTGAAAGTCTAGACAAATCTGTAAGTCTACTTTTAGATGTCACAAAGTACTATATTTAACTCTTAATCAATAAAATATTGTGTTTCTCACCATGTTTAGCCATGTCCTATGACCTGGCTATACATGTGTATATTTTCCCATTGAATACAGTATGTTCTCATAGATAACAAAGTTTCACAGTCTAGAAAAATCTGTAAGTCTACTCTTAGAGGCCGTAAATTAACCAATTTGATTTACACACACAAATTGAAAATCTATCTCTTCCTAAGGATGAAGGAGGTGTGATAGAGCAAAAGGTCATAGGGCACAGAAAATCAGGCACAGAAAATGGTGTTAGTTTTGCTGTAGAACCGTTCATTTAGCCGCTACAGTCCAATTAGAGAAACGCTGTTTTTGGCATTTAAAACTGTTGGCACTACAAAGGATGCAATCTTCGATTTACTAAGAATTGTTCAAAATCCCTTTTAATTGCACGTCTACAACATAAGACCTCTGACTCTACAAAATTTCAGCCTCGTAGGCTGAGTACCTTTTTAGTTACAGCGATGAGTGCTATTTGCCTTTTATAGATATAGATATACAGTAATTGAGTTCTGTGACGATCACTTGTTTTGTATTTTTACCAATATGTATTTTTGTACAGTCTGAGTTCAAGTATTGTGATTCAGATGGGATTAGCAATTAAATTACAATTTCACATTTAAACTTTATTTTAAACAAAATGGGTTTGTAACAAAACATATTTTAACTATACGCTATATTACATATATACATTATGTGCATTAAAGAAACTGTACAAAGTATTTACTCACGTTTCAGTACAACAGTAACGAAAACCGCAAATAACTAAAGAAATACATCTGAAAGACAAAAACAAGGTTTTTGTAATATCAGGCTTCTTTTTATAATTATTTTGGTTTATTTTTACTTATTATTGGTAACATAAAAGCCTTGACCTG
This sequence comes from Stictocephala bisonia, assembly GCA_035578905.1. Classification (NCBI taxonomy): domain Eukaryota; kingdom Metazoa; phylum Arthropoda; class Insecta; order Hemiptera; family Membracidae; genus Stictocephala; species Stictocephala bisonia. The sequence continues at coordinate 4,760,195 of JAQJVL010000012.1, read as the reverse complement.
TGGAACAATCTATCGATAAACATTCACAAAGATGTGTTTGCCATGTAATCTGTTATGGTTTACATTAATGTCATGCATAAATGTGTACGACCACCTCTTTCTTAAACATTAATCATGTTACACAAGAATCACAGAAACATGATTCGACTAATGTAAAAAGTACTTTGCTCGGATCTTTTTTTTATTACAAGTTTGTTCTTTCGGTTCTCATCTTAACACTGCGGAATTATTTTTGTATAAGTAGATCATTAAAGTTCATAAAGTTTCTGTACTTAATTCATAATATTCTATATCACCTTAAAATATTTTTACTCCCATATATCTACAGGGTGGAAAACAATATGGAAACGCTTTCACAACAATGTTACTTTAACCATAGCTAATTTGATCATTTAATTTTTTTAATAATTGTGCTCCATAAAGTATAATTTTTGATCAGAAAAATATACTTAAATCCGTTAAATAGCGAAGAAATGATAGTGTACAAATTAGTTACTTTGAAATTCAAAGGACCGCTACTGTGGAAAGGATAAACCTTTCAAAGTTCGGTTTGCGGCAATAAATGTATCTTGACCTTTCATTTGATACCAAATTCGACCTAGGCGTACGTTGACTATTTTCGTTCAACTCCTCGTGGGCCGTCCCCCTGAAAAGACTAAATGTCACTAATGGCGTCAAAAAGTATGTTCTTTGTTACCATGATCATGTACAAGATTTCACTTTTACAAGTGAAATCATACAAAAGCTGTGAAAGCGTTTCCATATTTGTTCCACCCTGTGTATCAACTTAAAACAAAATACATTTCGTTAACCCTAAAATGCAGTGCTAGCTTTAAACGTTGCCACACTTGAATTCGTCTTGAAATTCTAAACTAAATTCACTATTTACCACATAAGTATTTCAGCACATGACACTCTACAATCCTTTCGCTTTACAAAAGAATAATATAATATTTTATGTATTAGATTCTTATTTAAATCATTTTATCAATATTAAAACAATAATAAAAACACTAATACTTATTATATGTTTACGTGGCTGAATCTCTCTTTTTTTTGGTAATTTTGATTTATTTAAAAGCAAAATAGCAATTTATTCTATTTGGCTGCTTAAACAGTAATTTATTCTGGTACAGACTATTTATTGTTTTAAACAATAATCTGCGATTGTTTTCGTGTTTTAACTAAATTGGGAATAATTTTTGCAACGTAGATTACAGTCATTTAGAATTTTTCCAGAAATTAATACATATATATTAATTTAATATAGTAATTTAAAATAGCATTTTTTAGTGTAGATAATGCAACTTCTTTTGGCTTAGAAGTTATGTGTACCCGAGTTTGAAGGTTGTTTACTAAGAAACTAAGAGGCCCATGAAAAAACAAATTACCACATTTTTTTCCTCTTTTTTTGTATGTTAAGGCTTGTGCATTTTTTAATGTTATCATAAGTTTTAATAGTTTTATCCTAGTTGAAACAAAAAAGTACCGGAATCTTAACAATTTTTACTGTACAACAAATTTACAGTTTTAGTATTAAAAAGCCCGTTTACTTATCGCATTTATATTTTAATACCTAGGAATGTTGTCTGCAAGTGTGATACATAGTAGAATGTTAACTTTTTAATAAAAAAAATTATGTGCACCCGAGCTGGAAGGTTATCTAAGGGACTGTGAGGCCTATAAAAAAAATCTAACCATACCAACGTTTTCCTTGTTTAATTGAACGTTGTAAAATATGCATTTTTAAATTTTATTTAAAGTTTTAATAATTGTTATCCTAGTTGAAACAAAATAAGTACCGGAATTGTAACTAGTTTTCACTGTAAATTTACTCCGTTATTACTAAACACTCCGGCAATGTATTGCATTTATATTTTAATGCCTGGTTGATAGGAATGTTTTCTGTAAGTTTTATCAATTTTATAGTTTTAACTTTTCGAGAAAAAAGTTCTTATCAATTTTATGAGAAATGGGATTTGAAAAAAATCGTATCATCATAATAATTATTTCTTTTTTTAGCCAACTTTGCTTTGATAGATTTGCCACTCGCCCACCCATTCCCGTACAGTGGTATTCACCCACCCGCCCACCCATACCCGTACAGTTCTAACTGTATAAAAGTATATAGTAAAAATTCCCAATACATTAATTTGTTAAACTATATACTTTACTTTCACTGTTGTAGTTAATCACTTCACTACCCATACACTTACAGTGGTCATGACCCACCCACCCACCCACCCATTCTCGTACATTTATTGATTTTACAAATGTTACAAGACAGTCATTTTTGTTAAATTTCTAAATAAATAAGCGACAATTTATTATGTATTGAATGCCAGTCTCCTATTTATATATGTAAATAAATATAGATCATATCAAACTTATTTTGTGTCTCTAATGGACATTTTAAGATCTATCAATTTTTATTTTAAATATTTCCTGAATAATGGTTAGCGGACATTTAAATCCCTTTAAGCCATTTAAACGACTGATAATCATCAATGTGATAAGCTGGTGACGAGTTTTCCGCATTCCAATCAAGGCCGCGGCCTTCCCCCTCCCCGACCTTAATCCCCCACGTGTATAAGTGGGCAGGTGGGTCAATACTACTGTACTTCATAGACATAGAGCTCACCGGGAACCTAAAGGGTCTGGTTGACTGATTAACAGATATGAACAGTCAAAGTTCCAAGTAACTAGGTGGCCTTGGTTGTATTTGGAAATAGGTTTCTTGGCTTCTGGAGGTCGTAAGATCAATTACTTGATCAAGTTGTAACTTTTATTAAATGTTTAGTTACGTTACATTACTATTATATTAGTAAGTAAATGAAGTGATTTAAAATTGATCAAAATATCACTTTAAAATGATCAATATAAATTAACTTGAATCAATTTAATTACTGCATTTACTCACCCATTTAATAGTAGTGTTTCGTAAATATAAATTTCATAAGGATTAAAACATGGCCAAGTAATTAATTTGCGATCTTTAGCAGCCAAGAAAACGTCGTTTCAGGAAAATTGATTAGAACTCTGTTAGATAAAATTCTGAAATTCATTAAACTTAAAGAAAAGGTTCCCACCAACTACGTTATAAAATATAAATGAATTACGTAACGAGTTTATACTAATAGAAGTGTGAAATTGATGCACTAGTGAACATTCCGTTCTTTTTTGCTCCAACTAGGGTTAAAATTACTAAAACTTATCGTAAAATTAAAAAAAATTGATGTTTAAACACGTACAATTGAGCGAGAAAAACGATGGTGTTATTGGATTTTTCATAGGCCTCTTAGTTTCCTTGTACCTTCAACCTCGGGTACACATAATTTTCGCATAGACAGAAGGCGATTTTCTCAAGTCTTACTGTTGCATTCTGAATACAATGCAACTAAGGAAGTGGATGTATTAACCAACATTTCTAATAACTTTAATCATTGAAGAAAGAGTTTATATAAACCTAAGATTTGTACTTAATAAATGTATTCTTACTTAAATTCTGCGCTATACTTAATATAGCATTTATAATTATTTTAACTCGTCGATAGCAAATTCAGGCAGTGAAGATGTCTTGTTTTATTTTTTAAATTTGTTAATTTTAATTTACGGTGCAACTCCTTGTTTTACAAGTAAAGGGCACGCTTTGTTTTGTTAACTGATTAAACATTTTTAAATTATGAATAAAAATAAATACTAACTATCATAAATTTACTAACACATAATAAACGGTGCTAGTAACTTAACGCTGCTAGTGTTCCCCGATAAATTATTGTAACCGACTGGCACTTTATTGTTTGGCCTATTTAACAACATTCAGAGTAGGAAAGCAAATCTGGAAACGCTTTCACAACAACATTATTTTTGTCATAGATAATATAATGATTTAATATTTTTTAATTATTATGTTCCATGAAATATAATTTTCGATCAGAATAATATACTTGAAACCGTTAAAAAGCGGAGAAATAATATTGTTCAAATTAGTTACTTTGAAATTAAAATGGTTGCAACTTTGGAAATAATTAACCTTTCAAATTCCGATTTGTGGCAATTAATTTCTCCTGAATAAATCTTTCATTTGATACCAAACTCGACCAATTTTTAGATTGAAGATTTTCGTTCAACTCCTCGTGAGCCGTCCCCCTGAAAAGATTAAATGTCGCTAATGGCGTCAAAAGTATGTTCTTTGTAACCATGATCATGTACAACATTTCACTTTCTCAAGTCAAGTCATACAAAAGTTGTAAAAGCGTTTCCATATATTTTCAACCCGGTATTTATGCTAGATAATTTTTGTAGTCATTGTCTGGCATTTTTAAATTGTTTTTGTGTATGTTGTAATTATTACTTTTGTTTTTGACGATATTCCCCTATAAATTCCAATATTTGTCCAGGTCTCTTATCTCTCTAACACAATTATACACTATAATTCTGAAAACCGACTCGATCAGTCTTAATGAACTGAGCAGTGAACTTTTGATTGGATGGGAACACGGCTCAGCCCTGAGGTTTCCATCGGCGCCCGCTAAGCCAATCCTCCTTTATAAGATCAGCGCCCTTCTCGCCGATCATGATGACGGGGGCGTTGGTGTTGCCACTGACGATGTCGGGCATGATGCTGGCGTCGATCACTCGTAGGTTGGCGATGCCGTGTACCCTGAGGCGCGGATCGACCACGGCGTCCGGGTCGCTGGCTGGCCCCATCTTGCACGTCCCCACCGGATGGTAGATCGTCATCGTCATATGTCTGATGGCACACTCCCAGTACGCGTCTGTACCGAACAGATGTTTCCTGCAGCCTGGCAGCGGAGTCCGGTGGAGCCTGGAGTTGAACTGCCGGAAGGCCGATCCTTTACTCACCTGGACATGCATTATGTATCATTATTTTTATCTAATCCACAACATAAATACAGCTAAGATTGTCAAGATGCAGTTCATATGTATCTAATAGTATAAACAAAATGTATTAAAAACCTAATTGTATCTTTCTGTGTTAGTTTCAGTACTTGAACACAAATTCTAATTTTAGTAAATGAGGGATTATCACCCTAATTTTATGAACCTCCTCTATCTTGTGTATCGTATTTTTGTACCTCTATCGTATGTATAGTATCTTCTGTACTTTTATCGTATGTATCGTATCTTATGTGCTTCTATCGTATTTATCTTATCTTATGTACTTCTTTCATATGTATCGTATCTTATGCACTTCTATCGTATGTATCGTATCTTATGTACTTCTATCGCGTGTATAGTATCTTATGTACTTCTATCGTATTTATCATTTATTATGTACTTCTATCGTATGTATCGTATCCTATGTACTTATATCGTATGTATCGTATCTTTTGTCCTTCTATCGTATTTATCATTTCTTATGTACTTCTATCGTATTTATCATTTCTTATGTACTTCTATCGTATGTATCGTGTTCTATGTACTTCTATCGTATGTATCGTATCTTATGTACTCATATCGTATTTATATTATGTATTTTTGTCGTATGTATCGTATCTTATGTACTTATATCGTATATATCGTATCTTATGTACTCCTATCGTATGTATTGTATCATATGTACTTCTATCGTTTGTATTTTATCTTATGTACTTCTATCGTGTGTATCATATCTTAAATATCACAAAACATTAACGTTATTCTCTCTCTTCAAAATAATCGCGATCGAAAAAAAACACATTTAAATTGCCTCTTAGGCAAACTAAACGTGCATTGAAATAATAAAATTGCTTTGTTTATTTTTTTTACGTGAGGTTAAAGCACTAAAATTTAGTTTATTATAGACCAATGGGTATGTTTAGTGTTAATGAGAATCTTAATGGTATTTTTAAATGTGTGAAAACAGAAATGTTATTCCTTATTCTTTTATAATTAACATAATAATAAAAAGTATTTTTTCATTCGTCCCTACAGACCACAACTTGTCTCGTGTAAATAAATGTATTTAATTTGTACATTCTTATGTCCCTCTATCGTATGTTGTATCTTATAGAGGTAGATAAGATACAACTTGTACCTCAATTATTTGCTTGGTCTCAATTTTTGGTCAAGACATAAAAGTTAGTACATAACTCTAAACAGATTGGTTATCTCATATATCGATATTTTTCTTTCGATATTATCGTTAAATCGATATTTGGTTTGCGATTTATTGATATGTTGAACATATTTGCCATCCCGTGTCGTAAGTCACCAATGTGTCTCTCGTTGTTTCTGTTGAAATTGGCAATTGGGTGGTTTATATTTGTACTATTAACCAAATCGCCAAACTAGATGAGAGAGCCGGTGGCCGAGCGGTCTAAGGCGCCAGGTCCGTGAACCTGAATTGAAGATAGCGCAGGTTCGAATCCTGGCCTTAAATCTAATACATAAGTTTTATCAGTAATATTCACCTTTCACTGTACAGTACTCTGTCTGATAAGTTCCTCGCACCGGTAAAAAGTCATTGGATAATGGGCATAGTAAGGTTTAAAATATAAAGGAGATTCGCCTCTCCTTAAATTAAAAAAAGAGGTTCTCTGTATATAAATCTATTAATTAGTTTATCAAGACTAATTTCAAACTCGGTATAGAAATATCTCGTTTTACCAAAAGTATTCGAGTGATATTATTTAAAATAAATTGTTTATGGAATATGTAAAAAAGAATCATTTTACAAATTTTCAAGACATTTCTACCGATTGTTAAATTTGTTAAACCATGATTTTTTAAAAATGTATTTGGCAGTCAGTGGTTTATTATTATTTTTTAATCTGAACGAATTGTTCTATTACAGTACAAATTTACTCTTTTCCCTTTAGCTAATAGCTATTCAAGGGTAAAACTAAAATTCATTTAATACATTTTCAGAAGAATACTGTTATGGGAACTTTCAACGTTGTAATTTATATTTCTAATGTCTACAGTTGCCATTGAATCATCTTATAACCAAACACAAAATTCAAGCGGAGAAAAAACCACATACCCACCACACTGCCCACCCGTCGAGAACCAATCCACTCACACGCTAAAAAACCCCAGATCAGATTTCCAAATTACAATAAAATGAAAAGATAAATTGATTCCAAATAATATTTTGGTCTTGTCTGGCTGTATCACTTTAATAATTTAAATATCCACAGTTTGAAATTATATAACGTACTAGGTGACACCCCTGCACGCTTCGCGTGTCAACCCCAACGCTCGCTGCGCTCGATACACCTCGGCCTTCGGCCTCGGCATGTGATTTTCACTACAAATAATAGTAGATTAACTGTAGAACGTAAAATCTCACACTGCTTGTGTTGCTACCTATTTAGCCTATTTCAAACATGTTCATTTCATTTATTTTTGTTTAAAAGCTGAAGATTAAACTCTTAATACGTCAGTTGTATAATGTCAAACATACAAAATAATAAACATGCTTATTTGTTTACAAACCAGCTGTTATTAATTTACTAAATTCTGTCCAATGTTATGTTTATGGAACAAACTTTTAGGGGTGGTTTCTACCCCTTAGGAGTATTGTATCAAGATGAGAATACTTTAGTTTTCCTATATAAAACCTAAAGTAAGAATATACAAAATTACACCTCTCTACCTACATGGGAAGTTGGAGAATTAGTGATGATTGAGTGAGCGAGTCAGCCAGGGTTTCGCATTTTACATATATAGATAAATAATATATTAATCTATTTTGACTGTGAGTATTTTTGTAGTAATGGTATCATAATTATATATTCATTAGAATAAATAACCATTACCCTGAGAGCGATCTTGACTCCTTCTACGAGCCTGGCTATATCTTCAGGATGATCAAAGTAATTGGCATCGATGAGTGGGTAGTGGAAGGGGTTCCTGGACCTTAGGCGAACCCATCCTCTCGACTTGGGGCGGAGCAAGAGAGGAATGATGGTCCACGTGTCGGTGGTCGACAGAGGTCGGTAAACCACGTTAAAGATCTTATCTGTGATACCCAATATCTTCCTGACCCGAGCCCCGGCATCGGAGTTGATGGATGCAGGAGCCATGTGGAACTGGATGTCCGGGTAGAGCCCGGAGCGGTTGGCGTAACGGGTGTTGACGAAGGCGAGACCCTCCACTCCCCCGAGGGTGGTCATGGGGCCCCGCTCCCGTACCACGTACTCCATTGTCACTGAAACAGCCTAAAAAATAATAATAGCTTTGTTAATTTAAAATGTAGATATTGAGGTTTTTGGTGCTGTCAGGACATTCGAAATTGAAGATGTAAACATTACTCAGTACATTTTTTTAAGTAAATTTTAACTTCAATCGCCAGTTCACATGGGCCTGCAGGCCTGTGCGTGAACTTTATTCATCGAATGAAGTACCGACCGTTGGCTCAGTGGGGATTCGAAACTTGGACCTTGGCCTCCGCAGTCCGAAGTCTTAGCCACTGAGCCACCACGCCGGCAAATAGTATCCTATAAATAATCAGGAATTTCAAGTAACATTTTTTTCTTCTTCAAGAGTTTATTGAATACTCTTCCTTGCCCCACTTTAAGATTTTACTGCATTGTTTCTTATGTGGTTAAATCATTCAATTCACTGCCGATTGACTTGAAACTGGAACAACATTTCAAACGTTTTGGGAGATCATTGTGCAGATATTGCTTTCCCAGTGCCTATACAACAGCGTCAAGGATTTTTATTTTAGCCAAGATAATGTTTGAAATTATTGCGATTTCTAAGTATTCTTATTCTTTGTAAGTGTAAATTTTTAACATTAAATGACATTGAATTGAAACGTAGGATGAGTTAGCTTTGTGAATGTGACGCTGTTATGCAGATATTTATGTCCAAATATAGCGTGTTTTGAGTTTGAGTTGAGTTTCAGTTAATTAAACAGAGTATAAAGATCTGTTTACTCTGTGCTTAATAGCAAGATCAATTAGACAGGCTTGTGCTATTTTAACATTGCAAATATCTTTTTAATATTAATATAATAGCTAAAAAACAATATTTTCCTAAATGACACCACACAGAAAAAGAAACAGGTCGCTTTTGTATGGCCAAAGTGAACGCCTCATTGGCCGGTATAGATATATTAAAACTATTTTTACATATTTATACATCTATAGTAGGCTAATCATTTTTACACATATCCTTGTGGATTTGGCAGAAATAAGGGAGGGACTGACAAGGTGCGGGCCCTCCTGTCGCATTGCATACAGGAGAAATAACTACATAATTCACTAACTCAACCACATTTTGCGCAATATTGAATGTGACCTCTTTTTAATTCCTCTCTGTGGTGACACATTAAAACGAAAATTAAATAATATCGACTCAAATTTCCCAACTTTTCATTAGATACTATTGACTTTTTAAATTAATTAGAGGCTTTCCGTAACTCTCCACAAATTAGTCCATTCTCCACCAAATTGTTCCATACATACCTCATAGTAAATTTGTTTATAGGATATCTATTGCAGGTGTTTATAATCAAGGGTTATACAGAGTGTCTTGCGACTCTTATTTGACCTCCATGTATATGATAATGTTATAACACTTATTGAACCTCGAAAATAATGTACAACACTCTGATATATGTTCAACATGTTTCCCTGTTGGCCAAACCGTTTTAACATGTAAACGTGTGTTTATGAAGACCCTTTCTCGTCTACAAGTATTTATTTATTGATTGCGGTATATCTTGAGAACGATTGTAGATATTAAATTGAAATGTATGTGAAAATAACTTACCATATCTTTGATAATGTTTTAAAATAATATGGCCTTAAGACGATTATTATTTACTGTCGGGACCATTGAGGAAGCAAGTCAAGGACATGCCTTGGAACATCCAGAATGTTAAAGCGGAACATGCAATGTCTTTAAATCTGTAGCATTCAATTATTGAAGAACTCAGAAATAAATATTCCTTTTTTTGTGACCCTCCATACATCTAGTATTGAAAACGAACCTAAGCGTGCTCTAACGAATTTTAGCATGACTTAAAGATTAATGACTTAATCTTTAAGTTATTAAGATTAACAAATTTTCGTTTTAAAAAACCTAAATGTTGTACGGTACGTACTTTGTCGCCATCTCAAAAACCTAAAGGTTGTACTGTATGTACTTGTGTCGCCATCCACCGCATCAAAATTCTAAAGGTTGTACTGTATGTACTTTGTCGCCATCTCAAAAACCTAAAGGTTGTACTGTATGTACTTTGTCGCCATCTCAAAAACCTAAAGGTTGTACTGATGTACTTTGTCGCCATCTCAAAAACCTAAAGGTTGTACTGTATGTACTTGTGTCGCCATCCTCCGCATCAAAATTCTAAAGGTTGTACTGTATGTACTTTGTCGCCATCTCATAAACCTAAAGGTTGTACTGTATGTACTTTGTCGCCATCTCAAAAACCTAAAGGTTGTACTGTATGTACTTTGTCGTCATCTCAAAAACCTAAAGGTTGTAATGTATGTACTTGTGTCGCCATCCTCCGCATCAAAATTCTAAAGGTTGTACTGTATGTACTTTGTCGCCATCTCAAAAACCTAAAGGTTGTAATGTATGTACTTGTGTCGCCATCCTCCGCATCAAAATTCTAAAGGTTGTACTGTATGTACTTTGTCGCCATCTCATAAACCTAAAGGTTGTACTGTATGTACTTTGTCGCCATCTCAAAAACCTAAAGGTTGTACTGTATGTACTTTGTCGTCATCTCAAAAACCTATAGGTTGTACTGTATGTACTTTGTCGCCATCTCAAAAACCTAAAGGTTGTACTGTATGTACTTGTGTCACCATCCTCCGCATCAAAATTCTAAAGGTTGTACTGTATGTACTTTGTCGCCACCTCAAAAACATAAAGGTTGTAATGTATGTACTTGTGTCGCCATCCTCTGCTTCAAAAACCTAAAGCTTGTACTGTATGTACTTTGTCGCCATCTCAAAAACCTAAAGGTTATAATGTATGTACTTGTTTCGCCATCCTCCGCATCAAAAACCTAAAGGTTTTACTGTATGGACTTGTATCGCCATCCTCCGCATCAGAAACCTGAACGTTGTACTGTATGTACTTGTGGCACCATCCTCCGCACCAAAAACCTGAAGGTTTTACTGTATGGACTTTTATCGCCATCCTCCGCATCAGAAACCTGAACGTTGTACTGTATGTACTTGTGGCACCATCCTCCGCACCAAAAACCTGAAGGTTTTACTGTATGGACTTGTATCGCCATCCTCCGCATCAGAAACCTGAACGTTGTACTGTACGTACTTGTGGTGCCATCCTCCGCATCAGAAACCTGAACGTTGTACTGTATGTACTTGTGGCACCATCCTCCGCACCAAAAACCTGAAGGTTTTACTGTATGGACTTGTATCGCCATCCTCCGCATCAGAAACCTGAACGTTGTACTGTATGTACTTGTGGTGCCATCCTCCGCATCAGAAACCTGAACGTTGTACTGTATGTACTTGTGGCGACATCCTCCACATCAAAAACCTGAAGGTTGTACTGTATGGACTTGTGTCTCCATTCTCTGCATCAAAAATTTATCTGTTTTATTTGATAACTCTATTATAATTCAAAATCATTGTGACAAAAAAAATAGCTAATCTCAGGAATTGTTATAGGTACTGGGAACTATTGTGTGATTCATACAGAAGTCGGATCAACAGAGAGCTGTAAGCACTAATAAATAGAGAGGACAACGTCAGGCATTTTAAAGTTAACAAAATAAGATTGTTTGGACACGTACTGAAGAGATGAATGTTGGATGCCAAAAGTTATACTAGTTGGATTAACGGTACACGAAGAAGACGAAGGCTTAATAGTAATATTTAAGAATAATAACCATTAAGAACTGGTTAAAGACAGCTGTTGACAGAAACAGATGGCAGTAAGTCGTGATTGAGGCCAAGGCTTTCAATGGGCTGTAGTGCCAATCAGAGAGAGAAGAGCCTTTGCCGGCATGTGGCTAAGGCTTCGGACTGCGGAGGTCATGGTCCATGGTTCGAATCCCCACTGAGCCAATGGTCGTACTTCACTCGTTGAATAAAGTTCACGCACATATCTTAGGTCAATGTGAACGGGCGAGTGAAGTTAAAAAAATATTTTAAAAAACTAGAAACTGTCGTTTTCAGGAATATACTTCAACATGAGGTATAACTGTGTAGTCCGCAATGTTCATTATTTCCAAGACACCATGGTAATAAAAAGTCCTCTAATTCAGAGTGACACAGCAAGCTGAAAGCAAATAACTCTGTCTATGGGTGGGTGTATAACATGTATGGTTGGGTGGGTGGGTCAATACCACTGTGTATGGATGGGTGTATAACATGTGTGAGTGGATGACTCAATATCTCTGTACGTGTATGGGTGGGAGGGAGTGTCAAAACTATGGTACGTGTGTGGGTGGGTCAACAGTACCTCTGTAAGTGTACGGGTGGTGTAGTCACTACGAAATTTGACTTCCTTTTTCCTTCCCCAAGAATAAGTGACACTATTAATCTATAAAATAATACAATCAATTCTCGTGGTAACGCTAAGAAAGTGTGTAAACAATCGTATTGTTTACCTTCCCCGATATGATATGCTCACCTGAAGCCTGTTCTGTACGATGGCCACAGGTTTGTCTACGATGAATGTCAGTCCGGCAAAGCCTGCGTGGTCCTGCAGGTTGTTGCCCACCTTCAGGTCGTGGATGACGGGGATGCCTACCTGTTGAAGGTGCGCCCGTGGACCGACGCCAGATAGCATCAGAATCTGCGCTGAATTGATCGTGCCCGCAGACAGCACTACCTGAGACACATGGATTGATAAAAAGTTATTTGATCACTGTCATAATGTGATTCAGTTCTTAAAAATTCTCCTATCTAATTATTGGAACTTTGTATATAATTTGAAAAGACTGAGTCAATTAGTTTTTGAAGTGATTGCGTCAATTGTTTCGTAACGTGTTTGAAGAAAAATATTCCTTACGATCGCTCTTTGTTTAGCTTTTACACAATTTACATTGTTTTTTTTTTTTTTATTCCTGATTCTTGTCTACAGAATAACTAGTTGTTACCATTACTTTGAGGTATTAATGAAACCTAAATTTTTGCAATAATTATATAAATAAATGCTCGCAAAAATTGAAATCAAAAGCACAAACTCCCTACAATATTATGCTTAAAAATTTATTCAGTAAGAAAATTTTAAATTAAATAAAACCAAAATTAAATAAAACCAACTAATCAATCGAAAATACAGGTAGTTTTTCATTCACACGCTTATTTATTTAAGATCAACTGGTTCTAGGTAAAGATTTTTTTCAAGTGTTTTGATTGCTTTTTATATTTTTTCACCTGATCAATTCCCTAAATGCAAGATCATTTGTGACTGAAGATACACTCACAAATGATCTTGCAACCCTTAAAGAATATTTTAGAACCTGGAAGCTGAATCCTAATCCGTCAAAAACTGAAGTAACCTGCTTCCACCTAAGTAATCGACTAGCTAATCGAAAACTAAACGTCTTTCTAAATGGTGCAAAACTCCACCTCAATTATCATTTACAGTACCTGGGAGTAACGTTAGATCGATCGCTGAGGTTTAAAAGCCATCTTCAAAAAACAGCAGCTAAAATTTAAACCAGGGCAAATGTGCTACATCATATTGCAGGAACAACTTGGGGAGCAAACGCACACGTCCTGCGTACTACTGCTTTGTCACTGGTTTATTCAGCTCCTGAATACAGTGCTCCAGTATGGCTAAATAGCGCACATACAAAAGCGATTGATGGCCAACTTAATAGGGCCATGAGAGCTATTAGTGGCACTCTCATGGCTACTCTACTACCTTGGCTCCCAGTGCTGTACAATATAGCTTCTCCAGAAGTAAGACGTCAGGAGGCACTACTTTTAGAATTCAATAAGATCTTGAATGCCCTGCACCTCCCCATTACCCAGGATCTCCCAAGTCAGAACAGTCGCTTAAAATCTCGAAACTCACCTCTATATACTGCTTTCCAGTTGAGCAAATCAAATTTCTCGCCCAATACTAGCTGGGCCATAAAGTGGACAGTTTTGATGGACGTAATAAGTTCCTTATTAACGATCCGTCAATACCTGTAGGTGGGATGAACCTCCCTCGTAGGGAGTGGACATTGTTGAATCGGTTCCGAACTGAAGTTGGAATACTAATGAGGATTGACAGTAGATCAGTCATATGATTGCGGGGAGTCTATCCAAACAATGGATCACAAAGTTTCAGAGTGCCCCTTGCGTTGTTTTACGGAGGGATTAGCAACCATAAATAGGATCAGTGAGGCAGGTCTTAAATGGCTTGACGAATTGGATCTAGCTCTGTGACTGGAGATCACTTAATATTATTATTTTTATTAATATTAAATGACTTTTGGAGTTTTTTCCAAGTATAAAAAACAGCGTTCGTATAATTTTTAATTAATAAATGGTAACTGACAAAAAACCATACGCTATGTATAGCATTGTCGTTGAAAGTTGCAGATCCCAATGTGAACAGTTTGCAACTCATGACTATTGAGGCAGTATATCAGATTCAGGGAGCCGGTGCTTCTAGTGTGACTCCTCATCTCTGTGATTTAAATATTGTCAATTCTCTATCTCTATGACTAGTCTATTTTTTGTTTTGAGGTATCAGATAACAGCTGAACGTCCTGAACATCTGAATGCACTCCAGGGGTGCAACCAGACGTGTATATAGCTAAGAAAACACGCTTCGTTCTGATCCAAGGTAGACAGAACTAAGTTAGTTCTCTAGGATTCAGAGAGCTTCCATATGATAATGACAGTGATCTTTGTGAATCAGTTCAACTCTACAGAAGGATACGTTTCATAGTTCTGTCAAAGTTGGTTTCATTACTGCCTCACAAGTACTTAAAATTACGAAGCTTTACATTACTCATATAGTTAATATTGTTGTTGTTATAAGCCCTTCATCAACATATTGATGGTAGATCAGGATCTGACGTATTCCCAGTTTTAAAGAACCAAAAGACACTCCGATCTCCAATGAACTTACTCTACCTATTCCCCGTAGATTTTTTATCTGTGCTGGGAACGTGTCATATATTGTATGGGGGAGATTTAGTACAATACAAGGTGAATATTACTGGTAAAAACGTAAAGTTATGGTCAGGATTTGAACCTGCGCTTCTCTAACTCTAGACGCCTTAGATCGCTCGGTCACTGTCTCTCCCAAATATTATAGGCTATCAACATTATATATATACATTTCCTGGCCTGTAACACGTAATCTTGATAAAACAAAACTGTAAACTAATTCTTATTAATTACACATTAAGTCATATTAAATCACTTTACATTTTTATTTCTATTATATCTAGTGACTTTTGGAATTTTTCCAAGTTAAACACAGCTTTTATCTAATTTTAAAATTAAAAAAATGTTAACTGATAGAAAACTATTCGCTATATATATGTACATTTTATATATATATATATATATATATATATATATACACATTATTTATATATATACATACCTGATCAATTATAAAACAATGTAGTTTGATTTGTATCTAAACTCCTTTGCTAATCAATATCTTCTTTGACCTGTAATCTCCAAAAATATTGAGGAGCTTTGACTGTGGATATAAAGCACTTAAAATGACAACTCAAAGGTTTTATGGCTAAGATACAGGTTGATTTCAATTCGCTTCGTGTATTTAGGGAGAAAATAAACCTAAATTGAAATTAAGTAAGTTATAAGTAATCCTTTAAAAAATTGCCTATGTTGGTTTAAAATGATGCTGTGGAAGCCATTACAAATAAAACATTTACAATTGAATACGTTGATTTGAACGTTAACAATTGAACGTGAATCGAATACGTGGGTTCTGAAAAAAATTTAAAATTTTCAGTTTACACTTATCTAAATGCTTATGATGCCTGTGAAGTGCGGATGTAAATGAGTTTTGAAACGTAAGTAAATAGTTAAGGCCAAGTACACAATAATTTTAAATTTTTTTTTGTGTTCCGTATTGTTGTAATGACTTTCTTTGGGGCACTCACAGTCTGGCCTCTGTCCAAGCCACTTTATTCAAGCAAAATATTAAAGTCATTTATCGTCTGGTATAGAAAGAGATTTCTCTCCCATTAATAATTTTCTTTTTTATTTCATGGGTTGATTCTACATTTAATTCATTTTCAATAAATGAATCAAGCCTTTTTATTGTTTCAAAGCTAAATTTTGTAGTAAATTTGTGTAGTTTAAAAAAGTTGGTAAAGTGTAGACTTCTTGATTAGTCTGTAGGCCTATGTAGAGATTTGAATTTTTTATAGTTTTTTTTTTTTTTAGAGCTCGTTATTAGTCCCATTTAGACTATACATGAAACTTTAGAATAGTTCCCAAATATAAAATCCCATTCCACACTTGTAAGATATCTCTTACTTCAGTTATATGTCTCGTTTGTTAAGTTCCTGTCTATTCGTTGATTATCCTTAGCACTTTGATCGTAAGATAATCAACCACGGTAACTCTAAGATGGCCAGCTAAAAATAGAGTATCAGAGAAAGTAGTTTCCAGTAGACGTATTGGAATGTGTCAACGTAATGTCAGCTGTCATTCTATTGACATTCAAGAGACTAACGGAACAGGTTTTTGTTTTTAGCTGAGGAATTACGGAAAAGACCCAGAAATTAAACACGACACTGTCGAGATGTGAAATGAGTACAAAAGACAGGTCGTGTGTAATGTAGACCAGTGTGTGAGTGGACATACCTCTCGCCGGGCAATGGCCATCTGAAGAATGCCGTCCCGGTAGAACTGGACGCCGTAGGCCTTCCGGTTGGTGGGGTTGATGAGTATCCGAGTGACGTGCGCGTTCATGGCGATGTGGAGGTTCGGCCGGTGTCTTACGGGCCTCAGGAACCCTTTGGCGGTGCTGCATCGACTCCCTCTACGGATTGTCCCCTGCAAATATACAGTTATCAATATTCTTAAACAATCTCTATAGCTTTAACAATCTCTATAAGTTTCGCTATTTTTGGAGATGGAGGAGATATGCAGTTAGGTCTGTAATTGTTGTGTGCTTGATCAGCGTCCAACTTTCAAACATATCACTGTACAACTCAACTGTTTCATTCTACTCATCAAAGCCATTTTCACACAATAAAAAAATAATTAAGAAATAAACACATTCAAATATGAAATTAATGAATAAATGGACGTTTCTTCAGCAAAAATGACAAAAGAAGTTGTTAATTTATGCCAGTTTTAAGTCTTTTGAACTATGCTGCAAACTATGATTATTTTTTAATTGCGTGAATTTTTCGGAATCGTCGATTTTTTAAATTTACTATAACATTAGTAGTAAGTAATAAAATGGTACAACCTCATTAAACAATTTGTTGTGATTCTGTATGTCTTACAGAGAACAATCTATTTCATAATCTGATTGTGTATTGGGTTCAAATCCCGGGAGGTCCAACTAAACTGAGTGAGGTTGATGGTTTTGGAACACTGTCCCATCTAAACTGAGCGAGGTTGATGGTTTTGGAACACTGTCCCAACTAAACTGAGCGAGGTTGATGGTTTTGGAACACTGTCCCAGCTAAACTGAGTTAGGTTGATGGTTTTGGAACACTGTCCCAACTAAACTGAATGAGGTTGATGGTTTTGGAACACTGTCCCTTAGCAACATTTTAAATGCTAAATAAAACTATCTTCGGAATATAAATATTTAGAATAAAACTAAATTACAATTTGACAACAATTGTGTTGTATGTTACGTTAGAATGTGGAATAAGAAAAATCTAATGATACTTGATTTTTTTCCCAATAATCTTGCATTTTCTACAAAAATACTTACTAGTGTTCTTAATTTTTTTAACAGTAAATATTAAAATTAATAAAAATACAACTATTGTAATATAAAAATTACACCTTGAAAGATATCAAAGTAATTGGAATAATGTTTGGCGCTAAAGGAACAATCCCAAAATATTTTGTTAATATCTGTAAACAATTTAGACTTGTATGAAAATTAACTTTGGAAATCACATCAAGCGTTTTACTAGACTAACAACATTTTAAAACATCATTTATTCTCAACATACAGAAGATATAGTATCTTAATTTTAATTGTTAGTATTAGTATCAAGTAGGCCCTACTCTTTGTTTATTTGGCAACCCTAATCTGGGAAATATGTTATTCTTGAACAATAAAAGTACATTTGCCGGCGTGTTGGCTCAATGGCTAAGGCTTTGGACTGCGGAGGGAAAGGCCCAATGTTCGAATCCCCACTGAGCCAACGGTCGGTACTTCACTCGTTGAATACAGTTTACGCACAGGCCTGCAGGCCCATGTGAACTGGTGAGCGAAGTAAAAAAAAAAAAACTTAAAAATATATGCTCATTGGGTAATTATTAAATGTGTTATATAAACTAAACAATTTTCAGTTTACTTTTAAATAAACTTTAACGGTGCCTATGAAGGGGAACTTTGATGTGAATGATTTTTTAAAGCGGAAGGAAATAGTGTTTGCAAACTAGTGGTGAAGTGCTCCGATTGTGATTGCACGAAAGCTATGAGAATTCACTTTCGTGAGACCTTTGTGACCCGAACCATTCTCTGACTGTTGTCGAGAGAGTCCTGAAACATATGTACTGCACTTTCCCACCAACAGGGTACGACCACACTTGGCGTATTTGTAGTCGCGACAGGAACGCATCGACTAGAACATTTTTTTATTTTACATGTTATCAAATGGGACCCCGCCACACTTGGCGTAGCATGTGCGCTTCTCCATCACATCCCACTTTTACCCTGCCGGGCTTTACAGTTATTTGCATTGTTATACATTTCGTTGCAGTGTCTAGGTTTTGTGAATTTGTTTTGTCGTATTAATACAGTGTTTGTTCATCGTTTGACACAGAGTACAGCAGTTCGTTAACGAGGTTATCCTCCGTGCTCCATTGTGGGATTGTACCTCAACAGATTATAGCAATAGAGAACTAAAGAGTAAATTTGGATAGAGGTTGCATGCATTATTTTAGGGAACTGGTTTAGTTGAGATAGTAAATTAAATAATTGAATTGACTATCTCAATTATTTAACGAAACCATATTGATCGATTGTGATATAAATTGAAGTAAAATAGAAAATAAAAATACATTTTAACAATAAATCAGTTAAGAATAATAAATTGTTATTGGTCATTAATTAATTACGACCATAATAAACGGTATAAGTAAGTTAAGTATAAAGAAAAAAACTCCTCAACTCTACAGGATTATTACCAGTTACTTGCGTAGATCATGTTGTACTGCCACGGAACACTTCCTGTAGGAAAAGTAAAGTAATCAGGAAACTTATCACGAACTGATTTTTCATTTAAGGGGATGCCTCCAGTACCTAACACTTCAATGTCTTTAAATGGGTTAAACGTTATATCTTCTAATTTATAGCCATGTCGTACACGCACGAAGTTGTGCAAAACACACGCAGCCAAGACAATTTGTTGAACATAGTATTGCTCCAAACAAATTGAAGGATGGAAAATTCTCCATTTATTAGCAAGTATGCCAAAAGCACACTCAACACTCGATGAGCTCGTGAGAGCCGATAGTTAAAAATTATCTTTTTTGTAATAAGACTTCTTCTGGGGTGTTCCTCATGACGTGTTCGGTCATTGACAACACCTCATCAGCTACAATCAGGCATTGGGGCGTTATCTTCAAAATTTGACAATGCTTTCTTATCTGGTAAATTACGTTTTCCACTAGCCAATAAGTTATTTAATGCGAACTGCGCTGCGACTAAGTCGCCAGATGTGGCCAGGGCCGACGTATCTGTCGCGACGCTTTTGACGTCGGCGTATCTGTCGCAACTACAAATACGCCAAGTGTGGCTCTAACCTTACAGTAATATTGGGCAAAAAGTGGTTGAATAGGCAGATACAAACAAAAATAGCCCCATTATAGATAAATTCGTTGTAACTTATTCCTTGATTGATAACAGAAATATACCCAAATCCACAAATATACTCAAATATGGCATTAAATATATTAATTGGAGAAATCTGTTTAGCCATTAATTAGATATTTCCTCTATGAAAGTAAATGGAATAAAAATTGTAAAAAGAAAGTAAAATGAAAAATCCAAGGGAATAAAATTGAACATTCAGTTAAAATATGAAGTATTTAAAGCCCACTCCACAGCTCGAAACTGCAAAATGTGAAATTGTCAATTCCCCCATGGATGCACAGTAACTCACGATCCTTAGGGATCAGATTTGTGGTTTATTGGTGTTCATCCAGACGCCCAATTGAGTGCTCTAAGGAATTTAGTTCTAGATTTATGGCATCTGTCACTATAAAAAGCTGCCTCACCAATACACATAACATGTTCCCCTCCCTTTTCTCTCCCCACTGTACCCACTTACCCAGCCCTGCAAAATGTAAAAAAGTATTTAACTCTTTCATTTATAGTACACTCCAGCAATGGATTAGTATAATCTTTCAGTCAAATATAATTTTACAAATTTAAACTCAAAATTTGTGTTATTTTTTATTTTACTGTACTCTATGTTGGTTAGTACCTTTTGTCCACTATATTCTTTTAAATGTTTCTTAGTAAGTTATGTGGGGTATCTAGAAAGGCCAAACTAGCCACTTTATGTAGCCGTATTTCCATAAACACATTTTGTTGAATATTTTCCTTCAAAACAGTTATTACTTAGAATAAAATTGATACTTTTATTAAAAATTTTTTTAATAATTTTTGATCAAACACCCTTAAGAGTCTGCACAGGCTGTCGGAAACTGTCAGCCATGTTGGTTTTAGTCCCATAAGAACAATGTTATTTTCGAACCGGACACACGATCACGTATATCCAAATTAAAAAGTAATTTTTCTACGGATTTATTCCAAACAAATTGTATTTAATCACAAATAAAATTTTACGTTGGAATTGCTCTGCAAATTCCCATTCAGTTTTATAGAAAAACATTTTTTAAATATTTAGTTTGAAGTTTTAATGTTCACCTATTTTAGAAAAAAACTGTGGATATGTTTTCAAAATACATACCCAATGCGTAATATGATAACGTTTAAAATGACACCTCATACACAACTTTTGGTCAATAAATAACGAAAAAATATGAATACGCAAATAACATTGTTCTTATGGGACTAAAACCAACATGGCTGACAGCCTCTGCAGACTCTTAATGGAATGTCCACTATTGCGAGGCTCATGTCTCCTCATCTGTGATTGCGTCTGTCGCATCTTCCTGCCATCACCGTACGTAAACTGTTCATATCTGGCATTCCTGGAGGGAAAGTTCTTGCCACTTACTTCCTGGCTGGGATATTTAATAAGTTTTCTCAGTAAACATCTACAATAAAAATTGTTAGGGTACAACAATTATCTAGTCTTGGTTTGTGGGGCTTTAGCTGTTCTTCTTCTTTTTTTCTTGAGAAATATCTTCAGGCTTATTAAGTTGTTAATGGGCCTTGGTAAATTCTCTTTATTCTTTGCAATTCTCCATTGTGCGTAGTATTATGGCTGTCAGGTCCACAGGTTCTTGAAGCCAGATTTGGTAACTCTTGGAATACTCACGCTTCCCTGCCTTTTTATTTTGCAGTCATTAGTTTTTCTTTTTTCAACGAAAACCTTTTTTAAGTCAGATACATTCATCCAATATCAGGTTTCAGAACAACATAGAAGGCTTAGTAAAACGAAACAATCACAGATTTATCAAGCCGTGCAACTGTTTAATAAGTTACCTACCACAGCTAGAACAGGAAGCATAACAAATTTCAAAAATATGTTTGAACTAAATCGTTAAAAAGTAATGCATTTTACTCATTAGATAAACTACACTTGCAGGAATTTTGCGATCTTCACGTCTAGCAATGTACTTTGTAATATTTGTAATATACGAGTTTAGGTTATATAGTGACATTGTCAGTGCGTGTGCAACTTGCTGTTTTGTCTGCCGTTATTGTATAAACAAAGAAATAAACTACCCAATATTTATGGAAAGAAAGTTCTGTTACAAACTTAGTGAATTAAGTATAAAAAGTGTAATTCATGATAATTGGTTTTACGCAATGTAATCAAGGGTTTTCGTATATTGGGTGCTTACCTAATTTGTCATTTTTATTTAAGTAATCCTGGGCCAAGTAGCTTTTTTTTTTTAGAGTAAAGCGTTAAAATACAATAATAGGTTTTGCTGTACATTGTCAAGAATAGTGTAAATTTTTACATATATTCATGTTTCGTACACCAGAGAATACGAAACGAGCCTTAGGCCTATCTCAGTTTGTGACCCTCCTCTGTCGGTAACGCTCGTGAAACTGAACTGAAGACAAGTGACGAAAAAAGGAGAGTGACACGAAAAGTGTTTGACAGAAAATGTTGGCAGTTAAGATTATGTATAATTTATTTGTTTTTGACAGAAAAAACATAGAACTGATTTTCGTAAAACAAAAGAATTGATTTTCGGCCGAGCGTTCTAAGGCATCAGGACTTTGGAGCTTGGGTTAGAGATAACGCTGGTTCGAATCCGGCATAGACTGGTAATATTTCTCAACAATATTCACATTATACTGTACTGGTTCGCCCTCTTAACCTGTCTGAATAAGTTACTCGCACAAAACAATAGTCTACGAAGAATAAACAGAGTCAGATAAGAAGGAGATCGGCCTCTCCTTAAAAAAAAAAAAAAAAAAAAAAAAAAAAAAAAAAAAAAAAAAAACTACAGGCAAGAAAGAAAGTTAGATTGTGTGAGTCCAATAGTGCGCTGAATGTGTTTCGGGTAAGTGTAGAATAGTTATTTCTCTAGTTTTGCATGCAGATGGTAGGGCCAGGACCTTGTCAGTCCCTCCCCTTATTCTCCTCAAATCTTTAAGGATAACCGTAGTAGTTATTACTACAGATTAATTAAGATGTACATTAGTTGTAATCTATTTATAACTTCCACTGGTGCTTTCGCTGTGGCCCTAAGAAGGCTATCTCTGTTTCATTTTTTGCTGTGTGGTGAAACCACAAAGCAAAGAATAAAACAGTAGACACACGGCAATCTAAGTGAAGACGGCGGCCCCTTCTACTGTCTGTTCAATTCTAGGCGGAAGCTGAGCGTTAGCTGAGTTTTAAAAACTTGTAATGCAGTATTGTAACTAAACCTTAGACTTCGATGCCCTATTCGTGGTTAGGAATAAAAAAACATAAAATTAAGGTAATATACTTCGTTTTTATGTAAAATTATTTATTTATTCATTTTTCAATTTGTTATCTAAAACATCTGTATTTTCTCAGAAAAATTATCTATGAACTCGTATTTGTAGGGGTAATATTGACCAATATCATGAAAATCCCTATATATTTCATATTTACCAAAGAGCCTTCTGACATTTTTTGGACCTTTTCCGTTAATTCACTACCACTACTTTTTCCGTTACTTCACTACCACTACTTTTTTTTATCGCAATTACGGTTCCGTTAGGTTGGGTGGTTACTAAAGTTGATCACAAACTGGTAAATCCAATGATTGACTTACCGCCGAATGCGCTCTCTATATTGAAGTTCTTGGAAAGCGAAAAGATAAGGCCAGCGACATCGCATTCCTAGCGGATAAGTAATACTACAGTGGACGAAAAAACTATTGGGGAACAGTTTTTAGAGCAATAGAATATTTATCAAGTGGTAGTGAATTAACGGAAACAAAAAAAAATAGTGATAAAGGATTAACGGAAAAGACCCCATTTTTTTATTTTTTTATTTTATTTTATGCGATTTGTTCATTTTTGTGTGTTTGGTTTTCAAACTACTCTTTCATAACACCTGGTTTATTTTGACAGCGATTTCAACTCAGTCATTCAAACCAGTCGTGGATGGGATTTAATTTGTCACCCGTAGTACATACAATGAGAGATGACATCATCTGAATTTGCGTGAAAGTGACACAGTCGCCAATTTTAGCATAGAGAAATCGCTAATAAGCCTATTGACTGTGCTAGTAACCAACAAAACTCATCAAGTTATAAATCATCTGAATACTGACACTGTTGAATTAATTTAACGACTGCAATATGCAGGTTGTAAGTAAATTCAGACAGGACAGTTATGTAAATGTATTGCGTTACTAATCCCAATTAATAAAAATTAGATCACAAAATTTAATAAATGTATGTTTATGAAAATTTTATTGTTGAAGCAATCTTTGTCGTCCTTTATTAACTCGCATTTTCTTTGGTAGTTATAACGTATACAAGCCGTATATTTTTATAAAGTTAAACTTTTTAAGGAAATGTCGATCTCCTCTTTTCCTTACTGTACCCATTCCCCAGAGACTGTGCGGGGAACTTATCAGATAGAGTAAAAGAGAGAGCCAGCACTGTACAAGGTAAATATTACTAATAAAAAACTTGTTAGTTAATTAACAACATGATCATCGCCACTCTACGTGTAAGGGTGGGTGGGTGGTCCATTCCATTGTAAGTGTTTGAGTGGGCGGGTGTGTTAATACGACCTTACGTGTATAGTAGTGGGCGAGTGGGTCAGCACGACCGTACGTGTTTGGGTGGATGGGTGGGTTTTGAAAATCATCCTGGCTGAATCTACGCCAGGATTCGAACCTGCGCTATCTCCAACTCAGATACAAAGTCCTGACGCCTTAGACCACTCGGCCACTGGCTCTCCCAATTTTTTTCACTATAACTAGAATAAGTCTGAATGAATACAATTTTACTGTATACATATTTTTGTACGTAATTGATCAAATAGTGAAAACATAATTGATCATTGCCATGAAAACATATTGCTGAAAATATCCATCCTAGAATTATAATACTTCGTCTAAAATCATGAATCAAACTTTAAAGAGTAGTTTTTAGCTATAAGAACCGTCATCATATACCTGAGCAACCATGAAACCAGCCTGGATTTCCCCGTTGATGTCTCGGTTCTGGTAACCTATTTCCTCCCCAGACTGCACGAACGCCAGAACCAGGGGAGTCCTCCAAGGCGCCTCCTGCACGGTTAGGTAACCTCCCCGGCTATGGTACGGAGTGCGGGAAAGATATGGGTTTCTGTTGTCCTCGGACTTCTTGAAATACTGCAACACCTTTAAACATAGTAAATAAGGTTAGAGAGTCACTATATTTTATAATTTCTTCGAAGGACCTCTAAAGGAATGTCGACGGTATTAAGAAAATATTCAGTTTTGTAAATAGCACCCCTTTGAGTTAAAACAATAACAGAATAGAGCTTCAGTAAGGAACAATTCCAAATAGGAAATTGATTTTAAAGTTTTTTGTTAATCGTACCTAATAGCGTGGGTTTTGATAAGAACCTTCGGTTAGAAGATTGTTGACAATTTTTCTAGCTCTTTTAAATTGAACTGTTGTTATTATTGTAATTTGTTTAGTAATACTAATGGGTTAGTTTTCCGTGAAATTTTAAAGTTCACATAAAAGTAGAGTTGCCTATCAGTAATAGCTAAAACTTCTTTTAATCAGTTTTTGGTCAAGTATTTACATTTTGGAAAAGTGATTTTCTTGTTCTAATAATTTTCTCTAAAATCAATTATTGTATTAGAGATCTGTTCTTACATAAGCTGTACATGTTATACAGTTATTGTTAAATCATTTGGTTCACAAAGATATCGTATATTTTTCCATATATGTCAAAGCCATAAGGGCCGTTTTGTGGTGAGCCACCAGTACATATTGTTTAATTGGTGAAAGTACAATAGCTGTTTAAATATTTGAACACTTCGTGTTAAGGGGTCTTCTAATCTACTTGGCAAACACTTCAGACGAGAAAGTACTGAGAGTTGGCGGTCATGTGCTAATTTCTTGTGTGATTGTGACTGTTGTTATCGGTAGTTAGGTACAAGTATTTTTCTTATTAAGTTCAAGTTACTATTCAAGTTTTTTTTTCAGGTACAGTACTGTGATCCATTTTTGAAACCAATTTGGCATAAATCATGTAAGTATTCCTATATTATTTTTATGTATTGTTCAGTCGTGTAGCATCGTAAGTGTTTCGTTAGTTTTTTTCGATTATGGCGAGGGGACAAATGTATCTTGTTATCATCAAAGCAGTGTTATTGGGTCTGGTTACGGGGTCTATGGTGCCAGGTTAAAAACTGAGCTCAGTTGTAGCCTCGGTAAACTGGCTACGGTTTTTCAGGCGGAAGCGCCTGCCATAGCTGCTGTGCTCAGGCAAACATAGATTTGGGCCTAACGGATGAATTTGTAGTGCACATCAGTGATATCAACAAAATAAGCCCCAAAACAAAAATCATCCACTAACCGACAACCTCCTAAGCCGCTCCAGTTGATGGCTGGATGAATTTGTTGAAGGGTACTTCTGTGATATTACCAAAACAGTCCCCAAGACCAAAATCATCCACTAACCGACAACCTACTGAGCCGCCCCAGTTGATGGCTAGATGAATTTGTTGAAGGGTACTTCTGTGATATTACCAAAACAGTCCCCAAGACCAAAATCATCCACTAACTGACAACCTCTTGTGCTGCTTCAGTTGATGGCTGGATGAATTTGTTGAAGGGTACTTCTGTGATATTACCAAAACAGTCCCCAAGACCAAAATCATCCACTAACCGACAACCTCTTGTGCTGCTCCAGTTGATGGATGGATGAATTTGTTGAAGTGTACGTCTGTGATATTAACAACACAGACCCCAATACCAAAATCATCCACTAACCGACAACCTCATGTGCTGATCCTGTTAATGGCTGGATGAATTTTTTGTAGATTACGTCTGTGATAACAACTAAAATCATTCTTCAATTGACAACCCCTGTGCTGCTCCAGTTGGTGGCTGGATGAATTTGTATGACACGTATGAAATATCAAGAAAACAAGCTCCTAGACAAAAATCATTCTTCAATTGTTGACCACCTGTGCTGCTCTAGTTGATGGCTGGATTAATTTGCACTGCACGTCGGTGATAACAACAAAACAAGCTCCAAGACCAAAAATCATCCACTATACGACAACCTTCTTGTGCCGCTCCAGTGGATTGCCGCGTGCAATTTCAGTTCAAATTTGAGATATCAATAAACAAACTAGTTTTGATTTTTTTAGGCTTACTGCCCTATTTTATTTAATAAATTATAATTATTGTATTCCTTATAGTTTTTATTTTTACAAAAACAAACCTCCGTGAATTACAAGCTCATACTCTGGTACAAAAGTGCCATAACTGCAAAGAAATATATTATTGTGCAAAGAAAGTGTGTGCTGTATGTGTTGCAAATATTAATTAATTGTATCGAATCTTCAATTTTGCTTATATTTTAAAGATATGACAAAGTGCAATAAAATAATACCAAGGGTAGTGTGAAAGAGAAAAATGCAAAAAGGAACATACTTTTTACTATATTTTACTGTACTTTACCTTATTATATTGCAAAACTTAGTTTTTTGCTCTTTTATTTAGTTTTATAATTATTTGTATTAGTTTTTTTGTATGTGTGCACTTTACGAAATTTGCACTACCGGCTTAAGTGTATTGTGAAAGGACAAATGTAAAAAGTAATAGTATATATGTACTTTAATAGTGTTTTTGTGCAGTGAATTTTGATTTATGCTTCTATTGTTTTTAATTGCAAAATATTCGCCCCAGTTTCCTATTTAATGTAAAAGTGTCCTCAAGTGACAAAAATGTGAACAGTACAAACTTTTTATTCTGCGATCTTAATGTGTTTTTTCATTCTTAAGTGTTTTTTTACAGATAGTTTACAAAATATCACAAAAGAACCCTATATTTCTTAAAAGCCCCTACTTTTCAGAATTGGTTTCAAAAATTCATTGTAGTGTATCAATTTTCAACTGTCAAAATGTTGTCAAAGTATCATGTATAAACTATACACAACAAATACGTCTATTTACAGTTAATTATACAGTTTACTTGTTTTATAATTGTTATTTACTAAAACTATTAATTATTTCTATTTAGTCTTAGCCGTAAAACCTCATTGTTTCTGATTTTTGTATTTATTTGTCAAATAGAATGATACATAAACATTTATACTCATTTCAAATGGATTTTTCCTATGAAGTAGTTAGTTTATTTGAAAATAATATTATAATCTTACCAGACTTCATTAAAAATAATAGTATACTTGTATCACATTACTAACTATTATGACTATTTATTGAACAATTATCATGGCGTTTCTTCTTTAAATGTATTATCTGGAACAACCAGGACATGGTACTAACAATCTTCCAGGACTGGTATCATCTGGAACAACCATTCCTGTATGGAAATCTCAAGTTGCAAAATTCACACTTCGATTTAGAGGTTCTAAAAAGCGTACCTGATTGAATATAAGAAGTTTCGAGTAATTTAGCATATTTTTCGATCTATTATTTATCGTAATTTTAAGCAAGAATATAGTTTACTAGGTCAATTAATTTACTTTACTTATTGTATTGTAATTCAAACGCATCGGATAACAGTCATGGTGTCCGATACTTAAAGCCGAAGTGCTGATGTAAAAAGCCAAGATGGATCATTTACACATTACCGGGATAACTACCACAACATTATGTATCAAGAGCGATGAACAAGGATATCATTATGTGGAGCATATATCCTCTACACGCAGGAAATACTAGGTTGCATGCTCCACGGTCACATCCAGTTCCGGTAGAGAAAATGCCGGAAACAAAAGAAAGTGAGCGCTAATTAATTAGTAGTACGGCTTTATTACCGAGTTACTTAATAAATAATAAGCTGAGAGTTTGTTGGGGGCAGATCTTTGTTCTCCAGTCGTACATGCACGTTACGCAATCTGTGGACTCTGTTGCGTAACCTTCTGTCATTGTTAGATACGAAATCTATTACTCAAGGGAATGACCCATTCAACCTCAGTGTGTGACACGTCCATTGTGGTTGCCTTTAGTAAACAAACATATCAGCTGTGATATCTCATAGAAGGCTATAACAATTACTAACAACGACTCATCATCATACGAAAAGTGTTTTTGGCCAGGTTAACCTCACTAGAAATACAACCCTGTGCCTCATCCACCCCCTTCATACAAACTGAAGCACCTATTACATTTGATAATCAACTCAATTATCCTTACCAAACGTATCCCTGTATGACCCATCCAAGCATAACTTTAGATTGGTCCAGTTCTTGATAGTCCTCGCTTCAGATCCTCACCATCACCCCACCCGTCTAAGCATAACACAATTAATTATTACCATGTACGACCATCCAACCATAACATTACACGGGGAAACGACTAAACAAAGAAAAATCCATTAGACACTGAAAGGTTTATAATAGTTATTTCCAAAATCTTACAAACTCGTTTTGAACTTAACATCCCGTCTTGATCCATCTGTTGAATTCTTCAATAGCCCAGGGAACATTTCCCACCGACCTCAAAATTACCAAAACTGTTCCCATCCCAACAAACAAAAACGTTTCAGATATCAATACCATTTGATATGTCCACAAAAAATTGTCCACAGTAGATTAATACATATTTTGGATTTCAAGAACGTCCAGAAAATGCTCCTAAGTTTCAATTTGGGTTTAGGAGTAGTCAGAGCACCGCATCGGCTTTTGCTCATTCAGTTTGAAAAATTTGAAGTTACTTTGAAAGTAATCATCATTGCCTTGGTTTTTTTGTGATCTCTAAAAGGCATTTGCTGTCGTCAGCCACTCCATTCTGGTTAGTAAGTTGGAGAAATATGGCATCAGGGGTCATGTGTTCAGTTGGTTTAGTTCCTACTTGACAAACAGAGTGCAGTGCGTACAGCTTTCTCAGAGAGGCAAAATCTTTACCTCCGATTTTTCAGTTGTCAAGACGGGGGTAACGCAATGTTCTATATTAGGCACATTACTCTTTGTGCTATTCATGAATGATTTACCAAACTTCCCATTCTCAAAAATTCCAGACATGAACTTTTTAACTATGACCCTCTTTGCAGACGATACCAGTATCATTCTTAATAATAGAGATGTGAACACTCTTACTAATATATTTAGTATCACTTCAAAATCATTCATTGATTGGTTTACTGTAAACAAGCTTTTTCTCAATTTTTCAAAAACAGAATTGATTAAATTTAAAAACATAGGCAATTCTGAATTGCCTCATCTGAAAATATCAGACACTAGTACTTTGTTTCAAAATACCACAACATTCCTTGGATTGTATCTTAACAAAAATCTTTACTATAATTCTAATGTGGATAAACTTTGCAAACAATTAAACTTATCAATCTATGCCCCGCGGTGTCTCTAAGTCTTTGCCTTTTGTAACGTCCTGAAGCTCGCATACAAGGTTTGACGTCACGGCTTTTTGAATCTCGGCTGAGCTATGGTTTGTTTTTCTGTGGTTTTTGTTGTCAGCACGATTTCCTCAGAGTCTTTTCCCTCCAGAAGAGAGCACCCAGGACCATTTTGGCTTGAATCAGCGAGACAGTTGTTAAGATCGTTTCCGGTCAGAAAGCACCCTTACTCTTACTTGTTTGCTAATATACCATTGTTTAATTTTTTAATTTAGAAACCAAAATTACTGAATAATCTCAGCCACCACTACTCAACAAGAAACATAAATAATTTGCAAATTGATCAGTTTAGACTTACCAAATTCAAAAATCCTGTTTTTTATTTTGGCCCTAAGCTTTTCAATTCTCTTGACCCAAGTCTGACAAACAATAAATCCCTGAATTAATTTTAAAAAAGGTGTGAGGATGTATCTGATTGGAAGGGCTTTCAACTCAGTAGAGGAGGCCTTGGGCAGAGGTTAGTACAGCAGGTTTTAGTATTTGGGTTTTTATGTTGCCAATACTTAAAAATAAAATACACTCTTTATCGGGGTGGTGTTTATTTTAGGACTGGAGGTGTTCTATTACTAGTTATTATTTTATTATATTTTAAATTTAAAACAATCTAGTTTTTATTTTGATGGTAATGAAAAAATATTTATTGTTTTTATCTTTAACAATAAAAGAACTTGACTTACACAGCACACTGTTTGTTCTATAGTGTGAATAAATTTTTAAAAAAACTTACTTTATTATATCGAGGAAGATAAAAAGTCTATTTGAATTACGTTGTATCGGAAAGTTTCAAAAAATTATAATCTAATAATAAGTACCAAATTTGTATTCCCACACTAATGTTTACTGATTAATTTTATTCTATCCCTGTATGTATTTTATCCCTGGTCTTTCAAAAATCACTTGTTCAATTTGAACGAAGCCACTCACCCAAATCTCTGAAGCCACAGTAAACAGATAATCACGCCTGATTAGGAAAAAAGTACTTATTGTGTTCCATTTTAATCAGTCTGTGTTAAGGAGTTTTTGCTTCAATCCTTAAAGAATTGTTTTCATGTAACTGTTCACAACTACACAATAATTGTGTCACTGTTATGATCCTTATAACATGAAAACTTCAATCACAACCTGCATAGAAATATATTCTAAAAGTGTATCTTTTTAACTGCCTCTCGATTGCCATCAAACGTAAATAATAATAATAAATAATAATAATAATAATAAATAATGTTTATTTTGCCAAAAATCAAGAACAAAACAGTACATTTTCATATACAAGTACACAACACAGTTTTTACAATACCATGAGTTCAAAATATAACAACAAAGGTAGAATAAATTAACACAATAACAATATAAATAAATATAAGGCAAAATAAATAGGAATCCCCTAGGCAAAGCCTGAACTGGGATCTCCATCACTTGTTTTAAACAAAAAGAATGAAACGGCTAGCAGCGAAACGTAACACATAGTTTAAAAATTATGTATGAAAAAGAAATTGATTAAAAAACATACTGTGCTATTGAATGGAAATTATTTCTTTGTAACTTCAATGGTAAAAATCTCCTTCACCAACATACCAAGTAATTATATTTACAATTCAAAGAAATAAAAAGACACTAAAGAGATAGTGACAAATACTAGTAAGCAAACAAATAGATGTACAAAAAACACATAGGAAATTCAGGTAAGAAGTAAGTGCAAGCGATTCAAAATGTATCAAGACTCAACCTACTTTACTATTTTTAATATTTTATCGACAGCTTCTTGTTCAAAAAGCCATTTTTTCAATTTTTTCAAAAACTCTCTCTGTGTTGTGAAGTCGCCAATTTTATAACTAATTATGTTAAATAATCGTGGTGCAAAACTACTGTAAAATATTTGATGTATATTTAAATTTGATTTAGGCACACTAACGACTTGGTACCGCCTAAGATTGTAACTAGGCTGTCTTGTTATTGAAAAAGCAGAGCTTCTAATGTAAAACATTTTTAGGACTTTAAAAATGTATAAATGCCGTAGAGGAAGAATTTTCATCTCAACAAACAGTGGCCAAGTATGTTCAAACCTTGTCTTTTCCGAAATAAGTCTGATGAATCTTTTTTGAAAAATTACTATCGGATATAAGGTAGTACTGTATGTCCCACCCCAGCATGTGATACCATAGCTTATCCTGGATCCTACAAGAGCGTGATATACATTGACTAAAATTTTGTTAGACCCACACAACTGATTTAATAGGTAAAACTTTCTCAAACTGAAATAAAGCTCTTTTTTTAATTTTGAAATATGGTTTTTCCAGGTCAATTGATAATCAATGATTAAACCTAAATATTTCATATTATTGACTTGCTGTAATTCCAAACAGTCACAATCAGGAACAATCTATATTGTTTGTTACAAAAATATAACGGGTTTAAATAAGCAATCGTTATTGGTATTATCATTACTTTTTATGGGCAATGTGGTGGAACTTTTAGTTGGATTACAGCTGCAGGAAACTGTTCTCAGCTATTTTTTTTGTTGAGTTATTAAAAAAACGTTGTATTCAATAATCACATAATCTCCGGAATCACTAGACAAATTTTGATGAAATTTGGAGGGATGTGGCTTTTGTATCATAAAGACCCACTAAGAAAGGATGATTTCTCAAAATTTCATTCCTAAGGAGTAGAAACAGCATCACAGCGTTTCCTTTTTTCCATAAGAGTAACAATGACATTAATTTAACTGAATAAGTTACTTCAAACAGCTGATAAAAAAAAAAATACATAAACATGTCACAAAAGCCTGGATAAATTTGTTTTCATAGTGAAATGTTTAAGGTTATTTCTACTAACTCTGACATGATTGCACTATTTTGCAATCTCATAAAGTAGACTCATAGGGTTTTCTAGACTATACAATTTTGTAATCTAGGAGAATGGCAGCTGACTGAACTTTTATATTGATGTTATAGTTTAGATAGAACCACGGAATGGGTAAGGAAGCGTAGAGAACCACTCCCTATTGAAGCAATGGCTGTCGGGTAGTATTCTAATAAAAACGAGATCTTTCTTAGATGTAACAATGATACCTGAGAGTATCCCCAGCCGTGGTTTCCTTTAGCCTCCCAGCTGTCGTAGTCCTGCTTGTTGCCACGTACATAGAGCATGTAGTTGAGCACACTAGAGCCGCCTAGGACTTTGCCCCTTGGCCAGTTGCAGCGTCCTCCTTTCATGCCCAGACACGCTCGTCCTGCACACACATACAAACACTCGTAGTTATTGTATGTTACAAGTTCAGGTTGTGCAGTTATCAAGTATTATTTGTACTTTTAATACCATAGTGTATGAGTTTATAAGCACACGTAACTTTAAAATACCTAGTAGATCTAATGCAGATGCATGCAATAGTTGTAAAAATATATATTATAGAAGAATAGTCACAGTTTTATTCTAGAAATTATGTTTTAGATACATTGATATTTTTCAAGAAATGCTTCATAATTACTCAATATGTAGTAGAATATATTTAGGCCTATGCGCAAATATGCACCTCTCGTAATCTTCAAAATTTTGTTCGATTATATTATTGTTATTTTTAATTTTTATAAGTAAACTTTAATTAAACTCATATATAGTATAGTAGCTTTTATATCGTTATATTTATGTTATATTTGATTGATATAAAAGAAAGTGTGGTAAAGATAACCAAAACACTTTTGAGACATCATGTCTTTTTTCGTGGATTTTGTTTAGTTTAAGTGCCACAGTATCATTGCAACAGTGGTCACCAAACTTAACACGTAAACATATAGTCAACTATCAATTATGACCCTTCAATCAATCAAAATGTCTAAATTTTTAGTGTACTACATACACTGTAGCACCGTCATACATATACCAGTTAACAAATAAATTAACAATCAAGTAAAACATTTTTAGAATTAATGTAAAGTTCGCTTTTTTAGTAGGTACACTCATTTACAAAAGTAGGAGACGTGGGAGAAAAGATAAGTTCTGGACTCTCATAAAACTAGTTCACACCACTTTCACATTTTACTGAGTTTGGCAGTAGTAGGTTAAGAACCTGCGTTTTTGAGGGGGAAGACTGAAATAAGTGGCCAAACGGTCATAACAGTGTGTTTTGGAAGTTTTTAAAATAATGATAAATTATGTCCGTGGACACGAAAGAAAACTGTAAGCTATGATGAATAGAAAGGTATTCATTGAGTCATTATACTGTTTTGGTGACCGAGGTAATGTGAAACTTTTAAGATTTACTAAGTAGATTTACTAAAATTTACTGAAATATTCTTTTTCAGTTAGTAAAGTTGATACCCTAACCAAATTCTTAACACAAAACTCCATTACTTAAGATTTACTAATATTGCCAAATAATATCTCAGTAAATATGATTTCCAGGATTTTTAAAACTAGTCGATATTGAGCCCACAGACACGAATCAACAGACAATTTTCAGAGGAAATACTGATTTCTTGCAACTAGTTAAAACACTGTACACGAAAAACTCTGTGAATAACATTAAAAGTATGTAGTTTTTCCTCCTAAACAGGAATATGACATCCATTTTTTCCTGCAACAAATAAAAATGAGATATTCAACAAAGCAGGTTAAATTATGCTAGGCTATGTTGGTTTGGTAGGTTAGGTTAGTTAAAGTTAGGTTCGGTTGATTAAAGGTAGACTAAGTTGGTTAGATTAGTTTAGCAGTATGTATTCATGGTTACTATATACTAACCTATCCTAAACTATCTTAACCTACTTCTTTTAAGATGCATTGACATTTTTCAACAAATGCTTCATAATTACTCGATATGAAGTAGAATATATGTAGGCCTGTGCGCAAATATGCACCTCTCGTAATCTTCAAAATATTTTTCGATTATACTATTGTTATTTTTAATTGTTATAAGTAAACTAATTGTTAAATATCTCAGTTTTTATTCGTCATATGAATAATTTAATGTCATATTCGTGGTCAAAAGAAAAAACTACATAAGATTAATGTAATATACGTCGTGTTTAGTCTTAACACGTTTTTTTCGAACATCAATATTTCCGCCAAAAATGTTCTACAAATGCAGCGTTAAAAATGCAGGGGTTAATATTGACTATGGATCTTTTCCGTTAATTCACTACCACTACTTTTTTTTGTTTCTGTTAGTTCACTACTGCTTGACAAATATTCTTTTCCTCTGAAAAATGCTCCCCAATCATTTTTACGTCCAATGTGGCATTCCTTATCCTCTATGAATCCGATATCACTGACCTTACTTATCGCTTTCCAAGAACTTACACACGGACAGAGCATTCGGCGGCAAGTCAATCATTGGATTTACCAGTATGTGATCAACTTTAGTAGCCACCCAACCTAACCTGAACCTAACTGTCATTGCGATAAAAAGAGAATTAACAGAAAAGATCCTTGACTAGTTTTAAAAATCATATAGTCGGTTTGGAAATATTTATTCATATTTACCAACATCTCTTCTAGTAATCCTTTGCACACTTATATCCCTGATGAAGGGTCTAGTACATTATGAGTTACTGTTAAGTTTGATGGGGTCGAAGACGTCAAGACACATATAAAACGAAGCGCATTTGATCTGTTTTCATCCAAGGCAATTCTGCTGACTTTGAGGTTAGTAAGCATTACTTGGTACTCACCAGTAGGCTCTGTCTTGTACTGCCAATCCAGCCCGGAGAGCTGGAGGTAGGCGGCCAGCGATGGCACATCGGAAATCTCGTTCTCGTCGGGGCCAGCCTCCAGCAGTAGCACTGACCAGTGTGATATTTCTGACAGACGGTTTGCCACAACGGCACCTGCAGACCCTCCACCCACTACGATGAAGTCGTACTCCCGGTGCAACTGCCGCTGGTTCACCGGCCGAGTCTCGGGGTCAAAGGAGTCGTAACGATAGTACGCGAGACCGGCGACTAGAAGTGGTATCAGCCAGATGCCTGTGAAGAAAACAAATTATCTAACAGTGAATAGGTTAATATATTAAGGTATAAGAGTCCCACATGCAGAAAGAGAGAAAAAAGAATCCCACAAAATTAATGGCAAGTACGATTAAAAATAACTGAGAAAGAGAGAAATTATGGATCAGGAAACCTGGTGGATGATGGTGCAAAATTAAGATTCAGTATGAGATGTTCTTCTAAGGATTTAAGAGGAGTTTTCCTCAATTATATTGAAAACCTTTTACTGGTTTGAATGCAAACTATGTGAATATTTATAAGCCCGACTCCTTTACATAATCTGATTACTGTCTTGTTTGAAAGTAAATCAATTACACCGTGTAAATACAGTGGGGGCAAAATACAACTGTAGTGAAACCTAGGACATTCAGACTATTACAATATTTTTTAACGAAATAAAATAAAATGGAATCTGTGTACGTTTAATTTTTACACAAGGCGTATATTTTCCAGAATTTATCATCAATACTATCACAATTTTTAAATTTCTTGTTTCAAATATGTTTGTTATTGAAAACGTACGTGAATTTTTTACAATGAAGAAAGAAATCATACGTCGATAAATGGAGATGTCAAGTTAAAACTATGTCCTGAAATCACACTCATTCAGATCCATAACTAAAAATACATAAAACACGATTTAGGTCATCGTGTCATTTTTCATGTGGTGATCATTAGATTTTACTGTGATATTAATTCCTTACGTTCATTTTTTACTCTTTAAATTTGGCAAATAAATATTTCTTTTAAAACTGCTGAATCTCGGTATGCTAATGAACTAGTCTTGGCCAAATCTTACAAATTGCCAAAAAGTAAGTGTCACATTATGAATTTTCGTGTTGGATGCACTGTTTTGAAAAACTTCAATTCGGAACCATATGGCTTGATTTAAAAACAGTATTGTTAACGTAATTTGTAAATTACACATATGAGATTTACCTACGAAGTGTTATTAGTCACCAGAAGCTTATTGAATATTCTTATACCAAGTTTTAGATAAATCACATTTAATTGAGGATTATAAGTTATACATCAAAACGATATACAGAGTGTCTGGCAACTATCTGAACAAACATTGTTCAACAAGTTAATACTAAAAAAAATATATTATATGACATTTAATTGTTTTTTTTGTTTTTTTTTTTTTTTTTTTTTTTTGCAATGACGGTTTTAATAGAGTCACCATTTTGAAACGGATTTTTCGAATAAAACAACAAGTTTCGGTAAAATGTATCCTAACTCAAATGCACGTGTAAAGGCTAGTGGGTGGGTTATCACTAA
Organism: Stictocephala bisonia; assembly: GCA_035578905.1. Classification (NCBI taxonomy): domain Eukaryota; kingdom Metazoa; phylum Arthropoda; class Insecta; order Hemiptera; family Membracidae; genus Stictocephala; species Stictocephala bisonia. The sequence goes on along the minus strand of JAQJVL010000012.1, from coordinate 4,722,615 downwards.
TATACGTGTAAGGGCTAGTGGGTGGGTTATCACTAATATACGTGTAAGGGCTAGTGGGTGGGTTATCAATCACTAATGTACGTGTAAGGGCTAGTGGGTGGGTTATCACTAATATACGTGTAAGGGCTAGTGGGTGGGTTATCACTAATATACGTGTAAGGGCTAGTGGGTGGGTTATCACTAATTTACGTGTAAGGGCTAGTGGGTGGGTTATCACTAATATACGTGTAAGGGCTAGTGGGTGGGTTATCACTAATATACGTGTAAGGGCTAGTGGGTGGGTTATCACTAATATACGTGTAAGGGCTAGTGGGTGGGTTATCACTAATATACGTGTAAGGGCTAGTGGGTGGGTTATCACTAATATACGTGTAAGGACTAGTGGGTGGGTTATCACTAATATACGTGTAAGGGCTAGTGGGTGGGTTATCACTAATATACGTGTAAGGGCTAGTGGGTGGATTATCACTAATGTAAAATGTAAGGGCTAGTGGGTGGGTTATCAATCACTAATGTACGTGTAAGGGCTAGTAGGTGGGTTATCACTAATATACGTGTAAGGGCTAGTGGGTGGGTTATCAATCACTAATATACGTGTAAGGGCTAGTGGGTGGGTTATCACTAATTTACGTGTAAGGGCTAGTGGGTGGGTTATCACTAATATACGTGTAAGGGCTAGTGGGTGGGTTATCACTAATATACGTTTAAGGGCTAGTGGGTGGGTTATCACTAATATACGTGTAAGGGCTAGTGGGTGGGTTATCACTAATATACGTCTAAGGGCTAGTGGGTGGGTTATCACTAATATACGTGTAATGGCTAGTGGGTGGGTTATCAATCACTAATGTACGTGTAAGGGCTAGTAGGTGGGTTATCACTAATATACGTGTAAGGGCTAGTGGGTGGGTTATCACTAATATGGTTGGTAGAACTGCCGTGAAGCGTTTAGATGTGCTATTCTGTGTGTTGTAATTAACTATGAAATATATATATTTATTGATGGATCTTATATTATAACAGGTATTTAAAATATAATATAAGCTGTAATGTACATATATATCTAATCAACTTAGTGTAATGATAACAAATACTAAATCTAACACGAAGACAATTTAGAGTCATCACTAATCCAGTGAAACAAGCCATTATAATTTGAAGCTTGCAACTGTCAATCCAGCTCATTGCGCATGTAACACACGCATCTGCCAACCTTATAGACTGAATTTGACCTTGACAAATCACAGTAATCTGGAACGGCAGTATCTGCATTCACACGCTATCTGTCGTCTAAGTACTGAAGTATAACACCACACCTGCATTTCGTTTGCGGCAAAACCCGCCTAACACTACTAATTAAAGCACAATATCGCAGCGCATAAAAGCTACTACATAATTTCCACTCCTTTTTCTACAATGTCCTTCACATTGGAAGTGTCAAAAAATGGAAAGGATTCTATTGTATATAATAAACATAAATACCGTGAATATTACACTGTTAAAAATGGTGATATTATCTGGAAGTGCTTAGGAAGAAACTGTAAAGCTTCAATAACAACAAACTGTGAAAAGTCGGCAATTTACTCAGCCAAAGAACTACACACCGGGCCTCATCCAGTTACTCTAAGAACTCTAACTCCTCCGCATCATAAACAGGACCATCTTACTACGACTCCTTTACGTAGTAACGTAGAAGAAGTGGATTCTCCCAAAATACTTCTCTCGACCTCCAGTACACCCATTTCTTTCTGTAAGGACGTAACTTCTCCAACCGATAACCCACGAGAGGAAAATAAATCTGTTAAAAGCATTGACAAACTTAACGCAGAAAATATCACCTTAAAAGAGGAATTGATGAAATTGCGAAACGAGATGAAAGTTATACTCGATCACTCTATAGAGTCCGATCAGCGACTTCTACATTACACTGATAGTGTTTTCCTCCCGCCAGAGTCCGCTATAATCACTAAGTCAGACGTTCCAATGAAACACAAGCATAGTGAAACACAAACTGACAGTATATATATAACTGAACTAGAAGAAGCAAAAACTAGAATTCTTGAGCTTGAACAACTAATTGGAAGACAGCATTGTGACTTGTGTGATATTTATAAAGAGGAAACAAAAAACATGATCAGTGCTTTAAGATGTATGGAAGCTGAAAATAAAAATCTGAAAAATAAATTAACTTCTTCTTCTTCTTATAATGCAACTTCTATGTCCAAAAACCAGCCAGAAATACGAAATAATTTCGAAATATTGAGCACATATAATCACGATGCAATTGATAATGATAAAGGCTTTACTATTGTAAGTAAAAATAAAAAGATTCAGAAAACATTCAAAGTTAAAAACAATGTTAATAAAAAAGGTAAAGACTTTATAAGATATGAACATATAAGTTTTTCAAAGTCTGAGAAAATCGTGGACGTCCCTTTCAGCAGCGTCACCGTAATTGGAGACAGTCATGTCCGAAACTTGGCGAGGCTAATTGGAGACAGGGTGACAGAAAGAACTTCAGTAAGCGGTGTCTGTAAGCCTGGGGCTGGTTTGTTGAGTGTGATTCCTGCTACTGAGCCACCACGGGACCACTGCTATGTGCTGATGGCTGGAACCAACGACGTCCAGGCTGGAAGAGAAAACGTAATTTTTCACCAATTGGATGAAGCCTTATTGAAACTCAAGAGCTCATCTAGTGTTCTACTGGTGCCTCTTACAACAAGGTATGACCTGCCCTCTAACAACCCTATTCACCTTACAGTCAAAAAGATCAACAACTTCATAGCAGATTTATGTAGACGTCACAATAATGTAGAGCTGTTAGATATAAGGAGTATTAGAAGAAACTGTTATACTTCTCATGGATTACATCTGAGAAATGGAGGAAAACACCTACTCTCCAACCTAATTGTAAGAAAACTGACCAGTCTACATGTGAGCTGTTGCAACGAGGAGCGCTGTGAAGTGGTTGATTTGTCGGCAGATGGATCACAGCAACAGTCTCCAACCGATATGACGTATGCCGAGGCCGTCTCCAGGACAATATCTGCCAACAACCAAGGCCGCTTATCTTCTGATGGATGCGATCTGTTCAAAGGTCAAGAGCCTCTTACCTCTAGTCAGTCTTCTAATATGCCTATTAAACCTAATTTTAGTAAACCTACAATGTGTAAAAACTATTTTTTAAAGAACGTATGTTTACAAAGGAAAAAAGTTTAGGAAGACCATGTAATTTACCTATAATACATAAAAGAGGTTATCATGCAATAAATGAAAGTAGCCCTGATGAAAATATTTTATTTTTAAATATTCAAGGTTTGAGAGGTAAAGTATCATTGTTGGAGAGTTTTCTTACAGACAAAAATATTTGCATTATTGGTGTTGTTGAGCATTGGCTTGATGAATGTGAGGTGAAATTATCTGCTCCACAAAACTTTGTTTGTGCGAGTTCCTTTAACCGAAATACACATATAAGGGGAGGATCCGTTATTTTTTTATCAAATACCTTACAGTCAAGGGTTCTTGACATAGATCGGTTTTGTTTAGAATTGCATTTTGAAGGCTCAGCAGTTATTATTGGATCATTAAAAGTCATTATTGTAACGATATATCATTCAACGTCAGGCAAACCTTACATTTTTTTGGAAGCACTTGAACAACTACTATCACACCTTACTCAGTGGCCAAATTATACAATAGTTATTGGGGGAGATTTTAATATAAATTTTGATATTACTTTAAATAAAAGAACAGGGACTCTTTTATTGGAACTCCTTAAACAATACAATTTTTATCCACTAAATAGGGCTCCTACAAGAGGAAAAAATTGCTTAGATAACATATTTGTTAACCAATATATGAATAAAGAAACAACTTGTCAAGTCTTCCACTTTCCGTTTTCTGATCATGATGGTCTTATTACTAATATAATTAATAGAGTGAAACTTAATTTAGATAAAACTGTTTTACAAATACCAAGTTTAAGCATAAATGAATTGTGCCTTCAACAACAATCAGTAAAACCATTAGGCGAAAGGCTTAGTGCAATTAACTGGGAAGGTTTTATTGAACATAACCAAAACCACTGTGCTAATGAAGCTTTCAATAATTTTTTCAATATTTTATATAGAAATATTGAATATTTTCTGTGTGTAAAAAGAAAGCAAAATCAATACCAAAAGCCTGTCGTAAAAAAGAATAAAAATGTTTGGTACACGACAGAGCTAAGTGAATTAAAAAAAGGTCTATTACTGTTAGATAATATAATTAAAAATAGTAGTGTAAAGAACCATATTTTGGAACAAGAATATAAGAACAAAAAAGTGTATTATAGACATGCAGTAACCAAAGCTAAGATGAAATATAATGTAAATTTAATAGAAGGCAGTGCCAACAGTTGTCGGGCTGCCTGGAAGATAATTAAAAATAGCCAAGGTATAGTTGATTCACGTAGCTCTGAATTGTCACCTGATATCTTAAATAGTTATTTTATAGAGTCTGTTAAATGCATTAAGGATAATATTAAGTTGCAAAATCCCTCACTGGCAAAATCTGAGGATTTCTTGAGAGATAATATTTCACAACACATACGTTTTGAGGAGTGGAAGTACGTGTCCCAAGGAGATGTGTTAGATGCTAGTAAGAGGTTAAAAAACTCAAATAGTTGTGACGTTTACTATTTCTCAAACAATATGCTTAAAAAAATAATTCATTGCATAATAACGCCTCTCACTTGGTGCATTAACAAATGTCTCCAGGAGGGGGTATTCCCAGATGAATTAAAGGTTTCGAAAGTTTGCCCGATTTTTAAGAAAGGGTCAAAAGATGACCCAAAAAGTTACCGACCGATATCTGTGGTGCCAATTTTATCGAAAATAATTGAAATGGTTGCATATGACCAATTAAATAATTATCTAGAGGACAATTGCCTTTTTAGTAACACTCAGTTTGGCTTCCGTCGTGGAAGATCTACAGAGAATGCGGTGGAAAAACTAGTAAATATGGTAATAAAATCTTTTGAAGATGGAAGTTTCACACAAGCCTCTATGTGTGACCTAAGTAAAGCATTCGATTGCGTTAGTCATTTGGACCTGATTAAAAAACTTCAACATTATGGTGTTAAAGGATTCCCTTTGAACTTTTTTAAATCTTATTTGGACAATCGTAAACAAAAAGTTTTTTCCAAAGATCAATGGTCGAAAGAAGTATATGTTGTGTGGGGTGTTCCCCAGGGCTCAGTACTGGGTCCCCTCTTGTTTCTTATTTATATAAATGATCTTTCCAAATCAATCAAGACTACAAAATCTTTGCTTTATGCGGACGACACAACATTTCTCAACTGTCATTCTGACATTGTCAAACTTAAAGAACTCTCCCAAAGAACCTTAGCAGAAGCTTCAAATTGGTTTTTAGCTAATGGTCTACAGTTAAATGAAGACAAAACCCAGCAAATTCTATTCTCATTGCGTCCAAAATCTAACGTTACATTTAATTATGAACTTGCTGATTCAGTGAAATTTCTGGGTATTTTCCTAGACAGCAAGCTGAACTGGGGTCCACATATTGACTATTTAACAAACAGGCTTTCAAGAATAGTTTATCTCTTAAGTCGACTTATGCATTTTGTGCCTCTTCATTATGTCAGATGCAGCTATTTCGCATACTTTCATTCTATAATAAAATATGGAATATTACTGTGGGGAAACTGTAATAGAATCCAAGAGGTTTTAGTATTACAAAAGAAAACTATTAGAATTATGTCAAATATAAATTCAAATGAACACTGTAAGCCATACTTCATTAATTTAAAAATCCCCACTGTAGTTAATTTGTACATATATGAATTAATTAACTATATTTTAAGGAATCCTCAGAACCTAGAATTTCATAATAATTTACACAAATATAACACAAGAGGGAGGGATTTAGCAATCGTAGGCAAGCACAGACTAACAAAAACGTCTCAAAACTATAGTGTATTATCAATTAAAGTGTACAATAAGTTAAGTATATTAATTAAGAAGCATTCAATTAGAGACTTTAGCGATAAGTTTTATGACTGGCTAATTTTGAATCCATTCTACACACTTCAGGAGTTTTTTGATGTGGAAAAAATTATGTTATAATATGTAGTATAATTTTATTGAAATGCATGTGATTACCAGTGCTGTTTATTTATTGATGCTGTTGATTGTTATAAATGTTATTAATGTACCTGTAGTATATTCTATTTTAGTTATTGACTTAAGCAAAAAAAATATATGACGTGGCAGTTTCTGCATAAATTATGACTTTGTCAATGACATTTTGTTCTTACGACAATAAAGATTATTATTATTATTATTATTATTATTATTATTATTATTAATATACGTGTAAGGGCTAGTGGGTGGGTTATCACTAATTTACGTGTAAGGGCTAGTGGGTGGGTTATCACTAATATACGTGTAAGGGCTAGTGGGTGGATTATCACTAATGTAAAATGTAAGGGCTAGTGGGTGAGTTATCACTAATATACGTGTAAGGGCTAGTGGGTGGGTTATCAATCACTAATGTACGTGTAAGAGCTAGTGGGTGGATTATCACTAATGTAAAATGTAAGGGCTAGTGGGTGAGTTATCACTAATATACGTGTAAGGGCTAGTGGGTGGTTATCAATCACTAATGTACGTGTAAGGGCTAGTGGGTGGGTTATCACTAATGTACGTGTAAGGGCTAGTGGGTGGGTTATCACTAATTTACGTGTAAGGGCTAGTGGGTGGGTTATCACTAATATACGTGTAAGGGCTAGTGGGTGGGTTATCACTAATGTACGTGTAAGGGCTAGTGGGTGAGTTATCACTAATATGCGTGTAAGGGCTAGTGGGTGGGTTATCACTAATATACGTGTAAGGGCTAGTGGGTGGGTTATCAATCACTAATGTACGTGTAAGGGGTAGTGGGTGGGTTATCACTAATATACGTGTAAGGGCTAGTGGGTGGGTTATCACTAATATACGTGTAAGGGCTAGTGGGTGGGCTATCACTAATTTACGTGTAAGGGTTAGTGGGTGGGTTATCACTAATATACGTGTAAGGGCTAGTGGGTGGATTATCACTAATGTAAAATGTAAGGGCTAGTGGGTGAGTTATCACTAATATACGTGTAAGGGCTAGTGGGTGGGTTATCAATCACTAATGTACGTGTAAGAGCTAGTGGGTGGATTATCACTAATGTAAAATGTAAGGGCTAGTGGGTGGGTTATCACTAATATACGTGTAAGGGCTAGTGGGTGGTTTATCATCATTGTACGTTTATGGGTGATGACCGAGTAAAATATTATAAAGAACGAAAGCATTAAAAATATATAGATATTCTTACCGAGTTTCATTGTTTTTTATATTTAACAGTTATATATGTTTAGATTTGTGTAAAACCCTCATACAGACAGAAAACCAATCGATATAGGTCACGTGTTATTTTTATTATTTGTTAGTATTGACTTAGGAATGGACGAAGCAAAATAGAAATAAGAAACAAAATTGCTCAAGCTAATAATACGTTTAATAAGAAGATAAAGCTTTCAGTCTTGAAAAAAGAAAGAGTTTAATTAAGGCATACGTTTGGAGTGTGGCCTGTTATGGTTGTGAAACCTGGACCCAAGGGACAGAGGAATATAATAGGTTGTAGGCTTTTGAAATATGGTGCTACAAACGAATGCTTAAAATAAAGTGGATTAATAGAATGACAAACGACGAGGTCTGCAGGGGAGTAGGAGAGAATAGAAGACTGTGGAAATAAGTTGTTGAAAGAAGAGTTGGTCTTGTTGGCCATCAAATAAGACATGACGGACTCCTGAACACTATATTTGAGGGTTATATTAATGTAAAGAGACCTCGAGGAAGACCACGACTGAGGTACATGGATCAAATCATAAGAGATGTGGTTTGTGAGATCTATGGAGAAATGAAGAGGAAAGTGGGAAGACGTGAGGAGTAGAGATTGGCTGCTAATTTGAGTGCTGCCAACCAATCTTTGGATCGATCACTGTAGAAGAAGAAGTATTGACTTACTGAACAACGTGGTAAAGTTTGTTCAAGTAGTTGTGGGACACCTTGTATAAGTTTGTTCAAGTAGTTGTGGGACACCTTGTATAAGTTTGTTCAAGTAGTTGTGGGACACCTTGTATAAGTTTGTTCAAGTAGTTGTGGGACACCTTGTATAAGTTTGTTCAAGTAGTTGTGGGACACCTTGTATAAGTTTGTTCAAGTAGTTGTGGGACACCTTGTATAAGTTTCTTTCTGGCAAACTGAACTCAATTTATTTCTATTAGACATAAGTATCTGACGATACTTAGATTGGTTAAGAAAACACATTGCAGTTATGGGCGGTTTACCAATGCTTTCTTCACACTTGTGAATCGTATGTATATGCAGATAAATTGGGCTTTCACGGATCATATTTTTAAGTGTGTTGGTCAAGAGGGTATTATATAGGATTGGAACGTCCACCTAATATTGTGATTGGCAACGTTACTATTTCAAAGATACAATGATTATATTAGTAGTTTTCGTCCATCAGGTTGAAAGAGCACCGCCGTACGTAAGTTGAGTAGAAGAGCATTTAGGGCAGGTGGTTTATAAACATTTGGACTTTAACATGTTAAGTGGTTCGTAAATATTTTGTTACATGTTACTTCATGAGTACTGCCAAATTATTTATCTCATCTACAAATGTATTTTTTGTTTTTTAAGCGTATCATTATTTTAAAGACTGAGTAGAATCAATGCATGGACTTCATTTCTTTCACATTCAAGCGTTGTGTGTTTAATTCATTTTACGTAGCAAAGACCATTAGCTTAATATTTATTTACAATAATAACAATTCGTACGTATCAGAATATCGCAAATCCGAGGTAGTTTGGTTGTATCTTTTTACTAATTATTTAAATGATATTTTTAAAAGCCTCAGCTGTCTCAATTTAACTTTTTTATTTATTTATCTTCTATTTCATCTTTTGTTAATTTTGTTACCTTCTTCACCAGTTATTGTTTTTTGTGTTGTAGAATTCTTCTATTGAATATAAAGCTGCGTCAGCTAAGTGGTTTCTTAATTTTACCTTGAATACATTAAAAGGCGTTTTGTATTTTATTATTGTACTTAAAAATCTAAAATATGTTGATCTCGTGTATGTTGCTCTTTTGTATTGTAATAATTTAGATTATGATGTATGGTATGGATGTGAGTTTATTTCTTGTATTTTAATTATGAATCTGAAAATTATCACTTACTTCTGTTGAGTTTTCTTCATGAATAAAATTGTATCGTAAATGTATTGTCCATACACTGTGAGAATTAATTGATTGATATTTTTGAAAAATAATTCTAGCTGATCGACTATATTTTAATTTATTAATGATTATTATGGTTATTTTTGTATAGTTTACGGACTTTTTTTGTTTACGGTCAGGATTTTGTTTACTGTAATAGCCATATAAGCAAATACCGTTAGAAATTGCATATATGCTTAATAAATTGCTGCATTGTAATTGTTTTAACATTAAATAAAAATGACATTCTATAAAGTATATATAGTCCTAAATCTATTTTAGACATTATTTTATTTACATATTCGTTCCAAATTGTTGATATATATTTGAAGTATAAAAAAATATGAACACACTTTACCAGTATTAAGTTGTACAGATTGTGGACTTGCCTGTTCCGATGATAGTGAGGCCAGTTTTGAGTGCTGTGGTGACTGCAATTAAGGTGAATATCATTTTGTATGGCACTGGAGCGAGGACATCCTAGCTGAACGGGGTACGAGGATCTCTCAAGTATTGTTAGCACCATATTGTGGCAGCTAGACAATGACCATCGTCATCTCTGAAACAATTTGGAAACGTTTATTAAATATGCGCTCAAGTGGGAAACATCTTGTCTGCAACACCTGCCGCTATATTTTATTTGATTATCCATAAGGCCAATGTTAATTTCAACATAATATTAAAGCTTTATTTATAAACTTACAATTTTAAACTTTACCTATTTTAAAAGAGGACACAATTGTCTAGTGCCCTCTGAGACCAACTTTTTAAAAACTAGTTTGGTTTATTTTTATATACCAATAACAATTATTCTAATTTAATATTTCTTTAAAAAACTAAACCTAAACTATTAGAAAAACTGTCCTAGGAGGCACTCTTCACACTTGTACTGTAAAGCATGTTAAAATTGTAAAAACATATATTAAAACATGTAAGCATGAAACGTTTTATAGAAGTAACGTTCAACTGCAAAATGCGGCCGTCACCTACTGATAATTGGCGCTGCCTGGTGGCCAAGTGGGGAAGGAGAGTCGACTGCCACGACTGTTCAAATTACAAAATGGTTTGGGGACAGACTTACAGATGACAACCGGTCTTCTGATGGTCGCTGGAGTTATAAATAGTTCCAAAATCAACACCAGGTGGAGATTCAGAGGTCTAGTGCGATATAATTATTTACTCGAGAAGACTGTTAATAAGAGTCCCTCGACCATTTGGGTGGCGTCTTCCAAGCCGTCAAGTCACCGATGGGAAGTCGACAGACTTATAGTAGATATAAAATCTCACCGTCAGCGGGCTAAAACATACTGTTCTATGTCAACTGTTACGGTTCTTGTTTATTGTTATAATTAACACTTTATGATTATTGAAGGTCCAATCTAGTGGACATGAGTTGATATTATATGAGCTTTAAACTAAATCTGTTCAGAATTGCATTGAAAGTGTCACACATTTAACTATAAAACATTATACAAATACTCAAAGTTTTACAAACACCAACTTATGGTCCACTAGAACTATTATTCACCTATCAAATGACTTTTCAAGTTTTTCAACTACTATAGACCGAATCATGGAAAAATAAACCTGACCTTTTCCGTTAATTCACATCAACTACTATTTTCGTTACTTCTCTACCACTACTTTTTTTATCACAATTACATAAGGCCAGGTTAGATTACATAAGGTCAGGTTAGGTTATCACAAACTGATAACCTAACCTGACCTTGTGTTGATCACAAACTGATAAATCCAATGATTGACTTACCACCGATTGCGCTCTCCGTGTGTAAGTTCTTGCAAAGCGATAAGATCAGGCCAGCGATATCGGATTCCTACCGAATAAGGAATACTACAGTGGACGTAAAAATGATTTAATTGTGGCTCGACCTTAGACCCAGGCTGAGGGTTAAATGTGGCCCCGACATCGAGTGACATGAGAGCCTGACAGGTATTATGAGTCTCATCTTGTAGCTGCTAACAATGCCACCGTCGCCGCCGCTTCGGGTGGAAAACGTATTCAAGTCAAGTAGAAAGCTACTGAAGTTGGTGAGCGCACTATTGTTGAACGACTGCGACCTCCAGTGCGATAATCGCCAATCAGTATTCAGGTAGCGCTGATCTGGCAACTGTCCTAGTAGTATAGCATCATGCTTCAAGTGGCACCTTGTCTTTAAAACCTACTTTTCACCTTCTGATTTGCTTCGCTCAACGAATAATTATCATCTCGTGGGTTTTAAATAGTAGTTTTTATTTGCCATTTCGTTACTGTTCCAGTGAAGTTGTCTTCACATCAGGACTATGCAAACTGAATACATTGTTGTTACACAAACGATATATGTGATCATTTAAAACAGTTATGGGCAGTTGATACAGTAAATAATCACGCAAATTTTTATTTTGCACTGTACAATACACACTATCTTGTACGTTTGTTTCGTAAAAGCAATAGTATGGTTTTTTTTGTTTTGTGTTTTTTTAGAGGGAAAGTGTTAAATACTCATGAATTATTACTGTATAGGAACCAATTGTAAGGTTTTGACAAAATATATGTGAATGTATGTGTTTTGTAAGTATGTATTTTTTTTACCAATTTCAGAGCATTTTTGGGAAGGGTGATTCAGTATTAAGTTGAAATTGTTGATCGATTTTACCTTCCGCGTATGATTCTTCAAACAAAGTTGAGAGCTAAAGCTGTTATGGGTTTGGTTGCTTAACTATTGCAACCGGCACCTTTCTGAAGAGATCCAATATATCGAAACAGCAAAGCACCTCTGCCAGTTAGTTTAAATTTTCAGATGAATTCTTAGTTCTAAATTGCATACCAACAGAAAGGAGTAAGAATTTTGCTATATTACATTCAGAGTAATTATGCACTTTCTTGCCACCTCTGAAAATACGATTTCTTGTTGAAAAGTGGTGAAATATGAGTTTATATCTCTTGAGAAGTTTGATTTCATCCGCGGAAAACTTTTTTTTTTTTTTTACTGAAAAATCGAAAAACTATTTTTTTATCTGATAGTGAAAAAAAAAACAACTTTTTTAAAAATCTTTATTTTTTAACACTTTTTTTCATTTCTCGTGTTTTTTTTATGCTGAACACAAATATATAACCGGTTTTGTAGTAAAATTATTTTTTCAATTCGGAAAATGCATTTTTTACTGACGTAACCAAACATAACCTAACTTATCCTAATTGTCTATTTTCTCAACAAAAATTCGTAATTTGCGCTAAATTCGAGTGTTTGGCCTCCGTGACGGCCTATCGGCGGTTTCTCCGGCGAGAATGTAGGTGAATTCGGGTTTTGTGATTAATAGTTGTTGTATATAAGGATCGCGTAATGGCCGCTAATCGTGATTCGCTGCGATGGTAGTTTTCCGTTATATCTCGAGAAATAGTTGTAATAGACAAAAATAGTTTTCAAATTTGTATTCAGCGCAAGAAAACACATAAAAAAAGATGATTAAAATACAATTTAAATTAATGAAAATAAGTCAAAAATACTAAAAGTTGTGACATTGGTTTTTTCGAATTTTTCGGTAAAATACGTGATTTCCACGGAATAAAAAGTATATCTCGTGAAAATACAGGCAATTCTAGACCCATTTCAAGAAAAATTTTCCATATTTGTTTGGTGGAAAGAAGCTGCATATATACTAAAATCAGTTTTACCAAACCCCTTAACCAGTGGCGAACGTTGTGCTGAATACTTCACGGTGTGACATTGACCGAGTGGCGACTGCCTGAATTCCTATTCCAAAGGAATTAAAAAGTGGACCCCTTTTACACTAGGGTGTCTTCCTGTATACAACACGTCCCAGTGTAGCCGAATCATCTAAAAACCCCCAGAGAAGAGGGAAAATGTAAACTCTTGTTAATTATGACGGTATACGAGTAACAACTAATTTTAAGGTTTATACCAAAATATGTGACTGTAAATCTAAAAATAAGTATATTTTTTATATTTAGAATTTTGTAAATAGCTACAAAATATTTACTAATAATCAGTGTCTGAAAAATATCTGATCAAACTATGTTTCAAATAAAATTAAAATGTCTTAAGTATTTATAAAGCCTTTTCGAATTTTCCTCTGTATTAGAATTTTTTATTTATTTATTTATTCATAAGTCACCGATCGTCAAGATATGGGCGAATATGGATTTCGAATGAGTGTGATGAGTGTAGATGAGCGAATGTAGTCATGTTACAAACTAAGGCCGACTATTCCTTAGAAAGTGTCATTAATTAGTAGCCCAATGACAAATGAACAGCCGGTGATTATCAGCTGATCCTTCTCAAAATGTATTGACTCAAATTAGGATCTAACTGAGAACCTTTAGCACATGAAGCTGAGATTGAACCAACTACGCTACCGACCAATTTTCATTTACAGTCGAAAACAGCACAGTTGACACATAAAAAAGACATCGTCAAGGTTTAAAAGGAATGTATAGTCGAGTTGAGTTCGAGTTTATATTGGCTACATTGTATATGTCAAATTAGTTAATTAATTGTCAATAAATATCTACCAATATTTACTTTTCTGCTAATTAATTTAAATTATTTAATCATAAAAATAATTTATTGCAGTAACTTACTCTACATTAGTAACTGCATCGTGTTATATTTTATATATAACTATATAACACTGTAGTCGATCCAAATATATATTAGCCTCTTGTTCAAGCATACAAATCAGGTATACAACCGTGAAACCACAAATCTAAGGTGACATTTTCAGACAAGCGAACATAGTGATATTCCAAATTATAATTGAAATGAAATATGCGTTCCTAATTTGGAATCCACTTTCTTGATGTTGAAACAAATCTGGTTGGCGTGAATGAATTAATTAGTGAAGACATAAATCGGTGTTAAATGGATGTTCTGATTAATGCAACCTGATTCATTACATTAATTCAGGTAGCAACACTCCAATTATCTGAATAGTCATGTTTCGCTTAATAACTGTATGGGAATCGAACGAAACGAGTTTTGTAAACCAATTTCAAATCCATAACATAGTCGAAAAAGTCTTTGATGGATCTTTTTCAACTCATTGTCTTATACAGTTACATTAAAAAACTATTACTATCAATTTTTATTAGTGCACTTTCCTATTCTGTTTTTTTAATTTTATTATTTTTTAATTCATAATTAGCACCTTTAGTGTCATTAAGTCATTGAATTTTCATTAATTCGCTATTTTAAATAGTGTTCGAGTTGTAAATCAGTGTCGTTCACTGATTGTTTTAGGTGCAATTATAATAGGCTTTTATCATTGAAATATCTTATGTGTACTCATCCAATGCAGAATCTTGATTTGTAATTTGGAATATCAGTATGCCAGCTTGTCTGAAAGTGTCACTTTAGATTTGTTGTTTCATTTTTATTTACCTTATTTGTATGTTTGAACATGTATTTGTATTTTAATCGGCTTCAAGGTAATATAACACAATGTAATATGTAGTCCTATGACATTTTTAAACCGCTAGATGAAATTTACCAAAATTTATTCAATACATGACTGTTTGGTTTGGACTCACATTACGATTCTCTTAATTCTTAGTCAAATTAAATAATAAAAACTCTATAGTAACGTGCAAATTTGAAATTAATATTTAAACTTAAGTTAGGTACCAGGAAGTTTCCCACGCAATCTAATAACCTTAAGATGAACCCACCTGCTCACCCTATGAAGAAGAATTGATAATTGCGGTCCGTCCATGGACGATACAGTACGACAAAGGGGGCCGTTTAGCTCCACAAAAAAGGCCAATAACATGGGTTTCTATTTCAATGATTCGGTCCGTGATAATGATCGTATCATTAATTTGCATGTCTGCTATAGGGCTATCGACTTCCCAGATTTGAGAAAGAGCCACCTCAATGATTTCGGTTGAATGAAGCGTCACAACACTTGACTAACGTTTTCCAAACAACTATATTCAGGCTTGTTTTTTTGGGTACAATTCCTCTGTGATTTAAAGCATGATTGAACACGTTTGGTTCCATTAAAAATGTTCGTGGAATTGTTTACGATCTCAAAATGTAACACTCTAAAATCAAGAAGAATGAGCGACAGTTTCTATTATCGAGTAGTGTAAGATTTTGTATTGGTGTATGTATTTGTATTCTATTATCGAGAAGTGTAGTAAGATTTTGTATTGGTTTTGGTTAATAATAACGACTCTATGTAGTAAATGTATTGCAAATTTTAGTTTAATTTAATATATGATTGAAATATTTTAAAATTCTACTATGCCGTCGATCCCCTTAATTACATTTACATTAGAATTTAAATTTGTAACGTTACAGACTCACATAGTTAAAAAAACTCGTACTCTGTGCGTTCTTAGATTGATGACAACCCAGTGAAATTTTATTGAGTCGAGTTACAACGTACGCCTACAACGTCTGAATTCGTAAACGGCATTCATTTTGCTGAATTGTTGATAAAAAGGCCAATAGATTAACTTTTCGATAATTTATAATTCAGAATTTTACCCATAAATATTTTTTTAATTGCCCAATTCGGCAACTGAGGTGATTCCGCACTTAGTTTTTGACCTATTGACATTTTTACAAAGTGTTAACCATATCAATGACGGAAATTTTTTTTCGAAAAAATAGCAAGGCTTTATAGTATACAAAAATTGACAAAAACAATTTTTTTCTGAAATGCGACTTGAAATGCGCACTATTATGTAGAATTTCACACTATAAGTATAAACTTCTTTAACTATTCCCTTTTTAAGTAGATGCCGCTTCCTTACAACCTTATTCTACCCATTTCCCCTTGAACTATTCATTTGTGTGGGGATCTTATCAGACAGCGTAAGGGGGAGAATAATTACAGTAAAAGATAAATATTACTGATAAAACCCAACAGTCAAGGCCAGGATTCGAACCTGATCTATCTCTAACCCAGACTCAATGTCCTGACGTCTTAAGAGTCTGCAGAGGCCGTCGGAGGTTGTCGACCATGTTGGTTTTATTCTCATAATAACAATGTTATTTTCGAACCGGACATACGATCACGCGTATCCCAACTAAACGGATTTTTCCCAAACAAATTGCATTTGATCAAGAATGAAATTGCGCGTTGGAATGGCTTTGCGAATTTCTAATTAGTTTTATAGAAAAAATTATTAAACATATTTAGTTTGAAGCTTTTATTCTCACCTATTTTTCAAAACTAGGAGTATTTATTCAAAATATTAAAAGCAAACCCGATGCGCAATATGATAACGTTTAAAATGACACATACACAATTTTTGGTCAATAAACAATGAAAAAATTCGCAAATAACTTTGTGAGAGTGTATGTGTATTGGGAAGGTTTTTATTTTTTTTTAATTATTTTTTAGGAGTAAAGAGTTATACACGTTTTATTAATAATCACCGTCTAAAAAATATTTGATCTAACTACGTTTTGAATGAAGTAAAAATGTAATTTATTTATATCGAATTGTGTATTCGTATTTTTCGTTGTTCTAGAATTTTGATTTAATGCCAAAAACAGCGATAAAGTCGACACAAAAAAAAACCTATGCACTGATTATTTTAAATAAATATCAAAATTTTACTTATAGCGTTTAACATTATGTGACAGCCATCAATTCTAAAAAAAAACAAAAAAAAAACTTAAATTTGTACGTACAATTTTATTTAGTTGTTTTAGCTTATTTAGTACAAATTTATTACTAATGCTTTCATTAGAAATAATTATAGAATTATAGAAAATATTACAATTAAGGTTGGCAGTATAATTGACTGGCATTCCCTTACAACCAAGAATATGTTCTACCTTTAAATGAATACCTTACATCCATCCACCCCCTCCTCCGTACTGACGTAATACTAACCTTTCACAATCGGTCACGCATTGGTTGAGTGTTTCTTCTTGCGTAACGCTAATTTCTACTACACACGAACTGGTCCGCTCATCTCTACATTGTGGCGTAGAAACGTCGACCTCGTTGGGAAACAAACGCAGATGTGGTACGTTTTGAGAGAAATAACAGTACTTCTGTACGTTTGTGATAGGCGGGAACATTACCTTACCACATCATCTCCGGTAAATATCGCCATGGAGAGAAGGTGAATGCCATCAATGGCTGAAACACATTTTGACGTAATACAACTTTTACTACCTATTACATTATTCGCTTGTTTTTCAATTTACAATTATGATTGGAATTCTTCGAATGTCTAAATTGATTGAATTTAATGTAGGTTAATGTTTTGTTGTGATTCCATTGAACAATGGTAAATACAACGGAATGATAAATAAATATAAAATATATAAATTGTTTATACAGCGTTGTAAAGGATGATTATAACTGTTTTATTTGGGTGTTTAACAGTGCGCACCCAAAACGTTTAAAGGATGTTTATAACGGTTTTATATGGGTGTTTAACAGTGTGCACCCAAAACGTTGTAAAGGATGTTTATAACTGTTTTATTTGGGTGTTTAACAGTGCGCACCCAAAACGTTTAAAGGATGTTTATAACGGTTTTATATGGGTGTTTAACAGTGTGCACCCAAAACGTTTAAAGGATGTTTATAACGGTTTTATATGGGTGTTTAACAGTGCGCACCCAAAACGTTTAAAGGATGTTTGTAACTGTTTTATATGGGTGTTTAACAGTGCGCACCCAAAACGTTTAAAGGATGTTTGTAACTGTTTTATTTGGGTGTTTAACAGTGCGCACCCAAAACGTTTAAAGGATGTTTATAACGGTTTTATATGGGTGTTTAACAGTGTGCACCCAAAACGTTGTAAAGGATGTTTGTAACTGTTTTATTTGGGTGTAACAGTGTGCACCCAAAACGTTGTAAAGGATGTTTATAACTGTTTTATTTGGGTGTTTAACAGTGTGAACCCAAAACGTTGTAAAGGATGTTTGTAACTGTTTTATTTGGGTGTTTAACAGTGTGCACCCAAAACGTTGTAAAGGATGTTTATAACTGTTTTATTTGGGTGTTTAACAGTGTGCACCCGAAACGTTGTAAAGGATGTTTGTAACTGTTTTATTTGGGTGTTTAACAGTGTGCACCCAAAACGTTGTAAAGGTTGTTTGTAACTGTTTTATTTGGGTGTTTAACAGTGTGCACCCAAAACGTTGTAAAGGATGTTTATAACTGTTTTATTTGGGTGTTTAACAGTGTGCACCCAAAACGTTGTAAAGGATGTTTGTAACTGTTTTATTTGGGTGTTTAACAGTGTGCACCCAAAACGTTTTAAAGGATGTTTGTAACTGTTTTATTTGGGTGTTTAACAGTGTGCACCCAAAACGTTGTAAAGGATGTTTATAACTGTTTTATTTGGGTGTTTAACAGTGTGCACCCAAAACGTTGTAAAGGATGTTTGTAACTGTTTTATTTGGGTGTTTAACAGTGTGCACCCAAAACGTTGTAAAGGATGTTTGTAACTGTTTTATTTGGGTGTTTAACAGTGTGCACCCAAAACGTTGTAAAGGATGTTTATAACTGTTTTATTTGGGTGTTTAACAGTGCGCACCCAAAACGTTTAAAGGATGTTTATAACGGTTTTATATGGGTGTTTAACAGTGTGCACCCAAAACGTTGTAAAGGATGTTTGTAACTGTTTTATTTGGGTGTTTAACAGTGCGCACCCAAAACGTTTAAAGGATGTTTATAACGGTTTTATATGGGTGTTTAACAGTGTGCACCCAAAACGTTGTAAAGGATGTTTGTAACTGTTTTATTTGGGTGTTTAACAGTGTGCACCCAAAACGTTGTAAAGGATGTTTGTAACTGTTTTATTTTGGTGTTTAACAGTGTGCACCCAAAACGTTGTAAAGGATGTTTATAACTGTTTTATTTGGGTGTTTAACAGTGTGCACCCAAAACGTTGTAAAGGATGTTTGTTAGCGTTTTATTTGGGTGTTTAACAGTGTACACCCAAAACCTTGTAACGGATGTATGTTAGCGTTTTATTTGGGTGTTTAACAGTGTACACCTAAAACGTTGTAACGGATGTATGTTAGCGTTTTATTTGGGTGTTTAACAGTGTACACCCAAAACATAGTAACGGATGTATGTTAGCGTTTTATTTGGGTGTTTAACAGTGTACACCTAAAACGTTGTAACGGATGTATGTTAGCGTTTTATTTGGGTGTTTAACAGTGTACACCTAAAACTTTGTAACGGATGTATTGTGACATTCCGAGTGGCCTCTATCCTGGGAACCGGTGATGCGGAAGTAATGGATGGGTCGCTGACCACCTGCCCTGCTTGTTTACAACCTTTGGGGCACAATGGCTTACGCATGAACGCCCCTTTACCTCTTCACTGGACTTCTAGAATCTTCTGGGTTGACGAGCCAGCTCTGTCATGGAACTTCGGACGCAGGGGAATTCAAGAAGCTTCTAGATGGAGACCTGCAGGTGATATATACGGCCCGGATACCAGCGCTGAGTCAGTCAGTCAGTCAGTGAGTCTAGAGTCTACAGCCCAGGTGTTTGCGGCGACAGTGAGACAGTTCTACAGTGCGAGTGAAGTGTCCGTGTATAGAGAAGTGGTCTACGGAGAAGTTACCAGCGAGTGGTTCGTTGTGGGGATCAACGAAGGAGCATTGCGGTACTTGTGGACGACTTCTGAAGGGACACTGAAGAAACTGTGAGTGAACTGTTAGCATTGGACTGTAGGTAGTAGGGAAGCTATTAGAGTCACTTTATAGTTAGTCATTGTAAATATTAGTAGATAATCTAGGAAAGCCACTTTATAGAGCTAGGAATTGTAATTAAAAGAAGGGAATTTAGTAAAGTCACTTTGCAATTAGTAGTTGTAATTATTGATGCCATCGAAGATTGTAATTATAGATTAGTTTAATTGTAACAGTTAGGCCTAATAGTAAATTATACTTTTCACAATAGTTTTAAAGTTAAGGAAATAATCCATTTAATTGTAATAAGTTGATTTTATAGATTTAATAAATTTAGTAATTGTTTAGTATATCGTGTTGCTTATTTGTAAAACCCACATAGCGATTAATTATTTATAAATTAGGATATAAAAACGTCACAGTATGTTAGCGTTTTATTTGGGTGTTTAACAGTGTACACACAAAACCTTGTAACGGATGTATGTTAGCGTTTTATTTGGGTGTTTAACAGTGTACACCCAAAACCTTGTAACGGATGTCTGTTACTGTTTTATTTGGGTGTTTAACAGTGTACACACAAAACCTTGTAACGGATGTATGTTAGCGTTTTATTTGGGTGTTTAACAGTGTACACCCAAAACCTTGTAGCGGATGTATGTTACTGTTTTATTTGGGTGGTTAACAGTGTGCACCCAAAACCTTGTAACGGATGTCTGTAACTGTTTTCTTTGGATGTTTAACAGTGTACACCCAAAACAAATGTTGGGAATCATGTTTGTAACTGTTTTATTTGGGTGTTTAACAGTGCGCACTCAATGTTTGTAACTGTTGCATTTGGGTGTTTTTACAAGTAAGAATTAATAAAATACAGTTCAATTAATAAGTTTTTAAAATTACTGCTAGCCACTGGAATATTGCGGTAGCAATTTAGAACCTTTTCAATGTTTTCAAAATAGCAGCTGAACGAGTGAAACATATTATTATAAACCTAGTGTTTGAACATTATATAAACCTAAAGTTAAAAAATGTGTGTTCTGAAGTAGTATTGTTATGTAATGAAAGTGCGTGATGTGAGAGAAAACCACGAGTTTCGAAAACTGAACACGTCCTGTTATAAGTGACGCACCTACATCAGTCACCTTCACGAGTAACTCACCTTTCTCTCACACTGTGGTAAAGGACATTTGATAATTGTCATCGTACAAAAACGACCGTCTAAGAATAGTTCCGCTTATAATTTGCTATAACAAGCCGTCACAACACTAAAGGGGAATCCTGAGGAGAAACTACTGAGGCATAATAGGAGACAGTCGGGAACGGCCCCCGGACTGCGCCCAGTCGGAGAGGCAGCTTTGAGCTCAGCACGTGAAGAGATTAGGAGTCGTGCTGTCATTACCAAAGACCGGAGAAGAACAGTGCTGCGGACGTGATAATGAGCGCGACTGGAGCGGCTACACGTGGTGCTATACGCTATAAAGCGCGGTCGGAGGTGGTGAGAGTGGCCGTTTTGAAAAATGATCTATCGCTTTCGTCCGAATAGAACTCATTTAAAGGGTATCACGTGTACCAACAGCTTTACAGGGTCCACGATCACAAACATCACGAGTCGACGACTGTAGGAACTTCGCACAATGGTCATGACCACGCTGGTGCAAACGTCTGTTATGGTACATTAGTCCTTAATGTGAGGACTAGTCGCTCCATTACTTAGAGTACCACTTAAAAATATCTTCAACGTCGATTGCACCAACGTAGATTGCATCGACGTAATTTTATTAATTTGTCAGCAACAATCTTTAACGAGATGAAAATTGTCATCGTATTTGAATCACTGATAATAATTTGAATGTTTAATTAGTTCAAGGAGTTTATGGTTGTATATTAAACCCTATGCAATTGACTTTGGCTTCATTGAGTGGTCAATTTGGTCCAAATCACACCAAGAAAGCTGTAAGGAAATATTCGCGAATTGAGTTGTAGGCTAGGTCTTGTGAAAGAGCGTCCTCAGCCGGCATCAATGGTTCGCGAGATCGACCGGACAGATCACGATGTCAACGGTTCGTGATGTTTGTTAGAGACGCATGAATAGAGTTTGTGTCTCTCTGTGGTCACGAAATAAATATCTGCGACTGTTTTCTAAATGCTCTTCGGTGGTTCCAGTACCAGTACTTACAGGCTTGCACTATATCACGATGTCAACGGATCGTGATGTTTGTTAGAGACGCATGAATAGAGTTTGTCTCTCTCTCTCTCTCTGTGGTCACGAAATAAATATCTGTGACTGTTTTCTAAATGCTCTTCGGTGGTACCAGTACCAGTACAGTACTTACGGGCTTGCACTATATCACGATGGCAACGGTTCGTGATGTTTATTAGAGACGCATGAATAGAGTTTGTGTCTCTCTGTGGTCACGAATTAAATATCTGCGACTGATTTCTAAATGCTCTTCGGTGGTTCCAGTACCAGTACTTACAGGCTTGCACTATATCACAATGTCAACGGTTCGTGATGTTTGTTAGAGACGCATGAATAGATTTTGTGTCTCTCTGTGGTCACGAATTAAATATCTGCGACTGTTTCCTAAATGCTCTTCGGTGGTACCAGTACCAGTACTTACAGGCTTGCACTATATCACGATTTAAAAAAAATGCCTCAACGTAACGCGTAAACGCGAATCTTAAGGATATTAGGTTTAATAAATTTAGAAAACCCTTCATACAATGATATTTAGAACAGCATTTACGAAATAACATTCAAACTACATCTTCCGAAATTAATTCCAAGGAAAGATACTTACCTCGACCTAGACTCAAGACATAATCCTACAGAAATTGATTTTACGAAAATCCTATGAATCGAAGATTAATAATATCTTTTGTATATAGATACACTTCACTAGAGTTGGTTACCATTCAATAGATAGGAAAAAGAAAATAACTGTTTTGAATGCTCTTCGGTGGTTCCAGTACCAGTACTTACAAGCTTGCACTATATCACGATGTCAATGGATCGTGATGTTTGTTAGAGACGCATGACTAGAGTTTTTTTCTCTCTGTGGTCACGAAATAAATATCTGCGATTGTTTTCTAAATGATCTTCGGTGGTTCCAGTACCAAGTACAGTATTTACGGGCTTGCACTATATCACGATGTCAACGGTTCGTGATGTTTGTTAGAGACGCATGAATAGAGTTTGTGTCTCTCTGTGGTCACGAAATAAATATCTGTGACTGTTTTCTAAATGCTCTTCGGTGGTTCCAGTACCAGTACTTACAGGCTTGCACTATATCACGATGTCAACGGTTCGTGATGTTTGTTAGAGACGCACGAATAGAGTTTTTGTCTCTCTGTGGTCACGAAATAAATATCTGCAACTGTTTTATAAATGCTCTTCGGTGGTACCAGTACCAGTACAGTACTTACAGGCTTGCACTATATCACGATGTCAACGGTTCGTGATGTTTGTTAGAGACGCATGAATATAGTTTTGTCTCTCTGTGGTCACGAAATAAATATCTGGACTGTTTTCTAAATGCTCTTCGGTGGTTCCAGTACCAAGTACAGTACTTACAGGCTTGCACTATATCACGATGTCAACGGTTCGTGATGTTTGTTAGAGACGCATGAATAGAGTTTGTGTCTCTCTGTGGTCACGAAATAAATATCTGTGACTGTTATCTAAATGCTCTTCGGTGGTTACAGTACCAGTACTTACAGGCTTGCACTATATCACGATGTGAACGGATCGTGATGTTTGTTAGAGACGCACGAATAGAGTTTGTGTCTCTCTGTGGTCACGAATTAAATATCTGCGACTGTTTCCTAAATGCTCTTCGGTGGTACCAGAACCAGTACTTACAGGCTTGCACTATATCACGATGTCAACGGATCGTGATGTTTGTTAGAGACGCATGACTAGAGTTTTTGTCTCTCTGTGGTCACGAAATAAATATCTGCGACTGTTTTCTAAATGCTCTTCGGTGGTTCCAGTACCAGTACTTACAGGCTTGCACTATATCACGATGTGAACGGATCGTGATGTTTGTTAGAGACGCATGAATAGATTTTGTGTCTCTCTGTGGTCATGAATTAAATATCTGCGACTGTTTTCTAAATGCTCTTCGGTGGTTCCAGTACCAGTACTTACAGGTTTGCACTTTATCAAGATGTCAACGGTTCGTGATGTTTCTTAGAGACGCATGAATATAGTTTGTCTCTCTCTGTGGTCACGAAATAAATATCTGGGACTGTTTTCTAAATGATCTTCGGTGGTTCCAGTACCAAGTACAGTACTTACGGGCTTGTACTATATCACGATGGCAACGGTTCGTGATGTTTATTAGAGACGCATGAATAGAGTTTGTGTTTCTCTGTGGTCTCGAAATAAATATCTGCGACTGTTAACTAAATGCTCTTCGGTGGTTCCAGTACCAGTACTTACAGGCTTGCATTATATCACGATGTCAACGGATCGTGATGTTTGTTGGAGACGCATGAATAGATTTTGTGTCTCTCTGTGGTTACGAAATAAATATCTGCAACTGTTTTATAAATGCTCTTCGGTGGTACCAGTACCAGTACTTACAGGCTTGCACTATATCAAAATGTCAACGGTTCGTGATGTTTGTTAGAGACGCATGAATAGAGTTTGTGTCTCTCTGTGGTTACGAAATAAATATCTGCAACTGTTTTATAAATGCTCTTCGGTGGTACCAGTACCAGTACAGTACTTACAGGCTTGCACTATATCACGATGTCAACGGTTCGTGATGTTTGTTAGAGACGCATGACTAGAGTTTTTGTCTGTCTGTGGTCACGAAATAAATATTTGCGACTGTTTTCTAAATGCTCTTCGGTGGTTCCAGTACCAGTACTTACAGGTTTGCACTTTATCAAGATGTCAACGGTTCGTGATGTTTCTTAGAGACGCATGAATATAGTTTGTCTCTCTCTGTGGTCACGAAATAAATATCTGGGACTGTTTTCTAAATGATCTGCGGTGGTTCCAGTACCAAGTACAGTACTTACGGGCTTGCACTATATCACGATGGCAACGGTTCGTGATGTTTATTAGAGATGCATGAATAGAGTTTGTGTCTCTCTGTGGTCACGAAATAAATATCTGCGACTGTTAACTAAATGCTCTTCGGTGGTTCCAGTACCAGTACTTACAGGCTTGCACTATATCACGATGTCAACGGATCGTGATGTTTGTTAGAGACGCATGAATAGATTTTGTGTCTCTCTGTGGTCACGAATTAAATATCTGCGACTGTTTCCTAAATGCTCTTCGGTGGTACCAGTACCAGTACTTACAGGCTTGCACTATATCACGATGTCAACGGATCGTGATGTTTGTTAGAGACGCATGAATAGATTTTGTGTCTCTCTGTGGTCACGAATTAAATATCTGCGACTGTTTCCTAAATGCTCTTCGGTGGTACCAGTACCAGTACTTACAGGCTTGCACTATATCACGATTTAAAAAAATGCCTCAACGTAACGCGTAAACGTGAATCTTAAGGATATTATGTTTAATACATTTAGAAAACCCTTCATACAATGATATTTAGAACAGCATTTACGAAATAACTTTCAAACTACATCTTCCGAATTAATTCCAAGGAAAGATACTTACCTCGAGCTAGAGTCAAGACATAATCCTACAGAAATTGATTTTACGAAAATCCTATGAATCGAAGATTAGTAATATCTTTTGTATATAGATACACTTCACTAGAGTTGGTTACCATTCAATAGATAGGAAATAGAGAAAATAACTGTTTTGAAATTTAAAAACTATCATGTTCACTTGTGTATGCCTTGGCAATCCGCCCGTATATTAAGGTGATCGAACGTAAGTAATTATTCCACATAATCATATTGCGTAACTCTTGTTGGTAATGGAAGTCGATAATACAATGTTGTGGCTGACTTGTATAAAAAGTTAATAAAAAAGTTATGTATTTGAAGTTCAGTATTCCTACTGATTCATTTATAACCAACATAATGAAAACCTAAAATCAGCAATGTGAACTAGTTTTGCAGTTATCAAAATTATACAGCCCATGTTAACTTTTTTATGTGCTCAAGAAACATCTGTCGTTCTACAGAAACTTTCGTCCATAAATAATTAGCTTTAAAGACATGTAATGCATTGGAAATATTACGGAACTCAGAATTGAAAATAAACGCATGTTTAATAATCCTACAGTCTGCAAAATAACATACAATGGTTTTGATTTGTTCGATATAGGCAAAATATTACACCATAGAAAAACATCAAAATTGGTATCAGTTTTCTACAGAAAACTAGGTAAAATGTATGTAACAAATCATCTGCTGATAAATATATTTGTTATAGTTAGCATTAAAGATCATTCGTATATTATGAATTTATTTGGGAAATATATGAATAAAGATAATGTGAACTTTGTGGTAAATAGTGTTAAACCTTATTAGAAATAGTAAAATTTACTAAGGTAAAACTCACAATTGAGGTTATTATGTAATATAATTGTTATTATGAATGTACAAGATGCACGTGATTAAAAGTTTTTTTCTCATATATCAGTATTTAAGCTAAGAAGGGGTTGAAAGATCATATGTACAGGAACAACCCTTTAACAATGTAATGCAGGCGTTTACAAGTTCTTCTCTGTGATAACAGTTCTTAAGTCTCTACTAGATATCCGAGAATAACCTTTCTTGTATAATAATAATTGGAGTGTTTAGAAATTCTTTTCTGAGATAACAGTTCTTAAGTTTCTACTAGATGTCCGAGAATAACCTTTCATGTATAATTGGAGTGTTTAAAATTTCTTTTCTGAGATAACAGTTCTTAAGATTCTACTAGATGTCCGAGAATAACCTTTCATGTATAGTTGGAGTGTTTAAATATTCTTTTCTGAGATAAAAGTTCTTAAGTTTCTACTAGATGTCCGAGAATAACCTTTCAAGTATAATTGGAGTGTTTAAAAATTATTTTCTGAGATAACAGTTCTTAAGTTTCTAGTAGATGTCTGAGCATAACCTTTCACGTATAATTGGAGTGTTTAAAATTTCTTTTCTGAGATAACAGTTCATAAGATTCTACTAGATGTCCGAGAATAACCTTTCATGTATAATTGGAGTGTTTAAAAATTCTTTTCTGAGATAAAAGTTCTTAAGTTTCTACTAGATGTCCGAGCATAACCTTTCAAGTATAATTGGAGTGTTTAAAAATTATTTTCTGAGATAACAGTTCTTAAGTTTCTACCAGATGTAGAACAATACCCTTGTCCAAATATAACGTGGGCGTTTACAAATTATTTTCTATGTTAAAAGTTCTTTAGTTTCTAGTAGATGAACGCCAACAATAACCTTTTCCAATTAGTATAGTGGGGGCGTTTAAAAATCATTTTCTGAGATAACAGTTCTTAATTTTATACCGAATGTACAAGAATATCCTATTTCAAGTGCAATGGGGGCGTTGAACAGTAGTAGGTAAATTCTGATGGTACGAGGATCACCTTCGTACCATCAAAATTTACTGAAATTCGTTAAACAAGAATTTAGTTAATTTTATATTCATATTCATCTATAGTATGATTATTATATCTAGAGCAGGGTTCCTCACTAGGATTTCATGAAGAGCCATATTACTTTTTTTAAAATAATCTAAGGTCCGCAAGTACATACAGAATAGGTAAAAAACCTAGTATATGCTGTATAAAGTAAACCAAATATGTTGTATAATACTACACTTATTTAAAATAGTTAATTGGAAATAACAGACAAATGATTTTACATTTTACGTAACATTTTATTTCATATAAGTACTGGATAGAAATATAAATGTAGTACAATAAATATATAACATATGAATTGTAAGAGTTGCACAATGCATTGTAAGAGTTGCACCAAAACGAAAGACATTTCCTGATTCAGTGTATAATTATACCCCCAAAAAGTGTGTCATACGTCAAGATTTGCGTGGTTGGATTTTTCTCAATAAACTTCAAATCTTCCAATGGTCCCCAAGCCCATTTTTTTTCGAAAAAAATAACCCACCAGCCCGCCAATGCACGTACAGTGGTATTTACCTACCTGCCCCTCATACACGTACAGTGGTAATGACCCACAAGCCTGCCCAAACACGTAGAGTGGTATTGACCCACCCATCCGCCCATACACGTACAGTAATAATAATAATAATACTGCACGTGTATGGGTTGGCAGGTGGGTCAATACCACTGTACGTGTATGGGTGGGCGGGTGGATCAATACCACTACACGTGTATGGGTGGGCGGTTGGCTATCTGTGCAAGAACCATAGATCAGATCAAGTTTTTCTGTAAACCTTGAAGCCAGTATACGTCGTGGTGTGTCATTTTTAGTAAAAACGTTTCACATTATATTTATATTCTTATACTGTTGACATTGCAGGGCTGAATCTATCGCATTCTTTGAGTATTGCGTCGATGTTAGGAGGCTGTGAAGTGACGGCTAATCTTAACAGGGTTTCAAAATTATTATGTGTAAGTCTGGATCTGTGCTTATTTTTTATAAACTTCAATTTGCTAAAGGTAGATTCACAAACATAAGTGGACGAAAATGTGCACAAAATCATTTCAGCACATGACGTCAGGCTAGGAAACTTATCCTGTTCTACTAATTTCCATAACTCAGTTTGAGATTTGGTCTTAAGTTTTTCTTCAAAAAAACCTTTGAGCTCTGTGTCTTGCTGAAGATCTATTAGCTCGTTTTTAAGTCTCTGGATTGATACCCAAACACGGACAGTTGAGACACATTATTTGTAGTTATTACCCATGGGTTTTCAACCAAACGGAATGAATTCTGGTAGTTTCTAAAATCACCAAACCTGAAAGACATCTCTTCCTGGAAGTCTGACAGAGAGTTCTGAGCTTTACTATCTCAGAAACGTATTTATTTCATCTGGATTTTCGTCTAAAATTGCTTTAACACTAGGAAAACTGGAGAAATCATTCTGCAAAAGTTCTCAAATATACATAGAAAGCTTTTTCTCCAGAGAAAAAATAATACTCATCATTTTTGTGATGATTTTATCGGTTCCTTTCATTTTTGTCAACGTTTTGTTAACAAAACCCATGATATCTGCCATAAACGCCATTTCAGCCTCCAACCAAAATCATAAATTTCAGGATAGTCTCTTTTTCTTTCAGATAAAAATAGAGTTATCTCATGACGAAGGTTGAAAAATCGTTCTAAAACTCTACCTTTGCTTAACCATCTCACCTCTGTGTGATAAAGAACATCTCCGCAATAGGATATAAGTTCGCTTAAAAATTCTTTGAACATTCTGCAGTTTAATTCATTTGACCTGACAAAATTTACAATACTTACAACTGTTTTCATAACTGATCTAAAGTGTTCGCCGAATTTTGCGGCAAGACTTTCTTGGTGGATTATATAGTGAAAATTTAGTAAGTTATCATTTCCCAAGTGTTTTTTTAACAACTGAACAAACCCTACATTTCGCCTGTCATTGATGGACAACCATCTGTGCAAACAGAAAATACTTTATTCGTATCAATGCTGTGATAATTGAAAAATGTAGCTATTGCTTCAAAATGATCGACACCAAGTTTTTGCCCACTCATTGGAACCATTCCTAAAAGATCTTCTTTTACGGCACCATCTTTAGACAAATATTTGATAAATAAAAGAAACTGAGAAGTTGATGTAATATATGTGGATACGTCAATGGCAAGACTAAAATATTTGATTTGCTGCAATTCTTCAGTTAGGTTTAACATTGTATTTGCTGCTAGGTCTCTTGACCTCATGCAAGTAGAATCGGACAGTTGCAACTTTGCAGCATCATCCAATATTTGTTTATAGTTCGGTAAATGAGAAAACAATGTCTTACAAACAGTTATAAGTCACTCTTTGACTATTTCGGCATCTGAGAAAGGCTTCATCTTTTTTGCTAGAATTTCAGTCAGAAGATAAGCCTTGTTAGTTAGCATTTTTAGTTACACCGAAAAGTGTATTTCGTTAAAAAAAATGGACTCTTTCAAAGTTTGTAATTTTTCTTCTCTGAGCTTAGATTGTTTTGGATATTTATCTTCGAAATTAAAATGAATAGTAGAATAATGCCTATTCAAATTATACCGTTTGTTCCCCAGTTTCACGACATATTAAACATAGGCCGACTTGTCTTTCTTATCTTTAAAAAAGAAAAATCATATTCCCACTCAACTTGAAATTCACGGTTTTCCTCTTCTTGTTTTCGTTTTTTGCCATTTGAACAAACGCCTGGCATATTTACAGTTCTTAAAATATATTTAAAAACATTAACAAACAAATTCCTTTACAAACATGATCGACGAATACACACTGATTAAAAATAAATCATAAAATAACAATTTGCAATGCAATTACGGGCAATTGTCAGAACAAACGACAGAGAGCAATCAAACTCAACTGAGACTGGAACTTGAGTAGTTATCAATCAATCAATCAAACTTTATTGCCATATAATACAATTAGTACATGGACAGGCGTCAATTATTCTAGTGAACAATACTGTACATAGAATACATATATATATTCCTAGAATTATAATTACAACATTAACTATTAATTACTTTGCAGAAACTCATTTATATTATAATATGCTTCACTCAAAAGTAAGCCTTTAAGTCTGATTTTAAAAGGTTTTGCATCCATTTTAATTTTTAGTGGGGCTGGCAGAGAATTAAATAATTTAATACCATTCATTAATAAATGTTTTTTAAAAAAGGAGGTCCGGTGTTTAGGTATTGGTAGATTTGTTTTACTTCGGAGGTTGAAGCTATTGGAGCATTGAGATGGTTCTATTCTGAAAAGGTCAGGGTTATTTATGACAAAACTTAGTGTTTGATATATATAAATGGATGGAAGTGTTAAAATATTGTGGTTTTTAAACCATTCTCTGCATGAATCGGTTCTTCTTAGTTTGAAGATGATCCTTACGGCTCTCTTCTGAAGTTTGAATAGTTGTTTAGTTCTACTGGTTTCAGAGCCCCAAATAGATATTCCATATGATAGGTGTGGATAAACTATCCCATAATAAGCTGTCAGGAGATGACAAGACTCAAGCTGCGATGATAGAACTCTTAGTGCAAAAGTTCCTGAGCTCACCAAGCTTGCTACTCTATTTACATGGCTATTAAAGCGCAAGTCATCATCTATAAGCAACCCTAAGTACTTGACAGATTTTACAGGGCATATTAAAGAATTTCCTAAAGCATGCATTCCATGGTCACTCTCCTTTTTGGTAATAGAAAAATTTAAAATACTAGTTTTTTCCATGTTAACCACAAGTTTGTTTGAACTAAACCACTGAAGCATACAATTCATTTCAATCGTAAGACTTTGACCCAAAAGGGGTTTACTTGGCTCAATAATTGACACAGCTGTATCATCGGCAAAAAGGCTTATTTCTGCCCTAGAAACGCCTGATTTTATGTCGTTTACAAACAGAAGAAAAAGTAAAGGACCAATAACTGATCCCTGAGGAACACCGTTTTTCATCTGTACTACATGAGAAAAGCTATGCCTAAGTACCCTTAATCTGTCAATATAAGGAATTGTAACATGTTGTTTCCTATTCATTAGGTAAGATCTTATCCAAAATAAAGGAACTCCTCTTACTCCAACACACTCCAATTTGTCCATCAGAATATCATGATTAACAAGATCAAACGCCTTGCTCAGGTCGACGAAGACTCCAGCTGCGCATAGACCCCTATCCAATGCAGAGACAATTTGGTTTATCAAGTGAAAGATTGCATGAGAGGTAGATCTATTTTTAAGAAATCCAAATTGATACCTGTAAATTAAATTATGATTTGACAAGAATTGCATCAGCCTATTGCAGAATGCCTTTTCCATCACTTTAGAAAAAGTGGAGATCAAAGCAATTGGTCTGAAATTGTCTAGCTTCTCGAATGAACCTTTTTTATGCAATGGTTTAACTATGGAAGTTTTTAAAGCATCTGGAAAGCAACCGGTTTTAAATGAATGATTTAAAATGAAGCATAAGTTACTAGTGAACTAGTGTTTCCAGTTTAGACATGTCTGAAAATCCGCTGTTGTAGACGACGTGGCTTTGTTTATCCAACCACCCAGCTGATTAGCATTGCATCGTATGTTTTTTGCTTGGATTTCGTCTGTATCTATGCTATTAATTTAGTACTTCGTGCATTAAAAAAAAGACAAAGCATCCTTACAACTTTTTTGTGGCTTACAAAAGTACTAAAGCAGTTGACTTTTAAATAAACTATTGCAGTTCTAAACAAATTTAAGGGCCGCAAAAATAGTGTTAAGGGCCGCATACGGCCCGCGTAGTGAGTATCACTGATCTAGAGTATTAATGATACAATAGAACAGTTATAGAAAGAAAGAAAATAATCTTTATTCAAACAAGCCGCATAATAGCGTCATTATAATAGTACATTTGGTCAAAAACATATTATTGGCTATTTAAAAATACTTAGAACAAAAATAACCTTAAATAATTCTGACAGCTAGTTTTATTAAGAGCACGTGGTGGTAGGAAATAGGGGAAAGTTATTTTGAGAATTCCCCAACGCTGTAGTGGCAGCCTTGCACCAACAACTCATATATTTTATAGTAATCTTAATGTAAAATTATTGTTAAAATAAAGTCCTGCTTAGTTATATTTACGTTGTTGTTAGCTGGATTAGACAAATTGAACTCTAGATTTCTGTTGCTGTCTTCCCTTTTGAAATAATTATATCGGCAATTAAAGTAATCGTACGGAAGTTTGATTTCTTCGGAATGCCTTTTAAACACCAGCCAGATTAGGCGTGACGCTGCTCCTTACGCATTCACAAACAGTGCGAACTGTTTGCATACAAAACTTTCCATTCTTCCAGAGATTGCGATGCCTTTCTAAGTCGTAAAGTTCTTGTAGCACCACGGAGTAGCACTGACGCAGTCAGAATCCGTTGTCAGGCACTGAACGTGAACACTGCACCTTCTCCCTCTCTCTTCCTCTTTCTTCCGGTTGCCAGCTGTCGCCCTTTGGAATTACAGTACATAGCTTTCTGTTGTTGCCAGACGAGTAAGTGTTAAGTGGTGTTCGAAGATTGTTGGTTAGGAAAGCTGTATCAAGATTAATGTTAATGTGAGGTGTGAAGTCGGGAAAGCTGTATCAAGACCAATGTTAGTTAGCGTAAGGAGAGCGGTCGTTAAAGCTCTGGTAGTCAGTGTGAAGTGTGAGGTCGGAAAAGCGTTATTTAGAACAATGTTAGTTCGTGTGAGGCAAGACGATCCCTCAAGATTAGTG
Source organism: Stictocephala bisonia (assembly GCA_035578905.1). Lineage (NCBI taxonomy): Eukaryota > Metazoa > Arthropoda > Insecta > Hemiptera > Membracidae > Stictocephala > Stictocephala bisonia. The sequence continues at coordinate 4,689,351 of JAQJVL010000012.1, read as the reverse complement.
TTTATTTAAGGTGGACGGGAGGACCTTCCATAAACCATTGTTAATTAGTATGAAATGTGAGGTCGGGGAAGCAGTATCATGAAAGGACCCTCGTTAATTAGTGTGAGATGTGAGGTCAGGAAAGCTGTATCATGAAAGGACTCTCGTTAATTAGTATGAGATGTAAGGTCAGGGAAGCTGTATCATGGAAGGACTCTCGTTAATTCGTGTGAGATGTGAGGTCGGGAAAGCTGCATCATGGAAGAACCCTCGTTATTTAGTGTGAGATGTGAAGTCAGGAAAGCTGTATCAGGAAAGGACCCTCGTTAATTAGTGTGAGATGTGAGTTCGGGAAAGCTGTATCATGAAAGGACCCTCGTCAATTAGTGTGAGATGTGAGGTTGGGAAAGCTGTATCATCATAGGACCCTCGTTAATTAGTGTGAGTTGTGAGGTCGGAAAAGCTGTATCATGAATGGACCCTCGTTAATTAATGTGATATGTGAAGTCGAGAAAACTTTATCAAGATCAATGTTAGTGAATGTGATATGTGATGTTGGGTAAGCCGTATCTAAACCAATGTAAGTTAGTTTAAGGTCGGTTAAGCTTTATCAAGATCAATGTTATTTAGTGTAAGATTTTAGGTCGAGTAAGCTTTATCAATATCAATGTTAGTTGATGTGATAAGTGATGTTGGGAAAGCTCTATATAAACCAGTGTAAGTTAGTTTGAGGTCGGTTAAGCTTTATCAAGATCAATGTTATTTATTGTAAGATTTTATGTCGAGTAAGCTTTATCAATATCAATGTCAGTTGATGTGATAAGTGATGTTGGGATATCCAAACCAATGTAAGTTAGTTTGAGGTCGGAAAAGCTTTGTCAAGATTAATGTTGTAAGGTGGATAAAGCTGTAGCTAAACCTCTGGTCAGCATTCCGCACTATAGTTGAGAATCGACTGCAGCATATGGCTCTTTCTGTAGGACAGACGCACGTCATTGATATTCAGTCGGCTGACAGCCGCCACCTGTTCACCAAGTCCATAGTGGGTCTGTTTGTAATCATGTTTGTTAATTGAGTAGGTGGTGGCTAATTTAACCAATAACCGTTAATGTATGGAAGAGCAATCACTAACCATGTCTATGGCTACTTGTCACTTATCGTATGTGTGGGGATTCCGAGTTTAAAAGAACTGGGATGATCCACTTGTCCAAAATTGTCGATTATGGTTTTTTAGCTCTTTTAAATCTACGGACTTTCCTATTTAATATGAAACCATAGAAACAATTTTCTGAGCAATAATAATATAATTACGTACATTTTAACAGTGACACGCATAGATAGATATTTAGAGGCAGCCTACGCACCACTAGTAATGAGAAGTTGCATAAATACCACGTTGTTATAAGGCTGCATACTAAGGAAAACAATTAAAACTACGATCACAACAGGTGTTCTACTCACTTACCTGAAAGTTTTATTTAAAAAAATAAACCTATATTGAAGGACTCGTCTTCTCCTGAATTGTTGCAAAAGTGACTCAAGACCCTTGTGTGTTACTGAACAAAATAATCTGCAGTAAGTTAATAAACCTGATTAATTTAACCTGTTAAAAGTGGCCACCTGAAGGAATGGCAAATTTTAACAGTGGAAATATAACCAAATGTTGAATATTAGACAAACTTGGAATCATTCTGGATAATAGTTGTATAAGCACCATGATATCAATCGACGAAAGGATAGTGACAATATCAGAGAAAGCTATTGAAGAAATCCAGATACCTTGTCGGAATAAGCATTAGTTGTTTATGTTCTTTTTTAGTGTTTATGTGCTTTTTTATTTAAGTGCGTGTATTCAATCCATAGTCTTCATTGAACCAAAATATGAGACTATGAAGACCAAGAAGTCAAAAATCAGCCTTCTTATAGAGCATGAATGCATTAAGATAAAAAAGGCTCTCTGTTAAATAAATAAACTGTTTATGCACAATACCTGAAAACTTTTGTATTTTGTTACTTATGTAATTGTTAATAAAAAACTATAAATAAAAAGTATTAGCTTTATAGTTTTGTTGTATTCTCATTAACACAATTCACATTTTAAGCAGGGCACTTTGAAAAAAAATTTTTTGTTAAAGTTCTAGATGAGTACATATATACAAAAAATTTAATATATTTTTTGTTAATTTGGTGAAAACTGAAAAGATTGAAAATTTCACGCTCAAATGATTGAACAAAGGTCATATTTTTCCATTTTCAAAATAAAATTAAAGATAGGTCTCCCTCATTTATGGTTATTGAGATAGAGGTCCATAAATATATGAAATTTAACATGGGAAAGATATGACCATCCCAGTTCCCATGGACAGGAAACATTAACGTTTTTGTAGTAGTTGGAAGAAAATCGCCTATATGGCTATGGCTATAACTTGCCGTGGGTGTTGTTTTTCCTGTAAGTACACCATCAGTATGGTTTCCCTTTAACATTCGTCAATAACACTATATAAGTTGTTTAGAAGCATGCCTCTATGCATCTGCTTGTCTGGGAAATCTTACGTCATTAGAAAGTAAGTAGAGATTGATCTAGTCATCGTTATGACCCTGGTCTGGAATGTTTCCTTGTGGTCAATCAGGTTGGGCAGGATCTCATGAGGATCTTTTCCGTTAATTCACTACCGCTTTATAAATATTGTAATGCTCTAAAAACTGTTCCCCAATCATTTTTACGTCCACTGTTAGCGAATTCCTTATCCGCTAGGAATCCGATATCGCTGGCCTTACCTTATCGCTTTCCAAGAACCTACACACGGAGAGCGCATTCGGTGGTAAGTCAATCATTGGATTTGCCAGTTTCTGATTAACTTTAGTAGCCACCTAACCAAACCAAACCTTACCGAAATTGCAATAAAAAAAAGTAGTGGTAGTGAAGTAACGGAAAAGGTCCTCTCATGACAATAACTATGGAATATTTGAAGCATTTAAGTAGATGAATGTTGTTAATTTAAGCAACTATATAGCTAGATTTGTTCGGTACGAATTCGGAAGGAGTATGCACAAAGTAATCTTTCGGTCAATGGTTAGCATCCTCAGACGAGAAGAAAGTTCCGAGTTGTGTCAAGGACGAAGAACGTTAATACCAGACCGGTTCCGCCGCGCCAGTAAACAGGAAGCAAACAGCTGACTTCCATGTGTGTAATTTCTATTTACCTCGTAGCGTAATGTCCAGCGTTCGGTTGTGAGTTTCTCCAAGTAGTGCGGACAGTATGTCAGCCTCAACTCGGTCAGGCAAAACTGTAGCACCGCTTCATTTAATACAGGTCCTGGGATGGCTCTGTTTGTGCTTAAGATATGGTTTATGCATGATCTTGAATTTAAATCCTTCTTCTTACATAGTTGTGTTTTTTCGATGCTTCATTAATATGCGCTTTCTGTCATCATATTCATATTTTTCATCCTATATCTTATTTTCCATGATATTTCTAAAATATTGCGTCTTGCATAATACTGCGTGTCAGCAAGTGGTCTGGATTATGAACTCTGAATGTTGGATAAATCTTAATAGGAATTAGATCCTAATCTTAGGTCAAAATCCTTTAGCTGCTCTCCAAACTCATGCTATTACCTAACATAGTCTAATGTTTCAATGTTGAATAATATAACTGTATATAGGATTAATGATTAGATAATTGAATCAGTATTTTCTTTCCCTAAAAGGAGTGTTTAATACTCCCAGCAACTTGTTTTGTAACTTATATATAAACATACTGCAGTAGAAAATAGTATGAGTTTGGAGGGCAGCTAAAGGATTTTGACTTTCGCCTAAATTTAAATTCTGAGTTTTAAGGCGTTTGGGATCAAAATATTGAGAACATGAAGGATAGTTACGACTCTTTTCAATCAATAGTTTAAGAATCTTTATACTATTGCAAACATATTGTAAGCATGTTTGTAATATACTGTTTACATAAAATAGAAACAAAACGATCACGATTGACAAAACAAGTTTACAATCCAGATTAAACATAATAACACACTCCAGTAGTTTATGTAAGCATATGAGGAACGACATGCTACTGTACACTGGACATAAGATACTATATAGCAGTACATCGATAAGTGAACTACAAAAATGTATTAAGTATTTTAAGCTAAGATATGCCTTGAGTCATATTCACCAAATATTAGTACTCAACAATATAATTGAAGAGTTTACAAATAATAAAACAGTATTTAAAGAAAATTTTATAATTAGGTTATTTCAAAAACAAATGTTTTGATTGTATCATGTCTAATCATTCAAAGAGGCAAACAAATGTTTAAGTGATAACTGATGTTACAAAAGAAATCCATCTCTGGAGAAACTAAGTTTTCCAGTTTTTTTGGAGCTGTAGGACAATGCTATAGAATTTACAGGTTTTCGGAATGCGCGGGACAAAGCCCTTAGGTACTAAACAGTTTCTATACATCTTTATCTTTAACGACTTCTCCCGTCTTGTGCTCTCTTTAACTTAGGCAGGTCACAGGTGATAAAGGTTGATTAATGCCAGGCTTTCTCGCCATTGTCAATGGGCATGTGTGGAATCCTCAAGTCAGCTCTCTTGTTCCGATACTTATCAATTTTGACATTTCTGGACTAGAGAACTACTTTTACGCTGCATAGCACTTCATTCTTAGAACTGCTTTCAACTTGTGTTGTTTTATCTTTATGTTAAATAAATTATGTGAATGGGATAAGGTAATGCTATTTTGTGATAGATGGTAATGTTTACTCCATAACTATTACAATTTTGAGGTTAATTTGTTTTGATAATTTTTGTATAATGTTAGCGTATACACCGGAATTGTGAGAAGATATTAGATTGAAATACAATCGTTGACTGCTTTTACTGCCCCATACTTTGCAGGATTTCCAAATTTCAAACGTTCACGAAATATTTCCATCTGCAATTGAGATAAACTTCGATTTTTTGATAATTGACTGCTTAACTTTGTATCACTGAGATGTTTACCAATGTTATTATTGACATATTTTCGTTCTCCTATCGCCTTCTATTTCAGTTAATTTTTTTCTTTTTTTGATAAAAATATCTTCTATTGATAATGAACAATAGTACTATCAAGCGTAATCAAATTTCATAAAGAGTACTGGAGGGAAGCCATCGTTAGCTTAGCTCACGTATTTTCGTCGTAAGATGTTCTATTCATCTTTTGGGATAGTGAATTCTGTTTTAAAGGCAGGCTGGCTGTTGTTGTTTTTTTATTTATTTTTTTATGTGGGTTGATGGCCTGAGAGCAGATATTTCTACTTAAGCGAAGGTTACGTGCAATTGGAAATAGTATTGAAAAACATTTGTACAGAAATGAGCGAAGGCGAGTCCGATACGGGCTTGTGAGGAATAAATATCTAGTAGTTTTTTTTTGTACTTAACGTAAGCAAAATGTTTTTAATGACTGTAGTCTAACTAATCTCAACTGGGTTCCAATTTATATTTTTTCGTTTATTTTTAAGGGATTTGTATGCATGAAAACTATAAAGTGTTTATATATATCCCAAAGTCTAAAGATTGTTGTATTTTAACGTTATTGTTGTAAAATGTTTCATTAAAACGAAACAAGCAAATGAGGTAAATACCTTGAAAGTTATATCTCTGGTTAATTGTTCCTTTTAAAATAAAGTGTATGTAAATTAAGACCCGTTATAAAAGGTAGCTCTTATTGTAAACCTAAAGATAATTGTTTCTCATAATTTTAAGTGCATGCTAACTAACATATGTCATAAAAGTTAGTACTAATTATGTATACATAGTTAATTGGTTCCTATAAGTAAGTACAAACAAACAAATTTCATGCAAGGTAGCTCTAATCTGATTTGGTATGTAAAATTTATCATGAGTATTGCCTTTTGAATGTTATTTATCATTAGCCTTCTCAGTGATGAATACAATACAGAAAGTGATTGAATACAAAACGTTTTTTAATTAGCATAATATCTTTTGTGAATACAAAACAAGAGCTCAAATCGAAGTTAAAACCATAAAAAAGAATAAAAAATAATCAGTTATAGTTTTTTTTATTTTATTTTCGATAGAATACAAATCAGTTACGTTCTTACTATGGTTATATGGTTGTCAATTATTTACTTATGTAGTTCGTTAAAATGAGGTAGAACCCATATGGTCTGTGTTGTGTTTTCATTAAACGGAAAATAACTATAAAAATATGTTTGGTTTGCAGTGATTACATTCAAAATCACTAAATTTATAAAAAAAAAATTACTAAGGCAAAAATTGATCACGAACGGATAACTGTTATTTGTTTTAAAATACAGTATATCCTTAAGTTTGGATAGCGTTTTGGGATATTTGTTACGGCATTTAGCACTTAATGACCAAGTACCATCTTGGAAGTCTTTGATTGTGGTAGTTGAACCAGTCAGGGCCGACCGCAAAAACCAGTCCAGTCGACATCATGACCGATTTTAGCGTTCAGAATGTACGGAACCTCTTGCATAACGTTTTTTGCGTACTGTATTTTGATAAGCCTTACTTAACTTCCTATTTACAACTACCGTTTGTCTTGTCAGAGCCGATCAAGTTCCGCAGTTTTATGTTCGAGATTGATCTTTATTCTTTTATTCTTCCAGTACTTCTTTATTTGTTTATTTATTAGGGATTATTGAAAAAGGAAATCGTGTGGTAATACGAATTGAAATTGATGTTAAGCAACTTTCTTGTCCAGAGAAAATTCCGTTTGCCTTGTATGATAAACAAACTAAGTAAACAAATATTTATTTTTTTAATATTTAATATTATTATTATATTAAATATTTTAAAGTTTTTTATAGTTATTTCTTGTTTTTGGATTGTTTATTTTGGTAAATTTGCTGGAGATTTCTAATGCTTCAAGTATTCTTAAAACCAACACAACGTTTTGATAGGTATGAAACTCCTAACGTATTCAGGCGTTACTACTTTACCTTACTTTAAAACTACAGTACCTTTTTTCTACTTAACAATACCCATGTTAAGTAGAAACTCCTTAAAAAATTACAAGCTTATAGATTTTTATAGACTAGTCAAATATAATGTCTCCCTACAAACTATTACAATTATGGGATCTTTTCGGCTGATATCCAGTTGCACCGGCGGTCAAAGGAATTTCCACGGGTCAAAACATTCCTCCGTCCGAAAAGTGTCCAGATGCACCGGTGGTCAAAATCTACCCACCTCACTTATCCCCGCTGCAAATTCCTTCGACCGCCGGAGCCGGTGCAATTGGAAGGCCCCTTCCTTCCCCACCCCACTACATTTCTTCAAACATAGTTTATAAGTGTTTAACAATTTCGCAATGGAATATTCTATCAAACACTTGCCGATGTTTCGTGGCACATACTAATGGTAGACCATAGCAGGTTCTAACTAATAAATATGGTAACTATGTATTTAATGTTTAATTTTGTGTTTATCCGTGGCAACACTAACATCTAACCTAACCTAACCTAACCTAACCTAACCTAACCTAACCTAACCTAACCTAACCGACTCATGACTCATGTCATAACAAAGGGTGTGGAATTTGGCACGGTCAGCTTGGGGTTACTGTACTAGGAATCCGGCCTGGTTGGACTTTCCCGGCTCATGTCATAAACAAGGGCCTCTGGTGCAATTGGAACACCCCCCAAAAGGGGCTCCGGTGCATCTGGACACATCAGTTTGGGGCCGATCCCTGACCCCGGTGCAATTGGAAATCTCCCGATCTTTTCCATCAATTCACTACCACTATATATTTTTCTTTTTTTGTTTCCGTTAATTCACTACCGCTATATAGATATTTTATTGCTATAAAAACTATTCCCCAATCATTTTTACGTCCACTGTGGTATTTCGTATCCGCTAAGAATCCAATATCGCTGGCCTTATCTCATCGCTTTCCAAGAACTTACACACAGAGAGCGCGTTCGGTGGTAAGTCAATTATTGGATTTACCAGTTTGTGATCAACTTTTGTAGCCACCTAACCAAACCAAACCTTACCGAAATTGCGATAAAAAAAGTAGTGGTAGTGAATTAACGGAAGAGGTCCCAATCATAAATAGAACATACAATACAAAGAACAAAAAAGTGGTTTATTATATATATGATAAAAATATTTGAAGCGTTGGAAATCTAAAACATTTATCAATATAAATGCAAAATAATGTTATTAGTAATGCAAATTCCAACAGTAATAAAAGCCAGATAAGTGTACGCACCGTAGTTTTAAAAAAGAAATCAGAAGATGATTACTGTTTCTCTTAATCTATAACTTGTTAGTCAGTTTACGTGGGCCTGCAACTGGAATACCAACTGTAGCAATGTGGAGTTAACTTATGCTCAATGTGATTAAATAGCTTTTAAGGAACACCCATTATACAACAGAATAATTAAAACGTCAGAACATGTCCTGTGTTGTTATGATAAATATAAGGGAAACTGCGGTATGGCTAATTTATAAGTAAAGTTTCGGGGGTCCTCGGGAGAAAGTGGTGTTTCGCAATAGGGCAAGGACGCCGGCCCGGCGCCTGACTCATTACTTATTTCCATATTTTTTGTAACCACACGAAGATTCTAGAGCCAGCTGTGTAGTCCCGCAGAAAAATAGAAAACAGAAGTCGTTTTCTTCTGTTCAGAAGTCGAACGCTTCAGTGGCAGTTATATCGAGATTACAAATAACGTACATCTTTATATATCTGTAGTAATTATTACTGCGTTTGTCCTTGTAGATTCGGATGTAATAAGGGAGGGACTAATAAAGTGCTGACTCTGCCATCGCATGACATACTGGAGAAATATATGTATGGCTCTTATAGGCAAGCTACCAAACTAATAAAAGATAAAAAATTAGATAAATACAAAAATATTCGTCTAACAATTTTTGTAAGATGCGATGTAAAAATGTAATACGGACAATTAAGGACAATACTTGCGAGTTTGAAAATGGTTGCGTACGATTTCCTTAACGACCTAGATTCATAAAAATGCGAAATTTCGTCAACAGGGGTTTTGCAGATCAGTGAACATGGTAATTGAGTTCGTTCCGTCCACCACCACGGGTCCACTATAAGCCTACTCTGGGTAGAATTTAATATAGTATATACATTGTTATACTCTATTATAAGTAGAAAGTATAATAATAAATATTGTACGATATTTTTGCCCTTTTTACTTCCTTAACTCTCCCCCAATCAATATTCAAAACGTTCTCATCACCCCTTAACAAAACTGTAATTTCTCAAATCCTATTAATGTTTTAATTTTGAATTGGTTTTTTTAATTCTTTTGATATAGTGTATGTTATTTAAATATTTTCTAGTAAGCATACTTAAGTGTCTAGAAAAGATTATTTTCTACAAATATAAAGAAAATTATAAGAGTAATAACTTAAAAGTGCACTTATGGAAGTCCCACTAAAATCATTTGATGAAGTATGACTTATTTACAAACACTCTAATAACTTAATATGACTTATTATTTAATGAACAGATTTTTTCTACAAAGTTCTTAAATGTTGAAAAATAAATCACGATTTTTTTCATAACTTGTATTTGATTCAAAAATGAGTATTAAAGATTCATTGCAGTATATTCAATAAATTTCATCATAACCCAATATTAAACAAACTCTTTTTACTTTCAAGTACCACAATTTTTATGTAGTTAATTTTCTTATGCAGGTTTGCTCAATGCCTTATATTTTCGTATTTTTAGATGTACGATGAAGAATTTACAGTAACCCATCAGATGGCGTATGAATTAATAACCAAAATACCCCAGTATATGGTAAATTAAAAGTACACCGTATAGTCAGCGAAGAGAAGAAATCAAGAGGAAAGAAAGATTGGAACATACAACAAGTGTTTCCACCTCAAATTGTAAGGATGAGTGCGGAATTCCACAGATCACTGAGGATTACTTCCAATTAATCGGTGCGGGTTCGTGGGTCGACTGTGCCGTGTATGTTGAGTGCGAGCCTACACACGGCTGGCCCACGTCTAATTGAAGTGGGCACGCAGTCCTGGCTGGCGCCAACAATCAGCATTATCACACTAATATTACCTTGAAATTCCCTGGACGAATCTAAGTTAAAAATGCGTGAACAAAATTATACATTTTTTGTAAATATTTGTGTTTTTTTAGCTCGTGGTTTTGTGAATTAAAAAAAATGTTCCTTTCCTTAAAATATTGTATAATTTCATTTATTAACCCATCAATCATCCCAGACACGTACAGTGGTATTGACCCACCCACCCTCCCAGACACATACAGTATTAACTGACCCATTCACCCACCCATACAATGGTATTGACCCACCCACCTCCCTGACACGTACAGTGGTACTGAATACCACTCTCTGTACGAGAAAATATTCCTGAAGGAATAGAGTGAATGATGCTATTATAACGTAGCCTACATTATTTGTATAAAAACACTTTTGCAAATGGATAAATATGCAAATAAAGAATTAAATTGAACTGAATTTACAGTTATGTTTAACTGTAAGGAAAGAAGTTTGTAAATTGGGGTTTCTTTTACGAATATATATATATATATATATATATATATATATATATATATATATATATATATATATATATATATAAAACACTAAATGGGAGGCTGAATAAAATAATTTGTTTATATTTATTTACTTTGAAGCCATAGTAACTAAGGTTATAAGTTTGTATAGTTTAAATCACTCAGTTTATTGTTTACACAATCTTTATAACCAACTACACCTTGAGAAGGTCAAGTCTCAATGCAGAGTAACCCTAGTTGTGCCAAAATCGGTATCTTAGAAACGACTAGATTTATTGGAAACTTAAAATTAAGAACTAGGAAATATGGGCTCATGTTTTTTTTTTTCAACTTCACTACTATTTTTAATTTTTAAAATAATTTTTAAATGAATTAAGGAAAACTGTAATTGTCTTCGTTTTCTATCAGCACATTTTAAAATGTTTGTATTGTTGACAAACATTTTAAAACTCAGTCGCTCAGTAGCCATGGCCAAAAACAGAAACTTTGGAAATATCATGTTTTAACAACAAACTGTGCTTAAAATTGGCAAAACTACTCCATACATCTACAAGTTCTCTAGCACCTGACATGAACTGGCGTAATGTAGAGCATGCGTAAGTGCCAATTTTCATCTGATATCTCCCTCTTTCTTTCATTACCAACGTGATCTTATGGGGGCTCGTAGTCAACCTCTATTGATTGTTCTTTACGCTTATATTTCATCTCATACCTTGGTACCTTCCCTGTTTGGCTGAGGATGAGTTGTGTAATAATCACTTAAATATGGTGCAACAGGTTTCGTATCGGTTTGAATATCACTACTCCTACCTGACCCTTAAATATTACTTCTGATCGATTCTTTAAGAGTGTAGAAAACAGTCGCCTAATTGGATTTATTCCCATAATAGTAATGACAAATGCTCTGTGGGTAATGTTAAGATACACTATGACTTAACGATTTGTTGAAAAATTATAATTTTTTACATCGTTTGAAAGGTAGTAAAAGTTACTGTTGGATTTTCTTTTTAATTTTGAAAATTTGTATTTTTCCGGAAATAAAAAGGGTTATTAGATTACAATTGTTATGGACATATTTACGTTCTTTCAAACGATGTAAAACTACAAATGTTAAGTCACATCAATGATTTTTTATACACATAGATAGATTTTTCATTCAATTTTAAATTGTGTGTCTCAAATTATCAGCTGTTATGGGGTCCAGTATTAGAGCGCTAGTGTAGTCCAATGTAAATAAAATTAAGTTTAAACCAGCTTTTGTAGCATATAGCATATAACACTATTCAGTCTCTAGAACAAATTTCCTTCATATAATCAAATCATCTGCTCCAATGGTTCCAAGAAAACATGTTGTCAATTAACACCAAAAAAAACATAGCTTCTACAATTTTCAGTTTCAAAAACAAATAAACACAGTTCTCCTTTAAATGTCATTTTGGATGAAACCATAAATTACCGATCTGATAAAGTTAAATTTCTTGGAATAATGGTGGATGAGGGTTTGGATTTTTATGCGCGTTTGGATTATGTCTCCAGAAAGGTATACATAGGCACTTAAATGTTGAGAAATTTAGCAAAACCTGTAAATAGTGATGTTCTTCCCTCGGCTTATTATGGCCTAGTTCATTCATGGGGAAATGAAAACAATAGAACCCGTTTTTTATTTCGTCTTCAAAAAAAAGCCATAAGAGTTATATTTTCCTTAAATAAATGTCAATCCTGTAAAGAATTCTTTCAAAATTATAAGGTTCTGACCTTTCCTTCTCTATTTATTCTTGAAACCCTCACTTTTGTAAAATTAAATTTCCCTGTCTTTTCCACTTTCTCTAACCACTCTTACACTCTTCGTGTCAATCATAGTTTAAAAGAGTACCAAAGCATTCCACTGTCTTCTTTGAGAAACATACCCTTTATAATGGTGTAACTCTTTATAACTGCCTTCCACTCTCACTTCAACTGGAGACTAACGATATAAAATTTAAGAAACAACTGAGAAGCCTTCTGCGTGACCTTTGTTGTTACAGCGTCCACGAGTTTCTAGCTGGCCATAAATAATTCTGATTTACTGGATTGTTACAAACTTTGAAATATAAATAAATTGTTTTTGCTCTAACTTTTCACATGTTGTAGTCTTAGTTGATTATTGTTTTATTGCATTTACTATGACTTGGCTAATGCATGTATATATGTTTACTGGCTTAATAAACGATTTGATTTGATCACTAACTAATCAAATTATTGGCACAAATATTCCTATTAATGAGATATCTATTGTAGGTATATTATAATTAAAATGCACAGTGTTGTACGGCAGTTTTCATTGCTCGTATGGGATATAAATCCAATATAGTGACTTCCTCTGCAGACTCGTAATGTTTGATCTGATGCTGTCAAAATGTTAAGTAAGAACTTAAGATTTTTTCTACTTCTTACTCTTGTTTATATTATTACTTTAAAATATATATCTCGTGAAATAGGAGTGTTTTTGTCTGTAATTTGGTTACTTTGAAATGCAGCGAGGTTCAAACTGCATTTCATTTACATGGGACTACACAAGCGCTCCTCAATGGACCACAAAAATAGCTGATATTTTGAGACCCCTGACAGCAAAAACACAAACACAACCTTTTTAACAAATTAAAACTCTTCTTTGATACAGAACATCTAACATTCCCAGATACAGTGGTATTGACCCACTTACCCTCAAAGATAGGTACAGTGGTACTGACTCACCCACGAACCTCTAGACACGTACAGTGGTACTAACCCACCCGGACACGTACAGTGGTACTGAATAGATACGTAGTGGTACTGACCCACCCACCCAGACACTTATAGTGGTATTGACCCACCAATCATCCCAGACACGTACAGTGGTATTGACCCACCCACCCTCTCAGACACATACAGTGGTAACTGACCCACTCGAACACATAGTGGTATTGACCCACCCACCTCCCATACGTACAGTGGTACTGAATACCACTCTCTGTACGAGAAAATATTCCTGAAGGAATAGAGTGAACCATGCTATTATAACGTAGCCTACATTGGCCCACCAAAGTGTGAGGTCCTTCCAAATCTAGGAAGTGCGTGATTTGAACACCAATTTGTTTATTTCGTAAATCGCCGTGACGTCTGGGACCGTGAAGATGAAGGAGGCTCGGTCTGCCGTCCGGTGTTCCGATTGAAATGACACGCATCGGTAACTCTGGCTGGATAGGCCTAACAACCTGGAGTGTATCCAGTGCCGCCAACTTAGCGACCGTCTTCCAACCGTCGGCGCATAAATCGTGTCTACCCGACTTTGAAGATGCACATAATTATAAATGTACACTTTGTTTCTCAAAACCCCGTAAATTCATAGCACTTATTTATATTTTAATACATAGTTGACTAGAATATTTTCTGAAAGTTTTATAAATTTCGGAATTTTACCTTTTCAAGAAAAAAAAGTTCTTATCAATTTCCTGAAGCAATATTTTCTTGGATTCTATGGGTCGTAAAATTAATTACTTGATCGTTTTATAATCCTAATGAAATGTATTGTTACGATACATTATTTTTTAAGCGTAAGTAAATAAATCACTTTAAGTTGACCAGTTTAAATTTATTTAAATCAATTAAAAATACTGAATTTACTTATAGATACAAAAGTATATATTAAAACTATAGATTTTACAAAGAGTACAACGAAACTAAGTAAATAATTTTACGGCCCCTAGAAGCCAAGAAAACGTTGCCAGAAAACTGACAAGAACTTTTTTTCTTGAGAAGTTAAAATTCTGAAATTTACAAAACTTACAGAAAACATTCCTATAAACCACGCATTGAAATATATATGAAATTTATTTACGGTTTTTTTAGTAATATAAGTGTAAAGTTGATGCACAGTGAAAATTAGTTAAAATTCCGGTACTTTTTTGTTCCAACTAGAACAAAAATTATTAAAACTCAGAATACAATTTTAAAATGTATTTAATACAACGTAAAATTAAACAAGGAACATTTTTGTCATTTGGTTTTTCACAGGCCTCTTCGTTTCCAGTAAACAACCTTCAAACTTGGGTGCACGTAATTTCTGTGCCGACAGTAAATCAAGCGATTTTTCGGGAACTTCAGCTACTTTTCTACTGGTTTAGCGACTAGCGACTTTTCAAACTTGCTGCTAGATATACCAAGATATAGTTGCTGTTGTGCTAAATGTGTTTTTTACTTAATTTCATACCCATTGCTAGATTATGTTGGTATATTTAGTTATTTTTCCGTAATTCTGTAGACGGTTGTCCAGACAGGGACCCAGTTATAGCTGCTTAGGTTGTTCTCGTAAACACCGTTAGCTATTATTCGAAATTAATGACTGCGTTAGGCTATATTGAAACTATATAATAACCTATTGTTTTACTATTATTTGACTAGGATTATTGTTTAAATTTAATTCAGAATGTTTGTAACGTCAACCAATTAGTTTATACCAAAATACTGTTTTCATTTCTTTGAAATTAAATAATCTTTTGATTTTTTATTCTGACATAATGATATGATGCCCGTTCTTTATTAAAATAAAGTTTGAAATGTTGTTATTGTTTCTTTTTTTTATCTATACAATAAATTCTTTTTTACTATTTACTCTACAGCACATTTTCAAACAGTAGTTTCAGCGACGTTTTAGACCTTGCCTAGCCACAAAGGAGTTCAGAGTGTTGGCAACACTGGGTAAATACTGCATCATTAGTCTCGATTTTTTAGGTTAGGTCACACTAAAATGTATTAAGTATTTTGTTTTTATCTAGAAAAGGTAATCAATATTCTTACTAAGTCATTATCCTGGTCCAAAATAACATTTCCAGGATCTTAACTTTACTGTAAGTTATGTTTTATTTATCATGGGCTTAAATATTTTTGAAAGTATTAAGAAATTATTTAAATAGTTGAATGAAACATCGGTCAAGGAATTAACCCTTTAGTGCTACAGGGTCAAACAGTCAACAACAGTCAAATATTAAGTTATGTTTTTGTCTCTTTCTCCATTTTGTATTTTATGAATAATATTTATAAACTGACACAAGGTTTAAGGTTAGCACTTACTAAACCTTGTGTCAGTATCAACTCTTATTGTAACAACTCTTGTAGTATAATGTAAGATAGTAATTTCAAAAAAATATCAACTTAACATTTCCAGTTTTTTAGTTTTCACACATTAAATTTTAAGAGCAAACAAACATTTTTTACTCCCAAAGCAACACTTTTTTGTTTGATAACACTTATATATAAGTGAGAACGACATGTTATGCTTTGGCTAGTGGTGTAGTTTTGTAATCCAGGTACGTTATGAGCTTAGTATTGTTGGTATTGGCTAGAAGCAATCATCATAGACACTATTGCACAAAGCATGTCTAAAGTTTTTAGCTTGAGTCTGAGTTGTTTTCTAGACCTTGTATGAATCAACTTATAACATAGCCTGTAAAAATCATATATACACCATTTTTTTAAACTCCACGGCAAACTGTACTTTCCTCCTCTGATCTGCTCATCGGGCTATTTATTAATGAGGCAGGCCTCTGACAAAATTCTATATTAGTAACCAGACTACAACCTACATTATCGCAATTGTTTGTGTCTGTCTCCCGTATACGATTGTGTTTCTTGATCATGATCTTAACATAGTGAAAGTGAGTTGGGTATTCACTTAAAGATGGTGCAACAGGTTTTGTATCTATTTGGATATCACGTAGTTCTGCCTGGTTTTGAGGTTAAGTGGTAGAGAGGGCTTAGTAGCCCTAACTTTGCCTCTTGGGAAAATAAAGACGTTTTTCATTTCATTAAAAAAAAAATCACTTGACAGTCAAATTAATAACGAGATGAATTGAGACATTCAGTTTGATAAATATTTGAGTTTTTAACTAAATACCTAAATATCTGTACATGGGTTTGAAAATTCTGTGCAATTTTTAAACAAATTACTTTTTAATTGTTTGCCTTACAATCACAACATTTATTTTATGTATATTAGTTATTCCCAGGTTTTAATCTGCAGTAAAATAAAATAACATCAATATTGGAAATATGAGTAAAAAAAGTATTTTCTATCCAGATAGCGCTTTTTGCATCAAATATTATTGTTTATTAATTTAACAGTTTTAACTAAGTGACGAAGATGTTAAATATTATAATTTTATTTCAATATTATGTACGTTTTAGAATGCTTCGTTATCATTTGTTGTCCACGTTTTCTAAGATTCCTTTATACTAAAGCTGGTTTTGCTTATATTTCCTCCATTTTCCGTTTATAGTTGCCAATATTATATTGTACTGCTTTAATTAAAGTACATTAAATAATTGACGAGCAAGAACTTTGTAGTGCTATATCAAACCACAACAATCATAAAACTTGTGGGTTGTAGGATATCCTTTTCTTAGTAATAACATTGATTTTATACACAAATATTTTCCCATCCAATGTTAAATCTCGAGTGAGTCCCTAAATATCAGCTGTTTTGTGGTCCATTGTGGAGCGCTAGTGTAGGCCCATGTAAATGTAATGCAGTTTAAACCAGCTGTGGTTGCGGGCCACACTATAACTAACAAAATTACAGGCACACGTATTCCTATTAGATGGTTTATCTATTGTAGGTTTATAAAATCACAGGTAATAAGCACTAATAATGATTGTCATGTTATTATTCTATTTTATCAAAATTTGTTTTAGCAAATACTTTTTTTAATTTAAAATCAAAATTACCTCCGTTTCTAAAACAAATTATTTAAAAATAATCTTTGAATGCGATTTATTAAGTTCGTCCATAAAAAGACAGCGTTTTGGAAAAAACAAGTATTTAAGAAAAAACAACTATAAATAGTTTGTATTTTTAAAAATTCTTATCTGTGTATTAAATTATAGTCTAAGGTCTTTTTACATGTAATGTGTGTGTCTTTAACTCTTTGTTGGTATTATTAAGTTTTATCTGTAGGTTTTTAAAACTCAAAGATCGCATGATTGAAACTCAAAGATCGCAAGATTGAAACTTAAAGATCACAAGATTGAAACTCAAAGATTGCAAGATTGAAACTCAAAGATGGCAAGATTGAAACTCATAGATCGCAGGATTAAAACTCAAAGATCGCAAGAATTAAACTCATAGATGGCAAGATTGAAACTCAAGGATCGCAAGATTAAAACTCTTACATCGCAAGATTGAAATTCAAAGATCGCAAGATTGAAACTCAAAGATCGCAAGATTGAAACTTAAAGATCACAAAATTGAAACTCAAAGATTGCAAGATTGAAACTCAAAGATGGCAAGATTTAAACTCAAAGATCGCAAGATTGAAACACAAAGATGGTAAGATTTAGAGTCAAAGATCGCAATTTTGAAATTCAAAAATTGCAAGATTGAAACTCATAGATGGCAAGATTAAAACTCAAAGATCGCAAGATTGAAACTCAAAGATCGTAAGATTGAAACTCAAAGATCGCAAGATTAAAACTCAAAGATCGCAAGAATAAAACTCTAAGATTACAATATTGAAACTCAAAAATAGCAAGATTATAACTCAAAGATGGCAAGATTGAAAGTCAAAGATCGCAATTTTGAAACTCAAAGATGGCAAGATTAAAACCCAAAGATCGCAAGATTGAAATTTAAGATCGCAAGATTGAAACTCAAAGATTGCAAGATTGAAACTCAAAGATCGCAGGATTGAAACTCAAAGATCACAAGATTTAAACTCAGAGATCGGAAGATTGAAACTCAAAGATCGCAAGATTGAAACTCATAGATCGCAAGATTGAAACTTAAAGATCGCAAGATTGAAACTCAAAGATTGCAAGATTAAAACTCAAAGATGGCAAGATTTAAACTCAAAGATCGCAAGATTGAAACAATATGATTGCAAGATTATAACTCAAAGATGGCAAAATTTAAAGTCAAAGATCGCAAGATTGAAATTCAAAGATGGCAAGATTGAAACTCAAAGATCGCAAGATTGAAACTCAAAGATCGCATGATTGAAACTCAAAGATCACAAGATTGATATTCAAAGATCGCAAGATTAAAACTCAAATATCGAACGATTGAAACTCAAAGATTGCAAGATTGAAACTCAAAGAATGCAAGATTGAAACTCAAAGTTCGCAAGATTAAACCTCAAATATCGCAAGATTGAAACTCAAAGAACGCAAGAATGAAACTAAAAGATCGCAAGATTGAAACTTAAAGATTGCAAGATTGAAACTCAAAGATCGCAAGATTGAAACTCAAAGATCGAACGATTGAAACTCAAAGATAGCAAGATTGAAACTCAAAGATCGCAAGATTGAATCTCAAAGATCGCAAGATTGAAACTCAAAGATCGAAAGATAGAAACTCAAAGATGTCAAGATTGAAACTTAAAGATAGCAAGATTGGAACTCAAAGATCGCAAGATGGAAACTTAAACATCGCAAGATTGAAACTCAAAGATCGCAAGAATGAAACCCAAAGATCGCAAGAATGAAACCCAAAGATCGCAAGATTGAAACTCAAAGATGGCAAGATTAAAACTCAAAGATCGCAAGATTGAAACGCAAAAATCGCAAGATTAAAACTCAAAGATCGCAAGATGGAAATTCAAAGAACGCAAGATTGAAACTCAAAGATCTCAAGATTGAAACTCAAAGATCGCAAGATTGAAACACAAAAATCGCAAGATTAAAACTCAAAGATAGCAAGATTGAAACTCAAAGATTGCAAGATTGAAACTCAAAGATCGCAAGATTGAAACTCAAAGATCGCAAGATTAAAACTCGAAGATCGCAAGATTGAAACTCAAAGATAGCAAGTTTGAAACTAAAAGATCGCAAGATTGAAACTCAAAGATCGCAAGATTTAAACTCATAGATGGTAAGATTGAAATTCAAAGATCGCAAGATTGAAACTCAAAGATCGCAAGAATAAAACTCAAAGATGGCAAGATTTAAACTCAAAAATTGCAAGATTTTAACTCAAAGATCGCAAGATTAAAACTCAAAGATTGCAAGATTGAAACTCAAAGATTGCAAGATTGAAACACAAAGATCGCAAGATTGAAACTCAAAGATCGCAAGATTAAAACTCGAAGATCGCAAGATTGAAACTCAAAGATAGCAAGTTTGACACTAAAAGATCGCAAGATTAAATACAAACTTAGTATTATATATTAAACATTTCGTTTGTTTCCAAAGAAATAATTTTAAAATGTTCATATATTCTAATAAAATATTTTATTCTTGTGAGGCCTTTCGTCTACATAGTCACAAATAAAAAAAATCAAAAAATTTTGTTGATGACTGATAGTGCCTATCTTTCAGGCGAAAAGCCTCACAAGGAAAACAAATTTTATTGGAATATATGAAAATTTTTAAAGTTTATTTCTCTTGAAATATTTTCTCCAATAAAGACATCAAAGAAGAAATGAATTTGGTTTGTTTATTAAAATTTATTAATTTTGTTTATATCTGTTTATTTTAACGTATGTTGTACAGTAAGTTTATAATTAATGAGTCAAAGTTCATATAAAACGCATTAGGTTATAATTTATCCTAAATAAAGACGTGATTGGTCCTTATCCATAAAAACTGTCATGTTACAGTTATAACACTATCGCTTGCAAACGAAATTGTTTATTTTAATTATTTTATAAAACATAAACTGGCGCGTTTATTGTTACTGTTTTACATATATTTTGTTTTGCCATAATATTTGTACATTATGTACTTATATTGTAATATATTTGTGTTATGTGACGTTCACTTGTTTTTAATTTCTACCACACGTAATAGTCTTATTAAGAAACTACATATATTTATTTTGAGCTTTATAAAACTGTTGGTTTGGTCATTTAAAAACATTTATTGTTTAAATAGTTATAAACAACTTTATGTGCAGCATTTTGAAAAAATAAATTGCATATTTTAGAAAAATTATTTCTTAAATCTAGTTCATTTATTTTTACTTACATTTTGTTTGCTGCACATTACAGAGGAAACACAGAGAAGTAAACGGCACACTCACACACTTACACGGTGCAGTACAGTACACGTCCGACACCGACTGCGCGCAACTGCAGAGCTCTGCCCCTCCTCCACTCTCACTAGAAAGGAACCTGTCCGTCCCACGAACCGACCAGTTCTGTCTTTGGACCACTATTACCTCATGCCCTCATACTTTTCTTCAGTTCCGGAGTGTAACCTTGTGCTTGCACTGCGCGGGGAGATTGTCAGCTGCTGCCCCTCTCCCCGTGCTCCTGCACACTTAGTGTCTTCAGTTCCGGAGTATATCCTGATGCCAACCTTGAGCGGGATTTGTCAGCTGCTGCATTTTCCTCCTTCCCCTTATACCCTCAGTGTCTTCAGTACCGGAGTATAACCTTGTGCTTGCACTACTTGGGGTGATTGTCAGCTGCTGCCTCTGTCCCGTTGCTCCTGCACCCTCATTATCGTCCGTTCCAGAATGGAACCTGGTGCCAGCCTTCCGCTATGAGATGTCAACTACTGCTCCTCTCCCCGTGCTCCTGCATCTTCAGTGTCTTTAGTTCCGGAGTGTAACCTTTTGCTTGCACTGAATCAAGATATTTTCAGCTGATGCCTCTCCTCCTTTTTCTCTTTGATGTCCGCTGCATTTATTTCTTCACCTGTCGCTACTTTTAAATAGTTTTTAGTGCCGTAGGTTCACACTAAAAACTGGGTTTAGGAGATTCACTAATAACATCAAAAATAAATTGTCCCTCTGTACAAACATATTATGGGTACTGATTTATCTAAATTATTGACATAAATTTGTTCCTTCTATCAATCAAAATTTTAAAATAGTATTGTTACGCAATATGCATCATCCGCTCCTGCTTCAGAAATAGGTCTCTGTGAACTTTACTCTTTTCTAGAGACAGTTCTTACTGCTGACGTCACTCCTTCTTCCTTTACTTTTACCGTTGGCTCAATCGTCGTCCCAAGTTGTACAATAACTATAACAGAAGTGAAAGTATTTAATATCCTTGCATTCCTGAAGCACTCCTTCAGCTCTGCTTGCGATACATCTCCTCTACATTGTGCCAAACTAATACTTGTCATAAGGATGGTGATAAATGTCATAGAACTATAAGACTTACTGAATACCTTCGCTTTCAGGACATTTCTTTCACATAATGCTAGGTCGTTATTACTTGACATTGCAATCTCAACCTTCACTTTACTTTCTTCTTCATCTGATATAAAGGAAGATGGAGGGAGTATTAAAAGTAAAATTATATAGAAATTGCTTTGAGATTATTATCTACTCAGCTTCACGGTTATTAATTATTACTATCATTTTTGTTCATTTTGTTTAATTAACTGTCATCTATACTTCCATTAAAAGTAAAAGATTTTAGTATTTAAAATCTCAGTTCTATTCCTCTGAACTATAATAATGTTACAAATTTGTTGGAGATGTAGCTCAGTCCCATTTCCTGATTGTATATGGTAGCAGGGATAGCTTTAATCTTTTATGAAGTTGAAAATTTCAACCTTAAAAACCGAAGTTTGTAACATATTTGGCACCTATATAAAAGCTTTTGTCAAGTTCTAGCTAAGAAGAGATCTACTGTGCAACTTGACAGGATCAGAAATTACACGTGATTCCTTCAAGTTCTTAATTGACAGGATCAAAAACTACACGTTATTCTATATAATTCGTTTAGGTAATGATCCTTAATTTACTGTATCAGAAGCTAAACCTGATTCCTTGCCATACTTCTAGGCACGGTTCTCAATTGACAGAATAAGAAGCTACACGTGATTCCTTACAATTCTTATAGGCGTGGTTCTCAATTGACAGAATAAGAAGCTACACTTTATTCCTTACAATTCTTCTAGGCACGGTTCTCAATTGACAGAATAAGAAGCTACACGTGATTCCTTACAATTCTTATAGGCGTGGTTCTCAATTGACAGAATAAGAAGCTACACTTTATTCCTTACAATTCTTCTAGGCACGGTTCTCAATTGACAGAATAAGAAGCTACACGTGATTCCTTGCCATTCTTCTAGGCACGGTTCTCAATTGACAGAATAAGAAGCTACACTTTATTCCTTACAATTCTTCTAGGCACGGTTCTCAATTGACAGAATAAGAAGCTACACGTGATTCCTTGCAATTCTTCTAGGCACGGTTCTCAATTGACAGAATAAGAAGCTACACTTTATTCCTTACAATTCTTCTAGGCACGGTTCTCAATTGACAGAATAAGAAGCTACACTTTATTCCTTACAATTCTTCTAGGCACGGTTCTCAATTGACAGAATAAGAAGCTACACGTGATTCCTTGCCATTCTTCTAGGCACGGTTCTCAATTGACAGAATAAGAAGCTACACGTGATTCCTTGCCATTCTTCTAGGCACGGTTCTCAATTGACAGAATAAGTAGCTACACCTGATTCCTTACAATTGTTCTAGGCATAGTTCTCTATTGACAGGATCAGTAATTACACGTTATTCCCTACAATTCGTTTAGGCATAGCTCTTGACAGAATCAGAAAGTATAGGTAATTCCTTACAATTCTTTTATGCATGGCTCTTAATTATCAGTATCATAAACTTGACGTGATTCCTTACAGTTCGTCCAAGCTAAGGCAACGTAAAGTAGAAACGGTTTTACCAAACATATAAATATAGTGATTTTATATATTACATGAGATTTTACATGTATTATATAAAATAACTGTTGGATAAAATAAAAATGTATCCACTAGAGGTTTATCGTCGTATTAGAAATTAGTAATGTTGCCTGCCTTTGTGATAACTAATTAAGGGAGAATTCTAAAATGTCTGTTTTCTTCTGACTAAAACACACACTCCTTCTGGCCTTCGATTTTTTAGTGTTGTTCGGTTTCGTATATATGCTCAATTGCATGAATCATGTCATTACAGAGATAGGCCTACTTGGCAACCTTTCTCTAAGGTAACCTCTTTTGAAATACGAGCTAGATTATCTTCGGGTTTATATAGAATCACAAATAATAACCCCATAACTTCAATTAGTGTACGAAGTATATGGAAATCCTTCTTTGTACAGAAAAGTTATCACCGTTTTCACTACGTTTGAAATAAGTTTACGATATTTAAAATTTAAATGTTGTGTTAAAAAATTCAGTCATATCTCCAACACAATACAGACTTCGTTACCGGGTTTTCTGCTCCTCTAAGTGAGCTTTGACGAATGTTTAGGTCCGTTGATAGCTTAGAACGGTACCTCGTCGGTTGTGCTAGTTACCAAATGCGTTAATTTATAACTGCCATAGTATCACTTTCAAATATTCAAAACAACCGATCAACGAGTAGAACATAAACTAAACAACTAAATTAATGCCTAATACAAAACATCGTCCACTAACATGACCGGATGTGTTTTGTGATTCAAAAGTGAAGTATGAAGAAAGGCAATCTAAGAAACACGTAAAACATTATACATGAGTTTTTTTTAAATGTTTCTGTGTATAAATATCTTTAAAATGTTCCTCTTATACGCAAATGTTTAGGAATATTTATCAGTATTAAATATAGTTAGGCCTATTTATTTAGTTTTATTATCAAATTTGAATTGACGTTCACACGTTCTATCCGAAGACAATACAAAATACTTAATTGACATGATCATATGGAGCAAAACGTAACTCAATGCAAAACGCAAAACTCAATGCAATAGGTGGGTGGGGTATTATTGATAATACTGCACATGTACGGGATAACGGGTGGGTCAATACCGCTGTACTTGTAAGGATGTGTGTGGGTCTAGCACTGTACGTGTACGTGTGGGTAGTTGGAGGAAGGGATGGTGGATTAGGGGGAGTTCCTTTATAAAAGGAAATAAATCACTCAATGAACACTGATATGGCTGTGAGTATTTCATAGACTGTAAAAAAATGAAAATAAATGGACATATTTCTGATCAAACTTAAATGGCTCAAACATAAATATAGATTTGTTTAGAACAAATACAAATTTAAAAAGTACAAAATATTGTATGTCATAAAACTTACATTCAAAGGGTTTAACATGCTGAGGCTGTTATCATATAAGACAAGATGGGGAAATTAATACTTTGTTTAATATATGAAATTAAAGTTCAAAAGGAGTTAGTTATAAATAAAAATATGAAATGAAATGAAATGAAATGAAAAACGTCTTTATTTTCAGGCGAACTTAGGACTTATCAGTCCTTTCTTCCACTTAACCTGATATTATATGTACACAATTCAATATATAAAAAACTTATCTAAGTAAAACAAAAGAAAACTATAATATAAATAAATTGACATTATAATAAATATACTACCCTAATTGAATAGGAATGATGTCAGTAATAATTAATCAATTAATTCATAACTGTAATATAAAACATGAACATAACATAAAACATAAAATATGATCACAATACAAAACAAGATTAATATTATTAGGAGTCAGCTTCGTAGAATAGTAAAGTTGCTTCATGAAATTCCATCATGTACTCTCTCATAACTATTGGCTTTTGGGCTGTAGCTTGTTGGTTTCTATCTTGGGAGTTTGTTGAAGTTTCTAAAATGCCTTTCCTCCTGTTATATTAGGTGCCTCCAAAACTGCTTAAAATGATATGCCCCTACATAAGTTTCTTCAGACTGAGCTTCTTGACTAAGTTAAACTATTGAAGAGGACCAACAGCAGATAAATTCCTTGTCAACACGTCCTCCTGGGGGTGGTGGTACACGTGAAAAATACATGCTACTCTAGCCTTCGTTTATTTTTATATTTTTTTTTATCTATTTATTGCAGTTACGTGAATCTTTATTGAAAATTATTGTAATGTATAGATACGTTTCTAAAGCTACCTTATAAGACTCCTTTAATTAGAAGGTACCTTACTATGTGTTTGTGTATTACGTATTGTAGTGTTTATTAGCTCTAATTTAATTAGCTTAATATATTATTTTTTGGTAAAGCCAGTGGCCGAGTGGTCTAAGGTGACAGGACTTTGAACCTAAGTTAGGAATAGTGCAGGTTCGAATCCTGGCCCTGACTGTTAGTTCTTATCAGCAATATTCACCTTGTACTGTACTTGTTCTCCTCCTTACTCTGTCTAATAAGGTTAACTTCTTAAAATTTGTTGTTGTTATTATGGTATATTTTTCCATGTTTGTTGTTGGTTCTTTTTCAATTGTTGTAATGTGCTCACTGAAGATGAACCACTCACAAAGGCTTCGCCTAAATGGGGTCTTTCCAACAGTCTTTATTTGTATTGGTATGTCGTATGGACCTTTTCCGTTACTTCACTACCACTACTTTTTTATCGCAATTACAGTTAGGTTAGGTTGGGTTAGGTGTCTACTAAAATTGATCACAGGTAAATCCAATGATTGACTTGCCGCCGATTGCGCTCTCCTTGTGTAAGTTCTTGGAAAGCGATAAGATAAGGCCAGCGATATGGGATTCCTAGCGGATAAGGAATCTACTAACAGTGGGTGTAAGAATGATTGGGGAACAGTTTGTAGAGCATTAGAATGTTTATCAGGTGGTAGTGAATTAACGGAATTAAAAAAAAAGTAGTGTTAGCGAATTAACGGAAAAGATCCTGTCGTATTATTGATTCACGGAAATAAACTAATTGAACGTGTTTGGGAACTGAGGTGATTATATAATCTTATTTTAGCACTTGTGTCGAACCTTAGATCCCTTTCTAAGTCATCAACCAACTCTAGGTGATAATAATGAAAAATTTTTCTGCATATACTTTTGAGTCTTCTGCAAGACTCAGGAGGCGTGCCTGTGATTGATCTGAGTCCTGGCCGAAATGCCGCCAGCCACTTCCTCAATCGTGTGACGTAACTGAATCATTTCTGAATGCTGTTGCGGTCCGAATAAACTGGCACACCTTACACTAAGGCCAGCTCTGATGTAATGTTTAATGAGACTGTTCCCATTCCTTGAATGTCTCATGATTGTTCCACTTCCGAGCCCTTACATCAACAGCTGCGTCACACTCTGCCCCAAATCTTCATGACATAGCGTAATACTAATCACATGCCAATACTATCTACATTACACACGAGTCTAAACCTACCCCATTTACTGCCAATAGTATGTGCATTTGTAACATTCACTCTTGGAAAAATATATACTCTCTTAAATTTGTTTTAATTTGATGTTGGTGTTATGAAACTTAGAAAATTAAAAATACTGCCTGATTCATGTGCAGAAAATTGTATATTTAAATGGTCTATTGAGCTGCGAGGATAATATATATATGTGTGTGTGTGTGCGTGCGTGTGTCCAGAAAGGTCGTCAAGAGACTATGTGGATAACAGAGCTGCAAGGGCAATTTGTTTGCCTAGGAAGGCAGTGAAAAGTTGTGTTTATGGTGGAAGCATGGTGTTTCAGAGTACTAGCGTCTAGTCCTACTTCAACAATATGACCTAATTTGTGAAAGTATATAATATATTATCAAAACATATGTTGTTACAAATGTACCTAGCCTTTGGATAGACGTACTCATGTCGTGTATCAATAATTTGAATTCAGTGGACATAATCATATAGTTATGACTCTGCTGCCTAACTTAACAGCAAAATTAATAACAAGTACTTTTCATGAACTTGACATATGCAGGGTGGAAAACAATTTTTCAAACACTTTCACAGCAACGTTATTTTTTCCATTGATAATTTAACCATTTAATTTTTTTAAATAATTGTTTTCCATAAAGTATAATTTTTGATTAGCATAATTTACTTAATAAAATAGTGGAGAAAAATTATTGTTCGAATAGGTTACTTTGAAAATCAAATGACTGCTACTCTGGAAAGAATAAACCTTTCGAAGTCCGCGTTGTGACAATTAATTTCTCTTGAATATAACTTTCATTTAATACCAAACTTGACCTAGACTTACGTCGAAGATTTTCGTTTAACTCCTCGTAGGCCGTCCCTCTGAAAAGATGAAATGTCTTTAAATGCGTCAAAAAGTGTGTTCTTTGTAACCATTACCATGTACAAGATTTCACTTTTACAAGTGAATTCATACAAAAGTTGTGAAAGCGTTTCCATATTCTTTTTCCACCCAGTATATTTTAAAATAGAATTGTACAGTATACTCGTATATGTAAGGTTGTTTATAGGAAACATATTTTATTTGGTATAAATAACCTCAAATTAGATTAGAATAAATTTATAGGATTATATCTTGATCGGTTCATCCCTTTGGATCTTCTGGCATTCATGCTTGAAAGAAGCTGTTTAAACATTGCCAAATAAATATAGGCCTAGTAGCGTATAAAATCGCCTAAACTGCTCACTTATGTTACGGCATTGTCAATGACAAAAATGCAGATAGGTCCTTACCGTTTGTTGAAGACTTTCGCTTAAACATAATTGCTGGACTAGAATCCAGGGAGTGATTTGGAAACGCTTCTATTAGTCTTTAACTGGTGTCGCAGTTTTCTAGGGATAATACTGTTTTTTACAAATACTGTAAGCTTAAATGCACTTGACTCAAGAGAAAGTTTTAAACTTCCGTAACATCCGAGTGTAATAAAAATGATTTCAGAATAACCAAGCATTTACCATCTGAAGTGGCTGTTAAATTTCTAACTAGTATCCTGAAGGAATAACAATGTTCGCTTGATGATCTTAACTATTTGCAGGTTTTGAATTGTGAGCAATTTATGATTTTAATAGTTTGGGTCGAATGCTTGGTCGGACTTGTTTTAATAATTATTGTATGAGTTTCAACTCTGCTTGCAGCTTAAGCGTACCACTTAAGGGTCTGCAGAGGCTGTACGTGTATGGGTGGGTCAATACCACTCTACGTGTATGGGTGGGTGGGTGGGTCAATACCACTGTACGTGTATGGGTGGGGGGAGGGTTAATACTACTGTACGTGTATGGGTGGGTGGATGGGTCAATACCACTGTACGTGCATGGGTGAGCGAGTGGGTGGGTCAATACCACAGTACGTGTTTGGGTGAGTGGGAGGGTTAATACCACTGTACGTGTATGGATGAGTGGGAGGGTTAATACCACTGTACGTGTATGGGTGGGCGGGTGGGTCAATAGTATTACGTGTATGGGTGGGGGGGGGGGTCAATACCACTGTACGTGTGTGTGTGTGTGTGTGTGTGTGTGTGTGTGTGTGTGTGTGTGTGTGTGTGTGTGTGTGTGTGTGTGTGTGTGTGTGTGTGTGTGTGTGTGTGCGTGCGTGCGTGCGTGCGTGCGTGCGTGCGTGCGTGCGTGCGTGCGTGTGTGTGGTAATGCAAGGCTACACTTCGATTTACCAGTTTAGCCTTGTAAAATCAATTAAGTTTAAAAATGTTTATTGTAAGCCTGCCTCAAGTTATTCTTCATCTTAAAGGTCTTTAAGGTCTTTTTTGTAAAACACAAGAGTACAAACCTGAGGTCTAAAGGATGACTCAGTCAGAAATTACCTTTATCACTCTAGCCTTAAAGAATATAATAAGCCATGTGGTTACGCACATACATAGAGGATCGCACACGCTTCATTTACCGTGTTCGTTCATGTATTTATTTTTCAGCCGAATTCAGTAACGTACAATCTCAGGCTATCTACTGTCGGCGCAAAAATTACGTGCACCCCAGTTTGAAGGTTGCTTGCTAAGAATGTCTCAAATCATACCACCGTTTTACTAATTTAATTGTGCATTACGACATATGATTTTTTTTATAAGTTTTAATAATTTTTATTCTAGTTGGAACGAAAAAAGTACTGGAATTTAAAACTAGTTTTCACTATACTTCAAATTTACACAGTTATTACAAAAAACCCCGATAATGTATCACATGTATATTTTAATACTTGTTTAATAGGAATAATTCCTATAACTTTTATAAAATTTAGAATTTTTTTCAAGAAAAAAAGTTCTTATCATTAACATAAAATTGATTAAAATCGATATAAAATGACCGCATTTACTTAAACATATGAAAATAATGTATCGTAACTATACATGTAATGAGGATTACAACAAGACAAATGAATTAACTTTACGACCTCTAGAAGCAAGAAAACAGTGTTTCAGGGAATTGATTAGAACTATTTTCTTGAAAAATTTAATTTTAAAATTTATAAAAACTTATAGGAAACATTCCTATCAACTGGTTTTTTTTTTTTTTTTTTATATATAAATGTGATACATCATCTGTTTTTTTGTAATAATTGTGTAAATTTGTACAGTAACAACTAGTTCAAATTCTAGTACTCATTTCGTTCCAGTTAGAATAGCAATTATTAAAACTTATAGGAAAATTAAAAAATCCATATATCATAACGCATAATTAAATATGAAAAACAATTGTGTGATTGGAGTTTTCATAGACCTCTTAGTTTCTTAGTAAATAACCTTCAAACTCGGGTACACATAATTTCTGCGACGACAGTAAGCACATAATGTAAGTTATAGAGCCAGGCAAATGTAAAACCAAATGTGTCGTGGGCCAGACGAGATTCAATCAGCCTCGCATATTCTACTCGTTTGAATAGAAAGTGTCGCAGAGTAAGTGACAGGTTAAATCGTTTCACCGAGGGGGCTAGGGAACCGCAACGAATGACGACGGCCGTCACGAGCTCTCAGACGACTCGTCACGTCTCGCCAATGAATAAACATCTTCAGATATAATAGTTCACTAAAATGATGCACATGTTTGGTCCACTTCTAAAAACTTACTCTTGCAGCATTCATTTACGAATTTCATTCCGACGTAATTGTGAACATCGAATTCGTCTCGTTCACTGATTAAGGGTGTCCAATCAAAAATTATTTTTGAAATGTTTTGAGTAAAAGTGTGTGTCTTGTTATAAGTAGTAAATGTGTTGAAGGGAAATTAAAAAAATATATCCTAGTGGAGATAAAGTGGCTAATTTGGTCTTTCCACGTACATAACTAATTAAACCGTGCGTATGCGTTTGCAGAGGATTTATTTTCAGAGTAAAATATCATAAAATATGTGTTCAAAACATGTATTTAAGTAAATAACTAACACTGAAACTGTAATTATTTCTAAATAAAAATACGAACTATTCTTAACAACAGTGGCATACTCAAGGTGACGTAGAATGAAAGATGTTTGCGGTGTTTAACAAGCGTGCTTATCATTAATACTCGACGGTTCTCATGACGAGGCCTAAGTCCCCCCTAGCTTTTGATACGACACAGTTTATGCTTTCAGAGATCAACGCAGTGCACTCTGAAAACATAAACCACTAATGTAATAATCCCGCATTAGTTTTACGCGTGAATGAAACTATCAATGATTTTCTGAGGTTGAGGGGCATGTGGTAGGACTGTATGTCACAGTTTAGGATAGATACGGTTTAGAATGTTTAAAGCAACTTACCAAAATTGTATACAATCTTTAAATAAATGTTAATGTTCAGATATAAGTTGCTAAGAACACCTTCCTCCCACTCTTACACGTACAGT
Organism: Stictocephala bisonia; assembly: GCA_035578905.1. Lineage (NCBI taxonomy): Eukaryota > Metazoa > Arthropoda > Insecta > Hemiptera > Membracidae > Stictocephala > Stictocephala bisonia. The sequence goes on along the minus strand of JAQJVL010000012.1, from coordinate 4,658,343 downwards.
AGTAAGACTCTCCCACCTACCCTTACACGTTCAGTGGTAAGACTCTCCCACCCACCTTTACATGTACAGTGAGTGGTAAGACCCTCCCAACCATCCTGACACGTACAGTGGTAAGTCTCTCCTACCCACTCTTACACGTACAGTGGTAAGACTCTCCTACCCACCTTTACATGTACAGTGAGTGGTAAGACTCTCCCACCCACCCTTATACGTACAATGGTAAGACTCTCCCACCCACTCTTATACGTAAGACTCCCACCCACCTCTACACGTACAGTGTTAAGACTCTCCCACCCACCTTTACATGTACAGTAAGTGATAAAACTCTCCCACCCATCCTGACCCTTACTAATACAGTGTTGACAACACTCCCTCCAATTCTTACAAGCACAATGGTAAGACTCTCCCACCCACCCTTATACGTACAATGGTAAGACTCTCCCACCCACTCTTATACGTAAGACTCCCACCCACCTCTACACGTACAGTGTTAAGACTCTCCCACCCACCTTTACATGTACAGTAAGTGATAAAACTCTCCCACCCATCCTGACCCTTACTAATACAGTGTTGACAACACTCCCTCCAATTCTTACAAGCACAATGGTAAGACTCTCCTAGCCACCCTTACAAATACAGTGGTGACAAACCTCCCTCCAACCCTTACAAGCACAATGGTAAGACTCTCCTAGCCACCCTTACAAATACAGTGGTGACAACTCTCCCTCGAACCACAAGCACAATGGTAAGACTCTCCTAGCCACCCTTACAAATACAGTGGTGACAACTCTCCCTCCAACCACAAGAACAATGGTAAGACTCTCCTAGCCACCCTTACAAATACAGTGGTGACAAAGCTCCCTCCAACTCTTACAAGCACAATGGTAAGACTCTCCTAGCCACCCTTACAAATACAGTGGTGACAACTCTCCCTCCAACCACAAGCACAATGGTAAGACTCTCCTAGCCACCCTTAGAAATACAGTGGTGACAAACCTCCCTCCAACCCTTACAAGCACAATGGTAAGACTCTCCTAACCACCCTTACAAATACAGTGGTGACAACTCTCCCTCCAACTCTTACAAGCACAATGGTAAGACTCTCCTAGCCACCCTTACAAATACAGTGGTGACAACTCTCCCTCCAACCACAAGCACAATGGTAAGACTATCCTAGCCACCCTTACAAATACAGTGGTGACAACCCTCCCTCCAACCACAAGCACAATGGTAAGACTATCCTACCCACGCTTACTAATACAGTGGTGACAACCCTCCCTCCAACCCTTACAAGCACAATGGTAAGACTCTCCTAGCCACCCTTACAAATACAGTGGTGACAACCCTCCCTCCAACCACAAGCACAATGGTAAGACTCTCCTAGCCACCCTTACAAATACAGTGGTGACAACCCTCCCTCCAACCCTTACAAGCACAATGGTAAGACTCTCCTAACCACCCTTACTAATACAGTGGTGACAACCCTCCCTCCAGCCCTTGCACGTACAGTGGGAAGACTCTCTCTCACTCACTCATACAAGTCCGACAATGATGGATTTCTCATCCATCGATATACATAAGGTAATGAAGACCCTCCCAAAAACCCATTCTCGGTCAGATTCCGTTATATGCCCCCCAAATAGAAACTATGTTATACAGCTAATCTAACCTACCTAACTACCTACGTATCTACCTACCTACATACGTACCTACGTACTTACCTACCTACCTTCCTACCTACCCACTTAAACCTAACCCAATGTATTTGGGGGGTAGATAACGGAATCGGACCCCCATTCTCACTCATATAGTGGTACTGACCCATCCTCCCACCCATACACGTACAGAAGTATTGGTATCCATCCCATCCTAACATGGGAGGTATGTTTTAGGAAGATAAAAAATGTGAGTACTAATTGTGTTAGTGGTTGTTTTATCCCCTTGCAGGAAATGCTACTGAGTGGCGACAGGCAGGTGCAGTCTCTGCTTTCTCAGAATGGAACGGTAGTCGTAGTTATGCCGGTTCGCCTTCGCAAACGCGTGGGACCTCCGATGTATGATATGGTGCGTTAGTTCAGTCTTTTCGGAAAAACTTTCTTGGAGGGTTAAAGAAAGCCACGACTCTGTCGATGTGAGCTGCTATTTGTTCAGCTGTTGGTCCTGCCTTCTGTTAAACGCTCTCTATTACACCTTCTATTCAATTTTCGCCGGTCATCGCTTCCTGATTCCGATCACGAAACTGAATTCTTTCTTCCAACTACAAAACGGTATTTTTCTTTCTTTTACTTGAACTTTTGTAGAAAATTAAATCAACTATAAATATGATAGTTTAACTATTGTTAACAACTTATTGGGTTCTACAAAATAATTTAAATATAAGCATAGTACATTTAGTTGAGTACGACATAGTCCAGAGTCAAAGTTATTTACATACATAAGCCCAAAGTAAGATAATTTGAATCAATAATACTGCATGTTTGTAGTTTAAAACCACTAATAAATGAACTTAGATTACTCGATAATTCATTATTATACCCTTCATGGATTTTTTCCACATATCAATATTTTTCATTTTGTATTTGTATGTACTCAAAATATTTCATGCGCTAAATTCATTAGGTTACCCCAAACTATTACCGTTCGTAGACAAGATTTCTTAGGAAAATATGTGTAATATTTACACATTTTAGTTAAATAGTTCTAAAACGTTAAACAATCCGTTGACGTTAGTTATGATAGGCTTATCATAAACGTTACAAGAACACCGGCTAAATAATAGTGAAACCTTAAGCGAACTCGAAACAGTAATCAGTGGCGGGAAATCATGAAAAAACATGGAAAACTAAAAATATACTATCCATCACACATGTGAAAATGGCAATATTTACAGGTATAATGGCCAAGGTGCTTTTGGACATGAATCATTGACAACGTACTGAGACATCAATGATCGGAATATACTTACCAACTTAAGGAGACATCAGCTGTCGGAATAAACGTAGCAAGGTACGGATACATCAACGGTTGGAATAAACGTAGCAAGGTACAGATACATCACCGGTCCGAATAAACGTAGCAAGATACAGATACATCACCGGTCGGAATAAACGTAGCAAGGTACGGATACATCAACGGTCGGAATAAACGTAGCAAGTTACGGATACATCAACGGTCGGAATAAACGTAGCAAGGTACGGATACATCAACGGTCGGAATAAACGTAGCAAGGTACAGATACATCACCGGTCGGAATAAACGTAGCAAGGTACGGATACATCAACGGTCGGAATAAACGTAGCAAGGTACGGATACATCAACGGTCGGAATAAACGTAGCAAGGTACGGATACATCAACGGTAGGAATAAACGTAGCAAGGTACAGATACATCAACGGTCGGAATAAACGTAGCAAGGTACGGATACATCAACGGTAGGAATAAACATAGCAAGGTACAGATACATCAACGGTCGGAATAAACGTAGCAAGGTACGGATACATCAACGGTCGGAATAAACGTAGCAAGGTACAGATACATCAACGGTCGGAATAAACGTAGCAAGTTACAAAGACGTCAATGGTTGAAATAACGTATCAAGTAGCATAGGCATTATCGGTTTAAATAAACGTAGTAAGTTACGGAGACATCAACGGTCGGAATAAACGTAGCAATTTACAGGACATAAATGGTTGGAATAGTAAATTAGGAAAACATGCTAAGTGAATTTGTATAGTTCGTATAATCGTGAAAATTGATATTCATTGTCGGCCGGGTAGGGAAAAAGAAGAGGATATTGGAAAATTCTAAAATAGATGAGTGTTGTAACATAGTCGGAGTGACAGGTTGCAACTCGAACCATTTGGATCTCCGGTTAGTTTAAATAACATATCCCCGTTGTAAAAACGATAATTTTATTCTTAAAACGTGATTTCTGAAAAATATTGGTAATGTAGTAATCAGTGCAATATTGTTTGGCCTCAGTGATCAGTGCAAGGAAACACCAACAGGTAAGACGACTCGGCCCGACTTTCTTTGCCCGGGAAAGTCTCAACGACGATTTCCACCCAGCTATTTTAATACAGACCAGTACGAATCGCACGTGGGAATGGAGTTTGTCTGTGAGTCATGGTACTTCTGTTTGCTATCTCCCATCGCCTTCCAGGACCGTCTGGAGCGAGCTCTAGCTGCGCTGAGGAACAATCATGCCGGGGAAAGGGGCAGTAACACTACAAGGTTTACCCCTCGTGTCTTGATTGGAATTGTTGAATTTGGAATATAACACAAATAACTCCAGATTATATACTAACACCGACAGTTTCATTTGACTTGATAGACTGTAATTGAAAGTGTTCAAAATCTAACGGATGCACTCTGCTGGATAAAGAAAATGTTAACCACCTCTGGCTTAATGAAATGGGATCAAATTTTGTTTTAGACTGAATTTTTAATGCAGTTTTTTAATAATCTCTGTTTGTTACTAAACACTTGTTAGAGATTATCTGCTAAATGCCTCTCTCGAAGACCACACTTGAATATTAAGTATCAATACTAACCTCTCATAAACAAATATCAGAAATATCGAGTAAATACTTCAAAGTTTTACATCATGCAGAGTAATTGTACAAATATTTAATAATTTAGAAAATTCCTCGAAGATGTATACAGATTACTATTGGTCTATTATTAGTATTAGTTGTACTACTATGGTATATTACATTTTTTGTTTGTTTTCATGTCCAGAACTAAATGCAAAAGTTTGGCTAAAGAGTTCCCAAACACCCGGTGTTATATTTTCTAATAGCCACAATGTGCTGTTCAGTTTTGTATGAGTCAGTCTCATTATAACGAGTTGGTCTTTAACCTACAAGCATATCAGAGTGTAATAACACTTACGTGGGTAATAACAAAGACAGTATGAGTAATAGTTATTTCATATAAACATCGATATAATCGTTTTAGTTTCTGTTAGAAAGCACGACATTGTTAGTGAAGCTTACGGGAACAAAGAACTCGAGAGGGTTCACTTTCGACGGTACGTCTCTTTAATTGAGCGTGGCTCGCAGCACAGTATTCCGTGAGCACACTGACAAGTAAATAACAAACCCGTACTCCCACCTACAAAAAGGTCCAACATGTAATTTCCACGGTCTTCATGCAGAATTTACACATCTTTAAGTATTGAATTTCTTTACCACCGTATTGTGGCTCTTATTCTGTATTCGCGTGGTTGTTTCAATACGCCTTCTGGTATTAAAGCTTAAAAACGAAGTTTTTTTAGTAGTAGGTGATTTCAGTGTGTCTCTTTCAACATCATATATAAACGTAAACGTTTGAATGCGTTACTGTTTTGTATAAATTGATTTGATTATTCTTACTTATATAATTATTTTGGTGATTTGGAATGTTTCAGTGAAATCAAGAAACAAATATTTGGAAAAGTAATTAGACAACAAAACAGACAAAGGATAAATAAATTAAGATCTTAAATACTCTAAATGGTTTAGGAAAAATTAGTAAGACGGAGATGACGTTAGACTTAAGGTCGGTTGGGTGGGGAGGCCATCAGAGACGTACGTGTCTGGCCACAGGCTTGGGATAGTGGGCTGCGGCCTCTCCACCAGGTGATTCGTCAGAACAAAATTTTAATTACCATGTTACGTCTACCCTTATTATGCTTATTTTCATAGTGTGTGTTGTGATTATCTTGGAATACCAATATATCTTTGTCCCTAAAGCATCTAAAGGTTTCAAGCTCAAATTTGCACGACTGTTAGTGTAAACAAGGCCAACAGGTATGTACTTTTTTTCTTAAAAAAAGAAAGTATTTTCAAAAGAAAATATTCAATCGTAGATTGGAAAATGAGGGTATACGAATTTTTTTAATGTAATAACTATAAAAAGATCCACGTTATGAAAAAGTATATGAAAATAGTAAAACGCGTAATTGTAGACACACATTTTATACCAATTTTATTGTACTACTGCAAATAATAACGGAGTGTTTTTGATTTTTCTGAACACCCTCCCTCACGAAAAATGCATTAATCATGTATAATATTCATATATAATACGTATGAGCTTGGTAAAAAAGGTTGAGCTATAGGTTCTGCCTACATGAAAGCACAATTTCTGTTCTCAGGCAAGACGTCACTTACATAAACAATTTGTGCCTGAGCATTTATTTGAATAATGTTTATCAAAGGTCTTTATCAAAGGTCAATCAGCATATCATTGTCAATTATAATCTACACATAAACAGAAAGTCTTACTTGTTGTCCAGGTTGACCAGTAGTATGTGGATTCTCTTGGGCCCACCCTTTATTTTCCTAATATTAAATAATTCTTCAATAGGTGATTTGTCTTACATCCGTGAAAAGCTCATGTTTTTCTAACTTACTGGAATTTAATTCTTATTGTAAAAAGAACCAATCAAAACAGTCAACTCCCCTGGGATCCTTTACTAGTAACGTTTGTACCTCACATTTTTAAACGATTTAACTATTTTAACGTAAACATTTCGTGCTGTAGTTTTTCGAGCGTTCTTTTTACTTGCAGTGACTCTCATACTAGCTATAGGACGATATAACTTATTATGTCTTCTTATTATATTCGACAATTACGTGGATTTTTCTTCGACTTGATGCAATATCTCTTCTTCAAAATCTACCAAGCGATATGTTTCTAAACCAAGCTGCATCAATAATGTTCCCTGCAAACTGCATACTTTCACTTAGTCTGTTATGAACAGAGATAAAAAATATTATGACCTGGGTGTCTCCTATGTGGGAAGCGATCTGCATATAACCTGGCAAACTAATCGACTTTTACAGTCCATACTTAACATGCATAACAGTTAAATCAGCACTGTCCACGATCCTTAACTCATCGTAAAGAAGTAATGTTCGCACATGAATAAAAAACAAAGGGCTAAAGGTTTTTGACGTTATAACTCGTGATTAAGGGATTATGAAATTCCCATAATGATACAATACACTTGATTATAGTATATTTAAGCGAAGGAGGGTGCTCTACAAAACTCTTATCATTGTGTTGATTTGTCATAGAGCAATAAACAGTGTATTAACATGTTTATCTACAATTACGCCATGTTTTACGATCATGATACATTGTTTGACATGGCCCTCTTTTTCATGGGGTGGTCACCACTTGAGATTAGAACTGATAATTTTTCAAAATGATTAATGATTATTTTACCCTGTAAGTGTACGGGTGGGCGGGCGGGTCAGTACCACTGTACATGTATAGGAGGGGGCTGGCCAGTACCACTGTAGTGTATGGGAGGACAGTTCCAGGGAATTTAGAAGCCAGTCACTTTGTGCCTGTCAAATATTTAAGTTTTCGTTTTCATTTGGCTTATTAATAGAAAAATAACCACTTTACGTGTATGGGTGGGCGAGTGGCTAATCACCACTATACATACGTGTATGGGTGGGCGGGTGGGTAATAACCACTGTACTTGTATAGGTGGGTGGGTGGGTCAATATCACTGTACGTGTACGGGTGGGTCAATACCACTGTACGTGTTTGGGTGGGTGGCTCAATATCACTGTACGTGTATGGGTTGGCGTGTGGGTCAATATCACTGTACGTGTACGGGTGGGTCAATACCACTGTACGTGTTTGGGCGGGTGGCTCAATACCACTGTACATGTATGGGTTGGTGTGTGGGTCAATACCACTGTACGTGTTTGGGCGGGTGGCTCAATACCACTGTACGTGTGGGCATTGAAAACATGTTTAATGGAAAACTTTATCTGATTTGATGCTGACAATTATTTAGTAAAACCCAAATAGATAAGCAGATAAAAAAGTAACAAAAATAAGATTATACATGACATTTATGTTTATTTTGACCTTAAAAATCATCTGACAGAGTTTGGTATAGTAATTGATAGCAAATCTTCTTCTCGTATGTCAACGATTAAGGTCTCCAGGTTCCACTGAGTTCTTCTTATTATCTTACATGTTTGTCAGCCTTCCTCCAACCTTAATCAAGTACTTTATAGATAGGTCTTCTTTTATGGTGACTCCTAGTCCATCGTTAAGCACGACTTCTACATAATGGTTGTGATACATAATTCAGACAGGTTAAGTTAGGTGGCTACTAAAGTTGATCACAAACTGGTAAATCCAATGATTGACTTACCACCGAACGCGCTCTCCGTGTTTAAGTTCTTAGAAAGCGATAAGATAAGCCCAGCGATATTGGATTCATAGCGGATAACAAATACCACAGTGGACGTAAAAATGATTGGTGAACAGAATATTTATCAAGCGGTAGTGAATTAACGGAAACAAAAAAAGTAGTGGTAGTGAATTAACGGAAAAGATAAAACTTTTATTGTGTATGCAATAGTTCTGAAACTCTGAAACTGAAAAATTGGTTCTCGGTTAGTTCTTTTACTACAATACTACTGTACGTGTATGGGTGGGCGGGTGGTCACTATACGCACTGTGGTATTAACCCACCACCCCATCCGTACACGTACAGTGGTATTTAATGACCCACCCACCCATACATGTGAAGTGGTATTGACCCACCCACCCATCCATACATGTAGAGTGGTATTGACCCACCCGCCCATTCATACACGTAGAGTGTATGGGTATTGACCCACCCACCCACTTACGTACGTTGTATAAAAGTTTACGTATATCTGATTAGTAGTTTTTATTTGAAGATTTTTTTACATAAGCTTATCACAAAAAATCCAAAGTTTAAAATATAGGTAATTATTTGACTCCAACGACAATTAAAAAACAATAAAACTTCATAAAAATGATAATCCCACATATAAATTTTAAAAAGGCAATTTTTATGGTAGTTTTATTTTTTATGCCCAGTGGCTATTGTGCAGTTGTTGTTCAAAGTCGAGTATCCATAATTTTGAACAGGACAGTAATATGTCCCTCCATATGTACGCTTCACTAACATAATCTATATTGTTAGCGTATCCGATAACACCCATTCACTGAATCAATATTCATTATTGTCTTTCTTCGTTGTCTAGATCCTTGTAAGAACCCATCTGTTTAGTTACACAAGATTTGTATCCCGCTCAAATAGGATTTCTCATTATGTGATTCCTACTAAATACCTTAGTACTTAGAAGGAATATAAGGCATTTAAGAGATCACTTTGTAATTAATTATGATTTAACGTGTAATTAATTATTACCCCATTTGTATGACACTGAGGAAACAGAATTCTCAGTAATAGAACTTTCCAAAAATTAGTAATTATTGTCCAAGACTTTCTGAAAAAGAAAGCCATTGCTTGGAATAGACTTGATTTGTGTTCAGCCACAAGTGGTTCCTGCAATCTTGTGGTAATCTGTTATTTTGTGTTTTTGCTAAAATCGTGGTTGCATTAAACTTTAGATCTTCCACTCTTTCGTAATGGCCACAATTTTGTTTCGCAAAATGAAATTTCGTATATCGTACAAAAGAGTAAAGGATGATGAAAAGGTCAGAGTAAAAGGTCAAAGTTGAGGAGAATACCGAGTAGAGGCTTTACTTCTGACAAGTGTGGTTGGCTTTATAGTACACACAACATAGTTTGTCAGTTTGTGAAAAGACACTTTAGATAGATGATCTGATTCATCCAGTGTTATAAAGTCAAATGACGCATAATATAACAAATATATAAATTCTGTACCTTCTTTAGTTGCTTACCTCGGTCTCGATCTAATTGAGAAGAAAGTTATGAATATGCAAAATCTGTATGATGTAATCTGTAATGTGTATCGTATTACACGCGATACGATTTTGTCTAGTTATATCGGTTATTTCTTATAACATCGAATGATGTAATGATAAAGCATAAAAATTAATTCTGCTCCTTTTCCAGAGCAGAACCCACGTTCTCGTTCACCTTCAGAAGAAAGTGGTGAACGTGTAATCTATATCGTATTATACGAGATAACGTTATGTTCAGTGATATCGACTGTATTTATCATAACATGTTTTTACGTGTAATGTTTTAGTTAAACATGATTTACAGCTAATTTTATTAGTTATAACGTTACTTTTATTCAGGACTACTATTTAATATTATGTATACGTATAATTTTAATTTTAGCTACCACTATGACTAATTATGTTGTCGACTTATCGTAGATTAAGTTATTTTTGTTTTAAGTTATTTTTACTTGAATAATTATTTTGATATGTATTGATGTACTATTGTATTTTGTTATTTTTGGGAAATAAATAAAATAAAGACTCATATTGAGGTTTGTGGCAATAAATAAATATGTATAAAACTTCACTGGTCAGTTCACATGGGCCTGTAGGCCTGTGCGTGAACTTTATTCAATGAGTGAAGTACCGACCTCTAGCTATTATAAGTGGGTATTCGAACCTTGGACTTGCCTTTCGCAGTCGGAAATCTAACCACTGAGTCACAAAATAGGCATATAGTATTCAGTTAATCAAAAGCAATATTACATGATTAAAAATAATGAATTTACTTCATGAACAGCATTTTAAATATCAGGAACATAATTTATAATTTCCCGCAGACTTTAGACTTTACGCGTGTTGATTCTGTAGCGGTGAGAGATTGTAACTCTATATGCTGGGGAACTCGATCCGTTCTTCTTACTTCCGGCTGGACGTTTCAGACACTGCTGAAGGATGTGGTTACTGTAAGCGACAAGGAACAATTTACTGCTTCAGTCATCTTAACACAAACTTTGAAAACAGGTTCTCCAATATGGAAGTTTCACATTCCAAATAAGCAAGGCTCAATTGCAACGCTGTTATTAGAAAAATAAGAGCATAATATAATGTATATCCAGCATACTTTGTCTTAGAGGGACCTCGCTCAAAATTACTTTAACTGGAGCTTTAACTAAAAGCTAAAGTTAAAGAATGTCTTATTTACCAGGCGAATTTAGGGCTAATAAGCCTAACACATAACCTTGGGACTAACGGCTTAACGTGACTTCCGAACCACCACCAGTGACCGGGCGGGTAGGCTGCGTGAAAGGACGGGATCCCTCATCAGTCACCCATCCAAGGAACAGCCACACTCGATGTAGCTTGACGCCATTATTTTTCGATAAGTCGGAATACGCTGGTCTAGAAGCAAATAATAATCAAAATATATTATACACACAAAACAAGTGTTTAAAAATAATATCAATTGAATTCAATTTTACAATAAAGTTTCTAAATAAAACTTAGTAACTCTTTTCTCATTTTTCAAGTTTGTTTTAAGCTATCTCCGTTTATGTTTCAACATTATTTTTACTGTGAATGTAGTTTAGACTAGTAAATTTTTAAATGTATTTAATTTGCTTTTGAATAAGTAAGTTTAAATTCCCTAAACTCTGGGCTGGTGTACCGGTGGTCAGACGAGATGCCTGCCTTCGGAGTAAATTTCCAACCTCACACATAGTGCTGGTCATTTTTATCATTTCAGGAATTAGCGCTGACCTGGACAGCCAAGAACACGACAATGTGGTCGCTTCATTAATGCTAAACATCTCCAGATTTATTTCAAATTATTTCATTCCATTAATAAAGATACAGCGTAGTGTATCCTATCCCTAGATTTGTAGCCCACGTCTTGGCTTTTAACTCCAATCTATGTCGTGCACAAGGTTTTGGCCAAAGACTTTGGTCATATTATCCTTGAATTCAAACAGCTTGAACTATACAGCATATTCATGTTCAACCAATAATGTTCAGTAGTGAAGATAATTTCATAATGTATCAAACCGACCCCACAACTACTAACTTTGGAAACGCTACTTGTGGTGTATTACAGATATGTTTGTCCCTGCTCACTTAAGGTTTCATGTTTTGGGGTACGACTGCTGAAGCCTTAAGGAGCATTAAGGATAAAATGTGGCATCAAGTCTAGTTGGAGTTAAAGGGGTCACTGTCGGTGGGAAAATGTTCTAACTTTGCCAATCTCTGTTTATTTTTATAGTTTCAGTTTTTACTTACAAAAATTTTAACGTATTTGAACAACACAGCCATACAAGTTTAATTTCGTCATTACTTCGACAGACTTTCGATTTTTATTAAGTTGTGCTTAATTTAGGACCAAAGATTTTTAATGTTGCCAATTGAGATAAAGGAATCCAATAGTATTGGTTCATTTAAACGAAAGTTAAAATTATTTTTGGCAAAGTGATAGTTTTATAGTTTAAAAGAATGCCTTAAGAATAATTTAAAAAATATGAACTGTAAGGAAGTTTAATTACTTTTATAGTGATTTTATTTAATATATAGTCATGTTCTGTACATTTAATATATAGTCATGTTCTGTACATTTAATATATAGTCATGTTCTGTACATTTTATGCAATGTTTATATACATTAAATATTTTTATTTGAATTGATTTTGGTGCTTTGTTTTTTATAATTAGATTTTTGTTTTAGTTTATCGTCGATTTTTATGTTTTCAAAAATTATCTAAAAAATTTTCTTAAATTTTAATCTGATACTGTACTGATATATAAGTTTAGTGGGTTCATATAGTGACGTCAGGCATGTATGTGACGTACCAATAATTGCACGTCTCGACAGCGACGAATCATTTGCAAACCCACCTCCTCTATTGTCCCGGCTAATCGACGTCTGTGAAGAGGAGGCCACTTCTCTGTGAAAGTGATTACGTGTGAACGGTTCGGCTCAGCTGTCCAGAGGACAAAGAAAGTCGAACTTTAGCCTTGCTGCCGGTTTTACTGTTAACACGGCTATGTTAATCACGAGAGAAGAGACTAAATGAGATGATGCTCTCAGGACGACCGAGCTTTCTCCGTCCTTGGTTACGTAATCCTGGCACACGTAGCTCCCAGCGCGTAGCAGGTGACATAACCTCTGACGATAGCCATACTCAACCTGCAATCAGTGCGCCAGGAAATGGCTGCGTTGTGACACTAAATACCACTTATCCCAAACTTCGAAAGATGATAAGCTTGCTTTGTTCTGAATAAGAGTGTTGGATCCCCCAACAGTGCTTGGGAAAATATACTCTTGTTACATTATAAACAAACTTAAAAAAAATTTACTTCCCGTTCACGTTCAAAAACCATACCAGTCATATTTAGATAAATAAAATAATTTTAAACACATTTATATGATCACCTGTGATCGACTTTTTATATACTTCAGCAATCTGATCAATTTGAACTTCTTTACTGTAATCACAATTTATTTTTGTCATGTGATCAAAAAACAATGTAATCACGAAATCTTCGGAAAGACCGAACAGATTATGAAAGGAAGAGGTGTCATAGATTTATTATTTATTTATTTATTAGATGTTGCCTACTAATAAGGGATTTATCCAAATTACATTAATAAAGGATAGAACATCCCTTCAACGTTTTTTTCGTAAGGGTACCATTGGCAATATTTAATTTAATAATTTATTTCAAATAGCTGATACAAAAAACATAAACAAGGCACAAAATCTTGGCTATTTTGGTTTCCATTGTGAAATGTTAAGATGAGTTTTAATAACTCTGACATGATTCCACAACTGAACATAAATAATTTATTTTCGTATCGGAATAATTCAGTCGTGTTTTTTGGTTGCCACTCGATTGCTATTATGCGAAAGTTCTTGGAGGATTCTGCAGTTATATTTCCTGTTTAATATTTTGAAATTTCATTAAAAGGGTATTCAAAATATTAGCCTTTAATTAATATGTAGTATGCTATTAAATGTCTTAATATTGATATGCTTCTTCGTTTTTAGTGTATTTTTTATTGAAAAGTACTAACTTTCCCTTCCTCTTTTATTACGTACTTAAAATTAAACAACTCCGGTTGTCTCATAAAGTTGAGGAGTGGGACAGCAGTATCATTCAGTTATTCTTCTGAACATCTGAATATTCTCTCGTTCATTTTGATTGTAAATCGAAAAAAGTTTATTTTTAAGAACTTAATTTAGACTTAGTTCCTTAAGTTTTGCATTAAAGTGTGTGTCAATTGACCAATAATTCAATGCGTCAGCATTGACCAATAATTTGCTTTCGTTTGTAAATTATTGCTCTCTAAAAAAGCAAGAGGTTTAGAAATGATCCATGAAGGAAACCGTGTTATGTAGTACGTTCAGAGTCGGTAACCCACACACTCGCTTTCGAAGACAGTTTGACAATTATATAAATTATAAGACATAATTGCGTTGATATTTTACTACTATTTTAGTAAAGCTATGATCCATTGTATTTTTCCAGTGCAATAAAATACTTAATATTGCGTTGTGATTTTAATATATTCTATTCATTATAAACAGAGAGAACTATTTATTATAAATTTAGATATAAACCCAACTGGGCTTAAGGAAAGTATAATAACTTTCCATTAATATTTTAAATGGCAATATACCTGAATTTTTTCTGTTAACTTCTCAAGAAGTGCTCTTTAACAGATATCTAAATCGCCCAAGCGTATGTGGCAACGGTCCCTTGGCACAATAAAATGATATATGTAGGTTATATGATATGCATCCTTCCGGTTTTTCAATAATTATGTTTATATTTTTAACAGGTTTTACTGTTTTTTTGTTATGTTATTATATAATGTTTGTTATGAAACACGTAATTAAGCGAACAGGATGAAAACAAATAAGGCACGTCACCAATTATTTGTCTAATTACTCGACCGCATTCAGTTCACTTCTAATCCCTTTCAGTTTTTCTTTTGAATTTCTTTGTTTATGTCGGCACTTTCTCTTGCCTTCAGTTCTCTCTCATTGGTTTCTTACTGACGTGTTACGTCTGTGGTCACATTCATTAATGTTCAGATGATCTTAACCATAATGGTCTTAACTTAATGCTGGTTTAAATATTAAGTAGATTATAAAATATGAATCTAAGGCTTTGTGGTCTGCACACAATTTCACATTCAGATTGCAAAAGTGGACATCCAGGGTACTACTAACTGTCTCAAAAACATAGTCGATAGACGCTCTCACCATTTTGATGACTATGGTTTTTTTTTACTATTTATAGCCATTAAAGTTACTACTCTTTTCTTTTAAAATGCTGCTATGATTAAAATTCATAGTTTGTAAAATTATTAAGCGTTTTATCAACTTATTGTACCCGTAGTATCAGTTGCCAATTTCGTAATAAATCTAATATAATAATATTAATGAACTTGTAAATTTATTCGAGCATTTAGATAGTATTATAATGCACCCTTCCAATCGTATAAATATATAAATAAAATAAACATCGTAAATGCAGCCTTTTTACATTTTACAATCCAATTGAAATTTTACAATTTGCAAGCAATGCTGACGTAAAGCAACATATTTGTCTTATGAATAGAGAAATTAATAAACTTCTACTCTTGTATGTTCCTTATTTTATATAATATGAGATGTAAACCACAGTTATTACTATACAAGTATGAGTCCTGATCGACCACGCAAAGGTAGCCATCGTGTTTTTTTATGAATTGGCCTGTCTTAGTGTCCCCACTTTATCCATTCTTTTGAACTGAGCTCTCTCTACGTTTTAATAGACCAGGTTTGTCCGGTTCGTTTCCCTGACACTCTCCGATCATCTTTGCAAGTAAACAAATCTTTGCCTGAATCTGCTCCACTTTGAAATGTCAATTTGATCAAATATGCTGATTTTATGTCTCCTTTTATTGCAGTAATCTATTTAATTGTTTCTGTTTTGGGCCTTCGTTTACTTTTTTAATCTAGTGTTATATTCCCTTTTTATGTCCGTATGTAATTTTAGCCTCCCTTTATTTTGTCAAAATGTATGTCAGTTTATTTCTCAATTTTCTTATTATTTCCAAGTCATAAGTCATTTATTAGCCTTAATTGACAATATTTACAATGCATTGGCTCGTCAAGTTACATCAAGTAACAATTCATGAACTAAAATGAATACTTTAAATATTAAAACTAATATATAAATAATGCACTTCTAGTTATTAACTAAAACTAAACAGAAAGACAATTATCTGATGTCCAAGGCTCCACCAGCCAACAAATCCTGAACGCTGTAGTAGTTCCCTTTTATTAAAAATGCTTTTAATTTCCTTCTAAATTTACAGTTGTCTACCCCCAGCTTAAGATAGGATGGAATTCTGTTATACAGAACGATTTCATTATAAAAAAGTTATTTTTCAAAAAACGCTGTAGAGTGAGATGGTATCGTTAGATTGAAGCTATTTCGGAAAGGGTAACGTGAATTTGAATGGTTTGAGAATTCACATTCAAATGAATCCCCCAAAAGTGCTACATTTGAATATTCTGCTCTTTTAGTTTTTTATAACTAAAATATTTACTAGATCGCAACAGCGTATTACAAGTAACACAAAATATGTTTTCTCTGAGTTGGCCAGAGAACTCCGATTTCCTCTGATGGTTAAGCGTCCTATGTTAATTTGTTTACGAATTTTAAGCGAAAGACTTATCACACCAGTGACACAGGTGGATAATTGGTTACCTCCTGGGATAGTTGTGTAACTATTAAAATACATCACGAATACTGGAGTCAGATAAGCTTGGGTTCGTAAACCCTCGATGTTAAGACTGAAAGGGTTACCTCCAGAAAATAAATTTCAGCCGCATCTTTGGGGACAGAACAAGTTGGCCAATTAGTTGCCTAGTAATTAAAACCACTCTATTTAAGTTAGTGATTTTTTAAGGCAATAATATTTATTTAGTACGTTAAATAAAGCATGAAACTATAACTTGGAATATCTAATATTTATACTGGATTAATAACAATAGGGATTTTGGAGAGCGTTCATTAATGTATTTGGAGTAGTAGGTCAGCATGTGGCAAGCTTGGTGGTAGATCCCACCCACTCACTTCCTGCACACACGAAACAAGACGTTCCCCCATCATGTATATTACTTGTTGATACGCATTAATGGGAACGGTCACGGCCCGATACGCTTCGTGTACGTGTAGGCGTTCGCTGCGTGGCATTGTCGCACTTTTTGTCACTTTTCCCCAGCCAAACAGAACATCCAAGGGGGAATTTCTCACAAAATATCTGTTACTACTCTTTGATTCTTTCTCATCGGTAAAGATTGCTTGGCCATTTTACAATATAGACATTAACCCGCCCACTCATACATGTCAAGTGGTAATGATCCACCCTCCCAACTATGCATGTGCGGTGGTAATGACTCACCCGCCCACTCATACATGTCAAGTGGTAATGATTCACCCTCGCAACTATACATGTGCGGTGGTAATGACTCACCTGCCCACTCATACATTTCAAGTGGTAATGATCCACCCTCCCAACCATACATGTGCGGTGGTAATGACTCACCCACCCACTCATACATATGCAGTGATAATGACCCACCCTCCTACCCATACTCGTGCGGTGATAATGACCACCCACCCACCCATACTCGTAAGATTGTAATGATCCACCTGTCCATCCTTACACAATTCATATCCTTTCTTTCTGTCCTTCCTTTTATTCGATTTGAGGCTAAGTAATTTCATAGTTTAATTAATCCTATGGAAGTTTTAAACATTTCGTCGTGTTTGTTATGGTGGCAACTTTCTGTGTAGGAATCAAATTAAATGACAAAAATATTTTATTTTACTGGTGAAGTTAGGACTATAGCCACTTAACCACGTAAACATGAATCAATAACAAACAGTTTCAATTTATCTTAGCACGAAAAATATAAATCTAGAATCTTAATTTAATATTTGACTCGTTCAAACGTGTGCACGCTCACACACTTGTTTGTGTGAGAATATTTATTGTATTTATAACTTTTACCTTTTTAACAAAAGATATGTCCAGATGTACATTAATTTATCACCCATAAGAGATGGTCAAGCCATCTGTGCGTGGGTAAAAGAATTAGAATTTAAAACTAATTAATGAAATTTTAGTTTTCCAATAGTGATTATTTTCTTGTTTTTGAAGTGGAGGTTAGAATGTTGCTTTTGAATTGTTCATAGGCTAATTAGTGCTTCTGTTACGTATATTTGTATTGTTCCCAATGGGTTAAAGTTCTTACTTGGAAAATATTGATTGATTTAAATACTGGATTAATCGTTGTGCTTTATGTTCCACCCCAACTAATTATTCCATAAGTTAATATGCAGGAATAATGTATAGAATTTACTATCTTTAGCTTTAAATGTTTTATTTTTGTAAAAATGTAATTATAATATCTGAGTATTTTAAAACTATTGTTTAATTTGTATGTTCCGGTTCAAATTATCATCGAAGAAAACCCTCAGATATTTATAGTATTTTACTTTTTTTTTTCAATCAATACATGCTCTTTATTGTGAAAACATCTTGATCCCTGTAGCATACTATTACCATGTGTTTACCGGTTTAGTCATACCAACAATTATAATCAGTTTAATATTTATGAACCAATCTGTAGCCTTTCCTAATTTGTTGTTCATAATTACTTCAGCTACTACCATATACAATCTCAAAACATCGTTTCGAAAATGTTTCATAGCAAGAGTAATAAAAACGGATTGACCTGTTGTCTTTGATAATTAACGGTTGGTTAAGTCATAATTTCACTTGAAGTTTGTTTGGCTGCAGCGTGCCTGAGGAAAGTCTTCGGATTGGTCAGTGGGCGAGTCCCGCCAGGTCATCCATAGTGTTATATAACTCTGTAATGAAGAAGTAAATGGCCGCCGGTGGTGTCAGGTCTCAGCCCGTAGAAAGTGACAGTGTCCACCCTCGCAAGGTAGTCGAGACCCGTCTTTGTTTAACGGAACCAACGTTGAGGCTGGTAGGAGAACCAGTTTCCTGTCCACCTTCTCCATTTCCTATCCGCGCTCATCAGACTGCATCCACCTTCTCCATATCCTATCCGCGCTCACCAGTCTGCATCCACCTTCTTCACTTCATATACGCGTTCACCTGACTAAATCTATCTTCTTTACTTCCTATCCGCCCTCACATGACTAAATCCACCTCCACTTCCTTCCCCAATCACCTGACCAAATCTACCTTCTTCACTTCCTATCCGCCCTCACATGACTAAATCCACCTCCACTTCCTTCCCCGATCACCTGACCAAATCTACCTTCTTCACTTCCTATCCCCGCTCACCTGATTAAATCCAACTTCTCCACTTCCTATCCGCCCTCACATGACTAAATCCACCTCCACTTCCTTCCCCAATCACCTGACCAAATCTACCTTCTCCACTTCCTATCCGCCCTCACATGACTAAATCCACCTCCACTTCCTTCCCCAATCACCTGACCAAATCTACCTTCTTCACTTCCTATCCGCCCTCACATGACTAAATCCACCTCCACTTCCTTCCCCAATCACCTGACCAAATCTACCTTCTTCACTTCCTATCCGCCCTCACATGACTAAATCCACCTCCACTTCCTTCCCCAATCACCTGACCAAATCTACCTTCTTCACTTCCTATCCCCGCTCACCTGATTAAATCCAACTTCTCCACTTCCTATCCGCCCTCACATGACTAAATTCACCTTCTTCACTTCCTATCCGCGCTCACCAGACCACAGCCACCTTTTATACTTGCTATCCGCAAGTCTTAATGGTTAGGTGTAAGAGAGGACTTTTTAGTCCTAACTTCGCCAATTGCGTGTACAATAAAGTCATTTTTTCATTTCATTTCATCATTCGCGCTCACCAGACTGCGCAAAAGTATGGGATATTTGGATTATTATTATAGACTTTATTTTTTTTATTTTTTTAAATTTGCGTATTTTATGTGAAAATATAATATTTATGACATTCTTTCTTAAATAAGCTCTAATACAGAGAAAAAAATAAACATAGGTCGCTTTTTATGACTGCAGGGAACGGCTCAATGGCAGTTATAAATAGTTTACAAGTAATTTACATGTTTATAAAACTGTAGTAATAATTACCACGTTTATCCTTGAAGATCTATAGTGAATAGTGGAGGGACTGACAAGTTGCTGACCCTGCCATCTACATGTGCGAACTGAATAGTGGAGGAACTGACAAGGTGCTGACCCTGCCATCTACATGTGCGAACTGAATAGTGGAGGGACTGACAAGTTGCTGACCCTGCCATCTACATGTGCGAACTGAATAGTGGAGGGACTGACAAGGTGCTGACCCTGCCATCTACATGTGCGAACTGAATAGTGGAGGGACTGACAAGTTGCGAACTGAATAAATAACTACTCGAATAACTAACTCGACACATATTGAACGCGACCTCTGTTTCACTCATGTCTGTAGGCTTAAACAATTGTTTAACGAACCCTGTCCCCACAATTGAATTAGTAGGTAACCATGATGGACCTACTACTATCAATCAATTTTAATAATTTAAAATTGTGAACATCTCCAGCCAACAAGTTGAAATGTACTTTGCGTTGTTTTTAAATGTTACAGAGTCCTCAAAAGAGAGCTTCATTTCTAACTATTGATTTAACAGTCAAAAACAGAAGTATGTGAAATGTGTTTTAGAACAGCAATTATCATTCAAATCGTATCTAAGCTGAGCTATTATAATCCGGTCGTAATAATAATATGACTGGTGAAAAACTTTTTTTTTTAAGGAAAGGCCGATCTCCTTCTTAACCTTACTCTGCCCATTCCTCATAGACTATTGATCTGTGCGAGAAACTTATTCAGACAGAGTAAGGAGGCGAACCAGTACAGTAGAAGGTGAATATTACTGATAATCTTCTAGTCCAGGCCGGATTCGAACCAGCGCTATCTCTAACAAAAGCTCAAAGTCCTGACGCCTTAGACCGCTCTGCCATTGGCTCGCGATCTAATCCTACTTAACTTGAGTATGATTCTAACTATGAGTTTTTCGTATTTTTTTTCTCAATTATGAATTAATGTAGTTATTTCCTTATGTTCAATGTTATGTCAACCTGTTTTTAAATTAATTTTTAACCTACGACTTGGAATTTGAATTTCAAAGTAATTTATTCAACTCCAACGAAGTTCACCCCAGTATGTTAAGGTGGTGCGATCGGTTTTCGGAGAGTTAATTATTTCCCTATTTTACAATCAAAATTAGTTAATGTACCATCCCTTGAGACAGGAAAATATATAAAAAAATGTGGTTTAGAACTCATGGCCTTATGAAGTGGTGAAAGTAGGTGATTTTAAATCATCTAGAAGACAAAACTGTTTGAAGTACAAATTTAAAGCGATTGCTTGCACCACCGTGAATGAGATGAAGGAGGCCGTTTCACAAACTGCCAAGTCACTGTCGGAAAGACGACAGGCCTATCTATAGTAGTCGGACAATCTTGCCGTCATTGGGCTAAAACATGCTGTCATGTTTTAAATGTACGGTTCGTGTTTATTATTATAATGAGTTATTCCAAACACAGCATGATTAATAAAGATCCAGAAAAGTGGACTGTAAGTTGATATACGTTGTTTTTTTTTTTTTTTTTTCTTTTTATTGTCAAGAATTAATTCAAAGTTTCTATAAAAAGGGGGAAATACTCAATTTTTACAAAAATAAACTTATGGTCCAATAAAACAGGACTTCGTCTTCATTATCATGAACCGAATCGTTGAAATAGAAACATTTTTTTACCAATTTCAGCATTTTTCACTAAAGGAAACGGCCACAATTGCATGGGTCGTGTAACATTTCAGTGTTGGACACAAGTCTGTTTCTGCCTGCGTCATGTGTCCAACAGAACAATTACACGAATATGGTTAATACAGGGTGTTTTAAAAATGACTCTATTTTAAATAGCTATTTTTTATTAGAAAGAAGGGCTTTGCCAGAACATATTGGACACTTAAATACCCACAAAATAATGAAGGTTACGAAAATGTATTATAAATGTTCAATATGTCTTCCGTTTGCAGCACGATGACATCTAGTCGATAGCTGAATTTCTGCTAGACACCTTTCGTACACTTTCGGACGAATTCAGCTATCGACTAAATGTCATCGTGCTGCAAATGGAAGACATATTGAACATTTATAATACATTTTCGTATTTCGTATGTACCTTCATTATTTTGTGGGTATTTAAGTGTCCAATATGTTCTGGCAGAGCCCTTCTCTCTAATAAACATAGCTATTTAAAATCGGGTCATTATTTTTTTTAAACAACCTGCATTTTAAGATGAGTTAATAAAGAATACTTTTGAATAGATTTTTACTTTTGAATTTACAACAAAACGCAATTATGCGCAATACGAATAAATAATATGATGAATATTAAAACTTCTCGTCATCAGACAGCTTCAATAAATTAAGTAAAATACTTGTAAATTGTATCCTTTAAATGTATCATTCTCTCACCTTTTGACTTGTGACGCTTTGTTTGTTCATACAAATCCTGACACTTGGCTTAGGAAGGTCACTATTTGCTATTTTTAGCAATTACCTAATTTGTAAAATTAACATATAATTTATCATCATGCTGTCTCTCTTCTCTTCTGTCTACTTGAAGAGGTTAAATGTAAGAAAAGACCACTTGGTCCTTATGCCTCTTTAAATATAGAATTTTCATTTTCATTTACTCTTAGCCTAAGGAAAAAACGCAGACGAAACCAATTAATTAAGATCAAATACGATAGACGTAATGGGGTCTACAGCTGATTGCAAACTGTGAACCCGCATTTTTATGGTTCAGTGAAATAAAATTACAATTTTCTGTTTCGCAATAACAGTTTCACTTCGGTTTTTACAGTTATACGTACGCATGGTGCCTCAACCAATTAACTATTATATATATATATATATATATATATATATATATATATATATATATATATATATTTATTTTTTTTTCAAGAGACCGATCATTAAGATATGGGCGAATGTGGATTTCGTATGAGTCTAGATGAGCGAATATAATTATTGTTACAAACTAAGGTCGACTATTCCTTAGAGTGTCATTAATTAATAGCCCAATAACAAATGAACAGCTGGTGGCTACCAGCTGATCCATTTCAAAATGTGTTACGAGTCTTTCTTGATAATGATAGTAAAAAAAAATATTACGCCTGATATCTGTATTAATATTGCACTGGACGGCACTGATTACAATTATAGTATCAAAAGGGCAAATTAAGTTGGAAAACACACAAAATTGACAAATTAGTGCACATTTAGTGCACTTTTGAATGCGACCTCTGTTTATTTCTTCTATGTGGTTAGATTAAGTTTTCTCTTAAGCATCTGCCAATACATTATGTAGAGTATTTCTAGACATGTTTAGAGTTTTATTTGTGCGTTACAATCTATAGTTGTTAAGTAATTGTTTAGATCATTGTTATTAAATAATATTTAGTCATTATACTGTATATTTATTGTTATTTTATATTTATTTATTTAAGAAGAAATATGTAGCCTTACAATGTAGCTCACAACTTTTTTATAAAGTAAAGGCATTTTAGTTTATTTTAAAACCCTAAGGCTCACACGTCGTGGAAGCAACTCGTTTGAGTGAGCGGCCATATTGACTCTAATTTAAAGTTACTGTACACTTAAGAAAGTTAAATGCTTCTTTTAACAATAGTTAAGCTCGTATGAAAAGTATCAGGCACTTCGTTTATAAGTAAATAATAATTGTTTTTGTCTGGACTTTTTAAAATACTTGATCGCCTTTTTGATGAAACAAAAAAAAACATGCTTGATCTCGTGTAACACAGATCATATCGTAAATAAAAATATTTAAAATAAACACGTAACTAAATTGCATGTTTAAAAGTTGAATACGTCTGTAACGATCAACCATCATATCTGAGTAGGATGAGTAGCATTATTGTGTGCCCTTGCCACGTTTCTATACCGGCCCAGGCCAAGGAGAGAGTGATTCAATGATTTTATTCAGCTATTCAGTAATAAATAAAACATTTTTTATTTGATTTTTATTTTATTTTATTTATTCTTTTTTTTTTCATTTCATTTTCAACCCTCGGTGCTCGAAAAAAAAAAACTCTGAGCTCGAAGTTTGAGTGGGAAGGACCTACCAGTAACGAGGATCGGGGGAAGATCCTGCAGCAACTCCAAGGCCACCGCTCAGGTCTGAAACAAAGGAATTCGTCAGGTAGCTTTGTTTTAGAAGTTAAAACAACGCCAAGATAGGAGATTGTTCACAACAATCCAACATTCATCGAACATCATTCCTTTCATGTGATATTGAGTGGTTAGCTGAATCTGCCCACTCAAGGCCTGAAGGATCACAAATCCACCCTTTATTTCGAAAATATCTTAATTTTACACATTGATTGTAATTTGTGTAAATTATGGGTCCGAACAAACTCAACCCCACTCACCCACCCCTACACGTACAGTGATGATAAACCTACCCACCCACCCCTACACGTACAGTGCTGATGATAGTACAGCGAGTAATAAATAGCAATAGGCTACATCCATAAAACAGATTTAAAATTACCATGCATGGCACATTCAATAAAAGAAAATACTAGCCTAAACTAAAATTAAAAGGCTAATAACAACAATTAAAGGTAATGTCATGCACAACACATGCAATGGGTCATAGGATTCTTAAACTAATAAACAAGAGGATAAAAAATCTGCATGCCACAAGCAGAGAAACAGCAAAGCAAAAAACACAGATACCTGTTGTCTAGTCATTCATAACATTCATGCTTCTAAAATTGGTACTAAGGAACTCATCCAAGGTATAGCAGATGTATTGTTTCACTATCAAGGTAAACAAGGGACACGTAAAAGTGTACTTCTGGGACTCACGTTCGATAATTGGCATACTGAGACGATAACAACAATATTCGATGTTATTTTACAATTTTTTATAAGAGTCGTTTAAACAGGGTTTTCTAAAAGTAACAGGACAGTATTAAATGTTTTAAATCATTGTAATATAAGGAGAGAAACTTGACAAATCGATGCCGCACATAAAATGAGATTGTTTCAACAAACAAAATATTGTCACCACATAACGATAGCGTAAAAGGATCCGAAAGAAAATCTTAAATGAGAGCATAAATCGAGTAGTACATTAAATTAAAGTTTCTTAGAACATAATGCCTCAAATCTAACAACAAAGGGTTAAGTAGAAAATGGCAGTGTTTAAAACGTTATTGAAATGTCTTTCATTTTATGAGCTACTTTAGTAACACTGACAATTTGCTTTAGATATAAAGATAATTTTTTAGTAGTTACATCCTCCTAGCCAATCGCAAAGAGAATAATGTGTTGAAAATTTATTCGTAAAAAATGTATGCTGCAATAATAAATTGTAATAATACGTGGTGGATCAATTGTTCTGACTGAAAGTCCAGGTATAGAGTAGATACACAAATATGTCTACATACTCTGTGGTCTAGGTCTCGGATTTTTTTCGTTAATTCACTACCATTACTTTTTCCGTTACTTAACTTCCACTTCTTTTTTTTTTGTTTCCGTTATTTCATTACCGCTTGATAAATATTCTATTGCTTTAAAACTATTCTCCGATGGTTATTACGTCAACTGTGGTTTTCCTTATTCGCTAGGAATCCGATATCGCTGGCCTTAGCACGGAAAGTGCATTCGTCGTTAGTCAATTATTGGATTTACCACCTAACCTAACCTAACCTGACCTAACAGTAATTGACATACAAAAGTAGTGTAGTGAATTAACGGAAAATGTCCCAGGTCTCATGTCGAGCCCCCACCTGAGCTGTTCACCGGTCAACACTTCATTCATTGCTTAAGGTTTAGCATGGTCCTTTATGAACTGGCGAGATAATTGGGGGGGGGGGATGAAATAAAAAAAATAAAAAACCAAATATGTAACGAATTACTATTTTCAAATTTAGGCTACTAACTTTTTTCAACATTATTTATGACCGCTTTCTTCATATATGATGAAATAATTTAATAAAATATCATTTTAATTGTATGTACCTTAAAATTTAGGGCAACAATAACATCTTTATTCGGACATATTTTCCTCCTGGACAGGTATGTCTTAACTGAGTTCTCCTTGTATAACTTATACATATAAAGACAGTAAGTACGAGAATATTTTACTCGTAATATTTTAATAAACACAAATTTACGACCTTTTCCGTTAATTCACTACCACTACATTTTTATCACAATTACGGTTAAGTTAGGTTGCTACTAAAGTTGATCACAAACTGGTAAATCCAATGATTGACTTACCACTGAATGCGCTCTCCGTGTGTAAGTTCTTAGAAAACGATAAGATAAGGCCAGCGATGTCGGATTCCTAGCGCATAAGGAATGCCACAGTGGACGTAAAAATGATTGGGGAACAGTTTTTAGAGCAATAGAATATTTATCAAGTGATAGTGAATTAATGGAAACAAAAAACTTAGTGGTAGTGAATTAATAGAGAAGATCCCAAATTTATAAGTTTTAAACCTTTGCCACTTACCACACAGTGATTTTTTTAGATCGGATTTGAATCACTGTTTTTCTAGACGAGGACTGTAATTTGATGTAGTTCTCGACCTATGCTCTCATTTAATATTGTAATCACCGTGTGGGCTCCTTTTTGGGCATCTTCCGATGCCGTGCCATAAACCCCATAAACTTTATATTCCCATAAACAAGTTGTTATTAAATATATAATCAATGTGTTGGGTTTCCAATGACTCAATAAATATAACTCCGATCTGATATTTTTTGAATGCCCTCCATGCTCAAAAGTTTGTAACAGCACAGAGGAGAAAGAAACAGAGGTCACTTCTTATGGCCACAGCAAACGCTCAAGTTGCAGTTGTATATAATGTATGTCTTTATACATGTGTAATAATTTATTATTTCTTATACTTGATCATTTGGGGCAATAAAGGTAGGGACTGACTTTGTGCTGGCCATGCCATCCCCATGGTGAACTCTAGAACTAACTACTCGACACACATTTAAGGTGGTGCAATCGGTTTTCGGTGAGTTAATTATTTCCAAATTATATAATCAAAATTAGTTAATGTACCTTCCCTTGAGACAGGAAAATTGTTTTTTTTTTATTTATTTATTTTATTTTTTTTTTTTTTTATTTTAACCACTACATTAAAACTTGTGGCCTTATGAAGTGGTGAATTTAGCTGATTTTAAATCAACAATAAAACAAAAATGTTCAAAGTACAAATTTAATTTTTTTATAACTACGTTTTTTACACATAACTGAAGGGATTAAGATTTTTTTATTTAAAAATTTCTTAATCTTATGTTTATTAAGTCTTAAGTTATGTATAAAAACGTAGTTATACAAAATTAAATGTTTACTTTGAACGGTTTTGTCTTATTGTTGGTTTAAAATCAGCTTAATTCGCCACTTCATAAAGCCACAAGTTCTAATGTAGTGGTTACATTTTTTTATTTTTTATTTTCTTGTCTCAAGGGAAGGTACATTAACTAATTTTGAGTACAAAATTGAGAAATAAATTACTCTTTTTAAACCTTAAGAGTGCAGAGGCTGTCGGCCATGTTGGTTTTAATCCCATAAGAACAATGTTATTTGCGAATCTATATTTTTTCGTTATCTACAGACCAAAAGTTGTGTATGAGGTGTCATTTTAAACGTTATCTTGTGCATTGGGTTTGTTGCGCATGTTACGCACTATTGGTTGCGACCTCTGTTTATTTATTCTCTGTGGTGACACATAGTCTTAATTTTGTCACAGTTTGAGGAAAGGACGACAAGAATCGTTGTCCATGACTTACCTATTTTTTGTTATACATTTGTATCAGCCGTTCATAATTTCAATTAATTTACTGAGGTAAGAAGTAGGATATGGGTTTGTATATACATTCTTTTATTACAAACTAATAAATACATTGTTATTTCACAGTATAAAAAAGAAATGTACATTACTCTTGGTAAAACAGTCCAAAGAGTGAGCAAATGGCAAATCCTTGAGCAAGTTTATCACAATGACAAAGGATAAGCTAATTGAACGTAAGCTTATCCTTTATTCATCTGTCTTAACATTTTATATAGTGACAGGTAATAAAACTTTATTATTTTGTAATTTTTTACCATTTTATAATTTTATAAATAGTAAATATTTACTAGTTACTAAAAATTAATTTGTCTAAAAAGTAATTATAGTTTTCGAACATAGGGGTTTTTAGTGGAAATATATTTTCACTTGTTCGTAGGTTATTTTATTGTTAAACCCTCCAAATGACGAATGTTTTGATGTAGAAATGTGAAACAATATTTTAAAAACAAAAAGAGATATAAATGCAGTTAACACAGAAAATAATTCTTTATTAACAGTATTTCTTTCCTTTTGTCATGTATCCTATGATCTTGCTTGATTTGTTTAGGATTACAAAACGTTTTTGTAATTTAAAACAGTTCGGTCCTCAACCAAATATTGCAAATTTTATCATTGGCTACTAATTTTACGTGTTTTTTCCCACAGAAATTGATAATAACTATATGTCCTCCATTAATATACAGAGTGAGTTTAAAGTCAGTTACCTCTAACTTGTTTCCACAGTTTATAAAATATTTGCTATTTTATTATGCCAGTAAATTAATATTAACCCACACAACATTTAGAGTTTTCCAATGTTATTAGAGATAACTTGGGTCCAAGATTCATGTCATGTTATATGTTATTTAACACTGGCATTTCAAGATGAAAACGATAGTGCAATCAGAATTTTAAAATTTCATTTTTTGGTATTCATTAGTTCCTTATTTTACTTAATTAGTACTTAATATGTGTTTTTCTTATTAAAACTATTTGTCATAGCTAAAATAAAAAGCACCTTTGAAAGCAATAAAAACACAAATCTGGTTTTGTTTTTGTCATTAAAAATCATGGAAAATACACGGGCGATGACCAGTTTAATGAAATAAGAAAATAATTGAAATCTAAAAAATGATACTCCTTTTCAAATTATGAGTGCCCCATCGTTTTCATCTTGAAATGGCGGGTTTAGTGACATTTCACTTGGCCACGTTCAAATTTGAAACATTTTAAGTTGACTCCTAGATCTTGGACCCCAAGTGATCCCTAATAACATTGAATGTAGCGTGGGTTAGTATTAATTCAATGGACTATGGAAAAATGTTAGAAATAACTGACTTAAAACTCACTCAGTATAGGCCTAAAGATATTACAATACAAAATCTCTTAATCATGGATCAATTCAGGACATTTTATAAACTATTTTAAAAAATGATAATTTTCTTTGATTTTTCTATAAACCTGTCACAGATCTTTATAATATCATAAATTATCTATGTTATCAATTATAATTTACGAAAATCTTACTCGCGATCATCGAATTCAGTTCATTGCGATAAAAATAATTGTATGACATTCCAAATATGACATTTATTACATTTATTATTCTACGTCAATCTCTTAGCCTTAGTAGTTGTATAGAAAAACTTTTTTGTTTCATATTTGTTATTCTTTCTTTACAGTATTTGCCATAGTTAATAAAGATAAAACTAGTTCTACTGATGCTATTGACTTTGCCTAGTTCATATTGTACTTAGTCTACAAATATCATTTGTGGTCTTGTATGTTTTGAGAATTAAATAAAAATTAAGAACACAATTTTACTTACCACAATCTGACACACTGACCCTTAATGACTAAGCTTTGGTTATTTATCGTCCACACGACACGCATGCGCAGATTTCATTGTGGCATCAAGTAACTGATGTTAAACCCCAAGCACTCTACAGGAAATACTCTGAAAGACCATCGACGCCAGACGATTTAAAGTAAACGTAATTGGTTTGTTTACGGTCAGATATTTGGAAATGAGCAAATCTTTTACAAAAATGTTAGGTGCAAGTTTAAATGTTTTCTTCTAAAGTGCTTATAATTTGCAATGATGTATTGCACTTAAATGAATGGTCGTCTGAACAATAACTGTTGTTTTATTTTGTTCTGATTCAGCTCATGTTATTGTTATTCTGCTCATGTTATCTGGTAGTTTAATAGTTCAGATAATTAAGTTAATTTATTAATATTTATTTAGGCAGTACAATTATTGGATTGTATGCTCACTTTTACAAAGTCATTATCTAGTTAATTATGTTCGGCTGTAATATTACATTTTAAATTGTTTAGTGTTAGGTTTAATTTAATTTTGAATGGATTCTTAAGTTCCATTTTCTGGTATACCGATGGCTGGTCGCAACTTGTATGCCTTATACATTTTTTGTCATAAAGCAAATGCGTTTAATAAAGCTATACTTTTGAATTTCGTTTTTTCTTAGTAAACGGCCGTGTGACGATGCTCCAGTCTTCTTTGACCATGTCCGCGCCCTTCTCGCCGATCATGATGGTTGGTGCGTTTGGGTTCCCGCTGATTATCTCGGGCATGATACTGGCATCGATTACCCGAAGACTTTTGATGCCGTGCACTCTGAGCCGAGGATCCACCACGGCGTCCTCGTCTACGCCCATCTTGCACGTACCAGTCGGGTGGTAAATAGTGAAGGTGAAATGCCTCAAGGCGCACTCCCAGTACTCGTCCGAGTTGAACGCGTGCTTACGACATCCGGGCATCTTGGTCTTCAGAGGACGTGAGCCATACTTCTGGAAAGTTTTGGTGGCAGAGATGTTCATGGCTATGCGGATGCCTTCGATGAGTGTGGCCACATCTTCACGGTGTGAAAAGTAGTTGGGGTCTATGTCAGGGTGTATCATGGGATTCCTACTCTTGAGCCTCACGAACCCGCTGCTCTTCGGACGTAGGAGCAGTGGCAGGATGGTCCACGTTTCCGCTTCCTCCAGTGGTTTGTACATGGTATTGTAAACTCTATCCCTCAAGTTTAAGATGCGCCGTATATTCTCTCCACCGTCCGAATTGACGGAGCTGGGTGCGAAGTGGAACTGGATATCTGGCCATAGTCCCGAACTATCAGCGTACTTGGTGTTGACGAAGGCCAGGCCCTCGACTCCTCCCAGTGACGTCAAGGGGCCTCGTTCGTTGACGATGTAGTCCATGGCTACAGATATCGATTGGAACCTCGACTTCTTGAATGTGATGGGATCGTCCACAATGAATGTTAGACCTCCAAGGCCCACGTGGTCTTGCAGGTGATAGCCGACTTTGAGATCCTTTATCACAGGGATGTCGTACTGCTGCAGGTGATCCGCTGGCCCGATACCAGAAAGCATCAATAAATGAGGAGTTCCTATGGCCCCAGATGATATAATTACTTCTTTCCTGGCCCTGACCGAGTGCATCCGCCCTTGCCGCACGTATTGTATTCCCACTGCGACAGGCCCGTCTTCACCTTTAGTGTCGAACAGTATTTTGGTCACTTGGCTGTGCATAGAGATGTGCAAATTCTTTCTGAGCCGGATGGGTCGGAGGAAAGCCTTGGAGGTACTACAGCGAGAGCCCCGCCGGATCGTTCCCTGCGCAATCATGAAGCCGGTCTGCTGCTCACCGTTGATGTCTCTGTTCTGGTAGCCCAACTCCTCGCCAGCCTTGACAAAGGCCACGGCGAGGGGAGTGCGCCACGGGGCCTCCTGTACAGTCAGGTACCCGTCTCGGCTGTGATAGTTCGTCTTCGTCAGATACGGGTTCCTGTTGTCCTCGGATTTCATGAAGTACGGTAGAACCTCGTTGTATCCCCAGCCAGTGTTTCCCATTGCCTCCCAGCGGTCGTAGTCGAGTCGGTTACCTCTCACGTAGATCATGGCGTTGAGGACGCTGGATCCCCCCAGGACCTTGCCGCGTGGCCAGAAGCAGCGATCACCGTTCATTCCCAGACAGAAGGTGGTGTTCTGGGGTCGTGGCGGTGGTATGGTGCGGTATTGCCAATCTAGGTTGGTCAGTTGAAGGTAGCCTGCCATGGACGGCACGTCAGATATCTCTGTCTCGTCACCGCCAGCCTCCACCAGCAGCACTGTCCAGTTACGGACCTCGGACAGCCGGTTGGCTACAACAGCCCCTGCAGACCCGCCGCCCACCACGATGAAGTCGTATTCAGCTAGCACCTGCAGCATACATCAAATTTAGTAAATAACTTTTCAGAATGGCATGTATGTAAAGTACAAACAACAATAACATCAACCGTTCAAAATAAGAAACAATAAATAAACAATAATGAAATATCAGAATAAAACCCTAAATTACTATATTACATAATACTTAACCTGAAATACAAATCGTAGTGCACCTTATAAATTAAGTACAAATTTGTATATTCTAATTATAATAGCTTAAGATCGAAAAACAAGTACTCAAAAACAATGCCTAACCATCAGTTTTTAAGCTGTCTATTAAATAATATTTTTTAATAGTTATAAAAGAAAAATTTTCGTAATAATAGGACTTGCATTTTATTTTAGTTTCATTATCAAATTTTTTCACAGGCTACGAATTTAATATATTGCCTATAGAATAATCTATTTTTTATACAAACCAATACATTTTATAAATTCAAATTGTAAACAAAATATTGTAGCGTGTTTTGTGTGGAAAAATCGTTTAGGAGTACAGTTTAAAATGTTGGTGCCGTGAAATAATTGTAATAGAATAGTCGTGCCAGTTGTGGCGTACCAACCGTGATTGTGCCATTGTTAATAGTCGTCTGTCATAAGGCGTAAGCGTATGCTTTACATTTAATTGCCTCCATAATTTACATTCAATTATACATGAATTGTATGCTAGACAACGGAATTTACGATGATAAGTTCTTGCACAATCCGCACTCAAATACCGAAAAATAACATCTTACCATAACATTATTTTGGAGTGCCAAAATCTCATTCCACTTATATATAAATAAGGGCCAGTTTAAGAGCTAAACAAATAATAAATATTTTTTATTTTCTGTCGTATTGTTTGAATTATTGGTTTATATCTACTGAACAAGTAACTCCTTCATTGTAAGTCAACAGGCCACTTTGGCGGCAGCACTGTGCTGCGGTAAGTATCTCGATATTGAAGGCGCATCATTGTAATGATTCATACGTTTTGTCATAGGCAGAAATAGTTTAAGATCTGTAGCCATTTGATCTCTGGTTTTAGTTACAGTAGTTGGAATTTCGAGATATCAGTGTTAATTGTTATGTCAACATGCAACTTTTTCAAACTTTTAAAACCTCTAAAAAAGGTGTTACTTTGCAAAAGGGAAGTATATAATACCAGAATACAGTACGTGTATATAAGAAGTCTACAGAGGCTGTCGGCCATGTTGGTTTTAATCCGATAAGAACAATGTTATTCACGATCCGGACATACGATCACAAATTAAACGGATTTTTCCAAACAAATTGCATTTGATTAAGGTGATTAAGGTGATCCAACGGTGATCGTTAAGCGTTGGAATTGCTATGCAAATTCCTAATTAGTTATATAAAAAAATGTTAAAAATATCCAGTTTGAAATTTTTATTTTCAGCTATTTTTCAAAACTAGACTTTTGTATTCAAAATATATCAAAGCAAAACCAATGCAATATAATAACTAAAAATGACTTTGGGTCAATAAATAACGAAAAAATATAGATTCGTAAATAACATTGTTCTTTTGGGATTAAAACCAACATGACCGACAGCATCAGCTGACTCTTTAAGGAAGACGTTCCCACGAAACGTTTCAGGCGTTTCAAACGTCAAGCCACAAGAAAGAAGGAACAGAGGTCGCTTTCTTATGGCTGCAGTGAACTAGTGTGGTGGCAGTTACCACTAGTGTAAATAATATTTATAAATTTGTGTTAATAAATAATAACAATTATTCTTCAGGGGAATAAGATGATAAACTCACAACGGTTCTGGCCCTGCCAACCGCATGGAGAACTGGAGAAATAACTAACTAATAGTCACCCCAAGTTTCTATTATCAGCGCACTGTTTCTTTCTTCTCTGTGGTCACTCTTTGACAGATACGCTGTTAGGATACGTAAGTAAGTGCACTGGTTTTAAATTGGTTTAAATTGATACAAAACACTGCATTTACCTACGCATATGAAAGTAATGTGTCGTAACTACACATTTCAAAAGAATTAGAACGTTAAAAAGGAATTAATTTTACGACCTTTAGAAGCCACGATAACGTTGTTTCAGAATATTGAAAAGAACTCTTTTTCTTGAAAAATTAAAATGTTGGAATTTATAAAATTATATAAAACATTGATGTGAACCAATCATTGAAATATAAGTACAATAATTAACGGGGCTTTGATTAATGAAGGTATCAATTTTATGCACGGTAAAAGGTAGTTAAATTCAGGTACTTTTTATTCCATCTAAGGATAGAATATAATAAATGGTTCCAAAGAATTGGCACAAACTTTCCCCCATATTAAACACTAAAAAAACACAACTTTGAAAATTACTAGTTTGATTCCCAAATATGTTTTTTTTGCCATAACTCAAAAACTAATCAAGTTAGAGACATGTGGTTTTTACTACAATATTTTAAATTGTAATTCATATATTTCCTGAAATTTAATCAAAATCGTTAGAGCCGTTTTTGAGAAAATTCAATTTTTAACGGTTTTAGCCTATAAAATTTGAAAAAAACTAAACTTTCAAAAAATTGTAAAATTTGTCTGGAGATATTAGCTAAATACAGCTACGTACCGAATTTCGTTAAAATCTATCCATCCGTTTGGTCTCCGGCGAAGTACACATACACACAGACAGACACACATATGGGCAGACATAAAATCTTTTTTTTTTTTTTTTTTTTTCAAAAAGAAAACCACTTTTTATGTTCAGGGAACCGTAAAATGAATGTTTAGACCAACTTGTAATTTTTTTTATGATTATAATACTTTCTCTTTGCTAACGCATATGGGAGGAAGTAAAAATGAATATGTTATGACGGATGACTAAACGAGGAAAACAGTGATGTAATTGTATTTTTCATATTCCCTTTAGATTTTTAGTAAACGCCCTTAAACTGGGAACAAATCATTTCTGTGCCGACAGTAATTTAATTTAAAGGACAAGTTGTAATGCGTTGTGTTTAGGATGATTAAATATGTAAAATCCATAAAAAATGTATCTGTTATCAATTGCACATAACGTTTAGGAAGGATTTTTAATGATTTTGCCTGTAATAAGTTTTCTTCAGTAGCATTCTTTAAATAATAGAAGTTGGTGGTAACTTAGGAGTCTGCAGAGGCTGTCGGCCATGTTGGTTTAATCCCATTAAAACAATGTTATTTGCGAATCCATATTTTTTTCGTTATTTATTGACCAAAAGTTGTGTATGAGATGTCATTGTAAACGGTATTATATTGCGCATTGGGTTTGTTTTTGATATTTTGAATAAATACGCCTAGTTTTGAAAAATAGGTGAACATAACCTTCAAACTAAATATTTTAAGTATTTTTTCTATAAAGCTAAGGAATTCGCAAAGCAATTCCAACGCGCACTTTCATCCTTGATAAAATTTGTTTGGAAAAAATCTGTTTAGAAATAACAAATTTAGGATACGCGTGATCGTTTGTCCGGTTCGAAAATAACATTGTTCTTATAGGATTAAAACCAAAATGGCCGAAAGCCTCCTACAACCTCTGCAGACTCTTAAGCATAACCAAAATAAACCAATTCTGTTGTTCAGAAAAGTGGTACAAACTACCATCTGAAGACAGTGGATTTATAGTGTGATGTCATAAGTTGTAAAAAAGGGTCGCTCTGTGCCGCAGTTAAAGGGGTTGCAACCCAAAGAAGTTATACACAGACGTCCCACGTTTCTGGAACCTATTTGATGATCCTAACAATAAGGGATATCCTGAGTATATTGCCATATTCGTTTGGGTGTCATAATGTCACTTGCCTGTACCTAATGCAGAGGTAATTCTCTTGTATACAGTGGTTGTCAGTGAACACGTTAAAACCTGTAAAAATGTAAAATCGACCACAAGCACAAACTTGGAGGTTACGGGTCTTTTTTACAAGAGAATCGCTCTAGAATATGTTTTAATATGTTCCTCTCAGAAAAAAAAAAAAAACATAGTGAATGTAGCTTTACTATGTATTAAGCTATGAAATGTTGTTTTAAGACAGGTTAATATAAATGTTTGTTTTATGGCAAGTACTGGCAAAAGACGTGGGAAAATAACTATCCTTGTAGTTTTGAGGGGTCCTGATATATACAGGGCGTTTCTTTTAAAACACAACCCTATTTAAATGTACAGAAAATGAAGGTTTAAGATAATTACTAGTTCATAGGTTGGTAGCACTGGTTCTTCTTCTTCCTTGGCTATCAGTCGATTTACATTTTTGCATTGTTGTTCACTTTATTTGGGTTTCGTGCAATGTCATTAAGTTGAGGTTAGAAACATGGCTTTGAGCAAAGACCATAGATTGTTTACTGTGGAGGAATATTTTTAAAAAATCATTTAAAACAAAATGTCATTAAAATCATGTAAATAGTAGTAATAATGATAGTATTAATATTAATGAAATATGTTATAGGTATATGTTTTGTTAGTAATTTTTATTAAAAATCATGGGATGCGTTTTTAAGAAACACCCTGTATCTTAATGAACCAGATGCACTGAAGTATACGGGAAAACTAAAAAGTGTACTGAAAACTAAAGCTTCTGGTAACGACCGCGTCAAGATGTACAATATTTACATTGCCAAAGGTTCGTATATACTGTCATATGGCGTCCTCAGTGGTATATCTGAGACATGGATACAACCTAACCTAACTTAACTTAACCTAACTTAACCTAACATGGAGTCTCAGAGATACCACTGAGGGTGCCACATTGGCGAAACGCTTTGTGATATAAATATTGTAAATAACTCCTTGTCCTTGACGCGGTCGTTACCAGAAGCTGTAGTTTTTAGTTACGACACCGCTTAAGCCTACGAGCCTTTATGATCAAGCGTTAATGCGTAGTACGTTATTTGAAAAATAAATTTAACTATTACAGAACTATTCTAGTATTTCGTGCTGAACAAAATGATAAATACTACGAGAAGTTGCCTATCATCATAGCACATAGTTTTTTTAATATTTATGATTAAGCACAAGATGTTATGAGGCCATGCAATTATCTCATAAAAATCTCGTTTTGCCAGTGCTCTGATTTGTTGTACTGGCAGGGATATTCAATTGTCAATATTATCTTAATTAAACTTATATAGATTATGCCTTTTGTAAGTACACTTTGAGGGCGTTTACTTTTTTCCGTGAGCCATGAGGTGGTTCACGGAAAGAGGTGATTATGTTTTATTAAATGTACAATTAAATAAGAACAGCTGATTTATAACATAATTAAGATTATTACAAGTTCATAGGTTGGTAACCCTGGTTCTTCTTCTCCTTCCTTGGCTATCAGCTGATTTACATTGTTGCATTGTTGTTTACTTTATTTGGGTTTCGTGCAATGTCAATCAGTTGAGGTTAGAAACATGGCTTTGAGCAAAGACCAGAGATTGTTCCCATCTCAAAATATATAGGATTTGTCGAATTTAAACATATTTTATAAATATATTTTTGTAAAGCTTTGCAAAATATACACAACACTGATACACTTGTCGATTACAGTTTAATATTAACTAACTGATTCCTTGTGAATGCATTCAAACCTGATCCGACTAAAGTTTTAATCCTTAACAGCACTGGTTATGAAATTTAGTAGAACAGTAAAATTCAGTGGGTTTTCTACATTTATTAAGTTTCCCTAATTTACTGAACATATTATTAATTTTGTTGGGTTTAAATTAACCAAGTTTTAGTTTTGAGGGACAATTGTATTTGTCTACAACCCAATTTTGTTTAGACAAATACAATTATAACATCCTACACTAAAGCAGAATAAGGAATATTGTAGTTTATTTGTAAAGTGTTGACGAATATTAATATTTGTGTGTTACAGGTACGTACAAAGTTGTCTAAGAACTGGAATTGTCCGTGCGCGTGAGTACAACTTACTCTAGCATTAGAGTTACTCTGTGTTTGGATATATGTTTACAGACTTAATAGTTAGTCTGGGGGCATTGTTACAGTGGGGCATTGTTGCTACTATCCATATTACTAACAAATATAACAATAATTTTGTTATTTTAATATACTATCCGAGGAGTATGTCTACAAGTTCTCAACAAGAAAGGTATGACATGGTCTGAAGGAAGTAATGAGCATGTACCCAAGGATCGTTTCTGCAAGAAATGAAGGCCTAGTGATAAAACACTATTCTACAAGAAAGGATGGGCATGTAACCAAGAAGTATGTCTACAAGGTCTCAACAAGAAAGTCATGACATTTCTAAAGGAAATAATGAGCATGTACCCAAGGATCGTTTCTGCAAGATATGAAGGCCTAGTGCCAAAACACTAATCTGCAAGAAAGGATGGGCATGTAGCCATAGAGTATGTCTACAAGTCCTCAACAAGAAAGGTATGACATGGTCTGAAGGAAGTAATGAGCATGTGGCCGAAGATAGTGTCTGCAGTAAATGTCAGCAGAAATATTACTTTAGTCATGAAATTTCAGTAATGATAAGCAGAGTATTCCCACAGGAAGGTCATTCATTCAGAATGGGTCGTAAAGGTGGTTTCTGTGGGGAAATGTCGTGAGAATCATACCTCGCCACTTCTATAGGAGACTTGCGACACCTCAAACCACGTAGTTATTCATCCCTAGTTTAGTCTTACAATTGCAGTCCTTTCATTAGTTTCGCACTGTATTTGGCGGCGTGCAGCAAGCCACATCATTTTACATTACACAACAGTCTCATAATGGCGTTGACCTAGTCGGTCGTGTGCACATCTACCTCCCAGTATGAACACTTAGGACATATTGATGGGAATAACGCATCAAATTAAAAAAAAAATGAAATTTCTAAATAAATTTCCTTACAAAATTTAAACTTGGTCTCAAATATTACGATTTGTAACAATGCCACTCAATTGCTAGTTTAGTTGTGACAAGTCGTTGAATATATTGATTTATTTCCTGTCTATTGCATTTATATTGTTATTAAAGTTTTTCTTTATTGATATGTGTTAGGTTTTTTTATGTATAGTTAACATTAATTGCTGTGTTAAGTAGTGTATTTGTATTTTAACTAGTTACTTGCAGTCTAATTATCTCATGTCATTTGGATTTTTATTTTCTTTATTGCTGCACACATTTAATTAGTTATATTTGTTTGAATTATTCATATATTAAAATCCATACAAACTGTTTACGTGTATTTTGATACGATTGTGATGTTATATAACAAGGGTATAATAATTAACGTTGTATCTGATCATTTCCGGCCCACGTATCTCTTTGGAATTTATATAACTACCTCATCTAACATAACGGTGAGATTACGTAATATATGTGGGCTAATGGTTTACGGAAACAAACCACTCCTTTCTTTTATCCTAACTAAATGTTTGAGTCCCGTGTTCCTTCATCAATCAGCAGCAGTGTTTTTAGTTTATTTCTGGAAATAAATGAGAGAGTTATCAGTCAAATCTGGTATCATAATTTTTATCATACAGGTGAAATTGTTCTAGTTCCTTTTCACTCCGAAGATAGTCTTTACAAAATATACACTAAAAAGATATATTCTGAGGCAACATTTATCTCCGTCATAAATGTGAAAATCCGTATTTTTCTTCGATTTGAGATTGGTAGGGACAGACTGGGGATGGGTTAGCCTAATTTACCTTTACAATGGTGAGAATTGAATAAATGCATGAAGGTTAAACTATTTACTGAAGAAGTGGTAATAAGTTATTAAGTTGATAACAACATACCTGCTTGGTATCGATTGGTCGCGATTCCGGGTCCACAGCATTGTATCGAAAAAATGTGAGGCCCATGGTGAAGAGTGGGATCAAGCCAAGAGTGAAGAGCCCGGATCCGCCTAGGAGGCTTCCAAAGGATGGCAGGGCGGGTGGCATCGGGGGCATGCCTCATCACCTGGTCGCTACCTGCAACAGACTGGACGTCAACTTTCTCAAATGTGAGGCCCATGGCAAAGAATAGTATCAAGCTAATAGTGAGGAGCTAGGAGGAATCCAAGAGATGACACTGAAGCCACGCATAATTATAAATCCCATAACAATGAAGCTACATACATATAAACCCCATAACACCGAAGTCACGTAAATATAAATCCATAACAATGAATCCACATGAATATACTCTAAAACACTGGAGCTACATAAACATAGACCCACACGCCATAACACTGAAGCCACTCATAATTATAAATACCATAACACTGAAGTGACACATAAATATAAACCCCGTAACACTTATG
Organism: Stictocephala bisonia; assembly: GCA_035578905.1. Taxonomy (NCBI): domain Eukaryota; kingdom Metazoa; phylum Arthropoda; class Insecta; order Hemiptera; family Membracidae; genus Stictocephala; species Stictocephala bisonia. Next base: position 4,618,204 of record JAQJVL010000012.1, on the reverse strand, counting down.
CAACCCATAAGTATAAAATCCATAACACTGAAGCCACACATAAATATAAACCCCATAACCCTGAAGCAACATAAATTTAAACCCCATAAAACTGAAACCGCATAATACTGGGAACAGAATATGGACAAACCAGTACAAGTAACAGACATGTCTCTAATAGTCAATAAACAAAACTACAAAATTATTTTATCTTTATTATTAAATATATTACAACTAAAGCATATTGTATTAATTTTAAAAAGTATTCAAAGTATATTTATTTCATTACCTAACCAAATTTTGACCTTTTCCGTTAATTCACAACCACTACTTTTTTTATCGCCATTATGGTTAGTTTAGGTTATGTTGAGTGGCTACTAAAGTTGATCACAAACTGGTAAATTCAATGATTGACTTAACGCCGAATGCGCTCTTCGTGTGCAATTTATTCGAAAGCGATAAGATAAGGCCAGCGATATCGGATTCCTAGCGGATAAAGAATACCACAGTGGACGTAAAAATGATAGGGGAACAGGTTTTAGATCAATAGAATATTTATCAAGCGGTAGTGAATTAACGGAAACAAAAAATGTATTGGTAGTGAATTACGGGAAAAGATCCCAAAATGTCTTTATTTACCCTAGAAAATTTATGAATTTTGAAAAATATACTATATTAGTCCATTGGCAAAATTGAGTGGTTAACCAAACGTTCAGAAAGAACAAACTTGGACGAACTTCTACAAGTAAGTGGTCAATTGAACCCAATAAGTTGTGTTTTAACAAAAAGTAGTCTGGACATAGACAAAGGTGTGTTTATGTAAATGTGAGTGGTGTAGGGAGTTACCTGGTAGCGGATAGACGCCGATGTAACACTGAACGGCTCTGGAGTTAGGCCAGCGCTCGCCACGCAACTCCCTCTGATCAGAATGATAATTAGTGAATTACTTATGGCGTTCCTCCGACAGACCGTGTCTAAGTTTAACTTTCTGGTGAATCCTACTTCCTAAATGATGCGTGGATCTAAATTTCTCAAAGATAATGAGAACTTTCTATTAGGGTTAATTAGTCACAAATAGTTTTATGTACAGCTCCAAAAAGTAAAGTCACAATATCACTTTGTTTTCCTTTTCTTCGCCAGAGTTTAAATCGTAATAAATTAAAATTTCCAAAAAAAATTGTAATCTACATCTATGAGAAACTGAGTATTTTCAATACATATGATTGAATATGGCTCTTCAGTATTGTATAGATTCTTCTGAGATGTGGGCTAAAGGCAATTACATGCTACTCAACCTGAACAAAATAGTGGTAATTTCGGTCACGCGTTAAACTTATCTGTCATTCTTCTTTTATGACATTAGTGGCTGAAGAATCCAAAGAGAGGGTGCTATTCACGATTTTGGTGTTCTCGTAGACTCCAAGTAGATCTTCTCTTAACATGTAAACTGTGTTGTATCAAAAGCTAGGATGAACTTTTGTCTCGTCACGTGGATCGCAAGACATTTCAATGGCAAGCACGCTTGTTTAACACTGTCCAAGTCCTTGGTTCGAAGTCACCTTGAGTTGAAGTCACCATTGTTAATTGAAATGGGGACCGGGTGTACACAGATGCAGCCATCGAGGACGTCTAGATGAAATTCTTCTCATGGATGGAGTGGAAGTTTCCGAAGCTTGTTGAAGTGGAAACGCGTGTATACCTGAATTTATCAAACTGTGCTCGTTGTGCTGTGACTGACCTGCATTTTTTTTTTTTTTTTTTTTTTTTACAGAGTGCTTCATGTTCATGCTACGCTGGTTCAGTTGAGGCTATTGGTCTTAGAGTTCTAGAGTATACCTTTCGATCAAGATATCCAATTGTTTGATCATACTTTAGAGTATGATTCAGTGGTCAGATGTGCTAGCATTGCAAACAGGCTTCACAATCTAGATTTTTTTGACAACCATAATGGATTTATAAGGTGCTGAAAACAGCATCTAATTCTTGATTGTGTAACTAAACTCACGCTCAGTAAGTTAAGCACTATTTCTTAAGTGTTGCATGTTTTGGCCTCAAGGCTGTTTTGGATACTTGGGTATTTGGTGAACAACAAGGAGATGGTTTATCAGCTACACTTCAGAACGGAATCAAGTTGTTGAAATAAAACATACTAGCCAGGGAGAAACAGAAAAAAATCTGAATATACATCAAGAATGCCGCAAATACTTAACAATTATTAGACAGTATTGTGCAAACCGAGAGCAATTCACATATCACTTCCCGTAAGTTATTTGTAATATCTTCTAGTCGTCCAATCACTCGTATTTATTGTTGACAGACATACGTTAAGAATGCAAAATGATGGCCGCATTATTACTATAGAATGCCAATTCACAAAAACATATTAGGAGGATTTTATGTTTTTGCTAAAGAAAAATTTTAGTCGTAGAACATCCAGTTTTATTTTTTAAGAAAGGAGTTTACCTTTTATCCTTAGATGAATTAATACTCAACATTTAAAAATTTTTGAACTGTGATATAAGATTTGTTTTTGAATTGATGTTATTTTCTTTTCAGAGTCATAATCTTAATTGGCACGTAGTTCCAGGCAGTTTTCTAACTTTAAAATATTCAAATAATTATTTATAATTTGAAATACCATATAAATCACCTCTACTAAGGGGTAATATGAGCGCTCGCTTCAACACATTTGAAGTATTATGTAATTCAGGATACAAGCTACTGTAAAAGCGGAACATTGTGAAGGGGAATCGAACTTAAAACTGTTTCAATGTTACAAGTTTAAGACAGTAAGCCTGCGAGTGTTGAGTAACTTCACCTACCGGTTACAACCGACTAGTGGGTCATTTGCCCTCCACTTTCACAGCAGTCAGCTGCAGTAACCTGAGTTAATGTGGCCTGTAATAATTTATTATAAATACATTTAAACTGATCCTGATAAGAAACGTTGTTTCTTTCATTTATAAAACATGATATGAATCTAATAGCATACATGATGCAAGCCCAACCGATTCCTGGGCGATTTTCCCTGATAAATTGGTTGAGGTGCTATTGGTTAAGCCTTGTAAAACTGCGAGGGCCGGACATTCAGCCCGGACGGGCTGAATGTCCGGCCATGCAAAACAGGTAAAATATTTTTTACATTTTCACAATTTGGGCTAGTTCTCCGGATACCGAGCCCAACCAAAACGCCTCCTTCACTCATTAATAAACGATAACATTTATGAGTCATTTTTAACTTATATGTATGACGTTATAAGTTAAAAATGACATATCACATTTTTATAATAATATTTCTTTGATTATTTTGTACCGAAATGACCTGTTAAAGCTGGAAGCAAAAATAGTTCTATTCCATCCTACAAATTCTATAAAAACTTATAACATGGAACCTGTTTTCATAATTGAAACACTGCGGGAGGAATATAGTTTTGTAAGCAGATTCGGGAGTAATTTTTAGTTAATTTTAGATAATAACATAAATTTTTACTTCTTATTTCAGTTAGTTAACGCTTAAGTATAGAATTTTCCAACAAAAGTGTCAACTGTCAAAATAATTTATAACAGGATTATAAAATAATTATTATGTGTATATTAGTTTATTTCTGCATTTACTATTACTATTGTTAGTTTATTAATATTTATTATGTTTTCTGTATATTATACTGTCGCTGATTCTCCCTTGTGTGATACTTCATATTATTATATATAATATTAGTAAGCATGCTTTTTCATATTTTCTATTTACTAAATTTCAAATTAAAAATTTCTTGAGTTGAGAGTTAGAGATTTATTTTCATTTTAAGTCATTTGTTGTTTGCATTGCATTTGTCATTTGTGTTTTTTTGTGGGGCAAACAGTCAAGAACATTCGATGATCTATGTACAAATGTAATCGGGCTATTGCCTATTTTATTACATGTATGAATAAAGAAATGAATAAAAACAAAAAATCAATGAATTCTCCAAAATCAACCAAAAACTTTAAACATGTAATAAGTTTAAATAAGAGTTTACATTGTGTAATTAGTTTTAAATGCATACTAAGTTATGTAATCTAACTCGTAAATTTCAAATTGGTAATAAAGATATAGAAAAGAGTTAAATTTGACAAATGCATTATCAAAGTCCTAAGAGGAATAAAATTAAGTAGGTTTACTTTGGTTATTTTTAAATCTTCTTTGGTAATTTTTAGATCTTTTTATTTATTGATCTTTTGTAGACCTTGATTGTCCGTTTTTCCTTTTCCTCGTAATTAAACATATCATGTGGCGTAGGAATTCAACCCACTTGTACGAGTAAAAGTGGCAAATCCTCCAGTTAGACTCGCTCTCTCACGTTCAGTAGCGATTCTCGGTCTCTGTTTCACAAACACGCCATCAAATTAAATGAAAGAATTCATGAGCTTTCTAAATAAGCTGAAGCCTAAGTCAAGTTTCGTGTTCTGGAGTTAGGCTACCTGGTTTTAAGTCAATCCAATTTTAAGAGAGGACGGAACCTTTTGATTGTTCCGGTGAATGAAAATTTTAAGGCATGCGTGTGTGGTCGATTTGGCAACGCCTTGTTATTTAAGGCTTTTTATAGTGTGGACGAGTTCCTTACACATAACTTCATGACCATCTAATTGGCATAACTCACACCGGAAGTGTAGTGGCTACTTACTTAGATATGAATGAAAGTGTGACTTAGGTTTGTGAAAGAGGGCAGAATAAATGGGGAATGTTTAGTTAAGTTAGATAGGTTGACGATTACGATGGAGTTTTTTTGTAAAAAGTTTATGTAATAAAGTAATAACTTAACCTGTTAAAAATAATATAGTTTTGAGTGAGGTGCGATTGGCTGGCCTCGTAATACGATTAGAAAGCCCTCCCTTTCAACGGAAATTAATTAATGTTCCTGTGTTAATTTGCAATCGTTGCTGAAAGTGAACAAGACGACAGTTCACTGAATATGTAAGGAACATGAACAAGGCACCTTTGTCACAATTCAACGACAGACCTTTCAAAGCTGCAACTCTAGTTGTGAGATTTTCATAACAAAGAAGCATGTGTTAATTAGTTCGAGCGGCGTCTGTCGACAAGAACGCACTAAGAATTTTTAGCATTTTGCCCAACCGTAGTAGTTGACGCAGCCTGTCTCTCACAAGTACGCCGACTTGGTCATTGTTCCATGGTTCGGCGACATAGTACTGGAGATTTATACAAATAAAATTGAGTGATGGTGAAGCCAAATTATGACATGTTTTACTAGCATTTTCTATCAATTTGATGTAAATAAAAGTAATCGACTCATAATCCAACCAAAAACGTAAAGAAACCAAAATATAGTTATTTACACTTGTACCCAAGGTTCCAGTTTGGGCCTCCCAAACCCATAAGACAATGTTACAGGTACTTACTGTGTCCATGTATCAAAATATGATGATACTTGTACCCAAGGATCCAGTTTGGGCCTCCCAAACCCATAAGACAATGTTACAGGTACTTACTGTGTCCATGTATCAAAATATGATGACACTTGTACCCAAGGTTCAAGTTTGGGCCTCCCAAACCCATAAGACAATGTTACAGGTACTTACTGTGTCCATGTATCAAAATATGATGATACTTGTACCCAAGGATCCAGTTTGGGCCTCCCAAACCCATAAGACAATGTTACAGGTACTTACTGTGTCCATGTATCAGAATATGATGACACTTGTACCCAAGGTTCCAGTTTGGGCCTCCCAAACCCATAAGACAATGTTACAGGTACTTACTGTGTCCATGTATCAGAATATGATGATACTTGTACCCAAGGATCCAGTTTGGGCCTCCCAAACCCATAAGACAATGTTACAAGTACTTACTGTGTCCATGTATCAGAATATGATGATACTTGTACCCAAGGTTCCAGTTTGGGCCTCCCAAACCCATAAGACAATGTTACAGGTACTTACTGTGTCCATGTATCAAAATATGATGACACTTGTACCCAAGGTTCAAGTTTAGGTCTGCCAAACCCATAAGACAATGTTACAGGTACTTACTGTGTCCATGTATCAGAATATGATGACACTTGTACCCAAGGTTCCAGTTTAGGTCTGCCAAACCCATAAGACAATGTTACAGGCACTTATTGTGTCCATGTATCAGAATATGATGACACTTGAACCCAAGGTTCAAGTTTGGGTCTGCCAAACCCATAAGACAATGTTACAGGTACTTACTGTGTCCATGTATCAGAATATGATGACACTTGAACCCAAGGTTCAAGTTTGGGTCTGCCAAACTCATAAGACAATGTTACAGGTGCTTACTGTGTCCGTTGATCTGAATATGATGACACTTGTAACCATAGTATCACGCTGGCACCTGCCAGAGCCATGCGAGAGAATTACAGATACAATATTAACTCTGTCCGAAGAACTAAACATATCTATACTTGTCTTCTAACCACGGCTCATCGTTGAGCCTAACAAAGCCTTATGAGAATGTGACAGGTACTTACTGTGTCCGTTGATCTGAATATGATGACACTTGTAACCATGGCACCGGGGCGGAAGACTGTGGAGTACTGGCGTGAAGACTACTTTCTCTGAAGGCCACCCCACCACTCCTTATGCTCCTGACGGCTTTCGTTTTCATCCTGCAGCGTGGTTGTTGGCTGTTGGGTTTCTAAAACCCTTTTGTGTTCGCCAAATTATCCTTATATCGTTCTATAGAGGTCCTTTATATGGACTTGTATTGTCGTCATAAGCAAAGGTGACAGTGGGCTTGTTTTTATTAGATATTGGTGTTTTTTTCATAGACATTAAAGTGGTTCGTGTTGTTTGAATGGAGTCCTTTTGTGTTTTGGGTTCTTACAACTTGTTGAATTTTGATTTTCACAACTTTGAACATTGTTTAAGTCGGTTCGTCTCCTAGTATATGCCTGTGTATGTATGATTTTTTATTCATTATTTATTTGGAAATAATGCCCCTCTTATATAATGACTTTATGACTGCAACAAAGTCACAATTTATATTTAATACATGTTTACATTTAATTTGGTCTCATGAATCTTTTTACATATAATAATAATAATAATAAATCCTTTATTGCATGGACAATATAAAAAATATTGTATCGCAAACGTCAGTATTAAAATTAAATAACCTAAGGCTTTAATTTAAACAATCATTCATAACAATAAATACACACAAACATACATACAAGGAGGGCATTCACACAAATCTACCTATAGTGTTTGAAACTCGCACAAAAGTCAACGGGATGTGTCTAGCCAATTAAGTTGGTCTCCCAGTCGTGTGCTAGGAACTCTCCGATGCTGTAAAAAGCCTGGGACAACAGTATGTCTCTCAAGCGGGTCTCAAATATTTTTGAATTTGGAGCAATTTTAATTTCTTTAGGTAAGCTGTTAATCATGGTAATAATATCATGAGACCAAATTCTTTTTACTACTATACCTAATATATGTTTCCTTTACTTAATGTATTTTTGTGATCTTAGATATGCAAAATTAAGATAGACAATATTGACCGATACCAAGCCAACGTCAAGTTTTTACTAATAAATCGCCCACACACTGTCTAAGCCTATGTGGCTCAAGATATACAGAATGATTTTTTCTCAATGGGAATGAATTAGTTGATATCCCACTTACTTCATAACCCATTTCTATCGGTAATCCACTTACTCTATAACCCATTTCCATTGGTGATCCACGTCTCTCATAGCTCATTTCCATTGGTATACCACGTCTCCCAAAACTCGTTTCCATTGGGAGTCCTCGTCCCTGAACTCATTTCCATTGGCAACTGACGTACCCCATAACCCATTTCCATTGGTAACCCACGTCTTCTAAAACGCATTTCCATTGGAAGCCCTCATCCCTCAAAACTCATTTCTATTGGTAACCCACGTCTCCCATAACACATTTCAATTGGTAACCCACGTATCCCAAAACCCATTTCTATTTGGAGCCCTCGTCCCTCATAACCCATTTCCATTGGTAACCCACGTTACCATAATCCTATTTTCATTTACTTGTGTTTGTTTTTTACGTATTATTTTGTTAAAATACGTAGAAATGTTCCATTTGATTCTTGTAGACGACGTGTCATCTACAATGTCGTCATGACAACAATTAGTTATGGAGACAGATGTAGGTGATGATGGACAGGATGATGGATGTAGCTCCACAGGAGCCCTAAGCCATCATCAGATAGTTGATGTATTGTACTGGCCTGACAGATGGGGAACACTCTCTCTTGCAAGGTCCACCAAAACCGAAAGTGTAAAAGTGATCTGGACGAAAATTCGGCCCTTATGCGCAGCTGCAGTCCGGGTAATCCCTGCAATCAGGAGAACTATCTTTCCTCGAAGAAAGGGAGTCATTGGCACGAAGTTGCTAGCCGTCTTCCGGGACATTGGAGAACGTTGGTTTACCCAAGGTTCCTATGCTTGCGGTTTTAACAAAGCTGAGTGGGTACAGCTTGACCTAGTTCTGTAATGGGTGCGAGTACATCAGTTTTTATTCACTTAGGACTGAAGAAGTGGCGTCGTCAAACTACATTCATGTTTGGTTTAATCCAAGTCAGTGAACGCAATTCCGTCCAGTGGTCGGTCAGTTGAGAATGTAAGAATATTGAGTAGGCTAAGTGTAGACGTAACGTCAGCGAGCGAGGTGGACTGGACCAGTTTTTCACTTTGTTGAAATCATTCCCGGTATATTATGCAGTAGTTAGGCCTGAGACACACACTGATGATACATCATTCCCGCTAGATTATGCAGTAGTTAGGCCTGAGACACACACTGATGATACATCATTCCCGCTAGATTATGCAGTAGTTAGGCCCGAGACACACACTGATGATACATTATTTCTGCGCGTAACTAAACAGAACAATTAGTTAGTTGTTTGTCGTAGAGGTAAACTTCTCTCGTGACCAGAGAAAGAGAGAAAATTTTTATCTCATTGACTTTTTAATTCGTTCTTCAAAAGTCTTTGGAAATCTACTCCAGAATGTGTTTTTTACCCACCCACCCGCACTTACATGTATAGTATTGATAAGTTAGTACTTAGATAGTACAGTATTTAGGCGTTTTTTCCCGATCGGATTAATTAACAATTCCCACCGTATAAGTCGCGCCATCTAAATTCCGCTCTGGGTGCCTCGCTCTGAGTGAGGGCGCGGATGGGGGGTGCGCGGGTGAAAATGACTGTCAGCTAGACAACTTGGGTTTTCTGTGAAAAAAGCCAACCAAGTTTAGAGTCAGTCACAAACTTTCTTCTGTACAGTAACTCACAAAATACTCCTTTATACTGGCACCCAGCAGTTGATAAGGCAATAAATCTACCCTTGTGCTCGGGCCGGAGAGGGACAATAGGAAACGCGTGCAGACCTATAGACGTAGTATGTAGTTTGGCTAGTAGCGGCCAACCCAGAGTGGGACTTAGCTGGCGCGACTTATACCAGCAGTAGTGCGAAGGAGGGTGTTGGTAGTTACACACTGAATAGAAAAATAAACGCTCGTTTTATGTAGGCTAACTAGAATCTATATTTCCGGTGACAACCGCGTCAAGGTGCTATCTACACGATTTACAAGATAACCAGACGTTTCGGCCACGCTGTGATGTGGCATCCTCAGTGGTATCAGTGATGCTAATGTGATGCTATGCTGCAACACCACAGCATGGGCAAAATGTCTGGTTGTCATATAAATAATGTAAATAGCACCGTCACGTGGATGTCACAAGAAAATGTGAATTGTAGTTATGACACCGGCCACTTAAGCTTAAGATCTAAGAATCGTTTTATTTAACGCTGTTTTCTCTACCGATTACGAATATGCAGTATACGTAATGAAATGCACGCTTGCACACAAGACGTTATTTCTACCGTCGTCAGCTATAGTTTGTTGTGTTGTTTTAGTAATTAGTGGTGGTGATTATTAATTTGTGTAATTAGTTGTGAAAATATTGTCATTAACATCTAACAGATCATTCATTTAGTTCCAGACCACGTTGGATAAAATCATTGTTCTTGGGAATAAAATCTTGGACGTATTTAAAGATAAGAGATATTTTTACAAGTCAATTCTCGACCCATTTCTGACTAACTTATCCTAATATGTTATTTACCATTGAAAATGTTGTAATTTCTGTTAAATTATGGTGCCTGGCCTCCGGAGGGTGGCTATTAATAGCTCCCATTAACATTGTATATATGGCCATCGTAGGTTATTTGCCGTGAACGTAGTCTCTCCGTGATATATCGATAAATAATTGTTATAAACCAAAATAGTTATCCAATTTGTGTTCAGAATGAACAAATACATGGAATTAAAACATAAATTATTAAAATATCACGAAAAATAACGGTGATAAATTGAATAATTACATTTTAAAACATTTTAGAATTTTCGATATTTTAAATGAAATGTTATGTCATCGGAATGAAACGTGTTTTCTCAGAAAATATAGACCTGATTCTAGCCACTGGCGGTACAAAAGTCATGATTGGTGAAGCATCTAAAAACTGCATAAATACCAACTATTGGAAACCCCACTTGCCCATTTTCTGCAGAAACGTCTTCATTTCCTCTGAAAACCAATCATGCCTAGTAAACGAGCTAAAGTTATTAAATATTATGCCTAATAATCAGCTTGGTATTAAATAAAATAAACAAAGTGATTATCATAATATTGAAGCTTTAACATATTATACATATAAAGCTGTAGTAAATTATTGCAAAATGATTCATATTTATTTAAATAGTAACGTCATAATAATAAAGAATTACACGTGCGTCTGGCCTTACCTATAGTAGGCGTGCTGTAGCCATATTGCCTATCCGCCCCTTAATACTTCTCAAGTTTTACGCAGGCTGTAGCCATATTGCCTATCCGCCCCTTAATACTTCTCAAGTTTTACGCAGGCTGTAGCCATATTGCCTATCCGCCCCTTAATACTTCTATAGTTTTACGCAGGCTGTAGCCATATTGCCTATCCGCCCTTAATACTTCTCAAGTTTTACGCAGGCTGTAGCCATATTGCCTATCCGCCCCTTAATACTTCTCAAGTTTTACGCAGGCTGTAGCCATATTGCCTATCCGCCCTTAATACTTCTCTAGTTTTACGCAGGCTGTAGCCATATTGCCTATCCGCCCTTAATACTTCTCAAGTTTTACGCAGGCTGTAGCCATATTGCCTATCCGCCCCTTAATACTTCTCAAGTTTTACGCAGGCTGTAGCCATATTGCCTATCCGCCCTTAATACTTCTCTAGTTTTACGCAGGCTGTAGCCATATTGCCTATCCGCCCCTTAATACTTCTCAAGTTTTACGCAGGCTGTAGCCATATTGCCTATCCGCCCCTTAATACTTCTCAAGTTTTACGCTGGATGTAGCCATATTGCCTATCCGCCCCTTAATACTTCTCAAGTTTTACGCAGGCTGTAGCCATATTGCCTATCCGCCCCTTAATACTTCTCTAGTTTTACGCAGGCTGTAGCCATATTGCCTATCCGCCCCTTAATACTTCTCAAGTTTTACGCAGGCTGTAGCCATATTGCCTATCCGCCCCTTAATACTTCTCAAGTTTTACGCAGGCTTTAGCCATATTGCCAATCCGCCCCTTAATACTTCTCCAGTTTTACGCAGGCTGTAGCCATATTGCCTATCCACCCCTTAATACTTCTCAAGTTTTACGCAGGCTGTAGCCATATTGCCTATCCGCCCCTTAATACTTCTCTAGTATTACGCAGGCTGTAGCCATATTGCCTATCCGCCCCTTAATACTTCTCTAGTTTTACGCAGGCTGTAGCCATATTGCCTATCCGCCCATAATACTTTTCTAGTTTTACGCAGGCTGTTGCCATATTGTCTATCCGCCCCTTAGCCGTTACCCAAACTGCCAAACTGCTAAAAAGTCGACAGCTCTTTCACCGTCAGGAACATGTGTTCTATTACAATTGCACGGTTCGTATTTTTTGTTATAACGAATTAAAGTGGACACTGTATGATTATTACATGTCCAATTTAGTGGAGCATACTGTAACTTGATATGAGTTTATTTTATTTTATTTAAAATCGTTCTAAGATAACATTTAATGTTTCACATATCTAACTAAAAAAATATACAGAATATTTCTATATTTATGGTCTAAAAAAATCAATTTATGGTCTACTAAAACAGTTTTCGCCTATCAACTAACACTTAAATTATTGTGAAACATACTTTACTATGGACCGAATGCTTGAAATATAAATCCATGTTTTTTACCTTTTTCGTGGAGCAATACGGTCTCCATAACTCGTGGTGAAACCATATTGCCATATCGGATAGCCATATTGCCTGTCCGCCCCTTGTTCTTTTGTTTCCTGCAATGCTTGTATCTATATTTCCCATCCGCCCCATAATTGATCTCTAGTTCCTTACAAAGCCTGATTTATATTACCTATCTGCCCCTTAATTGTTCCATGCAAGTCCTGTATCTATTTTGCCTATTTGCCCCTTAATAGTTCTCTATTTTCCTGCAAGGCCTGTATCTAAATTGCCTATCTGCTCCTTAATATCACTAGTTCCCTACAAAGCCTGTACCTATAATGCCTATCTGCACCTTAATAGTTCTCTAGTTTCCTGCAAGGCCTGTATCTAAATTGCCTATCTGCTCCTTAATATCACTAGTTCCCTACAAAGCCTGTACCTATAATGCCTATCTGCACCTTAATAGTTCCCTAGTTTCCTGCAAGGCATGTATCTAAATCGCCTATCTGCTCCTTAATATCACTAGTTCCCTACAAAGCCTGTACCTATAATGCCTATCTGCACCTTAATAGTTCTCTAGTTTCATGCAAGTCCTGTACCTTTATTGCCTATTTTCCCCATAATAGTTCTCTAGTTATCTGCAAGTCCTGTATATACATTTGCCCCTTGATGTATACAGGGGCAAATAGAAACGAAACTATTTGCCCCTTGATTGTTCTCTAGATATCTGCAAGGCCTGTATCTATATCGCCTATTTGCCCCTTAATAGTTCTCTAATTATCTGCAAGTCCTGCATCTGTATTGCCTATTTGCCTCTTAATAGGTCTCTAGTTCCATGCAAGGCCTGTATCACTATTGCCTATTTGCCCCAGTTCTCTAGTTCCATGCAAGGCCTGTATCTATATTGCCTATTTACCCCTTAATAGGTCTCTAGTTCCCTGCAACGCCTGTATTTATATTCCCTATTTGCCCCAGTTCTCTTGTTCCATGCAAGTCCTGTATCTATATTGCCTATCCGCCCCTTAATAGTTCTCTAGTTCCCTGCAAGTCCTGTATCTATATTGCCTATCCGCCCCTTAATAGTTCTCTAGTTCCCTGCAAGTCCTGTATCTATATTGCCTATTTACCCCTTAATAGGTCTCTAGTTCCCTGCAACGCCTGTATCTATATTGCCTATTTGCCCCAGTTCTCTTGTTCCATGCAAGTCCTGTATCTATATTGCCTATCCGCCCCTTAATAGTTCTCTAGTTCCCTGCAAGTCCTGTATCTATATTGCCTATCCGCCCCTTAATAGTTCTCTAGTTCCCTACAAGGTCTGAGAATTGATCAGTAATTGATAAATTAACAATTAATAATCGATAAATCTTTTCCTCTTTCGGGATTTCCATTTTTCTGGAGAAAAGTAATCTACCTAGAAACGAAACTAGTTTAAGCAAGCACGCTTAGTGGTACATGTTCTAAACGAATTATGGTACATCAAGTGCGAAAACTTAGCTTTAACTAAGCTGAAATTGTGAAATCATAAATGTACATTTAATTAATACCAACCATCGTGTTATATATAGCTTTAGTATCAAGTAGTTTGTTGTTAAATTTAATTAAAAGAAAATCAATCAAATAAGAAACCTTCATGGTCTAGAGACAAATGAACGTTTTCAAAATTTTTTGAAGATTAATTAAATTATAATATATTTATAAAAGAACTTTCAGAAGTGTGATAAGCAGGTTAACAACAAAAGTGCGTGGGGGTTGAACATGTAAGAAAGACTAACGTTATCGAACAGTTAGGGATGGCAACGATATTTCGTTTTATTAGAAAAATCGATAAATATGTGTCGATATATCGATATATTAGTATCGATTTTTTCTTTCGTTTATATCGTCCATATCGATATTTTGGTCCGATATATCTTATCACTAAATATAGACGTTATTCTCCCTCAAAAACACATTCATATTACCTCTTGTGCTTAGAAAACATGCATTGAAACAATAAAGTAACTATTTCGGTTTTTTCGTCAGTTTAAAGCAGTAAAATTTAGTTTGTTATAGGCCATTAGGTGGAACAGGTGACGATCCTATACCAATGTTATTACATTAATTATTCTTTTACGATTAACATCATAATTAAAGGTATAATTATTCTTATTTTGAATATTTTCATTCAATCCCTTTAGATCACAATTTGTTTCGTGTAGATAAATGTATTCGATTGTTCATACAGGAGGCTATTCTAAATAGTAACAGTAAAAATGATTATATTTTTAGTCATGACATAAGAGTTAGTGCATAATTTTATACAAATAAATCATTTACAATTCGATACATTGGTTATCCGTTACATCAAGATTTTTCTTTCGATATTATCGTTAAATCGATAGTTACTTGGCGATATATGGACAATTTGATATATCGATATATTGAAAATATTTGCCATCCCTATGAACAGTTAGTAGCACTGTATGTGTATGGGTGGATGAGTGGGTTAGTAGCACTGTATGTGTATGGGTGGTCGAGTGGGTTAGTACCACTGCACGTGTATAGGTGGGCGGGTGGGTCTTCACCACTGTACGTGTATGGGTGGGCGGGTTGGTCATCACTACTCTACATGTATGGGTGGGCGGGTGGGTCATCACCACTGTACGTGTATAGGTGGGCGGGTGGGTCTTCTCCACTGTGGGTGGGCTGGTCATCACCACTGAACGTTTATGGGTGAGCAGGTTACCAATATAAACAAATAATAACGGAAACGCCGTGATAAGGTCAGTAGGGACAGTTAGGCAGGCTACGAGAGTAGCACCACGTAGCTCATGTATTCAGGCCCAGCTTTCGTAACAGATCAGGATTATCGTTGACCCAAAGACCTTGTTGGAATGTGAAACTGGCGAGGACGGAGGCGGGTCCGCCAATGTGTATTTCTGGGTCCACCAAGTTTTAGGAAAGGCTGGAACGACATTAATAACAAATGTTTTTATATTCATATGACGTCATTTTAAAAATGCTAGAATTTTATGTCTTAAATGAGATTGTACGAATATATTATCTTATAAATGATTTCACCCAAAACAACTTGAGAAATGAATAAAACCTAATTTCAATGAACGCCGTCTGTGACGGCGGACTGTCTGTCCGTAACGGGTTGGGTCTGTTTGTCACTGACGGGTTAGGGGCTTTTCGTCAGTGACGGGTTGGGGGCTGTCTGTCAGTGACGGGTTGGGGTCTGTTTGTTAGTAACGGGTAAGTGTCTGTCTGTAAGAAGACGAGGAAGAGATTGTCTGCCAGTGACGGTTTTGGAGTAGGGGGAGCTCTTTCTTAGTGATAGTTTGGGGGCTGTTTTCAGTGACGGGTTGGGAGTTGTCCGTCAGTGACGGGTAGAGGGGATGACTGCCAGTGATGGAATGGGGGCTATATATTATTAGTGGGTGGGAGGGAGGTGACTCAATTACGGATACCAGTGTGCTTAATCTTTCTTAATCTGAGGCTGGTCGTCAGTGACAGATTGGGGGCTGTCTTTATGGCGGTTCGGCTGGCTTTAGGGCAATTAAATTCCGCTTGTATCGCTGACTGTACGTCTGACCTCGATCAACTCATACACAGACAGTTGACCCCTCCCCCTCCCTTGGGATGGGCGGGGTATAACTGCAGGAAGTCGTTTAAGCCGATACTGCGGGTGCGGGTGCTGTGTCTCGCTGTACGTGTGCGTAGCGGTTGGATTGTAATATTATAACATGCGGGTAAAAGTACAACCAAAAGTTAAGTTTATAAAGTTCAATTTTGTCAATTTTGTAAATTATGTGATATTTAAAAGCATACGATGCCAAACACGACATGGTATTTCTCATCGTAATAAAATAAAAGCAAACATATAACATTAATTATTTTTAATCAAATTTACTAATTTAGAGTAAAATTACATAATTTAAAATAACTTATGAGCAAGGCCAGTTCAATGAGGGTCTGTTTTTAAAATTTGGGAATAGTCGGCAAAATAGTTTCTTAATTCTGCATGTACCAAGAAAGCCCAAATTCGTATCTTTATTTATAACTATAAACATAATTTTAATGAAAGAACTACTTGGGAGGCATTTAATAGCTGATATAAAGTCATTGATATCGAGAAGAAAAAAATCTAAATTTTTTGACCAAACAGCCTTAACGGAACGGTTTCTGTCAGTGACGGATTTGGGGGCTACTTGTTTGTCACTGCATCGGTCGAAAAATCAAGCGATGTGCTACTGGTACACGCAATTCAGGACTTATAACAACTTCTTAGTAAAGAGTAAACATTCCGAAACAGTTTTTATTTGCGTAGTGGTTATGTGTTACTCATCTATGTCCAGTGTACGTTACGCTTTGTGTTTACTTCAGTGAACTTCCTGACTTCCTGTGCTCGCTGTCTCACGCACACGCATACCACCTCCCTCGTACCTCAATCACACGCCGCCGTGATTTCTCATTAACGGCGAGCATTGGGGCTTCACTATAAAGTCTCGTTTGGTGGGTTTTCACAACTTCCAACATCAAATTAAAACCAATATACGAAAAACAATTAAAACGGTGAAATTGCATTTATATAAGTTTGTGGGTATAATTTATAGATGACTCGAGCTGATAAAAGACTTATGGTGAGTCGCTTTCGCACTGGTGTGGTCATGATTCCCTCTGACGAAAAGGTAGCTCTGCGACTGTCTTAAAAATAAATCGTCCTTCGTCCGAAATCAATTGGATAATTTGATTTGTTATAATTTTAATTGTATAATGCTTGTATCTGGACAAAACCCAATCGCTAATACAAGCTATGCGATTGATGTATGAGATCGATGGTTACCTGTATTTGTCCTTTTATACCATGCCTACCGGTGTCGGTGTAAGTACTCCGGTTAACTGCAGTAATGAGGCTGATTCCGGAAGGAATATGGCAGCATAAACTGGCCTTCTTCTAGTTACGAACTGTCAGATGTAATCTTCTTGGACTCCAGAGGGAGACTTGCTTTTTACCATCGTACCTCTAATCAAATCAAATATCTTTATTGTTGTTGACAATATAATTGCATAATAAACGTCATTACATTAAATTAAAATAAATGAGCTTATAAATCCATTTAATAATTAAAAACTAGTGATCCATTATACTGGTAACCAAACTACATATTATCATTAAAATATTCCACTAGACTGTAATATTCTTTTTCAATGAGAAGTCCATTGAGATGATTCTTTTTAAATTTAGGAAAATTAGGTTCTCCCTTTAATCCTTTTGGCAGTTTGTTAAATAATTTGATACATGAATAGTAAACCTGTTTTTCAAAGTGAGAAGATGAATGTCCAGAAGTGAGCATGTCTGTGTACTCCTAAGCATAGGTTGGTTGGTGAGGGCAAAGGAAAAAGATTTATATTTTTCTTTAGAAATACTAATGATTCATTTATATAAATGCTAGCAAAAGTTAAGAGATCGTTCGCTCGAAAGATGCCTCTGCAAGTTGATGAACTTTCCATCCCCAAAATGATTCTTATCGCTTTCTTCTGAATTACAAACAATTTCTTTGTGTGAGAGCTTTCATAACCCCAAATTGGAATACCGTAGGACAGGTGAGGTATGAAACACCCATGATAAGCAAGCAGCAGCATTCTACTATTGGAATAAAAAGATATTCTGAGAAGGAGGAATAGACAACTATTTAATTTTGTTGATACTTTAATAATATGCTCCTGGAATTTAAGATTAGCGTCGAAAACTATTCCCAGAAAATTAGCACTAGCACTAGATTCAATGAAAGTGTCTCCTAAGAGTAAATGATTGATATTTTGAGCAACAGAACATGATTTGGAAAAATCAATTAACTTTGACTTGTCTTCATTTACAAACAAAAAGTTATCGACCATCCACTGAACAAGAGAATTTCCTTTTGTGAAGGCGTCGACCTCAAGTTGATCTAAAGATGTATCATCAGCAAATAGACGCAGGTTTGTGGACGAAACACTACTTGTAATATCGTTGATAAACAGGAGAAACAGTATAGGGCCCAGAATGGACCCCTGAGGCACCCCTGTTTGAACAAAGGACACATTTGATTCAAAGACCCGAAGACAACCAGAACAGTCAATGTAGGGTACCTCAACAATTTTCTTTCTGTTCAGCAGATAAGAAGATATCTAGTCAAAGGGGTTTCTCCAAAATCCGAGATATTCCAACTTATTCAACAGTAGTGAATGATTAACAACGTCGAAAGCCTTTCTTAGGTCAAGAAATATGCCCACAGTATGGAGACGGTTATCCAGGGAGGTAGAGACATATCTTATAAAGTCAAACATTGCATTGAGAGTGGACATACTTGTTGGAATCCGTATTGTTGAATACAGAAAATATGATAATCGATTTAGAACAATTTTTTCAAACCCTTTTGAGTAGGTTGACATAATAGTAATGGGCCTAAAATCCTCTGGTTTTTTAGAATAGGTTTTTGGTATAGGTTTTACCATGCCCAGTTTTAAGAATGAAGGGAATTTACCAGATTCGAATGATTCATTAACAAGATGAGTAAGTGGTGGTACGAGAGAAACAGAGCAGGATTTGAGTAATTTAGATGACATTTGGTCTTTGCTTGATGAGTTACTGGCTTTTAGTGTTGTTATTACGGACATTACCTCTCGTTCGTCAGTGGGGAACAGAGCAAAAGTTGATGGTATTTGTTTCAACGAAGCAGAAAGCAATCTGGGGTGGATTGGCCATTCCGTAGGCGTGACCTAAAAAAACGTATTCTAAAACACGTATTTTAAAAAAGTGTGAAAGAAATTGGCGACTTTTTGCAGATCTTCGGAAATATAATTCTTCTCATTTTCAATAAGAATCCTACTAAACGGTTTGGTAGACTTACCAGGCCTATTCTCGTTTACATCATTCTACACACCTTTCTCAACTTTACGACTGTTCTCAATAGTTTAAAGCATTAGAGAAGCTTTAAAATAATATATTTCTGTTCTAAATTTGTTTTTCTGTGCCAAGTAACTTTTTTAGGGGGTTAGTTGAATGAAATTGTTTTGTTAACTGGTATACGAAGATCACTCTCTCACGCATAATAAAAACATCTGAATTTAATACCACCTTTTCAGATGTCTTTTTGCTTTTGATTTTAGTCTTTTTTTCTGGAAAAATTAGGTCAAAATAATAAGCCAAAGTAGAAATAAATAATTCAAATTTGTCATCAATAGAGTTGAGACTATACACATCCTCCCAGGTCTCTCTTTGAAGAACGTTGCTGAACAGTTTAATATTGTCATGAGTACAGGAACGGCTCAATTTAAATACCGGTTTGTTTATGATTGGAACTTTACTATAAAAATTGCAAACTTGTGCATAATGGTCCGATATGCCTGTAATTAGTACTGAGGATGCAAACTGGTTAGGTAAGATATTTGCTAAGCAAAGCCCCATGTAATTGAGCAGTTTTATTTGGGGCTCTGTAGACAGTCAGAATCAAGTATGTGAGGTCCTGTGTTTCCAGTTTGACAGCGGACAGCTCATAACACCCCTCTATACAAAATGGGCTAACATCGACCACACAGAATTTGATGTTATCACTTACTAGTATTAAGGTCCCACCTCTCCGCATTCTGCTACGACAAAACCCTGTAGCCACAGTGTAACCTGTAAATGTCAAAGCTTCAAATTCATCCATGGTCAAGAAATGCTCGGACAAGCAAATTATATCAGGGTTTTACAGATCAGCCAAGAATTCAATTTGATGGGTTTTTTGATGTTAGGCCCCAAATGTTTCGGTGGATCAATTTAATTGGGTTTGAGTCATGTGCTTGTGAGGTGCGGTGCAGGGCTTTGAACCTGTCACGGACCTTTCCCTACTGAGCAGGCCATCCCCAAAAAATAGCTCTTGTTTTAAAGGTTTTAGTTGTATTATTACTTAAGTTATTATTTAAGTGTCTATTATTACCTGTGTTAGTGTGATGTTTTGAGTGGGTATTATTGATGAATTTTGTAAGTGATCACTGTGGCAATCTTCATTTGGTATACAATGTGAAGGTTTTAATAAGTTAATAACTGATTTATCAATAATCTTTTCCCTTTATGATTAAAGTGTAAGCCAAACTTAGTATTCAGATGTGATTTGAAAAGGTTGTTTAATGGTACAAAACCTACATGATAAAAAGAAGAAGTACATTTATATATTTCACTATTAATATATTTTATGGCCTGGTTAAGTTCTGGCATATCCCATCTATAAGGAAACCAACAAAAATTAGCCTAGTGTTTATTATTTCTATCGCTAATTTGTTTTATTAGCGTTGTTATGCTATTGTCATCATTTGTAGAGCCACTAACTATAGAGTCAAGATGTTTGTCCCAGCAATCCCTCAACGACTTGACAGAAATCTACCACCACCTGGCCAACCGGAAAGTCTCGTGAGATCTCAATTGTTTTCAAACATTTCCCCATAGGTAGACAATATAATCAAATAACTTGTCGTTCTTCTTTTCGGCTTCTTCCACCTCCTTGGGACAGTCGCAGTACACGCGAACCGATAGATCCAGTTGTGCCCTGTCAAGGTATAAGTCTAGCGTAACTTGTCGTAATACACAACTACAGATAAGTAAGTCGACTTCTTCCACCTCCTTGGGACACTTGCAGTGCACGTGAACCGATAGATCCAGTTGTTCCCTGTCAAGGTATAAGTCTAGCGTTACATGTTATAATACACAACTACAGATGAGTAAGTCGACTTCTTCCACCTCCTTGGGACAGTCGCAGTACACGCGAACCGATAGATCCAGTTTTTCCCTGTCATGATTTAAGTCTAGCGTAACTTGTACACGCGAACCGATAGATCCAGTTGTTCCCTGTCAAGATATAGGTCTAGCGTAACTTGTCGTAATACACAACTATAGATGAGTAAGTCGACTTCTTCCACCTCCTTGGGACAGTCGCAGTACACGCGAACCGATAGATCCAGTTGTTCCCTGTCAAGATATAAGTCTAGCGTAACTTGTCGTAATACACAACTATAGATGAGTAAGTCGACTTCTTCCACCTCCTTGGGACAGTCGCAGTACACGCGAACCGATAGATCCAGTTGTTCCCTGTTAAGGTATAAGTCTAGCGTTACATGTCATAATACACAAGTATGGTTGAGGAAGTCGACTTCTTCCACCTCCTTGGGACACTTGCAGTGCACGCGAACCGATAGATCCAGTTATTCCCTGTCAAGGTATAAGTCTAGCGTAACTTGTCGTAATACACAACTATAGATGAGTAAGTCGACTTCTTCCACCTCCTTGGGACAGTCGCAGTACACGCGAACCGATAGATCCAGTTGTTCCCTGTCAAGATATAAGTCTAGCGTAACTTGTCGTAATACACAACTATAGATGAGTAAGTCGACTTCTTCCACCTCCTTGGGGACAGTCACAGTGCACGCGAACCGATAGATCCAGTTGTTCCCTGTCAAGGTATAAGTCTAGCGTAACTTGTCGTAATACACAACTACAGATGAGTAGGTCGACCTCTTCCACCTCCTTGGGACAGTCGCAGTACACGCGAACCGATAGATCCAGTTGTTCCCTGTTAAGGTATAAGTCTAGCGTTACATGTCATAATACACAAGTATGGTTGAGGAAGTCGACTTCTTCCACCTCCTTGGGACACTTGCAGTGCACGCGAACCGATAGATCCAGTTATTCCCTGTCAAGGTATAAGTCTAGCGTAACTTGTCGTAATACACAACTATAGATGATTAAGTCGACTTCTTGTACCTCCTTGGGGCAGTAGTAGTGCACGCGAACTGATAGATCCAGTTGTTACCTGTCAAGGTCTAAGCCTAGCGTTACTTATTACATGCACACCAAGGCTTAGCAGCTTTCTTTTTTTAATGCTCACCTGTTTCATAACCAAAGTACTTTCTCTGTTACCTGTGTACAACCTACAACCTTCCAAGGTCATCGGGCGACATTGGTAGCACTTTCCCATCCTACAAACCTTCCGGGCCACCAGTGTCCGGTGGGAATTTTTTACAGTCGGGCTTGTGTCGATAAGCACGTCGGATGTTATAGCCGGCCATTCGAATGCAACAAGTACTTTTCCTTTTAGCGTATATATCCGGAAGATTACATCCGAACTTAACTCCGATTACAGAGAATGAAATACATTACATCAAGTAATTATTTTTGACAATTTTTAAACCTAAATAATGAAATAGGTGCCTATATTTTATCAAAATTAACTGTTAGAAGAGGCATGCCATACTGTTTATATGCATACATTAGCTCCACACATTCTGTTAAATATCAAACTATCAACATAATAATCAGACTGCCCAATGTCAGTTAACACAACATGATAATCAGACTGCCCAATGTCAGTTAACACAACATGATAATCAGACTGCCCAATGTCAGTTAACACAACATGATAATCAGACTGCCCAATGTCAGTTAACACAACATGATAATTAGACTGCCCAATGTCAGTTAACACAACATGATAATCAGACTGCCCAATGTCAGTTAACACAACATGATAATCAGACTGCCCAATGTCAGTTAACACAACATGATAATCAGACTGCCCAATGTCAGTTAACACAACATGATAATCAGACTGCCCAATGTCAGTTAACACAACATGATAATCAGACTGCCCAATGTTAGTTAACACAACATGATAATCAGACTGCCCAATGTCAGTTAACACAACATGATAATCAGACTGCCCAATGTCAGTTAACACAACATGATAATCATACTGCCCAATGTCAGTTAACACAACATGATAATCAGACTGCCCAATGTCAGTTAACACAACATGATAATCAGACTGCCCAATGTCAGTTAACACAACATGATAATCAGACTGCCCAATGTCAGTTAACACAACATGCTAATCAGACTGCCCAATGTCAGTTAACACAACATGATAATCAGACTGCCCAATGTCAGTTAACACAACATGATAATCAGACTGCCCAATGTCAGTTAACACAACATGATAATCAGACTGCTCAATGTCAGTTAACACAACGTGATAATCAGACTGCCCAATGTCAGTTAACACAACATGATAATCAGACTGCCCAATGTCAGTTAACACAACATAATGATTAATATTGGTACGACAAAATAAAATCTAAAAAAAAATGTAGTATTAAAATGAAACAAGTGCTCATTTATATAAGGCAAATCCCTGGCTTACTCACCCACTTTGAGGTTAAGTGTAAGAGAGGACCTAATGGTCCTAACTTTGCCTGGATAAATAAAGAATTTTTCATTTCATTTCACTTACTCATCACTAATTCTCTAACTTCCTATATAAGTAGGAAGCTGAAATTTTGTACACTGTTTCTTTAGTTCTTAAGTAGGACAACTAAAGTATTTTCATCTTGATAATGTACTCCTAAGGGGTAGAAACCGCCCCTAAAAGATTGTTCCTTAAGAATAACATTCTGTTGATTTTAATAAATTATTAACATTTCTTCTTTGAGTTCTTTATTGAAAGATTTTAAATTGAAAATATTTTTTAAATTCTCATATATTCCAATAAAATGATTTATTCTGTGAGGCCTTTCGCCTACAATATAGGCATCTTCAGACATCAACAAAATTCTAATTTTAAAACATTTGTTTACAAAATATAAATATTTTAAACATATGGTAGAGTTAAAAAAATAATTAAATTTAAAGTAAGTATATATAAATATGAATACATAGTAATTTTCATCTAAATTATGCTATATAAACGGAGAATTTTGAATGGGGTGAGGTTCATTATTTACAATTAGTGTATTAAATTTGTTCATGTAGAATGTTTTTGACGCATCTAATAATTGATTTTTGCTAACTTGTTTTAGAATTTCAAATTTTGAGAAGTTTGATTTTAATTTTAAATTAAAATATAACTTTAAATCTAATTATTTTTTAAATCTACCATACGTTTAAAATATTTCCATAATTATATTTTGTAAACAAATGCTTTAAAATTATAATTTTGTTGATGTCTAAAGATCCTACATTGTAGGTGAAAGGTCTCTGAGAATAAATCATTATATTGGAATATATGGGAACTGTAAAATTATTTTCAAATTAATAACAGCTGTTTTGTGAACAAATAAACATGTTTATTTTGTAAGTTTGATATTGTACTATTGATGCATTTTTAATATACCATGAGTTTATTCTTCAGCTGTTAAAAAAAACATGAAATGAACACGTTTGAAATAGTAGTTTATTTACACTAAAAATAGGTAGCAAAGCAAGTAGTGTGAGTGAGATACTGTAAATAAATTTAATATTGTTATTTTACGTTATACAGTTAATCTACTATTATTTGTTGTCAAAAGTCACATGCGGAAGCCGAAGGCCGAGGTGTATCGAGCGCAGTGAGCGTCGGAGTTGGCACGCGAAGCGTGCAGGGGTTTCCCCTAGTAATTATTTTTTATATTTTGAGTAGTGTTCATACTCAAAACAGCTACCCCAAACGTCATAATTTTTTTATCGGATCCAGTTGCGTGATTTAAGATATGAGCTCAGTTTTACTTATTATATTGTACATACTAAGAATTTTCTTGTACAATGTGTAAAAAATTATACTTTACGCTATGGAATAATGAAGAAGAATAATCTTAATGAGTTAGATTTTAATCTATAGGACGTAATTTATAAAAAATATTATTTTTAAGAACTCAATATAGTAATATAACTCAAACATATTATTCCTCAAATTTGACATTTTATAAACATCAAATTTCAATAATACAAAATAACTAAATTGTGGTATCAATAGTTTCTAACTCTAGGTCAGTCCAATGCCTATACATTACTCAAATACAATTGTGCAATATATGCAACTACTAAAAAAAACCTATAAATTAAAAAAATATATATAAATTAAAAATACAAATAAATTACTTTTTCAATATACTTATAAACATTGTAATTTTCGTATGTTTCCTAGCTTGTATTTCGTCTTTCTCTCTGCTGTTAATTTAATATATAATGCAGTAAAACAAAGATGAAGCATTCTGAGCATTTTTGTGCCTTATAAAAATACCAAAGTGGTTGTCAATTTGATAAATTATTGCAGTTCTAAACAGTTTTAAGGGCCTCATGCGGCCAATATGTACGAAATTAAAAATTGAAGTAGTTTTGGAAATTGCTAAGGTTCACGATTTAAAATTCTCGGTGGGAAAATTCAATTCTTTATTTCCAACTTATTTGAATGAAATTTGAAATATATTTCCTATACGTATTTTATAAGTTTGAAACATATTTGCTTACTCAAACATTTGTTTTAAATAAGCTTTATTTAAGTGCCCTTGCACAGAGAGAAATGAAACAGAAGTTGCTTTCTTACGGCAGTTTTAAATAGTTTGTAACTAGTGTACATCATTATGAATCCTGAATATCCAACGGCTATAAACTATCGGAAATGATGAGTTATGGAGAAGATGTGGGCAAGATCCAGTAGCAGCGACAAGCAGGACATGAAATTTTAACTGGATTTGTACATACTCTCCGAGGAGCATAAGATAGCATCAGTAGACAAGGTTGATTGGAACCCACAAGGAAGAAGAAGACGTGGAAGACCAAGAGTTACGTGGAGGAGAACTGTGGAAAAGGAAATAAAAAGAGAAGGCAAGAACTGGGGAGAGATCAAGCAAATGGCTAAGAATCGCGTCAGGTGGAAGTCTTTTGTTGCGGCCCTACGTCCCCCAAGGAATCATGAGGCCTCTAAACCTCCGCGCTAAAAAGTGTAAAAACTGCTTTGCGCGGTCTCAGATCCGTATGAGACGGTTAAAGATACGTATGAGATGGCCACAGATCCGTATGAGACGGTTAAAGATACGTATGAGACGGCCACAGATCCGTATGAGACGGTTAAAGATACGTATGAGACGGCCACAGATCCGTATGAGACGGTTAAAGATACGTATGAGACGGCCACAGATCCGTATGAGACGGTTAAAGATACGTATGAGACGGCCACAGATCCGTATGAGACGGTTAAAGATACGTATGAGACGGCCACAGATCCGTATGAGACGGTTAAAGATACGTATGAGACGGCCACAGATCCGTATGAGACGGTTAAAGATTACATAACTCAGTTTATGCAGTTTACCCACCCGCCACCCATACACGTACAGTGGCATACAATACAAAACCCTCCCACCCATACACGCACTGTGGTATTGACCCACCCACCCACCCATACACCCACTGAACTATTGACCCACCCGCCCACCCATACACGCACTGAACTATTGACCCACCCATACACGTACTGTGGTATTGACTCACCCGCCCTCCCGTACACGCACTGAACTATTGACCCACCCGCCCACACATACACGCACTGTGGTATTGACCCACCCACCCACCCATACACGCACACTGAAATAGTGTGTGTGTGTGTGTGTGTGTGTGTGTGTGTGTGTGTGTGTGTGTGTGTGTGTGCGCGTGCGTGCGTGCGTGCGTGCGTGCGTGCGTGCGTGCGTGCGTGCGTGTGTGTGTGTGTGTGTGTGTGTGTGTGTGTGTGTGTGTGTGTGTGTGTGCGTGCGTGCGTGCGTGCGTGCGTGCGTGCGTGCGTGCGTGCGTGCGTGCGTGCGTGCGTGCGTGCGTGCGTGCGTGCGTGCGTGCGTGCGTGCGTGCGTGCGTGCGTGCGTGCGTGCGTGCGTGCGTGCGTGCGTGCGTGCGTGCGTGCGTGCGTGCGTGCGTGCGTGCGTGCGTGCGTGTGTGTGTGTGTGTGTGTGTGTGTGTGTGTGTGTGTGTGTGTGTGTGTGTGTGTGTGTGTGTGTGTGTGTGTGTGTGTGTGTGTTATATTTTAAATTGTTTTATTACTGCTGAACAAGATTGCATATGTAAGAGATTTCAATACCACTGTTCGTGTACGGGCGGGCGGGTGGGACAGTACCACTGTTCGTGTATGGGCAGGCGGGTGGGTCAATACCACTGTTCGTGTATGGGCGGGCGGGTGGGTCAATTTAAATAAAAATTAGTACCTTTATTTACTGGCCTAAAATTATAATTGAAATATATATTTAAAGATAAAGACTTTTTTGATTAAAATAGCTTTTTAAAATTGTCGAATTCTTCTTTATTTTGATTTTATAGGTTATTGAAGTTACGCAATATTCAAACTAGTGCCAAAATTAAACTAGAACTGTTATTGAAATTTAAAAAAGCGGGTCTAGTAGAAATATATGATGTTTCAATTTAGTTTTGGTTTTATTTCGATATCTTGAATGTTTTAGCCGCAATATGGGACCGTGCAAATCCCTGCATGGTAATTTATTGCTAAAAAATGCGATGAATCGTGAGATCTAACTGATCCAAGTGGCGAAAATCCAAACTTATTAGCAAAGAAGTTATGTCAATAAGTCACATCATTATAGATTAATAGTAATAATCACTAGGCTAAATTAATCCTTGAAGATTTGGGGTAGTAAAGGAGGGACTTACAAGGTGCTGTCTCTCTCATCCGCATGGCAAACAGGAGAAATAACTATACTCATCACACATTTAGCGCACTATTGTATGCGACCTCTGTTTTGTCTTCTGTTGTTTCGTTTTCATATCAGAATATATTGACATTTTACACTCACCAACCAATTCGAGACAAATGTAAGTATGACAGAATGAAAACTACTTATGAGAAGTGTTTTAAGTAGACTGGCTATATGTGTATGGCGGTTATGCGTTCGATTTAGTACTGAGGATGATTGCATTTTTTTTGCGACTACTTTTTAGATTATTTTGGATGCTTGAAAATGTAAGTGGGAACTAGTCTTTTGTAGACTAAAAACTGGCGTTAAGTTAAACTTTTTAAATAAATTAAATCCAATTTATAAGTTATATCAATTATATTATTTACGAAACCTTAATAAAAAAACATGTCGTGTTAACATTTTGACGTGATTTGTTTTATGTAAAAACATTAGACTCCCACCATTTTAGAATTGCTTACTTAAGAGTCTGCAGAGGCTGTCTGAAACTGTCGGCCATGTAGGTTGTAATCTCATAAGAACAATGTTATTTTCGAGCCGGACATACGATAACGCGTATCCAAACTAAACAGTTATTTTTAAACGGATATTTTCCAAACAAATTGCATTTGATCAAGAATGAAATTTCGCGTTGGAATAGCTTTACAAATTCCTAATTAGTTTTATAGAAAAAATACAACAAATATTTAGTTTGACATTTTTATTTTCATGTGTTTTTTTAGGCGTATTTATTCAAAATACCAAAAGCAAACCCAATGCGCAATATGATAACGTTTTAAATGACACCAAATACACAACTTTTGGTCAATAAATAACGAAAAATATGTATTCGTAAATAGCATTGTTCATACGGGATAAAACCAACATGGCCGACAACCTCTGCGGATGTTTATAAATATGTGATAATCATTTGCTTTAGGAAATTGTAGAATTGATGAACGCCTGCAAACACAACTCTACCATATGCTCTACGTATCGGCATTTTGAACGCGTTTGGAATACTGAAGGAGTGTCGATTTAAAATTTTTAGATGTAACAATTGCAAATAATTGTTATTCCTATGAATGTTATATTCACACCATCCTACTTTTTCCCTTATTTATAAATTTTACAATCAACGCATGAAAGTGACATAAAAGCTTTGAAACTAATTATAACATGGTAATTAGATTCCAAATTTTATAAATTATAAAAGTGAAATTCTATAAAAGTTAAATTCAAATTAGATACATGCCTTAAACCCACAGATCTAAGGTTATTGATACTGACTTCAATAATGCAGTTTTATTATATGCTACATTAATTTACTGTAAGTTTTAACAATTACTTATTATATGACCACAATTATTCTTTCCTCAGACAGGAGTTACCTTTGTAACTAAGGTATGTTTAACTTTGGGCACCCAAAATACTTTACAATATAAATATCTAACGAATATATGTTGAATAAATATTTTAAATATCTAACCTGCGATACGTACAGCTGTATTACGTACAACACAGATGTAATACGTAAAACTGTATTACGTACAACACAGATGTAATACGTAAAACTGTATTACGTACAGCTGCGATACGTACAGCAACGCCATGAAATATAGATCTTTGACGAAAATAAAGTTTTCGCTAGGAGGTGGGAAGGGATGGGGAGTTGTCCCCCCTGTTTCAGCCTCGATCTTCACACTCAGGTTGCTGTATTTGGTAGAAGAACAGAGGTTACCAAATCGATGTTGTCAAATCGATTTCTTCTTAAAAAGGCAAAACAAATTAACACCAGTGTACTGGAAAAAGTCACACATGGGCCACACAGGACCTGTGCGTGTGACGAATCTTTTTCAATAAAGAAATATATATGTATATATATATAATTAACTATACATACATTATTTCATGTACCCTGTAATGATACATACCAATAAATAATTGTTTTGTACTTTATAAAAAATAAATACATATAAAACAAAGAGAGTGGGGACAGTCACAGATAAATTTTCTAAATAATTAAAATGTACAGTTAAAGACGGATTTGTAGATAAATTAAATAAAAAGTTAACAATCTAAGAGAAAATTAGAAACATTATTTTAAAAAAGCTTCAATTGACTCGCCCAGGGGTTGTCAAACTGTGAGGCACGATCCCCAGGGGGGGGAGGTTGTGGATAATGTATGGGAGGAGGCAATAAATTTGGGGAAATTAATATTGAATTATTAAGCAGGAAAAATAAAATAAGTTTTTTGACCATGAAAAACACAACTAATTAGGAATTATATATTGAATAATACAGACCGTCGTTGCATTAAAAATAAAGATGGATGCGTTAAAAATGGATGGAAATGTAGGTGATAGTCCTTCTCATTACTATCACCTATATTTATGAGTTATTTCCGTTGTGCTACAAAACCCACCCATCACACTAGATTAGAGAAGAGTTTATTAAAATTTCAGTAAGATTTTATTACTTTTAAAATTGTTCATTAAAAGTTAATTTCAAATGTCTTCTTGGTTTGTGTGTGTGTGTTTTTTTCCTATTTAGAATAATGTTTTTTGTGATATGAAAATATCAGAAAAGGAATTTATTAGCTTTAATTGTTGTATTACCCTAAACAAAATTGTTTAATATGTACTGTAATGACAATGTTGAAGTAAATAGAAACACATTATAAAAACCTTTGTACTTTGTATCCATAACACTATTGTAATAATTATACCGGCCTCAGTCTTGACAACTAACTATGAGGTTGCTGAAGTTCGTCGAAAAATAGAGGCTGCTTCACTAATACCAGGTAAACTGCTGATAACCAACTATGAGGTTGCTGAAGTTCGTAGAAAAATAGAGGCTGCTTCACTAATACCAGCTAAACTGCTGATACCCAACTATGAGGTTGCTGAAGTTCGTCGAAAAATAGAGGCTGCTTCACTAATACCAGCTAAACTGCTTACACCCAACTATGAGGTTGCTGAAGTTCGTAGAAAAATAGAGGCTGCTTCACTAATACCAGCTAAACTGCTTACACCCAACTATGAGGTTGCTGAAGTTCGTAGAAAAATAGAGGCTGCTTCACTAATACCAGCTAAATTGCTTACACCCAACTATGAGGTTGCTGAAGTTCGTAGAAAAATAGAGGCTGCTTCACTAATACCAGCTAAACTGCTTACACCCAACTATGAGGTTGCTGAAGTTCGTAGGAAAATAGAGGCTGCTTCACTAATACCAGCTAAACTGCTGATACCCAACTATGAGGTTGCTACAGTTGGTAGAGGAATGAAGGCTGCTTCACTAATACCAGCTAAACTGCTGATACCCAACTATGAGTTTGCTATAGTTGGTAGAGGAATGAAGGCTGCTTCGCTAATACCAGCTAAACTGCTGACACACAACTATGAGGTTGCTATAGTTGGTAGAGGAATGAAGGCTGCTTCACTAATACCAGCTAAACTGCTGATACCCAACTATGAGGTTGCTATAGTTGGTAGAGGAATGAAGGCTGCTTCACTAATACCAGCTAAACTGCTGACACCCAACTATGAGGTTGCTGTAGTTGGTAGAGGAGCGTAGGCTGCTTCTCTAATATTAGGTAAATTGCTTACTCCCATAAATGAGGTTGCTATAGTTGGTAGATAAATGGAGGCTGCTTCACTAATACCAGTCAAAGTGCTGACACGAAACTATGAGGTTGCTGTAGTTGGTAGAGGATTGTAGGTTGCTTCATATATACCAGCCAAAGTCTTAACAACCATCTAGCTAATTATAGTCGTTCTTTAATTACTTGAACTTTGTCAATTTTATTACTTTCTGCTTTCCCCCCAACGGAATGTTTTATCTGAGTAATGTTATAAAAAGGATGTCAAGAATTCTTCTCAAATATAACTTAAGACATCTTGATATACTTCTTCAAATAAACAATTAAATTGAGGTATAAGGAAAGCTTTTTATAAGATAAATTTGTTTTTTATAAAAAATTTGGAGTAGTTGAGTAGTTGGTAGATTTGGTATGTTCGTGACACCGGTGTGGAGTACGTGATATCTGGCACGTATTCCCCTCCCCCCCGCCAATTACCCCACTCCCGTAGCTGTACGTGTTCCCCGGTCGGTCACGTCGACAGGCCGCGATCTGCCATCGCTGCTACACTCTCATTATGCAAATACTAATTATGCTATCATCACATGGCAAATGAGTGACCTTATTTCCAACACGCTCGCCGGTTTCTTGTTGACCGTCCCGAAACTACCTAACGGTCTGTCGAGCTATAACTGTGCCTATTACTATCTATATACCTGTAGCAGATTTTAAAATGTGCTAAACTGTCATCAGATATTAATCCAGGTGACAGTTTTTTTTAATTCTTGGAATAATGATAGTTTGTTTATTTATTACTATAACTATATATATATATATGTGTATATATATATATATATATATATATATATATATATATATATATATATATATATATATTGAAATTAATATAACTTACTATATTACATTTAAAATTTATATTTACGCTTAAAGCTAGTAGTAAATTTAATAATAAAACAAAATGTATTTATTTTGTAATAACATTGAATTCTTCTTTCAAATTTTATAAACACGAAAATATTACTTTGTGAGATTTTAATGAATAATGAAACCTTATAAACCTTTTTACATTAAAAAAAAAATCTATTTTGGAAAGTTTATGTTCTAATCAAGTTGGATTATGTTTTGAATACAATATTTGGATATATAACCTAGCCTATATCAGTCAATGTTGCATGAAAAAGGCGCCTGAAAAATAACGAATGCAACTTAAAAGTGTAGGTGTAAAGCTGCCAAGCTACCTGGCAACTTGTAGGCTTCGCATTATGCGCATTTTTTCTGGTAATTAGTTGAAGAACACATGAAGAATATTTTTATAAGTAGGACGAATTTTCGCAGCCCGTACTAAGAGCTATAATTAAATCAGTTTATTCGTGTATTTTTAAAGTAAAGAACTAATAACGCTTAGCTTCATGCGAACCAAAATCAATCTTCACACAAATATACTTGTGTATCTATAATATTTAAATAGATCCCACTAAAAAAACAACGTTAGAATACTAACGCCCGAACAAGGCTGCTAAGCTCTGAAAACAGTAAAACGCCAAAGAAATAGTAAAAACGAGAATCTGAATTACAATAAATTTTCTGGTGAAAATCTATACTCACTAATGAGTTCGATCTAAAATTCACAATCAAACAAAAAGTTTGGCCGCAAACAAAAAGAGGTGTCTGTAACAAAAAAATTTTTACTGTAGAGCTAACAAACTCTTCAAGGAGCGAAGTTCACTCGAGCGATGCTGATGACGTAGCAGCCATACCACAAACCCTACCACAGCCGCCAATTATTTCCGGAAGACGAAGAGAATTTTAGAAGAATGCAGATTTGGGACCTATTAGACGAATCGGATGTGTATTACGCAATTGCCAGCACGCAACATACAAGGCTGAACGGTAACGGGTCCACCGCGGGCAAGCCACAGTCTCGTCAAGGGCATGAGCCTCCTCGCTTTTATAATTTACCACCAAAACCTACTCCCTTTCTTATGTAGACTTACGTGAATACGGATTACAACAAAAGTGCTATTTTATATTACAAACACACACTTTATTTTTTTATATATTTGTTGGTTGTGTAAAGTTCACAATAGGCTATGTTAGTTTTCTTATTAGTCCATATTTTTATAAATAGTTCGCTTCATACATTTTACAACTTCAATTTCCTACTCATAAAAATGTAAAATAAATCAAATGTATCGCCTATTATGATTAATTTTAAAACAATAATGGTGTGTTTTAAGTCAGTAAGTTTAAAATACATTACAAACTTCTGTGCTTCGGTCTGCGCATCAGCTGATAGCTAGTTGTCATTTCGCTTTTGAGGTTAGAATAGCGTTAGTTTTTAGTATTCTGTTAGTGTTTTTAATGTTGCAATGACTTTCGGGTGTCATTTTACAGCAAAACAATTAAACATTAAAAGTGTTTCATAAAGAATGAATGTTTCATAAAGAAGTAACAAGATCTCGTGTACGTTATTCCTTTTAAACCAAAGAAAGTTAGTTTAGATCATTGCAATGTAAGTTAGTATCAAAACTAACGCCATTAAATTGTTTTATTGTTATTAATAAACAAGGGCCTTTTCCGTTAATTCACTACAACTACGTGTTCAGTTACTTCACTACTGCTACTTTTTTTTAAATCGCAATTACAGTTAGATTAGGTTAGGTCAGGTTAGGTTAGGTGGCTACTAAAGTTGATCACAAATTGGTAAATCCAATGATTGACCTACTGCCGAATGTGCTCTCCGTGTGCAAGTTCTTGGAAAGCGATAAGATAAGGCCAGCGATATCGGATTCCTGGCGGGTAAGGAATACCACAGCGGACGTAAAAAATGATAGGAGAACAGTTTTTAGAGCAATAGAATATTTATCGAGTTGTAGTGAATTAACGGAAACAAACAAAGTAGTGGTAATGAATTAACGGAAAAGATCCATAAACAACAGTATTTAAATTATTTCCGTGTTTGTTGCAAAAAAAATTACACCAAACATTTCAAAACCCTTTTAGTGCCAGAGGGTTTCAATACGTTTGTACAATGTGCCATTAAATAATTCATACCTCTGGTATTTATTACATAAAATTAATAATTTTTATACCTAATTAAACAAAAATAACTAGTTTATTAAAATAAAATATTGAAAATAGCCTTACATCTATAAATGCTTTTTTTACTAACAATAAATGTACGAGATAAAAAAAGTTTTGTTGTTTGTTTATATTTGGGCATCCTTATGATCATGATAAAAATTTGTGGGCTATATTCAATTACTTTACTGTGAAGATAGTTTAATTATTAACATTCTGTTGAAATTTCACAATAATTTGTTGACAAATAAAAAATGTATGGCAATTTTTAAGTTGTTCAAAACAGCTATAAAACAGCTGTTTTCCGGCAGGTTTGGAAACCTTTTGTATCAAATTATAACTAAATATTATACAAACATACAACAACCATGGTTTTTATGTGAAAGTATACGTTAAGAAATGAGAAGATAATCCTAAATCGATAAAAAGATTATTTTTGAATTGTTAATGAATTCTGTTTGTGACGTCCTGTTAACAGGACGTTGGCACTTTATGCATATTTTTTGGATGACCTGATAACAGGACGTTGGCACTAAAAGAGTTAAATCAAAACAAATTTCATCAAATTGTTGGTTAATTTTGTGCACCTACTTACTCAACCTAGATCGTTATTATAATTGGTCATCCTACACTAAAAAATTTAACAAACTTCTTTTGAAAATGTTAAAATAACTGTAGACCTAGTTATCTTTACCTGATCACGTGGCATTAAGGATACCGTGGCGTTATACTAGATTGTAATATATTGCTGTAGCATTTTTTTAGAAATGTTTGGTTTTAAGAAACAGAGGAATCTAGATCCAGTCCTGTGCCAACTATATCTCTTAGAAAATATATTTAAATTCGCTTTTGATGTTTTTATTAAGTAGTTAATGGAGAAGTCATAAAATAAAAATTTGCAAACAATGTATTCATTCCTGGTGATGAACGGCCGGAGAATTGAAAGTCATGGCGCTCATCGCTTGTCATACCCGCTGTGACAGGGTCGCCAACTCGCAAACAAGATTTCATACCGTATACCGACAGTTGATTTTCTGTTTGTTATGCCTCCTAGAGTCATATTTACAATCAACCATAGGTTTTGTACAGAATGTCTCTAGATGTCTCTACAGAATCAACTCTAGATTCATGAGTGTAGCTGTACAGAAATGAAATATATACAGAATTACTAAACTGTTAAATTACGTCATTAAAAAAGTGAACAGCATTGTCAATTTGGTATTTAAGTACACAGTTTATAGACGCTACGCGAGTCTTGACTTTTTATTGCCAGTGGGTAGAATCAGATCTATATTTTCTGGGAAATTAATTTTTATTCCAATGCTTTATATACACAAAAAATCTAAAATCTAAATGATTAGGGATCTTACTTTTTCTTATATATTTGTCATTTTATGTGATTGTTTGATGATTTTCAGTTTGATGTAGTTTTTCATGCTTAACGAGAATTTGAAAATTATATTGCTCTACGACAATTATTTCTCGAGATATTACGGAAAAACTACTTTCGTGGCTAATCGCCTATGGGGGCCAAATGCGCAATGATAAAAAGAGCTAGGACAATTATGAAAAAAAAAACGAATTTGCATATTTCGTCTGCATATTTCGAATGCATAACCTGTCTGAGGGATGGCCAGCAGGCCATTCCGAAGGCCAGGCATCTGATTTTAACGCAAATTACGATTTTTCAATACATAGACAATTAGGATAAGTTAGAATGTAAGTAAAAAGTATATTTTTCATGAAAAACTAATTTTATTGCTAAAACAATTATATATTTCTGATCATCATAAAAACAGTAAACTGAAAAAAATGTTGAAAAATGAATTTTAAAAAAATTATCAGATAAAAACAAGTTTATAGATTCTTTTAGACGTCTGATGAAGGTGAGCGTGTTCGCCAAAATCGATATCAATTATATTTGTGCATTTTGTACTTATATTGTGAATATATTTGTGTTGTGTGACGTTCACTTGTACTGTATATGTACCGACACGTATTATGCTAATTAAAAACTATTTAATTAATTTTAGTCAACTAATTGTAACGTTACGAGTATTTTTATTATTGGCACTATAGATATTTATTTAATGATATGATAAGAGATAAAGGACGATACATTTCTATTTTATCATCACAATAATACAAAATGCCAGATTTCTAATTTCTCGCTGGACTTTGCTTATTGTAAAACTCTTATTTTTACTTGTACTCCAATACTTATATTTGATTTTTAATTATTTTGTATGAACATTATTTAATTTTCGTATTGACAACATGTTTTTATCCACAATATTGCCTGATGATTTCGTGAAATTCGTGTGTTCCATATACTAAAACTGCACAGACTAAATTATTTATGTGCAGAGCTATACTGTTGTTGATGTATTCATAGATGTATTTGACTGTTATAATACGGATATCTGGAGTGATATTGTATTGGACTAGAATGTTTCAACGAATAAGCTGATGTGACTGAAAATGTAGATCTCGGATGAGACATTTATAGCTAACGTGAGCCACCGACCGGCCCTACCAGTCAGCCTCACATCAAGGCCTTTTAATCGTATTAATTGAGGAAATTACTAACTCATAAAATATTCTTCTTTACATAATTCATATGTAATATTGTACTGTGTTAAAATTCAACTGCGTATAATTGAGAAATTTGTAATTTAAATCATAGTAATTATTATGAAGCAATTTTCTATAATTTATGTTCAATTAATAAGACTTACTATTATTTTTAATTAATTTTCGTAAGTACATAAATAATATTTTAATAATATAGCGCTCAAATAGCCTAATTAGGCTAGAGAGCTAAATAACCAGTAATATATAATGTCCATATTTAATCTATATAAATAAATAAATTGAAAAATATTGAATCAGTTCCCTATAAAGGCTGAAATACAACTTAATTGACTGCCTGGGGTAAGATCAAATATTAGGTAATTATATAGAACAGGGGCCATGTAGATTTTTGGCTGAAATTTGTTTTATAGTAGATACATAATTGAAGGGCACAGGGAATAAAGGGGCTAAGTCCACTTTTTTAATTGTTCAGGAGAGCAATTTTTAACTTTGAAACAATATTGTTTTGCCATTATCCAACATAATTAAATTAAATTAATTTAATTTGGTTAAAAATATGTACTAACTACACATGTGTTATGTTAATTTTTTAAAATAATTCAATAAAACAACAGAAACAACAATAAGTTATATTTAGATAAGTACCTTGTTTCAATTGAAAGAGAGGGGTATGCGCCACGGACTAAGCTCCTTTATTCCGTGTATATGGATAACAGAAACTAAATCAGAGTTTAAAAAAATGTTTATTATTCTTAATACAAGTTGAATAAACAATGTTAATAGCAAAAAATTCTCAGGAACTAAGGTAAAACATTGTTTTGAACACTTACAGTCGTCGTCCCTGATATAACTCTTTAGATTAATTTTCTTCCTGACTTCAGACATCCTTCCATACTTCTTCCTTTTCTTCGACAGTGTCTGCACGTTTTCATTGTCAGTCACTTCGGACACTTCATTCATTTTAACGAGATTTAAAACATTTACTACAATCACTTTGCAAGAACTACTGATGAACAGACATTATATTACACAATAAAGCAAAATATGTAATGAAAAACAATAATACGTCTGTGTTGTTACACTACTAGACAGAAACTGAGGTTATTGTCACAACACCATTCCAGTCAGTACAGGAAAATATCAGCTGTTCAAATAGCTGTCATGTGAACGCCTCGTTCATTCCCAGAAACTTTGGACTTGACCCCTTTATTCCCTGTGTATGATATTTTCCCACGCTGTTTTGGCTGGTTTATAGCCCGTTTATTCCCTGTCTGAAACGTTCAAGACATCCTACACATGGCAAACTTCACCATAGTAACCTTAAATCAATTTTTTTTTTTTTAAAGTGGACTTAGCCCCTTTATTCCTTGTGCCCTTCAATTAAGAAACAAGAATATCATAGTTTCTTCAGCGGAAAAGCCGAATAAATTACGGAAATGAGGAAACATTTTTAAACATTTTTCCTTAAATATAGCGATTTGGGTACTCAAATTATGCGGAATCCACCCCTGTTCACGAATATCACAAGGTTTTTCCAATCGAATCATTATTAAGCACGGTAGCGCTGGAAATGTGTCGATTTCAGTAAGGTTACGTTCTGTTAGGATAGTGCTAGGTTGGGTTATGTTAGGTTTGGTAAGGTTATGTTAGGTTTGATTAGTTTATGTTAGGTTTGGTTAGGTTAAGTTTTTTTTTATTTTGTTTATTTTTTTTAGGTTATGTTAAGTTTGGTTAGGTTAAGTTAGAATTATTAATTGGTTAAAATCCTTCAAAGTTCATAGGTTTACCTAACCTATTTTTCTGTTTTTCCTTATTTTTGTAATTTTCCGGCTTTTCCACTGAAAAAACAATCATATTCTTGTTTCTTGACATAGTGTATAAGGAAATGAATCATCGAGATGCGTATTTAGTTTCCAAAGCTTATATTTAGTCAAATTAATATATGAATATTTAATTATAAATTAAACCTTAATTCTTATATTTTTAGACATCAACAGATTTGGCAATCAGTGTGTGAAAATGTTCTGCTATCCCCAAATTGTAAGGAAACGTGTATAGCTAATTAATTATGTCTGGTTATATTATTGTAGTCGTCGTACATTAATAAAGGTTTTTAATTCCGCAGTGATTAGTGTCGTAAAACACGCCTTCATAAATATCGCCGATGCCTGCAACAAATGAGATGGAAGATATGCGATGGTAAGTATGCCAAGTTACCTATGAGCAACAGCAGGCGTTATTGTAAATTTGCTTTCCAACAAATTATTTTTCAAACTAATTAAAGTTTGCAAATCGAACTAAGCACACATAATATATAAAATAATATACGCGATTTTCAGGGTAATATACAAACGTGGGTTATTGTTAATTTTTCCCCAAATATCACGTAAATAACAGTAATTCCAATTCTTCGCGTGTTTTAAGGAACATACGTAACGTTTCTGCAGGTGTAAAAACTCCTGTCGTCTTCAGGTGTTACTTACTACCTTAGTCTACATTTACAACTAGTTTATTTTTCTCTTAAGAAAACCTTAAAAACTACATACTTATAGACTACGGTTGATTGTTAAGAACTATCACACATAACACAACTATAGCAGTTTATAAGCATGCAAGTGTTTAAGATTTTCTTAAATTATGATGGGTTAAGAGAGAAAAAAAAACTATTTCTAAATGACTTTTGCTTGCGTACTTCGATAATAGGTTGATATCCTGAGTCTTCCGTGGAGAGAGGATTATATTACCTGAGCCTAGGGATAGTAAATATTTTCAACATATCGATATATCGAATTGTTGACTATATCGCAATCCAAATATCGATGTAACGATATATCGCGATAAAAATATCGATAAATTGGGTAATCGATGTATCGAATTTTAAATTATTTATCTGTTTAAACTTATGCACCAACTCTTATGTCTAGAGTCTAGACTAAAAATACACTCATGCTTTCCTTTCACTATTTAGAATAGCCTACTGAGTGTAAAAATTAAATAAATTTATCTACACGAAACAAGTTGTAGCATGTGGGTTAAATGAAAAAAATCAAAATAAGAATAACTATACCTTTAAAATTAAAATGTTAATTATAAATTAATAACGTTGTTATTTTTGTTTTTTACATTTAAAAATGCCATTAGACTTCTTATAAAAGCTAAACTTCCGCCCACTTGTTTACAATAAACTACATTTTAGTGCATTAACCACACGTAAAAAACTAAGTCTAGTAATAACATGAATATAAGAAGTAATGTAATTACAGTCCAGTCCTACAGAACTATGACTTAATACTCTCTTTCCCCTTAGTGTCTTGTAAACATCCTTATATATAATACGTGAAGCCGTTTTATGTCAATACAACTACTCCTTTATTTCTTGACAAATTTAAACGGTCGAGGTGTCAAAAAAAGCCTCCGTTCCTAGTTGTGCAATAAGGTCTTAAATATTCAATACTTTTACCCTGAAAGGTACGGGAAGCCCTCAAAGTACGTTTTTCGGCCATAAGAATAACACGGATAAATATTTAAACGAATCGAAAAGTAACAGTTGTTCAAATGTAAATAACGATTTTCAAAAAGTTTTAACAGCTGTTTGATTGTAAACAATTGTGTTTGTAATATTGAGGAGGTTAGATCTTTCATAATGTTAAACTAGGGAAGGTTGTAAGCATGGTTTCATTCACCTTCAATTACAAGGCTGCGCTTTTACTGGACTTGAAGGTTTCATTGGTAAGCTAATTCAGTTATTTTATTTATTCAATTAATCTACAGCTGTCAAACAAAAACAAATGAAATGACATTTTGAACAAGTTAAGTAACACCACTGGGTGTTTATATTGTAGCCTACTTATAAATAGGTAGCTATGCAAGGAGTGTGAGTGAGATACTTTAAATAACTTTAATATTGTAATTTACATTATACAGTTAACCTACTACCACAGAATATAGACAGATATTCTGTCTATATTCTGTGGTACTACTATTAGTCTGGCCGTCACAGAGCCGAAGGCTGAGGTGTTTTGGGTTGGCACGCGAAGCTTGCAGAGGTGTCCCATATTATTTAATGAACAGGTTTACATAATTTTTAACTTATTGAAAAAAACTTGGAAAAAAATAAAAAACAAATTTTACGCTATTAAATAATTTTTTATTTAATATTTTTAGTCGGAATGATGAGTTGTTGGGTTCTTTGGGTTTCGGAGTCTCACATCGAGGAGATGTGTGTTAGGACTCATGTTTCTGCACAATTTGGTCCTGAGAAGGATAAACGACGCAGCCATTGTGGGTTCTATTTGCTTCAGAGTGCCGAATTTTAACAGTATAAATTAGTTGATTTATAATTTACCGTATTGCCGAACAGTCATGCGTTCCTCCTCCGTTGTTGCGGATGATGATGTCATATAACTCAATATCATATAATAATATGACCCACCCATTCACATGATTTTAAGAAGAAATCATGTGTTATCAATGGCGATTCTGTTATAGTTAACTTAAATTATTTATCTTATTTATTTTGTAGCTATTTGTTCGTATATGCTGTATTATTATTTTTTATTCTTATATTTTTGTTCGAGCCGATTCTTTTTAATGGTCAGCTTAATCTAATTTCCAGAATCAACTTATATATAAATTATTTAATTGTTATGTTTGCTGTTTTATGGTTTAGTTTTTATTGTTAAATTAATTTTGTGGTTGATGAATTTTTTGTTTTGTGAAAGAAGACTTACTTTGAACACTTTAACATTACTGCTTTAATTGTAATTGGGGTTATCCTTAATTAAGCAAATAAATAAAACAAATAAATAATAGAATTTAATTCATAAATCACAATTACTGAATGTAATATTTGATAACAAAGTTAAACTATGGAGCTTTTTTCTTCTTTTTTTCTGTAAGCATCCATTCAGTCTCTATATAATATAACGCAAATTACTGACTGTCACTCGCAACTTAAAGGAAGAAATCTAACCTCTTGAGACATTCATCATCGGGTGGTATTTTCCACTAAATTTATGTAAACTTATAGTCCTAAATATGTAGTTTGGTTTTTCATACTTATTTCATCGTTGATAAAAAAATGATCCATTTGACAAATTAATTATAATTATTGTATACAGTTTCAAATCAAAATATTATGTAGAGATTTCATTTTTCGACTTTGACAAGTCATACCTCTTTAATTATACTTATCAAATGAGACATACGAATACGAACTATATCTATTACATTATTATTAACCTATGTAAAATTAAAGAATTAAAAGTCGACAGTATCAGGCGATTATTATTCTTAACCATGGTTTAAAGTTTTAACTGTACCTCTGACCTCCTTGTAAATACAACGTTTAGTGGGCATTGAAGGTGGTTCGGCCGGCATTAGGGCCAACTAAATTCCGCTACGCGCGCTAGCTGTACGTCTGACCGTGAGGCTTACACACAGACACTCGACTCCTCCCCCTCCCAGTCTATATAATTGCAGGAAGTCGTTGAAGCGCGATCCTGCGAGTACGGGTGCTGTGTCTCGCTGTACGCGTGTGTAGCGATTGGATTGTAAAACATGCGGGTAAAAGTACATATCCCAGTTGAGTATATAAAGTTAATCTATTTTGTAAATTGTGTGATATTAAAAAGCATAAGATGCCAAACACGACATTGTATTTTTCGTCGTAATAAAACAAAAACAAACCTGTAACATTAATTATTTAAAATAAATTTGCTGATTTGTGGTAAATGTACGTAATTTAAAACAACTGATGAGCAAGACCGGTCCTGTGAAGGTGTGTTTTTGACATTTGGGAATAATCAGAAAAATAGTTTCTTAGTTCTGTATGTACCAAGAAAGCCCGAATTCGCATCTTCGAGGTGATGTTTTTGATAAAAAAAAAAAAAACTATAAACATATGTTTAATTGAAGAACAACTTGGGAAGGGTGTTTAATAGCTGATATAGACATTGCAATCGAAAAAAATAAAATGTTATTGGACCAAACAGCCTTAACGGTGGTTAACTATAAACCACCGCTGGTGAAACACAAAATATCAGCTGATTCTCTTAACCGTGATTAAAACACGCTAATCGAGGTTGGTGTAACCAGCCATTAGCCAGCACGCCGGTAATTTAGTTACACTCTTATATAAGGAAGAAATATGATCCTGTTTGGTCCTGCTTTCCTCTTAACATGCATCACAATTATCCTTGATCATATTATTGCTTACAAGTAAATTTCTCAAGCAATAGGAATAGTTGTGCCAGTATTTTGTTAGTTAGTGACGTCTGCCACTACAGCTGGTTTAAACTACATTAGATTTACAAGAAACGACACTAGCGCTCCACTACTGGGCCCCAAAACATCTGATACAGACAAAAGGTTAAAGGAATTGGATGAGAAATATATCTTTGCGTATATAAAATCATTGTTTTGTACAATTAACGATGTCAATATGTATTGTAGCAATTGCTACATTTTGTCTCTTATTTTAGTCGGGGTATTTAATTACATGTCGATTTAATAGTTTAAAAACAAATTAAAACTATAATAGCCTATAAAAAGATTTTCATCCATAGTCATTCACGATATGTGTGAAAAATACAATAGTTCTAGTATAAAGTTTTACGTGTTTTTATTAGATAAAATAATA
This sequence comes from Stictocephala bisonia, assembly GCA_035578905.1. Taxonomy (NCBI): domain Eukaryota; kingdom Metazoa; phylum Arthropoda; class Insecta; order Hemiptera; family Membracidae; genus Stictocephala; species Stictocephala bisonia. The sequence continues at coordinate 4,574,568 of JAQJVL010000012.1, read as the reverse complement.
AACAAGATTTATTTACAAAAATAAATATTTAATAACAAAATATATTTTACATTTCGTTATCTTACTAAGGAGCTTTAGTCGATTTGATACCAAAACACCAGTTTTATTAAATTTTAATAAAAAAAAGTTAAAAAATAGGTACTATTTTGATTGTCAATTAAATAATTAGTATTTTATTTGAGCCACTCTTTGGTAAAACCAATTACAATACTATCTTACATACTAAAGCACTGGGAATACCTCACAGCAATTTAGTCTTTACAATGTCGGAAACAGAGAGCTTCTTTACCCGCACTAGAACTGGCATCACGACCTGAGAACACCATTAGTGACGTGATAGTGATATAAACATGGACCAATGTCACAACAACGGCAAAGGAGTTCAGAAAGGGTTTCTAGCGGCCTATAACATATTGTAAAACCTCTAACATGATTGCATCAATGAGAACGTAAACATTAAAGGAGGAACTGCGTTCTTAGTAATCATGACTGTAGAAAAGTCTTACACAGAGGTCACAGTCTTCGTCTCGTTGAAGCTATGTAAAATCTTAGAGCATTGAGGACTGGTCTGGTGTTGTAATGACAAATAACAGTTCCTTCAACACAAGTGGAGCCTTACTTTCCGACACTGTGTCACCTCCGTGATATGTCGTAGCCCTTCCAGTACGCTATGACGCCGGCCACGCCCTTCTCGCCTATCATGATGACGGGCGCATTGATGTTGCCACTGGTGATCTGGGGCATGATAGAGGCGTCGATGACACGCAACCCCTGCACCCCGTAAACACGCAGCTTGTTGTCCACCACGGCGAACGGGTCCGACACGGGACCCATCTTGGCCGTCCCAGACATGTGGTATATGGTCATCGTGTACTGCCGGATGAAGCAGTCCCAGTACTGGTCTGTGAACAGCGGTAGGTGCTTGCAGCCGGGGACGGCCCTGCTGTGGAAGCGCGAGCCGAACCGCTTCATGGCCGTTGTCTCGCCGATCGCCAGTCCAGCCTTCACCCCCTCTCGCAACACCCGGACGTCGTCGGGATCCGTCAAGTAGTTGTGGTAGAGCAGTGGGTACTGCATGGGATCCTTACTGCGGAGCTTCAAGTAGCCACGACTCTTGGGCCGCAAGATCATGGGAAACACGCCGAACACGTCCCGGTTGACGATGTCGCCCATGTACTCCTCGAAGAAGTCGTCTCTGAGTCCGTGGGCGCGCTTGGCCGCTGTGCCACCGTCGCTGACGGTGCTCGCAGACGTCAACATGAACTCAATGTCGGGCCAGTCATCCGTCACGTTCCCGTACTTGGTTGTGATGAAGGCGACGGTCTCCAGGCCCACACTGCTGGTTAGAGGGCCGTTCCCCGCGATGGCGTACCGCAGGGCTGAGTTGGTGTTCATGAAGCGGTTGAGCACCAGCGAGACTGGGTAGTCCACAAGGAACACGATGCCTCCGACAGCGATGTGATCCATCAGGTTCTGGCCTACCCCGGGCGAGTCGTGGATGACGGGAATGCCCAGTGACTGAAGGTGTCCCGCTGGACCCACACCTGTTGACACACATTAAATCAGACTCTCAACTGAACAATATTTATAATAAAGTTTTTTGCTATGAAAAAATAATATTGAACTAAATTTGTTTATACAAAATTTTATTGATAAAATGCATGTAAATTATAAACGTTTGAATGCAACGTTGAAAACCATTCTTACAAATAATTATAATTTTCTACAATTCTGTTAAAAGAAGCCCAGGGTATTTGTGCATTGGGAAAAATACTAAAACAATATAATATTGCCACATGAAACCTGTGAGCAAAAAACGTCACCACCTTGTCCAATACAGAGTGTTCCAAAAGTCCGGGGACGGTATTATATTTTTGTTTACTTCTGACTCCTTGTGGACCATCCCCAGTATGATGAAAAAAATTGATATTTTTCTTCAAAATGTAGATTTTTAGGTATTGCATATAACTGAAAAGTTTTATTGTTTTATGTGCAATGGTTCAAAAAATATAATACCGTCCCCGGACTTTTGGAACACTCTGTAGGCCTATATTGAACCTTTTCCGCAGGGGTTTACTGTATTTAGTACTGTCAAGGAATAATAATAATAATCTGTTACTGCATGAGACGTTTTACATAGTCAATCAGCTGGTTAAAATTTAACATTCATACATACAAAATTGTTGTATTCACTCCTTCCTCATTTATTCACATTTTCCCCTCTAGCCTCACTCGGGGTAATTTTGTTGCGCAGTCTCCCAATTATATGCCATGAACTCTTCAGAGCTGTAAGAGGCTTCTTTGATTAAAATTTTGTCATAAATGTTTTAGTAAATGCCATACACCAAGGCATTTTTAATCGAATTCGACAGTCTGTTGACGTAATAAAGAACTCCTGCCTGTGAAGACAATCGTTCATGAACCACCGTTCTGTATCTTGCAGTTCGGTAGTTCTCCCTGCCTCTCGTCTCGTAGTGTATATTACTAGTCTATCTCTTACGAGGTCACACTTCACAGGAAAATAACTCATGAAATGGATTTTTGGTTTTCCCTCGCAGGAATGTGACTTCAAATCTTAACTCAGAAATATTTATATGTCTGGTTGGATTTTGGCTTTTTTAAAGTTTTGCAGTCGTTCTTTGTGCTGCGGCTGGAGGGATGCTAATAAAGGTATTACTTTTTGTAGACAAAAAAAAGGAAGAAAATACATTTTGCAACTTAAAAATGGCTACAAAGGATCCCATCCAATCCAAGAGAACTGGATTCACAAGCGACAAATTTGCCGAAAAAGTAGAAGAGTAAAGATCCGGTTATATGTCGTCAGGACCAGGAAGCTACGGCGGGCCGACTTCCCCACAAGGGCGAGCTTTCTCCTTCACTTGCACAACTCACGCCCAGCCTTGACTGGGTTCGCACGAGCACAAACAGTGGTACACTCATTGACTAGATGACCAATTGTAAATGTCATACTAGAGAGAAAGAGAAAGAGTAATGTTTTAGTCAGACAGCCTCTGTTCCCCAGGCTGCTGATGCCGGCTGGTTGACCTTCTAAAGGTCACACCGAAGTGCCAACAGGTACACTGAACCGCAACACTCAGATGCCGCTGGAATTACCTTATTCATGACACTGGCTCCATGTACCAAGGAGTCGCACTTGTAAAAGTCACAGTAACTGTTTTCAGGTGCTCAAGTGTAACATGCCACAAGCAGCAAGTACCAAGGACTCGAACTTGTAAAAATCATAGTGCAGTATAAATTATTTTCAGGTGCTCACGTGTAACATGCCACAAGCAGCAGGTACCAAGGACTCGAACTTGTAAAAATCATAGTGCAGTATAAATTATTTTCAGGTGCTCACGTGTAACATGCCACAAGCAAGTACCAAGGAGTCGTACTCAAGGATAAACGTAGTAATTTTTGCTACAAATGTAGAAAGATGTAAATTAGTTGTAATTCATAATAACGGACACCGAGGCGTTTGCTGTGGCCATAAGAAAGCGACCTCTGTATCTTTTTTGTCTGTGTTTTAGTCCAATGTGTGGACCACCACTTACATTTCGTTACGGGCATGCTGGCATATTCTATATAGTCCTAAAACTCCGTGCACACCAAGGATTAGATGCGATCTCGATTCGATTTCAACTGAATTACGTTCTACGTAAGAAAAATCCCATTATACCCAACTAGAGTTCGTGGACACGCTCTTTGTAATTTACAACCAGGATTTAGATTGGAGAAACAGAGCATAAATTCCGGAAACTACGAATAGTTTTTTCATTGTACCGTTATAGCAACTCTGAGCACCTCATTGTTTGGGTTGAGCAGCAGTAACTTATGTTTTGATATTGTTTGTTCGGAGAAATAAATAAAATTTTGAGCGTTAGATTGTACCCAATAGAAATCAGTGATGGTTTTCAAATACATAATTAAAATAGCACAAGTAAAATTTACATCATACCAATGTATTATAATCTAAATTTGTACACGAAAAACAACACATAGTACAAAAATATTTTAGATTTTTATGAAGTGTAATAAAATCAAAACCGTTTCAATAAACTCAATATTAAATTAAGAAACTATAGTTGATGATGGGTATATTCCATTTAATAATTTAAAAATATCAATGCATAATGAAAAGATAATACAGTAAAAAATAAATAAAAAAGCAAACGATAAATTCTTTTTGAGACACTTGAGACCAAACAAAAAGAAAATGTAACCAAATCTTCTTAAACTTGCAAAGTTTGTGTATACAGTATATTGTTGTTCGTATATGCTACTATACAATTAATTTTATTTCATATTTTAGACTTATCGACAGCTGGAAGGGATGGCTGGAAAGAGAAGAATACCTTTTGAGTGCTGCTTGATCAGTATGAAACAGATTTCGGAGGGGAGGCCCTGACGCTCACGTATTTTGACTTTTATAAATCTCAATGTATATTTGCGTTAAGGAGGATTCTGCCTCTAATTTTTGCCCACTATAGTGCTCGAAATCAATGTATTTTTTTCTAAAATACGTTAAATATTCATTTTAACGCCGAAAATTAAATATGACACGCGTATTCGTGATGTCTACGGGATTGATAATACGTTGACAACTTTACTCTGGTAGCTATTTATATAAAAGAAGACACATTTTTTCCAATAGAAATGTGAAACCCCCTTTTTTGTTTTAACACTAAAAATTGATCAACGTTTGAATTGTTGCCAAATTGACAGAAACATATCTTGAAATCACTTTTCGGCTTAAAATCTATACAGTAAGAAAGAATTTATTTTCTCAATATGGTACTTATTTTAGTTTGGGTGCGTCACAAGTGAATCAAGTTTACTTAACTGCATTACGTATCAGTTCAAGTGACAGTGAACCTGCTGAGAAACGACTTCTTTGACTCGATGTGCTCTTGTCTGTTGAAGTGGCAGTGGTCTTGCTGAGGAACGACTGCTATGACTGGCGGTACTATTGTCAGCTCAGTTCAAGTGGCAGTGACCTTGCTGAGAAACGGCTTCTATGACTCGCGGTGCTCTCATCAGTTCAAGTGGCAGTGACCTTTTGAGAAACGGCTGATAAGACTCGCGGTTCAAGTTCAGTGCAGTGACCTTGCTGGGAACGACTGATATAACTCGCGATACTCTTATCAGTTCAAGTGGTAGTGGCTTTGCTGAGGAACGACTTAAATGACTCGCAGTACTCTTATCAGTTCAGTTCAAGTGGCAATGATCTTGCTGAGGAACGACTGCTATCACTCGCGGTACTCTCATCAGTTCAGTTCAAGAGGCAGTTTCCCTGCTGACCGAACACGACTCGTGGTATTCTAAACTACGTGTCCGTGTATTATCGTCTGCACTTAACGCCTGGTCAATTTTGGAGTAATTAAAACATGCCGGTCTAAAAAGCATTCCACTTCCTGGTGATTGGCAGTTTCCGGACATCCTCGCTTGGCATGCGACCTTTCGACATCTTATACAACCATTTTCAACATCGTCTCCTCTTGTTATCAGCTTAATGGTTTCTAATACGTCCGACTTTCGTTGCGCAACTCCCAATCAAACCACAATGATTGAACCGGTCATATCACATCTTATTATTTTGTTGCTATAAGTACTAGGAAGCTATTACGACATTAGAAAATATGTGCAATTTGAAATATTGGTTTCTGCTTTCACATTTCTATACTTTTGTGGGTAAGCTGTAAATTACATATCGTAATAGGAAGGCTTATCTTTTTATGTGTTAAATAGACTCTCCCACCCACCTTACGAACATATAGAACATCCACTCCAACCATATAACGTACAAATGTATTTATTGAAATGAAATTTTCTTTCTAAACTCTACAAATTATTTGCATATTTAATATTTAGAAAGAGAATACGTAAAATGTACGAGATTAAGCCAGAAGTAAAAGTTACTTTTATCTGTTATTTGTTATAAATAACACACGTAGCAAGAATCAGTTTTGTTTCCATTGTGTAAATTAATTAGATAATTTTCTTTTCTGTACACAGTTCTGTGAAATTCGAATAAAAATAAACAGTTTCTTTACTTTAATTATAGAATATATTAAACATTTTACAATTTACATAGAATTATATATTGTATGTATATATAATTGGTACACCATTGGTACTTAATTTATTGTATAAAGAATGTTTTTATTGACTAAATATAATATTCATATTTACTTCCGTTTTATGAAAACGTGTTCAATGGCCATAAAAATAATGAAATTTACAAATATTACAAAACATCATTTTAACTGTTGTTCTCAACTAAGTGAAAACTTCATTTTATGAGCTATAGCAAAAGTACATTTTAGACAGTTGGTATTTTATTAGTCATTGTGAACTATTTTTACAAACTGACTTTGACATTAATGGAATTACATCATAGTGAAGAACATTTTTAAGTTAATACAACAATCGTAAAGTGGGATTTTGACAAATTGTAGTGTGCGTTAGGGCAGAAGGAAATCAACGTCAACTCCCGATGTTTTGCATTCAGGGCGTTATGAGAAAGTTTGTCTCTAAAATGGAAAGTTGAGCGTCGATAGCATATTACTAAAGAATCCATGTCTATGTAATCGAATTCCAGTAATAACGAAGGTAAGTCGTGGCACGTATGATAAACGTATATATGAAAATGCCTATCATGTTTGTTGGAACTTTTCATCGTTCGAATATCCAAACGTTTAAACATATTCTTAGGTCCTTCCTCATCGAAATATTCACCAGGTACAATCTAGGTTTATCAACTAAATTAATGTTTAACAATTTTCTCGTTTAGTTGCTATTTACCATATGAAGAACATTGGTACAGACTGGGATGATTCGATACTCCTTCCGAACCAGTTCTTGGTATCGATGCCGTATCGGAACAACGGTATCGATACCGACGCGGTATTGCATCAAAAGTGTCGATACCAAGAGCATTGGTATCGGAAGAGTATCGATCGCAAGGAGGTGACAAGGTATTATGCGAATATACGCTATTGTAATAAATGTTACTATGTTTATTTTATTTAAAACCCTTAATAACCTTATCCTCGTTGGTCTCGATGGCGTTGCAATACTATTTTGTACGCTGTCTAATAATTACTTTTATTTATGAAATTAAATATGAATGAATAAATACTTTAATTACTTTCACAACAAATAATTAACTAATATGTCAAAAACCTCTAACAAGTCTTTTATAAAAACGTTTCACGTCTTTGTATAAAGTTATTATAAAAGCGTTATCAGCTCAGTCAAGACAGTAACAGGTTTTGTTTGGTACTACTTTTCTTCCGCAGAAGGGACTGGTTTAGATATTTATATCGAAACCTCTCTAGGTACAGACAACAATCAAATTACCTCTCAGCTTATTTCTAAACATATACAAATGAAAAAGTGGCTGTGACCTTACTGAGGAACGACTGATACTGCTCGCGGTACTCTTATCATTTTCTGTAGCATCACCCTTGCCGATGAACGACTGCTATGACTCACGGTACTCCTGTCAGTTCAAGTGGCAGTGACCTTGCTGATGAACGACTGCCATGACTCACGGTACTCCTGTCAGTTCAAGTGGCAACGTTCCTGTTGAGAAATGATGATATAACTCGCGGTGCTTTTGTCAGTTCAAGTGGTAGAGGCCTTGCTGTTGAACCACTTATATGACTCACGGTAGTTCAAGTGGCAATGTTCCTGTTAAGAAATGACTGATATAACTCACGGTTCTGCTGTCAGTTCAAGTGGTATTGACCTTGCTGAAAAACGACTGATATGACTCACTGAGAAACGATTGATATGACTCGCGGTACTCTTGTCAGTTAAGTGGCAGTGACCTAGCTGAGAAACGATTGATATAACTCGCGGTACTCCTGTCAGTCAAGTGGCAGTGACCTTGCTGAGAAACGACTGATATGACGACAGAACAGCAAAAATGTTCTGTGAAACCTCACGATTTATATCATATATTCTCTAGGGAAGTGTCTGTAAAACCATACCCGAAAGAATATCTAAACATTAATGAAAAGTGTTACAATTATTTCCAAGCTAAGTTTTAGATAGTCGTACAAAATGATTTCAAGTTTAGGTTGTTGACCCTCCCTTATCTACATACTCCTGAGTCATTCCCTACTTGGTCCGTGACTGAGGTGGCCTGCACTATAAGCCAAAGAGCCAACTGTGACTTCGCTGACTCAGAATGACTGGTATTGACCCCATGCCTTCGCATGTTCCGGTATTACTCTAAGTGAACTCAAGCCTCATTGAAGAGATCATAAACCCTAACAAACCTCAAATAAATTCAAAGCAAATTGAATTTTGTCTGAGATGAATTTATGAGCCGCTAGGAATACATTCAAAGTTAATCCTTAAAAAAATAATAAAAATAAACAATTATAATTTGCTAAAATAGTTTATCATATTTATATTTTCAAGTTTAAGGATGCATGGAAAACATATGACAGTGAACCACTGTTAGTTTGGTTTTACAGTGTTGTGTTTTTTGTACATTTCATGTCTATTTTATTTTACAAATAAATTAGATAATAAATCAGTTACAAACTTTATTAATATTGACGATATGAAGTTGGTTGGACAGTTGATTATAATGTGATGTACACCACATATATATATTTTAGTCGATATTTCATTATTCCAGTTTCACTGCTGAAGAGAAAATTACATGAACCATTTCGATGGTCTTAATGAAATTAATACAGAAAGGTATTGATGTTAAAACGTTGGCAGAAACTTATTTGTAAGTGCAGATGAATGTTCGTTTGCATATATGATGTTCGACGGATTCCTGTATTTTTCTATTTAGTCACTGCTCGTTTAAATTATTTCTGAGATCAATTACAACCACATATAGATTTTCCCCAACCACATTAGTCTAATGAGATTATCTCCGCCGGTGGTGAGAGTTTTTTGAAACATGTTGTATGTATGCCAAGCCAATTGGTACTAATTTTAGCTCTGTTGGTGACAGGAAAGCTGCTTTCATGTATTGCCCAACCCCAAGCTGACCATCCCATTAGTCCACGTCCGGGCTTTATCTGATAACGCTTTCTCCTACTCACCCCAACTTTGATTTCCTATGAGTCTTCATCTATCTAAACATTACTCTCTTAGTCCATCCATATAGACTACACGTGTTAAATTTCAGCTCTTCAGAAAGTACAACCTCCAGTTCAGCCTTCCACAAAGCACGTCATACGGTTCCGCCCTTCAGAAAATATGCTCTACGGTTCAGTCCTCTAGAAAATACGCCCTATGGTTCATATTTCCAGAAATTACCAATGTTCATTCCGCCAAAACTTACGGCCTTCGATTTAGCCCTCCAGAAAGTACGCCCTACTGATAAAACCTCCAGAAAATGGCGTTCTTCAGTTTGGCCCTAGGTTTAACCCATCAGAACGACTGTCCTATAATTCAGTCCTCCAGTTCGTCCCTCCTGTAATCACGCCATACGATTCATTCTTCCAGTAAATACGCCCTATGGTTCATCCCTCCAGAAAGTACGCACCAAGGTTCAGCCCTCCAAAACTTACGCCCTACGAATCAGCCCTCCAGAACGTACGCCCTCTAGTTCAGCCATCAACTTCATTCCTCAAGACCGTATGTAACCTGCAGTTAACCCTTATGTCAGACACTGAGGTCAATGCGTCAATATGACGCAGTAAAACGTCATAGTATGCAATGTTAAAAATACTTTTAAACATTCACAAGTTTAACTTACTTAAAAATCTTCATAGCACTTACATGACATTATTTGTAACTAACTATTCATAAATACTGTATATATTTCATAGATTGTAATCCGTGATAATCTTACGATCTGTAAATGTTTGTCCAAGCTTGATCGAAACAATCATCAACCTAAGGCTTTGTGTTTGTTCAGCACGGAGAAATATGACATCATATTATGTCCTGACGGGCACGAACTAATGAATTACAGTGATGAATGTATGTTCTGGTGGCCATAGGCCATAGGCTCACGAGTCATTCTCGTACACAACTGCAGATAATCTTTACAGTAGCTTTTTTGCCTGTCTGGTAGGTTAAAATATTGAAATGATGACGTAATTTTCCGATGAGATACTTTGGTCACATTTTCAAAAGTTCTTCAAAATCCCATTTTAATCTTAAGGAGTTAATTTTTATAATTATCATAGTTCGTTGCCTTGTCTGTATGCGAGGTACAAATTTTGCATTTGATTACAAACTAAATTTCTGATGATATAGACATTGTAAAATTTCACATTTAAGACTAAGAATCAGAAGATAACAAAGTACGCCTCGTTTTTAAAACGGACTAAGAAATATAACAATTGCTCCATGGCCAAGGAGCAATACCCTCTACTCTAAGAATTATTTACATATTAATCAAGCATAATTATGAGCTAGATTTTACTCAAATTCTGAATTGAATATTACAGTTTGGTCTTAAATTTTAAAATTTTTTCTCAGCGATTAAAAACTTACAATCACAAATTTTTAATCACAAATACATGAGCTTAATAATAAGATAGTTTCCAGGTGTTGCCATGAATGGATGGGGCTCTAGATATGAAGTCGATGAAGTGATATATGAGACAGTGTGTTGCCATGAATGGATGGGGTTCGAGTTATGAAGTCGATGAAGTGATCTATGAGACAGTGTATTGCCATGAATGGATTGATATTGGTCGAGTTATGAAGTTGATGAAGTGATCTAAGAGTCAGTGTGTTGCCATGAATGGATTGATATTGGTCGAGTTATGAAGTCGATGAAGTGATCTAAGAGACAGTGTGTTGCCATGAATGGATTGATATTGGTCGAGTTATGAAGTTGATGAAGTGATCTAAGAGACAGTGTGTTGCCATGAATGGATTGATATTGGTCGAGTTATGAAGTCGATGAAGTGATCTAAGAGACAGTGTGTTGCCATGAATGGATTGATATTGGTCGAGTTATGAAGTCGATGAAGTGATCTAAGAGTCAGTGTGTTGCCATGAATGGATTGATATTGGTCGAGTTATGAAGTCGATGAAGTGATCTAAGAGACAGTGTGTTGCCATGAATGGATTGATATTGGTCGAGTTATGAAGTCGATGAAGTGGAGCTACATTGTATGATCACACCATTGTGGCTCAACTATTCACAATTCACACGTTCCTCCAGGCTGGCCGAGAGTAGCCTTGGCCTTGCACTTGTCCTCCTCAGCCTCGCCCATTGTCAATATGTCCAACTAACGGCGATCCCAATAAAATAAATAAATAAATAAATAAAAATGCCTTTATTTTGGAGCGTATTTCAGTTAAAACTGTTTTTCAAATCAACTCAAGTCATACAATAATATACAATGTTGGTCTTAAGATCTAACAACAACCCAACAGGTTGTCACCCTGTTTAGACATTCCGTACCTTAACACTGTATTACTGGTGTAGTTAACTCTTTGTACGGCGTGGGTGTACTTCTCCTGGTGTAATTATCTCAGTGTACGGGGTGGTTGTACCTCTTCTGGTGTAATTATCTCAGTGTACGGGGTGGTTGTACCTCTTCTGGTGTAATTATCTCAGTGTACGGGGTGGTTGTACCTCTTCTGGTGTAATTATCTCAGTGTACGGGGTGGTTGTACCTCTTCTGGTGTAATTATCTCAGTGTACGGGGTGGTTGTACCTCTTCTGGTGTAATTATCTCAGTGTACGGGGTGGTTGTACCTCTTCTGGTGTAATTATCTCAGTGTACGGGGTGGTTGTACCTCTTCTGGTGTAATTATCTCAGTGTACGGGGTGGGTGTACCTCTCCTGGTGTAATTATCTCAGTTTACGTGGTGGGTGTACCTCTTCTGGTGTAATTATCTCAGTGTACGTGGTGGGTGTACCTCTTCTGGTGTAATTATCTCAGTGTACGGGGTAGTTGTATCTCTCCTGGTATAATTATCTCAGTGCACGGAATAAGTACACATATCCTTTGTGTAATTACCTCAGTGTGCGGTGTGGGTTTACCTTTTCTGGTGTAATTATCTCTGTGTGCGGTGTGGGTTTACCTTTCCTGGTGTAATTATCTCAATGTAAGGTGTGGGTATACCTATCCTGGTGTAATTATTTCAGTATACGGGGTGGGTGTATCTCTCCTGGTCTAATTATCTCAGTGTACGGGGTAGGTGTACCATTCCTGTTGTAATTATCTCAGTGTATGGTGTGGGTATACCTATCCTGGTGTAATTATCTCAGTGTACGGTGTAGGTGTACCTCTCCTGTTGTAATTATCTCAGTGTACGGTGTGGGTATATCTCTCCTAGTGTAATTATCTCAGTGTACGGGGTAGGTGTACCATTCCTGTTGTAATTATCTCAGTGTACGGTGTGGGTATACCTATCCTGGTGTAATTATCTCAGTGTACGGTGTAGGTATACCTCTCCTGGTGTAATTATATCAGTGTACGGGGTGGGTATACCTATCCTGGTGTAATTATCTCAATGTACGGTGTGGGTATACCTCTCCTGGTGTAATTATCTCAGTGTACGGGGTGGGTGTACCTCTCCTGGTGTAATTATATCAGTGTTCGTGGTGGTTGTACCTCTTCTGGTGTAATTATCTCTGTGTGCGGTGTGGGCTTACCTTTCCTGGTGTAATTATCTCAATGTAAGGTGTGGGTATACCTATCCTGGTGTAATTATCTCAGTGTACGGGGTGGTTGTACCTCTTCTGGTGTAATTATCTCAGTGTACGGGGTGGGTGTACCATTCCTGTTGTAATTATCTCAGTGTATGGTGTGGGTATACCTATCCTGGTGTAATTATCTCAGTGTACGGTGTAGGTGTACCTCTCCTGTTGTAATTATCTCAGTGTACGGTGTGGGTATATCTCTCCTAGTGTAATTATCTCAGTGTACGGGGTAGGTGTACCATTCCTGTTGTAATTATCTCAGTGTACGGTGTGGGCTTACCTTTCCTGGTGTAATTATCTCAATGTAAGGTGTGGGTATACCTATCCTGGTGTAATTATTTCAGTATACGGGGTGGTTGTACCTTTTCTGGTGTAATTATCTCAGTGTACGGGGTGGGTGTACCTTTCCTGGTGTAATTATCTCAGTGTACGGGGTGGTTGTACCTCTTCTGGTGTAATTATCTCAGTGTACGGGGTGGTTGTACCTCTTCTAGTCTAATTATCTCTGTGTGCGGTGTGGGCTTACCTTTCCTGGTGTAATTATCTCAATGTAAGGTGTGGGTATACCTATCCTGGTGTAATTATCTCAGTGTACGGGGTGGTTGTACCTCTTCTGGTGTAATTATCTCAGTGTACGGGGTGGGTGTACCTCTCCTGGTATAATTATCTCAGTGCACGGTATAGGTACACATATCCTGGTGTAATTACCTCAGTGTGCGGTGTGGGTTTACCTTTCCTGGTGTAATTATCTCTGTGTGCGGTGTGGGTTTACCTTTCCTGGTGTAATTATCTCAATGTAAGGTGTGGGTATACCTATCCTGGTGTAATTATTTCAGTATATGGGGTGGGTGTATCTCTCCTGGTGTAATTATCTCAGTGTACGGTGTGGGTATACCTATCCTGGTGTAATTATCTCAGTGTACGGTGTAGCTGTACCTCTCCTGGTGTAATTATATCAGTGTACGGGGCGGGTATACCTATCCTGGTGTAATTATCTCAGTGTACGGTGTAGGTATACCTCTCCTGGTGTAATTATATCAGTGTACGGGATGGGTATACCTATCCTGGTGTAATTATCTCAATGTACGGTGTGGGTATACCTATCATGGTGTGATTATCTCAAGTGTATAAATTACACTTTTCTAAATATACTTATATAATATTAATTTTAATATTACCTAATTTTGATGGTTCTAGAACGTGACTAATTTGCAGCAGTGATGCTGTGTTTCTCGGCTATTTTAACTTTAGACTTATATAGAGACTTAGAAAAAAGCCACTCACACCTCGGATAACGAGATCATCGGGATTGTTACGAGATCAGTTGTGTGATCTCCCGGAAACTGGTCTCTGACGTCCGCATGGTTGGCACACCGAGGGCATCACTCAAGATTTTCTCCACATCGTTCCTCGGTGTCGCCGATTTGCGACGGTGCGTGAGTCTTTGGGCCTAATCGAAGGACCTCCCGATTCGTATCACTTAAACTATAGTTTCAATTTACCTCTCGTTGAAAGTGACGTTTCCATTGGTTACAGTTCAGCTGAGGAACCAGAGGAATATCTGGTGCCTCTGTTTTGACTGTGATTTAGTGTCCATGTACAATCATTAATAATTTACATCGACTGTTGTTCCTTACTATTTATTTAGTTTATTAATTTCCTTACACAAAATGTCTTCGTTTTAACAAACATTATTGGCTTACTCAGAAATTATTGATGTTAGTATGGATATTATTTGTTCTTAGTATCGGTATTAATTGGATTTCAGTAATCTGATATTGTCACAGAGATTGAAGTAAAGTTAACTTCGTTTTGCAATAGAATGAATCTTCATCAGCAGTAATTGTACTCCTTCCGAATTCAATATTTTAACAGTATATGTATCATTAAATGAAGATATATTGTACACAAATTATTATTTCATTGAGAAACTAAGAGACCCACTATAATTTATAAATCCTAACATGAGTGATAAACAAGAAGGGCGGAAAAGATGAGTGTGACAATTACAGAGACATTTCCCTTCTCAGTGTTCCACATATAGTTATATCAAAAGTTATTCTGAATCGACTGGAATGTTATTCAGAAGAAATAAAATCATCACGCCTGATTTATAATGTCCACAACATATATTCATTTAGAAAGAAATTTTAGCCTGTTACTGGGAATATAATAGAGAAATTTTCATAATTTTAAATGATTCCAAAAAGCATACGATAGTATATCCAGCAAGAAACTGTGCTCATTGCCAACTAGACAAATTTGGCAAGATGAGTAACACCTCTGGCTTACCTGAGAGCATTAGCAGCTGAGGTGTGTTGATGGCGCCTGCGGACAGGATCACCTCGCGGCGAGCCAGTACTGTCTTCTTCACCCCTTCCCGAACAAACTCCACCCCGTAGGCTCTCCTGGTGTTGGGGTCTATCAGGATCCGAGTTACGTGGGCCATCAGAGCCACGTGTAAGTTACGTCGAAGTCGGATGGGGTTGATGAAGGCCTTGGCCGCACTACACCGGTAGCCGCGTCTCATCGTGAACTGGTACAGTGCGAACCCCGTCTGCTGCTCACCGTTGGGGTCGCGGATCTCGTAGCCCATCTCCTCCCCTGCCTGGAGAAACGCCACTCCTGCAACAAAATTGGGTGAAGGATGTTCAGTTAATTAAAAGGTCCTTTAGATACTCTTGTACTCTTAAGTGTGTTCTAGTGCAGTGATTCCCAAATTTTGGAACACGGCAAAGAGAAGAGATAAATAGAGGGCGCTTTCTTATGGTCGCTAAGGGAGGTACTGACTAGTTTATGGTCCTGCCATTGCATGGAAAACTGGAAAAATAACTACTCGACACAATAAATTGACAAATATTGAGCGAACTATTGGATGCCACTTCTTTTTCCTCTGTATTCGCGACAAGGTTACATTTGGTACACTAGAAGATTTAGAGAAATGATCTCATTAACGTAGCATTGTGAAATATGTACAGTTTAATTTCTATCAGTATAATTAAAGTGTATCTAATTTTAAACAAATATACTTTATTTATAGCAAATTAGAATAACTCCATGTCTGCTGAGGGCCTTTCTGCTACAGAACAGTAAAACGCTGTTTGTTGCCTCAAAATATAAGCAGCCATTCGCCTTCGATGTTAATTCTAATATGAGGAGGAAAGTTAGATGGACAATTCTTAAGATGTCGATAACTGTCTCGTTGATGTCTCTGAATGTTAACTAAGAGTGAGGTAATCGTGGATGTTCACCTTTGTTTCCTGTTACAATTTTAAGAAGTAATTCTTTGTTTTATTATATATACAGTAGAACCTCTTAAATCCGAACTTCTGTAATCCGAACGCCTTCACGAGAGAGAAAAAATGTAAATGTACATATCTTCATTGATTCAGAAAAAAATGTCTGACCTTTTCAATAATTTATGTAATTACTGTAATATGTGTTAATTACTTTCAAGTTTATATATATATTTACCAGGTTCAGATTTTCATTTTTATTATAAAAACAACATTATCAAATATATATGATAAGCAGTATAATTTTTATTTACTGTAGTTAATGTTTATGTATGTACGTTGTTGAATAAACAATACAATCTTTTACTCTGTAAATCATGTTTCTCTTTTCTTTAAACCTTAACTTTGATCTATTTTAGCCATATTTTAACTTTTTATGTGGAAATAACAATATGTACTGTAATTCGAATGATTTGGTAATCCGATTAAACACTCCCCGGTTTTAATTAGTTCGGATTAAAGAGGTTCTACTTTCATGTTGAAACCTGTTTTATTTATGCCAGTGTCTATCCGATGGGTTCACGTTGTGTTAGAGGAGGTTAAATGACCTAGGTTTCAGTATTTTATAACTACTGAAACATAGGTGAAGTGAATAAAGTTGAGTTGCCACTGACTCAATTTTTAAATTCCGTATATAAACGAACTGGTGGCATACCCAAAGGTGTGTTCCAAGGAGCGTCTTGGACTGTGAGATAGCCACCAGTCCCATGGTACTTGTTCCTCGCCAAGTATGGGTTGCGCTGGTCCTCGGACTTGATGAAGTAGGGGAGGACCTCCTCGTAGCTCCAGCCCTCATTACCCATCGCCGCCCAGTTGTCGTAGTCCCTGCGGTTGCCGCGGACGTACAGCATGGTGTTCAGCACACTGGACCCGCCGATCACCTGTCCGACATCGTTAATTATGCTAATTACATTATTTACAGTACTCTCAACAATCAAATACTAACAAGTGTACAAGAAATATAATATTTACGACGTACCTGAGGTTTTATGTAATCAATATATATTATATTTAATATTTACGATGTACCTGAGGTTTTATGCAATCAATATATATTATATTTAATATTTACGATGTACCTGAGGTTTTATGCAATCAATATATATTATATTTAATATTTACGATGTACCTGAGGTTTTATGTAATCAATATATGTATATTATATTTAATATTTACGATGTACCTGAGGTTTTATGTAATCAATATATAATATGTTTAATATTTACGATGTATTAATTAAACATTAATACATACATGCTCACACAAGAGAATCAATTAATACCAAACCAAACCAACTTATATAAGACACGTAAACACTTTAAATCAATATACCATAAGGGCAGTTTCAGTTGGAGAGAGTTTGAAATTAAAGTTTTTTTGGAGATTAAAATTATTCTAATACAGTTTTAGGAGGAAGTAGATTGAAATTACAACTAGAATAGTACCGTTTTAAGGGGAAGGTGATTGAATTAAAGCTAGCGTAGTACAGTTTTAAGGGGGATGAGATTAAAATTACAGCTAGAATAGTACCGTTTTAAGGTAAGGAGATTGAAATTACAGCTAACATAGTACAGTTTTAAGGGAAAGGAGATTGAATTAAAGCTAGCGTAGTACAGTTTTAAAAGGGAGGTGATTGAATTTAAAGTTAGCTTAGTACAGTTTTAAAAGAGAGGAGATTGAATTTAAAGCTGGCGTAGTACAGTTTTAAAAGGGAGGAGATTGAAATTAAAGCTGGCGTAGTACAGTTTTAAAAGGGAGGAGATTGAAATTAAAGCTATCGTAGTACAGTTTTAAAAGGGAGGTGATTGAAATTAAAGCTATCGTAGTACAGTTTTAAAAGGGAGGTGATTGAATTTAAAGTTAGCTTAGTACAGTTTTAAAAGAGAGGAGATTGAAATTAAAGCTGGCGTAGTACAGTTTTAAAAGGGAGGAGATTGAAATTAAAGCTATCGTAGTACAGTTTTAAAAGGGAGGAGATTGAAATTAAAGCTATCGTAGTACAGTTTTAAAAGGGAGGTTATTGAATTTAAAGTTAGCTTAGTACAGTTTTAAAAGGGAGGAGATTGAATTTAAAGTTAGCTTAGTACAGTTTTAAAAGAGAGGAGATTGAAATTAAAGCTGGCGTAGTACAGTTTTAAAAGGGAGGAGATTGAAATTAAAGCTATCGTAGTACAGTTTTAAAAGGGAGGAGATTGAATTTAAAGTTAGCTTAGTACAGTTTTAAAAGAGAGGAGATTGAAATTAAAGCTGGCGTAGTACAGTTTTAAAAGAGAGGAGATTGAAATTAAAGCTATCGTAGTACAGTTTTAAAAGGGAGGTGATTGAATTTAAAGTTAGCTTAGTACAGTTTTAAAAGGGAGGAGATTGAATTTAAAGTTAGCTTAGTACAGTTTTAAAAGAGAGGAGATTGAATTTAAAGTTAGCTTAGTACAAAGCTGTCGTAGTACAGTTTTAAAAGGGAGGAGATTGAATTTAAAGCTAGCTTAGTACAGTTTTAAAGAGAGGAGATTGAAATTAAAGTTAGCGTAGTACAGTTTTAAAAGAGGAGGGAGATTGAATTTAAAGCTATCTGTAGTACAGTTTTAAAAGAGAGGAGATTGAATTTAAAGTTAGCTTAGTACAGTTTTAAAAGGGAGGAGATTGAATTTAAAGTTAGCTTAGTACAGTTTTAAAAGGGAGGAGATTGAATTTAAAGTTAGCTTAGTACAGTTTTAAAAGAGAGGAGATTGAATTTAAAGCTAGCGTAGTACAGTTTTAAAAGGGAGGTGATTGAATTTAAAGTTAGCTTAGTACAGTTTTAAAAGAGAGGAGATTGAAATTAAAGCTGGCGTAGTACAGTTTTAAAAGGGAGGAGATTGAAATTACAGGTAGCGTAGTACAGTTTTAAAAGGGAGGAGATTGAAATTAAAGCTAGCGTAGTACAGTTTTAAAAGAGAGGAGATTGAAATTAAAGCTAGCGTAGTACAGTTTTAAAAGGGAGGAGATTGAAATTAAAGGTATCATAGTACAATTTTAAAAGGGAGGAGATTGAAATTAAAGCTATCGTAGTACAGTTTTAAAAGGTAGGAGATTGAAATTAAAGCTATCGTAGTACAGTTTTAAAAGGGAGGAGATTGAAATTAAAGCAAGCGTAATACAGTTTTAAAAGGGAGGAGATTGAAATTAAAGCTATCGTAGTACAGTTTTAAAAGGGAGGAGATTGAAATTAAAGCTAACATAGTACAGTTTTAAAAGGGAGGTGATTGAATTTAAAGTTAGCTTAGTACAGTTTTAAAAGAGAGGAGATTGAAATTAAAGCTGGCGTAGTACAGTTTTAAAAGGGAGGAGATTGAAATTAAAGCTATCGTAGTACAGTTTTAAAAGGGAGGAGATTGAAATTAAAGCAAGCGTAATACAGTTTTAAAAGGGAGGAGATTGAAATTAAAGCTATCGTAGTACAGTTTTAAAAGGGAGGAGATTGAAATTAAAGCTATCGTAGTACAGTTTTAAAAGGGAGGAGATTGAAATTAAAGCAAGCGTAGTACAGTTTTAAAATAGGGGAGATTGAAATTAAAGCTATCGTAGTACAGTTTTAAAAGGGAGGAGATTGAAATTAAAGCTATCGTAGTACAGTACAGTTTAAAAGGGAGGAGATTGAAATTAAAGCTATCGTAGTACAGTTTTAAAAGGGAGGAGATTGAAATTAAAGCAAGCGTAATACAGTTTTAAAAGGGAGGAGATTGAAATTAAAGCTGGCGTAGTACAGTTTTAAAAGGGAGGAGATTGAAATTAAAGCTATCGTAGTACAGTTTTAAAAGGGAGGAGATTGAAATTAAAGCAAGCGTAGTACAGTTTTAAAAGGGAGGAGATTGAAATTAAAGCTATCGTAGTACAGTTTTAAAAGGGAGGAGATTGAAATTAAAGCAAGCGTAATACAGTTTTAAAAGGGAGGAGATTGAAATTAAAGCTGGCGTAGTACAGTTTTAAAAGGGAGGAGATTGAAATTAAAGCTAGCGTAGTACAGTTTTAAAAGGGAGGAGATTGAAATTAAAGCTATCGTAGTACAGTTTTAAAAGGGAGGAGATTGAAATTAAAGCTATCGTAGTACAGTTTTAAAAGGGAGGAGATTGAAATTAAAGCAAGCGTAGTACAGTTTTAAAATAGGGGAGATTGAAATTAAAGCTATCGTAGTACAGTTTTAAAAGGGAGGAGATTGAAATTAAAGCTATCGTAGTACAGTTTTAAAAGGGAGGAGATTGAAATTAAAGCTATCATAGTACAGTTTTAAAAGGAGGAGATTGAAATTAAAGCTATCGTAGTACAGTTTTAAAAGGGAGGAGATTGAAATTAAAGCTATTGTAGTACAGTTTTAAAAGGGAGGAGATTGAAATTAAAGCTATCGTAGTACAGTTTTAAAAGGGAGGAGATTGAAATTAAAGCTATCGTAGTACAGTTTTAAAATAGAGGAGATTGAAATTAAAGCTAGCGTAGTACAGTTTTAAAAGGGAGGAGATTGAAATTAAAGCTAGCGTAATACAGTTTTTAATTGGACCAGATTGAAATTAAAGCTATCCTAATACGTTTTTAAGAGAAAAGATATTAAAATTAAAGCTAGTATAGTACAGTTTTAAGGGGAATTTGATTGAAATTACACATTTTCCAATGTAGGTTGGAGCGGGTTTATATATTGAAGTTATCTCAATACAATTTGTTGTGGGAGGTGGAAATTGCCAAAGCCATTTGGGGTGGAGAGGGTATTTCCATTAAAGCAGTGCAATAAATTTTGAAGTAGAAGTGATTTGAACTCAAATGCATTAAAAATATATTGTTTTAGATTTATCTAATGGCACTTAAGAGTAAAATGTTTTTGAAATCATAATAACTCTCAACATAGTTTGACCATATCATAATATTTCCGAGGATTTTTCTAGTTTTTCTTCATTTTTAAAACAAGAGGGTAGCTAACTGTATTATAAATGTACTATAAATATTAGCACTTGCAAAGTTCTAATTAATTTTTCTTTTTTCAGGTAATGAGTTTATTACTCTGATTGCTTTTGAAATGGACACGTTAGAGGTAAAGCATATTTTTATTTTAATAATTGAATTTAGATCATTAAAAATAAGTTATAGAGTTAATTTATAAACGTTTCTGTTTCGACTAATTAATTAATTATTTATTTACTTTTGTGGATTTCTGAAACTACTTATATAGTTTTGTAACATTCTGTACATTTTCCAGAATATAAGTTTTTGGATAAGTTATAAGATAAGGAATAAGGAGACTATATAGAGGAACCTTGGAATAAGGAGATTAAACATAGGAACCTAGGAATAAGGAGACTATATAGAGGAACCTAGGAGAAAGGAGACTATACAGAGGAACCTAGGAATAAGGAGACTATATAGAGGAACTTTGGAATAAGGAGATTAAACATAGGAACCTAGGAATAAGGAGACTATATAGAGGAACCTAGGAGAAAGGAGACTATACAGAGGAACCTAGGAATAAGGAGACTATACAGAGGAACCTAGGAATAAGGAGACTATATAGAGGAACTTTGGAATAAGGAGATTAAACATAGGAACCTAGGAATAAGGAAACTATACAGAGGAACCTTGGAATAAGGAGATTAAACATAGGAACCAAGGAATAAGGAGACTATATAGAGGAACCTAGGAGAAAGGAGACTATACAGAGGAACCTAGGAATAAGGAGACTATATAGAGGAACTTTGGAATAAGGAGATTAAACATAGGAACCTAGGAATAAGGAGACTATATAGAGGAACCTAGGAGAAAGGAGACTATACAGAGGAACCTAGGAATAAGGAGACTATACAGAGGAACCTAGGAATAAGGAGACTATATAGAGGAACTTTGGAATAAGGAGATTAAACATAGGAACCTAGGAATAAGGAAACTATACAGAGGAACCTTGGAATAAGGAGATTAAACATAGGAACCAAGGAATAAGGAGACTATATAGAGGAACCTAGGAGAAAGGAGACTATACAGAGGAACCTAGGAATAAGGAGACTATATAGAGGAACTTTGGAATAAGGAGATTAAACATAGGAACCTAGGAATAAGGAGACTATATAGAGGAACCTAGGAGAAAGGAGACTATACAGAGGAACCTAGGAATAAGGAGACTATACAGAGGAACCTAGGAATAAGGAGACTATATAGAGGAACTTTGGAATAAGGAGATTAAACATAGGAACCTAGGAATAAGGAAACTATACAGAGGAACCTTGGAATAAAGAGATTAAACATAGGAACCAAGGAATAAGGAGACTATATAGAGGAACCTAGGAGAAAGGAGACTATACAGAGGAACCTAGGAATAAGGAGACTATACAGAGGAACCTAGGAATAATGAGATTAAACATAGGAACCTAGGAATAAGGAGACTATATAGAGGAACCTAGGAGAAAGGGGACCATACAGAGGAACCTAGGAGAAAGGAGACTATACAGAGGAACCTAGGAATAAGGAGACTATACACAGGAACCTAGAAATAAGGAGACTAGACAGAGGAACCTAGGAATAAGGAGACTATACAGAGAAACCTAGGAATAATGAGACTATACACAGGAACCTATGAATAAGGAGACTATACACAGGAACCTAGAAATAAGGAGACTATACAGAGGAACCTAGGAATAAGGAGACCATACAGAGAAACCTAGGAATAATGAGACTATACAGAGAAACCTAGGAATAATGAGACTATACACAGGAACCTATGAATAAGGAGACTATACACAGGAACCTAGAAATAAGGAGACTATACAGAGGAACCTAGGAATAAGGAGACTATACAGAGGAACCTATGAATAGTGAGACTATACACTGGAACCTATGAATAAGGAGACTATACAGAGGAACCTAGGAATAAGAAGACCATACAGAAGAACCTAGGAATAAGGAGACTATACACAGGAACCTAGAATTAAGGATACTTTACCTAGGAATAAGGAGACTATACAGAGGAACCTAGGAATAAGTTTTTTGATAAGACAACAAAAATATATCAAATAAGGAACGTACTTTCTGTTTTCTGAACCCTTTTTTAAATTTGACTTAAATTAAACAAAGCTATAATAGAAAATATATGTAAATAATGATACAATGGAGAGCGCCTCACTTTTCCGCGGGTCCAACAGCAGCGGTGGTCCTTCATGGCTTGGCAAGCCGTGCTCTGCGGCTGAGTCCGGTACTTCCAGTCGAACCGGCTTTTGTGCAGGTACAGGGAGATTATTGGGACGTCCGTCAGCTCTGTCTCATGTCCTCCTGCCTCCAGCAGCAGCACGTTCCACTCCGGCGTCTCCGTCAACCTGGAGGGCCACACACTACTGAACAACAACTTCCTTCTTCTCCAGACCAACGGATAGAAATGTTTATAAGTAGAACACTGCTTTAGGCGAAAATTCAGTATGGTCTTTAAGGTTGGAATTAAAGTTCAAGTCCCCAAGAGAGTGGTCTGCTCTGAGTAAAGTCAGTGTGAAGGAAACAGAGATAGTCACCGTAGACAAAGACAGATGTAGTCAGTTCTCTCTCTCTCTCTTTATTTATTTATTTATTTCTCTCATGTAACAACAAAGATCCCACATGCCACAGTGTTTACATTGGATCTTCTATTGTGTTGTTTAATCAGTTGCGGAATCAAATTCCTTTAGCTGCCCGCCAAACCCAAACTTTTTCTATTACCGAATAACCATAAAGGAGATATAAAAGATGTTGCAGGATGTATTAAACACTCATTATACAATGTGTCCTAGGCGCTTTCTCCACATAAACTCACAAAGATGTTGTGTAGGTTATGTTAGGTTACAGGCAATTCCTTTCATTACAAATGAAGCTAATAACAACATGTTCTTGTAAATATATAAGTAGTTTAGATAGTTATTGGCATAGAAAAAGTTTGGGTTTGGCGGGCAGCTAAAGGAATTTGACCCAATCGAGTTATATTGAAGTATTCTTAATTGTTTAAATGATAATAAAAGAGTAATTGCCAGTTTCAACAACATTATTAATTTTTTTCTTACCATGGTTAAACTATTTTACCATCATTGGTTTAATATGTTTTGTACGTGACTGTACCTTGCAGCTCACTGCCGCTGGAGGGGAACTGTGGTGGGAGAAGTAAACATTCTCTCCCCTCTACACGCCACTTAGTTTGAGTTTATGAGTACCATAAAATGTTGATGGCCGTTAAAATGTGTGTTGCCGTATCTAACTATATTGTGATAGGATATGAAACTAATTTAATAGGTAATTCCCATAAGAAATTTCTGCTGAGGAAATATGAAACGACAATGTGATCGCATATAAAAGGATTTGTTTTCATTTTTTGTCATTTTGAAACGACAACGAAAGCCTTTCACGTCGGAAATCCCAAACTTTTATCAATAAAATAATTCAAATAACATATAAATTAAGCTAATGATATGTTTGACCAATGGATATATTTGACTTATACTGAAAATACCAAACCTTTGTAGAGTCAGGATTAAAAATGCAAACAATATCCGGTAGTCCCTATCTATCCTTTCAAATAGCTCATCATTAATTAATAATTAACAAAGTGTACAAAAAAAGAGCTTGACGTCGAGATTGTATATATTTTATACATATTTCAAATACCGTAAAAACAGTGTTTGGCCATATAAAATGGTATAAACTTATTCACTAGTATATACAAGGTGGAAAAATATGGAAAACATTTCACAACAACATTATTTTTTCCATAGATAATTTGATAGTTTATGTTTTTTTTTTTATAATTTCGTTCCATAGAGTATAATTTTTTATCAGAATAATTTACTTAAAACCGTTAAAAAGCAAAGAAATAATATTGTTCAAATTTGTTACTTTGAAATTCAAATGACAACTTTGGGAAGGGGAAACCTATCGAAGTCCGGTTTGCGGCAATTAATTTCTCTTGAATAAACCTTTCATTTGATACCAAATTCGACCTAGACTTACGTTGAAGATTTTCGTTTAACGCCTCGTGGGCCGTTCCCTGAAAAGATGAAATGTCGCTAATAACGCCAAAATGTATGTTCTTTGTAACAATGATCATGTACAAGATTTCACTTTTATAAGTGAAGTCATACAACAGTTGTGAAAGCGTTTCCATATTTTTTTTCGACCCTGTATATTTAAAAAGTGATTTTGAACTCACTGAACTTTCGTAATTTACAATTTTGAGTCATTAAAAGTCGGGACATAAAATCAACATAATTGCCTACGTTGGTTCTTTCTTTCTGCACGCGTAATGCAGATTAGAGAAACTCGTCTCGCTCTACTCATCAATGCTGTGGAAGAGTGTGCGTTCTTTGATGAGCCATTCTCAACCCGAACATGCCTATCTATTGAAAATAATATTGAATATTTTCGAACTAATACCAAGCATAATGTAAAAGATTGTTTCATTATGAAAAAGTGAAAATACGTACATTATCACCATTGGCATTAAGTAATCTATGGTCCAACATTGAATCCGTCAGATTAGTAATTATATATGTGATCCTTCAGAATAATGTTTAACGAATTCATATTTCAGAATGAGCTAAGTGATTTTTTGGTGAAAAATATTACTCCTCGTTAACGTAATAATTAAAATGTTGTATAAAACTTAAGGTGGTAAAATGCAATGTAGGTGTCACATTCGATTTTCATGATTTTTTAAAAACCAGTCGATATTAACTCCATGAACACGAATCCATAGAACATTTTCTGCGGAAATACGGTACCAAATTTTGACAAAGAATTTAAAAAAGGAAAAACATTTTAATTCAAAAATATGTATTTTAAATTACTATTATGTTTTCTTTTTCCTGAACACGAATATGACATCAGATTATCCGTACAAAGAATATTAACTGAGATATTCAACAACAATAAAATGAGTCAGGTTAGGTTAGGTTAGTATATGTTGACTGTGAATACATACTGCTAACCTAACCTAACTAACCAACGTAACATAACCTAACTAACCCACCAAACCTAACCTAACTAACCAACCAAACATAACCTAACAAACCAACCAAACATAACCTAACTAACCAACCAAATACATCCTAACTAACCAACCAAACATAACCTAACTAACCAACCAAACATAACGTAACTAACCAACCAAACATAACCTAACTAACCAACCTTATCTTACCGGCTTTATTAATTATCTCAGTTTTTATTTGTGGTAGGAATTGGATGTCGTATTCGTGTTAAGAAGAACAACTTCATCAGATTAATGTAATGTACACCGGTTTCTCTATAAAAATAGTTTTCCTTTTTTAAATTTTTTTTCCAAATTCGGTATTTCCGTCGAAAATGTTCTATGTAGTGAGGTTGATCACTAGTTACAAAAATATTGAAAATCAAAGTCCCCTATCAGTTTACCGGGCGCCAAGTCTCACAGTCCCATAATGGTTTATTTGATTTATTTAAGATTTTTTTTTAAGTTGGTAGTTCCTGATCAAGATTTGTTAGGTATTATCAAACAAAAAATATAAATTCTTATTATGTTCAAGTTTATGAAAATTAAAGAAATATGTGTAATGATATGACAAAGGAATTAAAAAAATAAAAACACATTAGTGATATTCCTGTTTAAGAGTTAACAAATTAAATAATAGAACATTGCGTCAAATAGAACTGTAATGTGCAAAAATATCAAGTAATTTTTCATAACTTTGTAAAGCAAGTCCGTAGCATTGTACTCAATTAAGGAACATTGAGTATAGATTAAAAAATAAATTTAAGATTCTAACTGTATATTGTTTTGCTGTTCTTTTTGCATAAATTGCACTTTCGTCTGGTTCCGAATGGGTCAACTTTTTTCAGTCCGAGTGAAAATCTAACAGATGCCTAACCTGTTCTCATTTTTTTTCTCTTGTCATTTTAGGAAAATCACAGTTAAAAACTCGTAGAAACAATAAATAAACTACTTATAACAATTATAATGACAAAGAAACTATATACACTTCATATAAGTATATCTCAACCAATTGGAAAACAATCTTGCATAGACAGTATAAGCGCCAAGTCTCTCAGATTCGAAATGCCTACCGTTTATAAATAATAAAGTAACACATTTTTATTTATTTATTTTTTAATTTGAAAGAATACTTTTAATAGAGAAAGAACGTGAATAAGACTGCATGCAAACACTGACTGGAGCGGGAATACGGGCAGCTACTGAAAAGGAAGTGGCTTAAAATCACTTTTATAACAAAATATAAATTTTAAGAATTCAGGATGGTTTTTTCTGATTCAGAATTGGAAATAGGCTTGTCAGCACCTCATCAGGGATTTTTTATTACCATAGCAATATCATAGTAATTATATATATATATATATATATATATATATATATATATTGTTACAAACCATTATATCAGCATAATTTAGTTACTGGCTTTGTATTTGGAAAGGTGGGGCCGGACAGCTGTTTACAACCTAACTGTCACACAGCTGATTGTAGCTGTAATCGATTTTGCTTATTGTCGATTTTCGAAAGTTATAAATATTTACCTTATAAATTACGTAGCTCAACTTCTATAAGAGATATAGTGATGATTTTTTTCTTCAGTTTCTTCCTCTCTATGATCTGTAGGATGGATTTAAAGATAAAATAGAAAGTACAAATAAAAAAAATTATGATTTACCAAGCAAAACCAAGCTTCCATATTTTAATTAATTATAAGACTATTATTTATTTTAATAAAATCAAACCCATCCTACAGATCACAGATTATACCTTTAGAAGCACTTGAAATAATAAATATTCAATCATAGTTTATAGTTTTTAATCTCCACAAGATCTAGTGAACCCTTAAAAATAAGTGGAAAATAACCCCCCGGGTGGGGGGTGAAACATTTTTTTTTACCATATTTGTTGTCTCTATTTTTATATGTAATCATAAGTAGTATAACTATTTAAAGCTTATAATTAAAGATTTTTCTTTGTCCATGAACTTGTAAGCAGTTAGAAGTGAAGTAATAAAATTCTCTCTCTTGGGTCTGCCAGACTCGGCGCCTCGGCTCTAGGGTTAAGGTCCAAAGTAAACGTTACATAAGGACGGCCTTGTAGACGGCTCGTTCGACAGGTAGGTAGGGATGGCAACGATATATCGGAAATATCGATAAGTATGTTTCGATATGCCGATATTTTCTTTCGACAATATCGGCTATATCGATATTTTGGTCCGATATATCATATCACTAAATATTGACGTTATTCTCTTCTGAGAATCATTACGATTCGAAAAAAAACACATTTAAATTGCCTCTCATGCGTACAAAACGTGCATTGAAATAATAAAGTAACTTTATTTAGTTTTTTTACGTGAGGTTAACGCACTAAAATGTAGATTATTGTAGAACAGTGGGTGAAAGTTGTGTTTATAAGAAGTCTACAGGAATTTTTAAATGTGAAAAACAAAAATAACAATGCTATTACATTATTCTTTTACATAATAATTATTAAAGTTATAATTATTCCTATTTTGAATCTTTTTTTTCAATCTTCCCCATAGATCACAAATGATTTCGTGGAGATAAATGTATTTAATTTTTACATTCAGCAGGTGCAAAAATAGTGACAGCAAAGTATGAGTGTATTTTTGGTCATGACGTAAGAGTTAGTGCATAATTTTAAACAGATAAATCATTAACATTTCGATATATAGGTTACCCGATATATCGTATTTTCTTTCGATATAATCGTTATCGATAGTTGGTTTACGATATATCGATATTCCCTACAGGTATGGTGAAGTATCTGGTGTGTATACAGGGTGTTACAAAAAGGTGGGGCTGGCTATGCATTTTCAGATTCTATGTATGGTTTTAAGCTAAAAATTAAGACTAATATTTTTTCAAATTTCGCTTTGTTTAGCAGCCAGACGCCATTTTGTTTTTTCATAAAACAATGTATATCTTTGTTGTTATCTTTACGATTGTTACAAAACTCGGTAAAGGGGTTCATTTTAGAAGCTAGTATGTGATTAAATAATATTTTTAAATATTATTTTGTAAATTTATTTTTATTATTTTCAAATTTACAACCACTTTGTTTTTATTTTAATAAATATCTAAAAAAACACTGGATTTATCAATTTTGTGTAAGACACCAAACAGTTTTAAATAAATTTACCTTTCCAATGATAGCTCATTTATAAAAATTGGTTAAGAAATCTTATGAACTAACATTAATCCACATGCAGTTCAAATATTGTCAAATTAGTAGCAATTTAGTAGAATGTAAATTAATTGTTATTTCTTAACCGATTTTTACAAATTAGGTATCATTGGAAAGTTATTTAAAAACTCTTTTGTGTCTTACACAATTTTTACTAAACCAGTGGTTTTTTTTAAATATTTGTAAAAATAAAAACAAAATGGCCGTAATTTTGAAAATAAGATAATTTAAAAGTATATATTTATTAAATACTACCGTCTAACATGAATCCATTTACCGAGCTTTGAAGCAGTCCAAAAGATAACAACAAAGATATAAATTGTTTTATGACAAAAATACAAAATGGCGTCTATCTGCTAAACAAGGCTGAAATCGAAAAACAATATTATTCTTCATTTTTAGCTTAAACTCACACATGAAATCTGAAAATGCATAGCCAGCCCCACCTTTTTGTAACACCCTGTATACGAGACGTTCTGTTTGGCATATATAGCTATTTGGCTTAAGCCGACACGTGGAAAGTTATTTTTATTAATTGTTCAATTTGAACTAGTATGTGCATGCAGATTTGAATAATTTGTTTACGACAGGGGGAGGGACGACTGTTAGGTCATTAGCCCCTCGGCTGCCTCAACTTAGGTTGACTCAAGCCATTAACCCACATCTCGTATAAAGATGAGAAACGGAAACTCAGACTATAGCAACGCCAAGCAGTGCTAACAATACATCAAAAGGCAAAAAATGCAAGACAAAAAAACCCAAAGAAAGAGTTAATCAACCAATCCTAACGGTGTAAAGATCAGATATAGCCAAAGGAACAGAGAGGAAATAGGAGGAGTGGTTGTTTTAATTGTTGTATACATTGTTCATAATATATTCTACTAAAAATTAAACAAGATAAATTGTCAGAAACCAAATTTTCAGGCAAACAAAACTTTTATAATAGGCCCTATATCGTTTGGAGAGCTTGGATTAGTAGCTCTGCGAAAGAAAAGATTCACGTTTACTTAAAAAAACCTTCATTACAAATAGGAGGATAAATTCTCAGACAGAAAAAGCGTCCTTACAAACAATAGGAAACGAGTTCCCAGTCTTACTATGAGAGAAATCCCATTAAAGCGATAAGTAATTTCTCCATGAATCTGCTACTCTTGCGGACAAGAACTTGCCGTGGTTTTGTTTACCATACCATAAAAATACTTATGCAAAGTACCAGTTAGTTATACAATGTAAGGCGGGGTTTGTGTTATTTTAATTGTCTACATAGGTGAAGTCAGACGCAGTGTTATTTTCAAACCGTTATGTCGTAAGTGTTATTCTAACATTTTACTGAATCTACAGTGTCTTCGTGTTCTGTTTTTTCTAAACCTTTCGTGAATGGTATGTACTAAAATAATTATTTCAATACCAATGTAATCGTATTAATAGTTAACTTTGCTTAAGTAGCTTGCTACTGGTTTGTCAAATGGTGAGGTCTTTTTCGTTTTCTTTTGTTTCTGATATAAATACGAAAAGAGGTCCTTTATTTAAATGTATAATGTAACTAAGAAAGGTAGAATTTTATACTATCGAATTGCTTATACAGGGCGGAAAAATATGGAAACGCTTTCACAATAACATTATTTTTTCCATAGATAATTTGATCTTTTTTATAATTGTATTTAATAAAGAATACTTTTTGATCAAAATAATTTACTCGAAACTGTTGAATATCGAAGAAATAATAATGTTCAAATTAGTTACTGTGAAATTTAAATGACCGCTACTCTGGAAAGGATTAACCTTCCGAGGTCCGGTTTGCGGTAATTAATTTCTTTTAAATAGACATTTAATTTGATATCAAACTCGACCTGGGCTTACATTGAAGATTTTCGTTTAACTCCTCGTGGGCCGTTCCCTGAAAAGATGAAATGTCGCTAATAGCGTCAAAAGGTATGTTCTTTGTAACACTGATCATGTACAAGATTTATCTTTTACAATTAAGTCATCGAAAAGTTGTGAAAGCGTTTCCATATTTTTCCACCCTGTATATTTAAAAAGTGATTTTGAACTCACTGAACTTTCGTAATTTACAATTTTGAGTCATTAAAAGTCGGGACATAAAATCAACATAATTGTCTACGTTGGTTCTTTCTTTCTTTCTGCTCGTGTAATGCAGAAATGGTGAAAAAATATGGAAAAGCTTTCACAAGAACGTTATTTTTTCCATACATATTTTGATAGTATAATTTTTTTAATAATTGTGTTCCATAAATAGTTTTATTGAAATTCGGGTAATCCTTCCAAGTCCGGTTTCAATTCAATTAAAAATTCAATTAATTTCTCTTGAATAAACCTTTCATTTGATACCAAACTCGACCTAGGCTTACGTTGAGATTTTCGTTTAACTCCTCGTGGGCTGTCCCCCTGAAAAAAGAAATAGCACTAATGGCACCAAAAAGTAGGTTCTTTGTAACCATGATCACGTACAAGATTTCACTTTTACAAGTTAAGTCATACAAAAGTTGTGAAAGCGTTTTCAAATCTTTTTCCACCTTGTATTTGGAATAATTAGTTAAATTAATAACATTTTAATTAAACATGTAATCTTCATTGTTACTTACTTTGCCTTCACAACTTGTTATCTGTCGAGTTTAACAAATAAATGACTTATAACCTCAACTTTACTTGTGGTACGTCTATAAAACTTGAGAGAGTTAAGTAAAATTTGTTTTCTACCTGCCGCCATATTAGATATTATTCTCCATAAGGCAAATGTTAATTTCAAACAAAGATTACAGCTTTATTTATGAACATAAAATTATAAATTTGACCCTTTTTAAAGAGAACATCATTTCCTAGGGCTCCCTGAGATCATATTTTAATTTCTGGCCTTGACTTCTGTTTTAACTACAAACAACTATTGTTCTTATTTGATATTTTGTTTAAATAACCCTAAGCGGTCGAAAAAAATCTAATCTCGGGGTCACTAGCATCACATATACTATAAAGCATGTCAAAATTTGAAATGCATTTGTTAAACAACATAAGTGGAAAACGGTTGCAAGTGAAGCAATTTCCAGCTGTAAAACACAGGCGTCAGCTACTGAATTGTAGGCCTGGTAGCCAAGCACGGAAGATAGAATCAACTGACACGACTGTTTAAATCACACAATGATTTGGGAATGATGGACAGACTACGACAGGTTTTCTGATAGTCGACGGAGTTACAAGAAGTTCCAAAATCAACACCAGATTTTGGTGGTTCTCGACACCAGAGGGGGTTGGAGGCTCGATTGTAACAACGTTTTTCACTAGAGAAGACTATTAACAAACAATGTCAGTCTAAGGAGTGAGATGAAGCTAAAAGTTACCTGTTGACGACCACAGAGCCCGCGGAACCACCTCCGATGACGATGAAGTCATACTCGACCCTTATCCCCGAGTTCTTGATGTTGATGGGCCGACTCTCCGGGTCGTACAGGTCGTAATTGTAGTAGGCCAGAGCCGCCAGGAAGGTGGGGATGAACCACAGTTTACTGACGCCCACCAACCCTGATGCCGCCTTCAGCGACCCGATCACCACGGTCGATAGGTCCACCACCATCGTCACTATCACTAGTCACTGGTCACTGTACACACTTGGCAACTGTCGGCGTGTCTCTAGTTGCAGACATAGTGACGGTTGCATCTAGTCAGCTCCCCTTCATCTCCCTTCAGCAACACTCTAATCTCCACCAACTGCTGGTTTCCATCTACAAAGTAATGAATATGCTTAGTTGTTACATACATTGACCATCTCACAAAATTATCACCAGCTTAGAATAAGGAGTCATTATTATAAGAGTTAAAAAAGATCATATCTACTCCGAATCCACCCATTCTGCAATATATATCACAACGTGCAGGGCGACTTAAATCTAGAAAAACACCTCTTCGACTAGCCCAGTTAATATCAAAAGAATTTTTGCCAAATCCAACTGAGATCGGGATATGTTTGACGGTCGAAACAAGATTCTGATATCAGACCCTATGGCCTTCATCGGTGGAATGAACCATCCCTGTAAGGAATGGGCCATAGGAAAGCGTTCGCTTTTCCGCATAATGAGTCTCTTTCCCGCACGGGTGTGGGAAAATTCAACTATTGGAAGTATAAGTGGGGAATGGCAAATTATCAGTCATGTGATTGCGGAGTCGAAGTTCAAACTATGGATAACATAGTTTATGATTGCCCATTGCGTTCTATTCAGAGGAATTAGCTGGTTTTCATTCAATCATTCATTCATTCATTCAAAGGAAATCCCATAAAGTTATCGACCAATTTCAATAATTCCCACTGTATCTAAAATATATGAAATTTTTATCTACGGTCAGTTAGGTATATTTTTGAAGAACATAATTGTTTTAGTAGCTCACAATTTGTTTTTAGAAAGGGAAAATCTACAATTGATGCTGTAGAAAAACTGGTGCGTGAAATTTTATTTGTTTTTGAGGTCAAAACCTTTTGCTCAAGACACATTTTGGGATCTTAGTAGCGCGTTTGACTGTGTGAATCACCCTGATAACTCTGAATACTTATTGAGATTGAACCACCTTTCAGCCAATCAATTCCAATTCAATTCAGTAAAGCTTTTTAAATCGTATCTTTCTGCTAGAAAACAAAAAGTGTTAGGTCATTGTGAATGGTGCCAGAAGCTGACAGTCCCACAAGGCGTACCTCAGGGGGTCCTTTATTGTATTTGATCACTATTAATGAACTTCCAAGTGATGTTGGCCTTCCATCTGTAAGACATATTTATATGCCGACAACACCACCCTAATCAATTGCAATATTTATATTGAAAAACTTCAACAGAAATTTAAAATTACTTTTGGAGAAGCGTCAGGGTATTTTCACTTTCACTTACTTCTCAAAAAAACTATTAAAACTTTATCTAGCCTAGGGCTGAACAAACATTGTAAACCTCTTTTTATCAAATAAAATATACTAACTGTTTTTTTATATTTATATTAATTAATTATATATTTACAGTATTAAAAATTCAGATATTGATAAACCAAGCTCTCGCTAATTCAGTTCTAGGTTTAGGGATATTACACTTATACATTTTAATAAGTGGAATAAAACAATGAATATCCATTGCATAATTTAACTTAAAAAGTATAATAAATCAAATGATCTGATTACTGTTATCTTGCAAAGCA
Source organism: Stictocephala bisonia (assembly GCA_035578905.1). Classification (NCBI taxonomy): domain Eukaryota; kingdom Metazoa; phylum Arthropoda; class Insecta; order Hemiptera; family Membracidae; genus Stictocephala; species Stictocephala bisonia. Next base: position 4,540,238 of record JAQJVL010000012.1, on the reverse strand, counting down.
CTTTTGCAATAAATATTTTAATTGGCTTAAAAACATCTTTTTATTCATCATACGAATTTTTTATCTTCAAAGGCATAACTTTTTAAATATTAATTTTGTTACTATTTAACACTTATTTTAAATATATCTATGTATAGTACATATAATGTAACGTTAAGTACAGTTGTTCTCCATAATTTATATGTTTAGTTTGTAATCATTCAATTATATTATTTTATTCTATTATTATTTAATATAAGTTTCTTTGACATAGCATGTGCATGCTGAAAAATGTCACTGTCAATACTTTTTTTTTACTTGTCATAATTAAGTTTTTATGACAAAAATAGAAATTTGAATCAGAGAAGCAGAAGTTGAAGGTTACGAAACCGTGGCGGAAGATCGATATTTAAACATTTAGACTCAAGTACAGTTCTTTGTACTTCAGTTTTTATATTATTTGGACACTTTTTATTGCATGTTGTGGGGTTTTTATTAGTCTGGTGTCTGGCTTTGAAATCCATACGGTATGTACACTATAAGAAAGGAAATTATGTTACACAAACCTTTTAGTCATTTCATAATGCAATCTGAAGAACAATATGGTAATAGGTTTTTAGATGAAACCATGCTTTTCGTCTTCCCAAAAAGTTACTACGATATTTTATTAGTTTTGCCATCCCTACATTTATCTTTAAACAGAAAACAATCTTTGAAAACATCGTTAGTTACTTTTTATTAATTAATTTATCTGCTGTTATTCAGATTGTGAAATTATGTGGTTTGAAAATGCACTCTATACAAAGTAACGGGCTTGTAGGAGTGTATCTCCGTTACTCTGTAGCGTGCCAGTGACAAAGGCCATTTGTGCTTTCCTTGTCACTGTTATGTAATTTAAATTTGAGTAAGGTACGCATGCGTGCACATGTGGAATTGTTTCGACCTGTTATATATTACACACATGCTTTGCACACAAGGAAATTATTCATCGTTAAAATATATGAGAATTTTTTTACAATCTTCAATAAAAATCAATAATGAATAAAAATAACTTAACATTATCCACCGTGTTAATATTTGACCTTTGGGGAAAAACAAGTTTATGAATTTGGTTGACGTGAAACATCTTCAAGTCGGAAAACCGGAATAACTCGTCTGTACCAGAAGGAGAAATTCTTCAAAGAAGTTTGTTTGGCCCTAGATGATTCCACCTAAGCTGTTGGTATAGAAATCATTGTTAAATTGTAATGAAGTATTTTATTTATGTACCAATACTATTAAACCCGTCAAAACTAACGCTAAAAACAAGATTGTTTTAATGTTCCAGTTAGGGGGGTTCAGTCTGTTTGAATTATTAATTTAATTGTGTTTTAAATTTTTTTCGTTGGCAGTGCCTAATTGGTTATATTAATTTCACCCTGTTAAATTTTTTTTATATTTAGTAGAAGTTAATTTTGTTGTACCCCATTCTATGATCTAGGTTAAAATGTAGATAATTATTAATGTAGATAAGTTTATTAGTTTAAGGACGTATATTTATAACATGTTTGTTTAGATGTAATTTAGTTTTTAGCGCTTGAAAAAATTTTGGGTTTTACCAAATCGAAACGTCGTGATGGTAATTTTCACGTAATGATGGCAAATGTCCAGCAACCTTTGTCTTCCTCATCTGATTGATACTCCACCATTAACAAATTTCAAAAACAAAGTAGGGGTGTTCGTCCGGGCGCCCAGTTTAACGCTCTAAGGAATTTGGTTCTAGATTTTATCGCAACTGCCGCTAATAGTAGTAAAGATCCTGACTCACTAACGAACAAGCAATGTATTCCCCTCCCCTCTCCCCCTCATATCCGCCGCCTGCCCTTATAAGTCCCTCATATATAGTAAACTCTAGGAATGAATTTTATATATATATATTATTAATCAACTTCTTTAGCCAAAGATGATTATACAAATTTCAACTCAAAATTTAAACAAATATTATTTATAGAAAAAATAATTGGTAATACTGAAAAATATATTTTTTAGATTTACTATATACTAGATTGGTTAGTACTTTTTGTCCACTATATTCTCAAAATGTTAATAAAATATTTCGGACGGTTTATTCATGAGTTACGCACCAGAAAGGTCAAATTAGTCACTTTGGGCAGCCATCTCCACAAAGAAATATTTTAGATTTTTTTTCCGTTACACATTTATTACTTACATGAATAGGCCTACTAACTATTTTATTCGAAAAAATTCAAAAAAATTGTTGATCGAACACCCTCAATAGCTTTTCGACATTATGTCGAGACTTCTTAATTTAATAATTTATTTAGCTCTTTTGTTATCATTTTGCTTGACTCTTTTTCAACAGTGACTCTTACAAGGAAAAGTAGTCTTTAACATCGGATAAGAGGCATTCATTCTAAACTATTATGGATTGCGCAATCTGGTGACAAGTGGGTTTTTATATTTTAGTTTTATCTTTAATATTCAACTTTACCAGGCTAAGTTAGGGCTAAGAAACCCTCTCTAACACTTAACTTGGAAAACTTTAAAGTTTACTAGAGAAATATTTATCATGGAACTGTTATTTAATGGGCCGTTAAGATAATGGATCAATTGAGTGGAGTAAACTCTAAAGTAATGTTAGATTATACTCCACTATTATTTCTTTAACGAATAAATAGAATCGTTATGGTTGCAAGATATGATTACAACCATAATTATTCTGTAGAGGGGTTATAGTTTTATATAACTATAATTATTGTTTATGAATAAAGTTCACGCCCACATATGCAAATAATTTAAGCTGGCGAGTGAAGTTTTTATATGCTTGGTCATTTTGTGGAACCAAACATTAATATTAAAAAAAAAACGGCAATTATGCACTTTCTTGCCACCTCTGAAAATACGATTTCATGTTGAAAAAGTGGTGAAATATGAGTTTATATCTCTTGAGGAGTTAGATTTCATTCGCGGAAAACTTGTTTTTTACCGAAAAATCGAAAAACTAGTATTTTATATGATAGTGAAAAAACCAACTTAAAAAAAAAAAAACGTTAGTTTCCGACAACTTTTTTTTAATTTCTCGGGGGTTTTTATGCTCAACACAAATAAATAACTGGTTTTGTTGTAACATTATTTTCTCAGCAGTATTACTAGACCTCTTGTAATACTTTAAATGTTGTCATTATTTTGTAAAGGATTCTACCTCGTGGCAGGGTTTCTAAGTAATAACTTGTATTAAATTCATAACTGCTAGTTACCGTTGGTCATTCTGTAACCTACCATGCCTAGAGCCACGCGGAAGTAGTGTACCAGAGCCGCCTTCTACCCTACTTCTCCAAGCCGGCTATTCCTCTTGTCGTAACAGCCATACGATACCTTTCCCCGATCGCGTCATAGGCTATAAATAGATTCTTAGTACCCAACTTGCTAATAAGTACTAGTTTTGCAGGTCATAAAAACTGACAATCCGGTGTTGTGGTCAAGCAAGGAACGAGCTGCAAACTAACTATCTATGCTTATAAAACACCCCCACTATAAAAAACAAATATAAATGTATGACCAGAAAAACTTAAAAAAGCACTCACAAACGAGGACTGGAGTAGAATATATAACCTCAAAACAGTAGACGGCACATACAACCGTTCAAATTCATACAAACCTACATAAATGGAATCAATTACCTACAAAAGCTTACTCAAAAATAAAAGGTGAATAAGATAGAAAATAAGGCAGGGTAAAAAGGAAAAAATAATAAATAGAATTTATAAAGCAACAAATTGAACCATGAAATTAAAATTATAATCTCGAGACGTAAATCTCATAACCAAACAGATTAATACATAAACCTCATCGTAACAACCCCTAGAAGCCTACAAAACCCCTTACCATGTTAGTAATCTATTTAAAAAGCATTTTACCATCCTGTAATAAGCATATTCAAGCAAAAACAATACCTGAAATACTTACACAAAACAGCATCAAACTCAAAAAATCTACAATACTTCAGAACAACAACACTAAAAGACCTAAAAAAAATTTTCAAACAACTGCCACCTAAAAATTCCGGGTTTCACAATATAGCAAACAAAACAATAAACTATTTCAAAACGAACTAACACACCCAATCATAGATATAAATAATTCCTCTGTAAATAGCCCAATATACAACATAAATTAAAAATTAATTCCTTAGATAAACCTGAAATTTACGAAAGTCGATAAACATTAATACAAAACTATGGGCCTATATCCATATTATCTGCAATATCCAAATATTTAGATAAAACTATATATCACTCTCATTGGCCACCTAGAACAATAAAACTTGCTAACGGAACATCAACATGGTTTTAGAAAACAATAAATCACTTAAAAACATTTATTACACTGACCTACAGATTACCTATAACTCCGGATAGTTGAACTCAGATATTTTCTATCAATAATACTGAATTCAAATCGAAATCGTCAATAACACGCATCACACGTGGCATTCATTACACAAGGGTCCTTTCTAGGACGCATTTTTTTCTCATATACATAAATTCCTTGCAAAAAACGCTTGATAAATAGAGCAAGTGTAGAATATTTGCTGATGACACCATGCTGCCTATGAATCGACAAACTAGCATGCATACAGGACAAAGTTGAAAACACTTGTAATAGCCAAAACACCAAAATAAACGCATAAAAATGTTCATATGAACTATACTACCAAAACCAAGTATGAAGTCCACAAAAACTCTCAACCTTCCAACCTTATGTTAATGAAACTTCTGTAAATGAATCAAAATTTCTTGGCATCACAACATACAAAAACCTTAAATGGCCAACACATGCACAAACTTACAGGCAATCATCATACTTGCAGCAGTTGTATTTAGAATTAATCAAAATGCTAACCAATGCAACACTCCTAGCCTACCACATATTTTTCGCATCATATCTACAGTACGGAATTACAGCGTGGGGAGCAAGAAATAAGATTTTAAAAATTCTCATATTACAAATAAGCATAAATAAGCAAGCATACCAAGATATTAACATTAATATCCCTATATTTTTATAAAGTAATTGTTTCAATTAGACTAAAACATAAATAATTTCTATAACCATATCACAAGTCCTAAACAGCTTATTTATAGGCCTCCCGCAACATTGAATGTGTGTATTAGAAAAGTAAAACCCCAATATATAGTGGTCCCAAACTCCATACTCTCTCCCAGATAGGCTCAAAAACATAAAAAACTACAACATTCAACAATAAACTCAAGTAACATCTTTTAGCACACCCATTCTACACACAACACATTTTTTTAAGGAGAATCCGTTCTTCTTCTTAGCCTTATTCCCAACAGACTATTGATCTGTGCGGGGAACTTTTTCAGATATAGTAAGGGGGTGAACTACTACGGTACAAGGTAACCATTACTGATAAATACTTCCAGTCCAAGCTACTGATAATAAATCTTGGACCCAGGCTAAAAGTCATGACGCCTTTGACTACTCCGCAACCGACCACAACAAAGACGAACACAATATTACAACGTGTTACGTGACACATGACGTGCACTTACTACAGTATAAACTTCCGAACTTGACCCCTTCTACAGAAGAGGGAATAAGGATGACTTCTCAATACTGAGACGAAGAAGAGGAAAAGGTGAAGGCCATATGTGTATTTATTTATTTTAATGTATTTCAGTTAGTTATGCTAAAAATGTGAAATCAGTCTATAATTTTTCCTTTTTATTTAAAAAATTGAGATATTTATACATGTTTAAAATATATAGTATGATAGATGAATTGGTTTAAAATAAATTGTACTAAAGAGAAAAAAAGAAAGAGGTCGCTTTCTTAAGGCCGCAGCGAACGCCTCAGTGGCAGTTATAAATAGATTACAACTATTGTATACATTTATAAATCGTTAGTAATAATTTATAAATCCTATAGTAGTAAAAAAATAAATCCTATCCTAGAGGATTTAGGAAGAACAAGGAAGGGATTAACAAGGCTCTGACCTGCCATCCCCATGGCAAACTGGATAACTAACTATTCGACACACTTTCAGTGTACTATTAGGTGCAACATCTGTTTCTTTCTTATCTGTGATTGGATTAAACAACCATCATGATATGTTTCAATATCATTCCCTTATTCACCCTATTCTTGTGTCGTGTTGGTTTGGTATGTGAGCTGTAAGGGTTGACATGTGTCACACACATCATGTGTAAAGTACGTAGGATGGGGAGGTGGAGCCTCGGTGTTGTAAGAAAAACTCGGGAGTTCATTCATATTTTGTAGAATTCTGTTTATACACGTTATTGTTCAATAGCTAAATAGTTGATGAGATTAAAAGTTCGTCCGGTAAATCTTGATTATTTACTCTGCTGAGAAACGTTTTTGTAAAAAGAGAGACCGATATCCTCTTTAACCTACCCATTTCATATAGACTGTTGTCGAGCATCTTACGTCAGGACGTTTTGACAGTGTACCTCAGCACTGTCCTTGAAGGCGAGACATTCCTACGAGAGTGTGTTGTACAAACTGTTGTCCAGCATTTTACGTCAGGACGTTTTGCCAGTGTACCTCAGCACTGTCCTTGAAGGCGAGACATTCCAACGAGAGTGTGTTGTACAAACTGTTGTCCAGCATTTTACGTCAGGACGTTTTGACAGTGTACCTCAGCACTTTCCTTAAAGGCGAAACATTCCTACGAGAGTGTGTTGAACAAACTGTTGTTGAGCATCTTACGTCAGGACGTTTTGACAGTTTACCTCAGCACTGTCCACGAATGCAAGACATTCCAACGAGAGTGTGTTGTACAAACTGTTCTCCAGCATCTTACATCAGGACGTTTTGACAGTGTACCGCAGCACTGTGCTTGAAGGCGAGACATTCCGACGAGAGTGTGTTGTTCAAACTGTTCTCCAGCGTCTTACGTCAGGACGTTTTGACAGTGTACCTCAACACTGTCCTTGAAGGTGAGACATTCCTAAGAGAGTGTGTTGTACAAACTGTTGTCCAGCGTCTTACGTCAGGACGTTTTGACAGTGTGCCTCAGCACTGTCCTTGAAGGCGAGACATTCCTACGAGAGTGTGTTGTACAAACTGTTGTCCAGCGTCTTATGACAGGACGTTTTGACAGTGTACCTCAGCACTGTCCTTGAAGGCGAGACATTCCTACGAGAGTGTGTTGTACAAACTGTTGTCCAGCGTCTTACGTCAGGACGTTTTGACAGTGTACCTCAGCACTGTCCTTGAAGGCGAGACATTCCGAGAGTGTGTTGTACAAACTGTTCTCCAGCATCTTACGTCAGGACGTTTTGACAGTGTACCTCAGCACTGTCCTTGAAGGCGAGACATTCCTACGAGAGTGTGTTGTACAGACTGTTGTCCAGCGTCTTACGACAGGACGTTTTGACAGTGTACCTCAGCACTGTCCTTGAAGGCGAGACATTCCGAGAGTGTGTTGTACAAACTGTTCTCCAGCATCTTACGTCAGGACGTATTGACAGTGTACCTCAGCACTGTCCTTGAAGGCGAGACATTCCGACGAGAGTGTGTTGTACAAACTGTTCTCCAGCATCTTACGTCAGGACCTTTTGACAGTGTACCTCAGCACTGTCCTTAAAGGTGAGACATTCCAACGAGAGTGTGTTGTACAAACTGTTGTCCTGCGTCTTACGTCAGGACGTTTTGACAGTGTACCTCAGCACTGTCCTTAAAGGCGAGACATTCCAACGAGAGTGTGTTGTACAAACTGTTGTCCTGCGTCTTACGTCAGGACGTTTTGACAGTGTACCTCAGCACTGTCCTTGAAGGCGAGACATTCCGAGAGTGTGTTGTACAAACTGTTCTCCAGCATCTTACGTCAGGACGTTTTGACAGTGTACCTCAGCACTGTCCTTGAAGGCGAGACATTCCTACGAGAGTGTGTTGTACAGACTGTTGTCCAGCGTCTTACGACAGGACGTTTTGACAGTGTACCTCAGCACTGTCCTTGAAGGCGAGACATTCCGAGAGTGTGTTGTACAAACTGTTCTCCAGCATCTTACGTCAGGACGTATTGACAGTGTACCTCAGCACTGTCCTTGAAGGCGAGACATTCCGACGAGAGTGTGTTGTACAAACTGTTCTCCAGCATCTTACGTCAGGACCTTTTGACAGTGTACCTCAGCACTGTCCTTAAAGGTGAGACATTCCAACGAGAGTGTGTTGTACAAACTGTTGTCCTGCGTCTTACGTCAGGACGTTTTGACAGTGTACCTCAGCACTGTCCTTGAAGGCGAGACATTCCGACGAGATATTAATGGCTCAGATGCTAACACCTGGTGATGTAACTAACGCATGCCTGTGAGCTAACTCTGGTAATGGCCTGAAGCGTATCTCCCCCAGAATGTCTTATTAGGTTCCTTGTATGCCTTAATGTGTATAAAATTACTAATATTACATTTTATAAATAAAACAGACAACATATTTTATTGTTTTATTATTTGAATGAAATAATTTATTTTAATTATTTTAATATGTTAATCTTGCTTTAACAAATCCATTCCCAATCAAAAGATAAGTAGTTTACTTGCCTCATAGAAGAAAGTAATCTTCATTGATGAAGTTTTATTTATTTTATTCATTTATTTATTTTCATTTTTTTTACGAATTTTATGATCAACTTAAGGAATCTATACTATCTATATATAGTATAATGAATTTAGTTTGTCCTTTATGCATTAATAAACCATTCATCCGATCGTTGTAAAAGTTCGGGAAGTTGTTGAGTTTACCCCTGGGAAGGTTTATGGCAGGTTTTATACACATCCGACTCAAGCCATCATTGGCATTTAAATTTTCAATGGAATTGTAATTGAGGTTTTTTAAATTAAACTAGTGAGGTATAACTATAGAGTTTGATGGAATCCAAGCCATACCAGGAACCTTCTCAGGTCTATACCCAACAACTTTCCAATGTTGTATGACGGTCTGTTAAAAGGTGATTCAATGCATACAAAAAAATAAATAGACATTAGTACTTTTTTATTTATATAGAATATAATAATCAGCTGTTAAATAAAAACAAATTAAATCAAAATTGCATAAATAGACTAAGTAATGCTTATTGAAATTTAATATAATGGGCGAGTTGGTGGCCGAGCGCTCTGAGGCGTCAGGACTTAAAGATTTATTAGTAATATTCACCTTTTATTGTGCTGGTTCGCCCCCTTTACTCTGTCTGAATAAGTTCCTCGCACAGATCAATAGTCTATGGGAAATTGGTAGATTAAGGCTAAGAAGGAGTTCGGCCTCTTCTTAAAAAAAACAAACAAACAATGACTTATAACTATGATGCAGCAAAGCACTGGCAAACAGGTGGTGCCCGTTTGCAAAGTAAACTTTAGAAAGTAAATTGTTCTGGAATTCTGAGCTCGATGGTGAAAGTTTGTGGGGAAGAAATTAAAATGTTTACAAAATTACAATCAACTATTGTAGACGTGTCATCGCTGATTTGAATGAATAATTCGTAGACAACGTGACCGATCTTTTGAGGAAAAAGAACCTTTAATCAAAACAAACAAATGTTATAAAACTAGCACTGTTTAGCGTATATATAGTTAATAATATAGGCCTATTTATAACTTGACTTGGCAATTTACATGCCACCTTTCATCGACTAAACGTTTAACCTTGTTATAAAGTTATGGCCTTTCAAAAAAAGTTCAACATTGTTTCTTTCATCCAGCAAGTAATCTAAGAAGAGTTGTAACTAATTTTATTCTCATGTTTTTTTGTTGTTTTTAAATTATACTTCTCCTTACATAGTACTAAAATATATAAATTACCCTAATCCATTTTAATACGTTTATAAATTATGAAATCTTATACCCAGATAAACGCCATCGAATGAAGTAAGTTCATTTTTTATTTAATTGTTTTTTATCGCTAAAAGAGAGGTTTCGCCAACACATCACTATTGTTGCCACGTCAAAAGGATGACAGTCGATTCATTCATTGTTGAACTTTCTTTTCGGACTCGCCACAGGATACTAAGTAGCAGCCTGGTCTTAAACTGTTTCATTATCTACTTTTCCCACAACTTATTGTAACTCAGGAATAACAACACGTATTTTTGCATATAACTTCACAAACACCTCACTGTTAGCCCTTAACTGGTCCCGTGAAATCTACAGCCTTAACTGGCCTCGTGGGGTCTTTTGAGACCCCAGCTAAAGAAAACTTATAGTAAATTTGTTTATAAACATATATTCCTAAAAAACTATTTAATTATACACCACGATATGTTTTGTATCAAAATGAAGCAAAATGGATGTTGTAAATAAGCGTGTTGTATTTTTTCTAATTTTTTTAAATCAGCTTTACAAAAATAGTCACTTTTGTAAGGTGTGAAGTTGCCACAAGTATTTTACATTTTTAGTTATTTATTTAAAATTCTTTTTTGTGTTTTCTTTTTTTTATAAATATATGTAGCTACCTGAATCAACATAAGCTACAATTTATCATTAACATTATCATTTATATTAACACATTTAAAATTTTTACTGTATATAAAATAAGCTATACATTTATTTTTATAAAAAAAGTTAAACAATTTTTCATAAATTTTGCATGTAAACTTGTTTATTATACTCTACATCAAGATTACCTAAAATTACAGAACACTTAAAATATTATTTATTTCAAAAATAAAAAAAATAATACTTATTGGGGTCTCAAAAGACCCCTTGTGACCCCACGTGACCAGTTAAGGGTTAGGCTTGTGTTTTGTAACTATTAATGTTTACATTTTTATTGTTCTGTTAGAAAAATAATTTATAAAACCGCTTTGAAAAAGGATAAATATTACAACAACTTCTGCAAATTTAATTCGTATTTTAATTGTAAGTCGAATCACAACACAAAAATCATCCTACAAACTCAAATAAATTCTCCCTGTGTGCAAATATAAAATAGTATCATAACAATACAAAATCATCCTACAAACTCAAATAAATTCACCCTGTGTGCAAATATAAAATCGAATCATAACAATACAAAATAATCCTAACACTCAAATTTAAATTGTGTGCTATTGATAAATTGAATCAAAACAAACAAAACGCATCTTAAAAAACTCAAATAAAATATTTAAATCGTGCCCTAATGGTAAACCGAATCAGAACAAACAAAAATCATCCTAAAAATAAAATAAATGTAGGTACATCATATGCTAATGGTAAATCGAATCGCAACAAACGAAAATCATCCCAAAACTAAAATAACTTTCATCATATGCCAATGGTAAACCGAATCATAACAAACAAAATCATCTTAAAATAAATTTTCATCGTGTGAATTTACCAATATCACAACAACCAAAAATTATCTTAAAATCAAATAAATCTACATTGTGTGGTAATGGTACTGTAAATCACATCACAACAAACAAAAATTAACTTTAAAAAAATTATAATATCCTTAATCTTGTACTAATGGTAAATCGAATCACAATCACAAAAAACAAAAATCATCCTAAAAGCAAAATAAATGTATATCACGTGCTAGTGGTAAATCGAATCCCAACAATCACATTTCGCATGTAAATTAAAAATTAATTTGCGTTAAAAAATAGTACAATTTACAAAGTTTTTATAAATTTGACAAAGTTCACATTAAGTCAACCCTGTGAAGAAAACATCAACAATAATTCCCTCAAGGACTCATTCCAGCAAGTTTGGGATTTGTTGAAAAACCAACAATATATTTAGTTGATTTCATAATGCTAGCAACAAAATACTATTTTTGACGTATGTCCTGGAAATATAGGGGTGAAATTTTATAAAATTTGTCATTGAATAATTTATTAAATACGGTCATACATTAATGAAAACAAACTCGTCCTAACTTGAAAAATTGCCTGTTTTGGTACGAGATGATATTTATACCGTGTATTATATTTAGATTTAATAAGAACAATCAAACTCTATTATGTATTCTGAATCAAAGGTTTATTTACACAGACATTATTGTGTAAACAAAACTTACGAACAGTATTTCAGATTTAGGCTAAACTTCTAAGATGTGCAATTCAAATATATATATATATATATATATATATATATATATATATATATATATATATATATATATATATATAAAGCTATTGTGACATTGTAAAACAACACAAAAAATGAACTAGAGCTGACATAATCGCTTACTACAATGGAATTTTAAAAGATATATTCATTTCAACCACTCCCAAAATCTTAATATTTTCTTAAAAACTAATGTAAATCTTGGTTTATAAACTGTATAAACTGGATTAAGAAATAGTTTCCAAGTTTGTACAAACCCTAACCCTAATCAATCAAAACTTTATCAGTGAGACTAAACTGTTTCCAGCCGGCTGATGTATAATAAGTGAATAAATAAAAACCTTGGTGTAAAATCAATAAGTCACTTGAACAAGTTGCCAATACATATAAAAATGCTATTCTTAGGGGCTAAAGAAAAGGGATTAACAATTACTACACTTATTACAGACCTATATCACTTTTGTCTACATTTTCTGAAACGTTTAAAATAAAACTAAGCTTAGTTTACGGGAAGGTAAATATTGCATAATGCACATTGTTTTGGGCGGAAGAGGTTTAGCTCATAATTTAGGGGTTTTAGCGTTGTAGTAGCTGGGGTTTCAGCGTTGTAGTAGCTGGGGTCTCAGTTGAATAAATTGCTAAATCAAACTTCCAAGAGATTACTACCTCAATATACTTGTATCGTTAATTAAACGTCTTTTGACACTCACTTAATTTGTGACTAATAATGTCCTTATATTTGTTAAACGAAATTGCCATACTTGTATAAATCATATCGAAACATTTATGAGACCGCACTAAGCATCGTTAGTCTTGTAACAGGAGTTATTTTTAAGACAGTTTAGTAAATAGAGAAGTAAAATAATTAAACTTAAATTTGAACAGTTAAGTTACAACAGAAGATAAATGTAATATCAATCTTCATTCAACTCATGTCCATACATGCAATTCACGAAAATGCTTTCAAATGCCAGATCTAGTTAATATACCATTTCCACAAAATAATAATAATTAATCTTCCAAAAATAAACTAAACGCTGCTCACATAATATCTATATAAATAAGGTGAACTATTTTGTATGATAATAAAACTTCCTACTTCGTCTGCTGAAAAAAACAGTTGCAAACATATATACTGGCACATTGACATAAATTTACCATTATTTTACTGTTGTTGATTTTGTTTTTGCTTTGTTTTCATTGCTACTTACATTATAAACTTTAATATGATAATAATGTCCGTTTTATAGCAAACTGTAAAAACAAATAGACTGATTTAGATTGTTTAATCTTCACCACGCCATGCAAAAACGTGTTTTGGAGATATGATCGAAACTTATTAGGTATCAATTCTTGTATCTTTTAATATACTTGAATTTATTACACAACTCCCCCCCCCCCCCATATAGCTTATTGGATATTTCTTAGTCAAAATGGGCTTAATAGATATTTCCTGAGTCTCTTACTTGTCTTATTTACAAACATATTTTATCCAAAACAAAAATAAATAATATTTTATTTTATAAAATTCGTTTAAAGTTTGTATCCTTAAACAGACTCTTTACAAATAAATCTGAAGTTGGTAGATACACGAAGTGATAGGAATTACCTGATTGTCGTATCCGAGACAGAAATCACGTACGTAGCACGCAAAGACAAGGACTGAAGTCAGTGGGCCGGGCAGGTAGTGTTGAAGAGTGAAAGTCCCCCCCACTTTCACCACCTGTACCTTCAGTCTCCTCGGCAGTGATAACCGTGAACCAGCAAGGTCACCTGATAGTAGTCTCGCTTCGCCAACGGTTACGCAACTAGAATGTGACACAGTCTGGGAATCTAGGTGGTTCCTGGCACTACTGGTTTTCTGTACTAGTTGAGTGAAGTGTGCACTGTAGTATTGCTGTAGGTTTCTTTAGCCCTTTCACTGCTGATACATATTTTTGAAGCAGTAGACGCAGACACTTTTAACACTAAATTTTCGTTAAATAAAAGATAATGCAATGATAAATACTAAAACGTCCCTCGAGAGCCATATATTTAGTGTATATTCAGATAGTAAGCTATCGCAACAGGAAAAGCCTCTTTAAATCATCTCTGAGTAGTTTCGACTACTAACTTCGACTACTACAGTCCGTTGGCTAGATTTGTCAGGCTAGGAAACCGCATCGCATCTGAGTGTGATATCTTCTGCGATAGCCTCGTGCTTTTTCGAAGACGCGCATCCACCGTTCTAACTTGAAATGTATAGATTCATTATTTAATTCAGATACTGAGATTTACATTTATGATTGTTATGTTGTTTTTCATTATTAAGGCATGGAGTTTGTTATGTATCATTTTAGTTTTTAGTTGTTGTATATTCTACAAATGTGTTTATCTATTGTTATTGTAGTGTCATTTAATTACTTTTGTTTTTGGTGGTTCTGAATTAAGTTTGATCACTACCATATGTATAATCAAGTATTAGCCTTTGTGTTAATTAAAGCTTGTTGTAAGTTTTGACTTACCTTTAGTAATATTGTTATCCTCTTATTTGTTGTTGAGCTTTTCTCTTGTTAATGTTTTGCATTTTATATATTTATTCTTTTATATTGAAGTCATAGAGTTGGTCACGTATCATTTTAGTTTTTAGTCGTTGTCATGTTCTAATTTGTTTATCTGTTGTTATTGTAGTCTAATTAATTTTCTTTTGTTTTGGTAGCTCTAAATTTAATTTGATCATTACCATGTTATCACTAAGTATTAGCTTTTCGTTAACTAAATACCTCTTGTATTTTGATATCCGGTCAGTAATATTGTTATCCTTTTATATCCAGACTATTATTTGGTACCCACCCGCCAACCCAAACACGTTCAGTGGTTTGACCCATCAGCCCACCCAAACACGTTCAGTGGTTTGACCTACCAGCCAACCCAATCACGTTCAGTGGTTTGACCCACCAGCCAACCCAAACACATTCAGTGGTTTGACCCACCCGCTAACCCAAACACGTTCAGTGGTATTGAACATTTTATGAACATTATATAAATATTTTTCTCAATTCTTTACTCAGAGGAATGATTAGATCAACAAAAAGTCTTATTCAACTTCATCCAATTAAGGTGTCAGATCTTATTATGGTGTAACCATCGATGAAGGTTGTCACCAATCACCATCATGGAGGGTTTTCACATAGAAGGTGGTAAGATGCAAAAGACCCAGTGTGCAGACCAAGGTTTGGTAAACCCGCATCACACGTTTTGGTCTACTAACAATGGCTAATACGATGAATTCTTGACTATTGACATCTCTGTAACGTTGAGCGACATTTTCACTTGCTAGAGGTGAAGATCCAAGAAAATGGATATAGGTGGTCAATGCCTGGACCAGAGTAGCTCACACTCGCCCCACTATTGATTCAATAATGAGTTGCTCATCTTTAGGTTTTTCAAGGTGATCCACAAGACTATGGAGTTTCAAAAAGGAATTGGTATTTTTACATTAGGGAGGGCCATCCTAAATTTCTCATTTTACTTTTGACCCACTCGATGCGCAAATAAGGCGCACTTAATAAGCCTCCTGAAGAGGTTTAGAGTAATATTCAAAAGGAGGTCAATCTTTAAGATGAAAGACGACAGGGGTGGGCTTCATCCTCCCTCGGAATAGAGCAAACCTCTTCAAGAGCTGCCCATCGGCGTGCATTCCACTCGGGGATACGGTTCTCCCTCGATTATTTGTCCATTTATAGGCCTAACTCCAGTGGGATGCTAATTAACACATTGTCTGATATCAACATACCTTTATATGTCTACCCTGTAAATACATTAATAGCCTATATCATAGAGCTTTTGTGGGGTTAAAATACTTTTTTGTGGGGATAACGGTTTTTGTGTGGGAATAACAAGATATTTTGTCAGGATAGCAAGCTTTTTTGTATGGATAGCAGGATTTTTTTAGGATTACGTTTTCTGGGTGGAGATGACAAGCTATTTCGTCGAGAGAACAAGCTTTTTTGTGTGGGAATAACAAGCTATTTCGTCGGGAGAATACGCTTTTTTGTAGAGATAACATTTTTTGTGTGGGGATAACAAGCTATTTCGTCAGGAGAACAAGCTTTTTTGTGGAGATAACGTTTTTTGTTTTGGGATAACAAGCTGTTTCATCTGGAGAACAAGCTTTTTTGTGGAGATAACGTTTTTTGTGTGGGGATAACAAGCTATTTCGTCGGGAGAACAAGCTTTTTTGTGGAGATAACGTTTTTTGTGTGGGGATAACAGTAATTTTTGTCGGGATAGCAAGTTTTTTGTGGCGATAACAAGATTTTTTTGTAGGGATAACAGGATTTGTTGTAGGGATAACAAGATTTTTTGTAGGGATAGCAAGATTTTTTATCCAACACTATACACTTGTTTGAACCTCCCTAATTATCTAATTATTTTCAAGGAGTGACGGAGGAGAGCGAGTGCCCGGGAGCCCGCAGGTCCCTCGCCACGCTTCGCGGAGTCGCTTGGTCGATGTCGTAATTAACACATTACAGACAGAACTGTTATAACTTCTTCCGTACTCGTTCTCTACATCTACACTACATTAAGGTCTCTACTTTACGTAAGTGAACTAAAAGTGCAAAGTTACGTATGTTTTATGTAGGTCACGTAAAAATAAATATGATGAATGGGGTTAATAAATTTTATGGATTTATGGATTAAAAAATAAATAATATATGGATAATAATATATCTCTTAACATTTCAGTGTGGAGTTATGGCTGTTTTTCAAACGCTCTCCGTACACGTTAACAACGGGGGCTGAGCTTTGCAATTTTGAGAAGGTTTATTAAGAAATATTCGATAAGCTTATGGCATGACTATATATAAGTTAATATCTAATAGGATTCAGTCATACCTCCATAACACGTTAGATCCGAAGGCGTGTTTACAACCTAATTTTGCTCGTAATTTTGCTATGTTTTCGAAGTTGCAATAATTTTTTAACTAAAGTTAAAAAAAATAGTTAAAGCAAAAAACTTTTGACATTTCCTTACTTATTTAAACATCAGCTACATTGGATTGTAACTGAATTTATTTATTAAAACCCCTAAACAAACGGCAGTTTATGAACTGTCAACCTGACTCTGAGTTAGTACATGTACAGGTGAAAGTCCATCTGAATTTAAATTTTAAAAATGATTATTGCTTATTATTCCTTTTTAAATTAAGTATTTACATTATTTTTATTGTATGTACTCCTCATCCACGCACACGTCACACTGGTCCATGTGGAGAGTAATGGCTTATGTATAGTTGTAAATTTGAGCATAATTATGTAACATTGTTAGATTTCAAAATTAGTAATTAGCAAAATCGTTTATCGGGACAAACCAAATGTCTATCCATGATTCCACATTTTGAAGTCACCTTGCAAATACTGAACAATATATTAAAGAATTAGCGCTATTTTTTCGGATGTTGCCTGTTTTATTATTTTATACACGTATTAATTTGTATTTACAAAGCACTACCAGCTACAAAATATTAAGTCGCTAAACACTTAATATACCAGATTACCGAGAGTGACTCAAATCTGTTATTAGGCTCTATCAATTAATCAACGGATGACTTAAAATGTTGTCTTGTGAAAACTGCGTGAACTTGACGCTGTATCGAGGTTCCAAGGAAGCCACTCACACCAATCTCCGCTCGGCTTTCACTCAAACTACGCGTAGAACTCTCGTAATTTCAATTAGAAAATCGTTCCCAATATCTGGGAGTTAAACGCTGCACTTGCCACTGTGCCCACGGTATTCGTATTTAGTGTGAACAATCGTGGGCGGCACACATTGACGAACGCTACAACACTTTGAACACTGGCTCTTTTGCTCAAAAACTGTCAGTACAGTCAAGGCTGTCAGTACAGTCGAGGCTGTCAGTACAGTTGAGGCTGTCAGTACAGTCGAGGCTGTCAGTACAGTCGAGGCTGTCAGTACAGTCGAGGCTGTCAGTACAGTCGAGGCTGTCAGTACTGTCGAGACTGTTAGTGTGGTCTCGGCTGTCAGTACGGTCGTGGCAGTCAGTACAGTCGAAGCAGTCAGTACAGTCGAGGCAGTCAGTACGGTCGAGGCTGTCAGTACGGTCGAGGCAGTCAGTACATTCAAGGCTGTCAGTACAGTCGAGGCAGTCAGTACGGTCGAGGATGTCATTACAGTCGAGGCAGTCAGTACGGTCGAGGCAGTAAGTACAGTCAAGGCAGTCAGTACGGTCGAGGCTGTCAGTACGGTCGAGGCAGTCAGTACATTCAAGGCTGTCAGTACAGTCGAGGCAGTCAATTCAGTTCAGGAAGGCAATACAGCATACTGTGCACTACTTGACACCACATTAGATACGGAATCGTATTTTGGAGTCCTGCCCCACATCACAATCCTAGTTGTGCGCTGTTTTTGCAGAAGCAGGCTACGCGAGTAATGGCCGACCTGGACTGTATGAAGAGTTGTAGACATGTATCTGTGGTATGAACAATCTTGACTGTAGTCAACACATCCATCCCTAATGTTGTTATCAGGGCCTGCACAATGAAACTTCAGCGTCATGATGATATCCACCACTGCAGTACGTACGTGCTGTGCTCACAATCTCAATCTTCCAGTGTTTCACAGCCGAAGGTTTGAGCATTCATTTCTCATGTACCGAAGAAAACTGCTCAATGCTCCCTGAGGAAATCAAGAGATCCAATCCTGAGATTTTGAAGACGAGCCTATAATACTGGCTGATGCAAAATCCAATGTACACCGTGAATAAAAATCTCAACTGGCGTGCCTTGTAATGCATTATATACTACCAGTCTTTGGTTATTGTATCTTCTATTTTGTAAGCTGTTATGCAAACCTAATACTATATAATCTTGGAGAATGTAAAATTACCCATCTATCAAAAATAATAGAAGAAAGAAAATCATTTCCTATCAAGACTGAGGCTATTCTACCCATTTTCCTGTGACGTATTCGTATAGTAGTCTCAAGAGTGTTCAATATCATGAATTACTTTACATACCTGAGTAAGATAAACTGGATGACCCAATGACCTTGAGTAAGATAACCTGTATGACCTACTGACCTTGAGTAAAATAACTGGATGACCCAATGATCTTGAGTAAGATAAACTGGATGACCCAATTACCTTGAGTAAGATAACCTGGTTGACCTACTGACCTTGAGTAAAATAACTGGATGACCCAATGACCTTGAGTAAAATAACTGGATGACCCAATGACCTTGAGTAAGATAAACTGGATGACCCAATGACCTTGAGTTAGATAAACTTGTGTGTGCCGGCTTATGGTAGGCGCAATGGCTATCTGTTACACCCTGGTGGAGCTCGTACTGCCGCTCATGCTAACTCCTTTATAAAGTTTACAATCACATTACTGTATTTAATTCCATAGCCGGTGGTGTAGATGTGGACATGTCACAGGCAGTCTTCAGAGCAACATGTAAAGACTTGATACGTTGAAGTGTTGCTGAAACAATTAGACAACTCAACCTCAATTAATTGAAATATTTAAATTAATTTCTTGTATTTTTTATTTTAGTATTCAAAGAAGCATTGTTTGTATGAGTAAAGAGTTGATAATCCTTTAATTTTAAAAATTAAGTATATTTTTTTTCTACAGGCGTGGAGGTTTTAATCATTTTCTTTCATGGGGCCCCCCCTAAAATTAGGCCCTTGGTCTCTTGGGGTCGCAGTTGTTTTTCATATGTTTCAGTATGTTTTCTTTCGTTTTTGTTTTTTTGCTTTTTTTTTTTTAATATATTTGTTTGAATACAGATAAATCTTATGTTTAACAATGTAGCCTATATCTGCTTGTATTTAAACTTTATTATATATTATTGTATTATGACCAAGAATGTATTATATAATTTGGAGAATACTTTATTTAGACGCTTAAGTTACAATTGTGTTTCTTCAGTTATTTAAGTTTTTTATTTTTCGTTAAATGTGCATTTTTAATGTAATTAATTTGATATCCTTAAAACATGTATTTCATTTGTATAACTATAACTGTGAGAACTATAAATAAATATTATTATTATTATCATCGATAATTACCTTAAACCCTACTTAATGCACGTTTTAAAGGCATGTAACACACAAGGAAAGATGGCGACTAAAACTATAACAGTACAAAGTCACTACCACCACACCACAGTAGAACTGATACTTATAAAGGTTATGTCGGATGTAAATAATATATTTTTATTCATTCAACGCACCTTATCCTAAAAGCTGTTGTGCCTATTTTTAGCGTTTATTTTTCCTTAATAGGAAAGCACTCAACCGTTTTAATGTATTTCTCATGTGCTCCATTTTCGTCGTATGGACGTCTAAAGAGTGTGGAGGCACGCGAAGGGTCGAAGGATCGTGTTGTAATAACATCGTCGTGTTGTAATAACGCCTTCCTCGTTCCAACTACCACCATAAACATCGTCATTATATATTACAATGAATGCCATTCTTACATAAATAATTATTACAACATATTCCAAAGAATGTGTAGTGGGTACTCAATATGTCTTCTCAGATTTGTCGGTGTGGTGGCTCAGTGGTTAAGGCTTCGGATTGCGGAGGGCAAGTTCCAAGGTTCGAATCCCCACTGAGCCAATGGTCAGTACTTCACTCGTTGTATAAGGTTCACGCACAGGCTTGCAAGTCCGTGTGACCTGGCGAATGAAGTAAAAAAAAAAAAAAAATCTGTGGTCGTGAAAACATTTACCAAAACAGCATGCGTGTTGTAAAAAACAAAAACATTGACAGGTATACTATCTGAAAAAGGGAGCTGTTACTTTACGAGAATCTACCAAAGAGGTCCTGGATGGGGATTCTTGTACCGGATGTTCAAAAAGCCCCGTTATAGTCCGTTATGTACCGTTGAGTTTTATTAATTTTCATAATGTTCAATAAGTTGTCCTTTACGTAAAACAACCTTTCCAGTCATCCTGAAGAACTATTTGAATGTACTTTGTTTAATATTAGTGAATATTTAGTAGAATTTAACGTTTTTCTCTATTTTTACAACCTTCATTATTATATAATATTAGTGTTACAAAACTCCATAAAGTCACTTTTCTCTACTAACTTTACCAATATTATAACAATAGAGTTCAGCCCTACTATATTACTATAAATAGTTGCACTTAAAGAGGATTACAACTAATTTATTATAATATTATGTATGTTAGTTTTGGACAACTATTCATTAATTGTATTATAATGTTGTGTATGTTAGTATTGGACAACTATTCATTAATTTTATTATAATGTTATGTATGTTAGTATTGGACAACTATTCATTAATTTTATTATAATGTTTTGTATGTTAGTATTGGACAACTATTCATTAATCTTATTATAATGTTATGTATGTTAGTATTGGACAACTATTCATTAATTTTATTATATTGTTATGTATGTTAGTATTGGACAACTATTCATTAATCTTACTATAATGTTATGTATGTTAGTTTTGGACAACTATTCATTAATTTTATTATAATGTTATGTATGTTAGTATTGGACAACCATTCATTAATTTTACTATAATGTTTTGTATGTTAGTATTGGACAACTATTTCTTAATTTAATAAACATTTATAACACACACATTGTACCGGGTCGTTTTGACCGGTACATTTTGTTACGTTCGTCGTGGTCTGCCGGGCTGCCTGAGATCGCTCGTGCCCGGCGATTTGCTTACTTTGGTGGCCGTTGGCTCGGACTCGTTCGGTCCTTGTTCCAGCTCTCGTCTGTTAGGTTGGCCGTGATTCGACTTGTTCTCCGCCTCTCGTCTAAACATGTCCGGCTAGAGACTCCAAAACTCCAGGGTCCTTGAGTGGGACATTTTCCCTCAGCCTGCCGTCCGGGCGAAGTTCGACCATCGACACTGCAAGCCTGGCCTGAGGACCATGTATGGAGGCTATTTACGACTCTGCTGCCCCACCTACTTCTTTGGGTAGAAGACTTCTGTCATCAGGTCAGTGCGTTCCATGTTTTTCCCGGCGGCTGAGCTGGGGGTTGTAATGTGTGAAAGAAAAAAAATAATAATAAAAAAAATAAATAAAAAATGAAGAAGATGTTCTACACTAGGCCACGCCCTTATAAAAATGAACTGAAAGTTTTCGTTGAACTTGAACGCAGCCAAGCGATTTTTATTTTGGCCATATATTTTTTATAATAGTGTATACTTGTTAATATTTATTGTTATTTAGCTTAGACTAGTTTATTTTTGTTGTTATATTTTTCTAAATTTTATCTCTGTTAGGCACTCTTGTTAACTTTGTTTGTGAACCATTAGTATCCGTGATAGCTCAATATTATGTATGTCTTCAGATGTTCTTTTTGTATTGTTAGATTATGGTACTAGTTATTATTTATGGTTAGGCCTAGTGTTAAAGTTAGTTAATGTTATTTATTTTGTTGCGTGAATTGTAGTTGTTTTGAAGTGACTTTTTACTAGAACGGTACCGGGTTATATTTTCTTAAATTGTTTAATTTTTAAATTTGCACCATAAGGGGATTATTGGTTGTCTTTTACTTAACTTCCTATTCGGAGCTGCCCAGGGATTCCGGCTTACTCCCTGGCCTCGGTGGAATTACGGGCTGTGGGCTAAATTGCCGGTTTAATTGGTGTTGTCAAAATTTTTTCTAAATTTTCACTTTTAAGTTGTTTCTAAATTTTCTTTCGTTTTGGTGTCTCAGGCTTTGCTGCAGATGGGCCATGTAGTTGTTAATTGTTAATTTTGGTATTTGTAGCGTTTGTTGATTTGTAGTATTTGTTATTCTCTTGTTAATTTTGTGTAGCTGGTAATTCTTAATGGTGATTTCTGATATTGTGGCCTTCTGCCTATTAATATTGTGGCCTTCTGCCGGTTTTTTTTTTATTTTTTTATTTTTTTTTATTAATTAATTGTTCGTTTTCTTGAAAATAAAATTAGTTTTGCTCAGCTGCCGAGTTGTCATTTGACCCTCCAACTGTCACCTGTGGTCCCATCGCTTGACTGGTTTTGAGCCATCCCCCAGTTGGCACGATTTCCAGTTTTGGTGGGGGATGGGTCTCAACACACACGCACACACACTAACCCGTACAGTGATATTGACCCACCCGCCCACCCATACACGTACAGTGGTATTGACTCACCCGCCCGCCCATACACAAACAGTAGTATTAATCCACCCGCCCACCCATACACGTACAGTGGTATTGACCCGCTCGCCCACCCATACACGTACAGTGGTATTGACCCGCCCGCCCACCCATACACGTACAGTGGTATTGACCTCCGCACACATAAACGTTAGTGGTATTGGACCCTGCCATCCATAAACGTACATTTTGGTAATTGACACCATCGCCCACCCATACACGTTCAGTGGTATTGGACACCTACCCCATTCATAAACGTTACAGTGGTATTGACCGCCTCTCCACCATATACACGTAGTGTGTATTGACCTATCCGCCCACCTAAAATACAGTGGTATTGACCCGCTCGCCCACCCATAAACGTACAGTGGTATTGACCCTCCCGCCCACCCATACACGTACAGTGGTATTGACCCTCCCGCCCACCCATAAACGTACAGTGGTATTGACCCGCTCGCCCACCCATACACGTACAGTGGTATTGACCCTCCCGCCCACCCATAAACGTACAGTGGTATTGACCCTCCCGCCCACCCATAAACGTACAGTGGTATTGACCCGCTCGCCCACCCATACACGTAGAATGGTATTGTTATTGTATAATAATAATGTTATGTATGTTAGTATTGGACAACTATTCATTAATTTTACTATAATATTATGTATGTTAGTATTGGACAACTATTCATTAATCTTATTATAATGTTATGTATGTTAGTATTGGACAACTATTCATTAATTTTACTATAATGTTTTGTATGTTAGTATTGGACAACTATTCATTAATTTTATTATAATGTTATGTATGTTAGTATTGGAAAACTATTCATTAATTTTATTATAATGTTTTGTATGTTAGTATTGGACAACTATTCATTAATCTTATTATAATGTTATGTATGTTAGTATTGGACAATTATTCCTTAATTTTACTGTAGTGCTATGTATGTTAGTATTGGACAACTATTCAATAATTTTATTATAATTTTAATTTCCTATTAGGGCCCTTCATAAACAATAGGTTCTCATTCCAAAACCAGCTTGTGTCACAGTGCACGTTTAATGAGTTTAACCTGCAATCCCCGGCTGTTCTTCCGCTACTTTGTTATTCAATTACCAACAAGTGCTAATTATCAATTGGTCTTAATATGTGTTAAACACTGCATTAAATCATTGACACTCACACAAATAAATAAACATCTAATCAAGAAGCTAAAGTTCCTCTATGATTAGTCTCAAATGTTTATTAGAGTTAATTATTCCGATTTTCACCTATTTTTATATATATTCGTGGTATTATAAGGACTAATAAATTTGAATCATACTATCTTTAAATGTGTTAAGACCGGTTTGAGCCAACACATTCAAGTAAGTGTTTAATGTCTACAAAATGTTAGCCAAAACATTGTTGTATGTGTTTAATGTCTACAAAATGTTAGCCAAAACATTGTTGTATGTGTTTAATGTCTACAAAATGTTAGCCAAAACATTTCTGTATATGTTTCATGTCTACAAAATGTTAGCCAAAACATTGTTGTATGTGTTTAATGTCTAAAAAATGTTATCAAAAACATTGTTGTATGTGTTTAATGTCTACAAAATGTTATCATAAACATTTCTGTATGTGTTTAATGCCTAAAAAATGTTATCATAAACATTTCTGTATGTGTTTAATGCATAAAAAATGTTATCATAAACATTGTTGTATGTGTTTAATGTCTACAAAATGTTATCATAAACATTTCTGTACGTGTTTTAATGCCTAAAAAAATGTTATCATAAACATTTCTGTATGTGTTAAATGCCTGAAAAATGTTATCATAAACATTTCTGTATGTATTTAATGTCTATAAAATGTTATCATAAACATTGTTGCATGTGTTTAATGTCTACAAAATGTTATCATAAACATTTATGTATGTGTTTAATGCCTAAAAAATGTTATCATAAACATTTCTGTATGTGTTTAATGCCTAAAAAATATTAACCAAAACATTTCTGTATGTGTTTAATGCCTAAAAAATGTTATCATAAACATTTATGTATGTGTTTAATGCCTAAAAAATGTTATCATAAACATTGCTGTATGTGTTTAATGTCTACAAAATGTTATCATAAACATTTCTGTATGTGTTTAATGCCTAAAAAATATTAACCAAAACATTTCTGTATGTGTTTAATGTCTACAAAATGTTATCATAAACATTTCTGTATGTGTTTAATGCCTAAAAATATTAACCAAAACATTTCTGTATGTGTTAATGCCTACAAAATGTCAGCCAAAACATTTCTGTATGTGTTTAATGTATACAAAATACTAACCAAAACATTTCTGTATGTGTTTAATGTCTACAAAATGTTATCATAAACATTTCTGTATGTGTTTAATGCCTAAAAATATTAACCAAAACATTTCTGTATGTGTTAATGCCTACAAAATGTCAGCCAAAACATTTCTGTATGTGTTTAATGTCTACAAAATACTAACCAAAACATTTCTGTATGTGTTTAATGTCTACACAATTTTAGAAAAAACAGTTCTTTGTGTGTTTAATGTCTACAAAGTTTTAGCCAAAACATTGATGTATGTGTTTAATGTCTACAAAATGTTAGCCAAAACATTTCTGTATGTGTTTAAGGTTTACAAAGTTTTAGCCAAAACATTGTTGTGTGTGTTTAATGTCTATAAAATGTAAGCCAAACAATTTCTGTATGTGTTTAAAGTCTGCAAAATGTTAGCCAAAACATTTCTGTATGTGTTTAAGGTTTATAAAGTTTTATCCAAAACATTTTTGTATGTGTTTAATGTCTACACAATTTTAGCAATAACATATTTGTATGTGTTTAAAGTCTATAAGATTTTAGCTAAAACATGTCTGTTTGTGCTTAAGGTCTACAACATTTGAGCCAAAAATTTCTATTTGTGTTTGAAAGTCCACTACATTCGAGCCCATACATTTTTATTTTTGTTAAGGTCTATTAAAAGTGTGACAAAACACTTCACTTCTGATGTCAACACTTTTATTACAGTGCTCTAGCGATTCGGTCAAAGTGATAATTATTAAAATTGCGTTAATATTAACAACTATGCTTGGTTAATTAAATTCATTATTGCTGTTGTCTTGAGTGTACGAGGACGTGTTTGTACAAGGCCTTGTTATCCAACAAGTGGTCGACAACAAACAGTACTCGTGGTCTCCGGCCACAGTCTCCGGTACACGGTCGCTCACATCAAGGGGAAAGTTTTCGTAGCGTGATGTAACTATTGTAATTCATGAAGCTTTGCTGACGAATGACTTGCAACATCCAATCTGTTCAACTCAAGATATAATGTAGTCATGGTCATTAAGTATATTGCCTAGTAAAAAGCAAGTTAGTTGCAAGTACTAATCTGGGATGATGTAGGCATCCATCACGAAGGCAATTATACGAAAACTGTCTACGTGATTAGCATCATATTCAGTTTGCCGTATAGAAAAACAACGTCACTTTGAAACCCTTACACCTGGACACATCCATCGGGACTATTACTTGCAAATTATAAGTAGATGTTGCAGCCCTAAATACATTTCGTGACATGGTACAAAAAGCTCCCGATGACAAGTTTGCTGATGACAGCGTTCAGAGCAGTTTATTAAATTTAAAATACATTTTTTATATATATTTTATAGCTTATTTATTTACCCCCTATCTCACTCATTCAACTTACACGTACGTGATAGTTTTCACGTAAGAATGATGGACAATGGTTATATTATATTATACTATGTATATTTCAATTATTAAAGTAGATATT
Organism: Stictocephala bisonia; assembly: GCA_035578905.1. Classification (NCBI taxonomy): domain Eukaryota; kingdom Metazoa; phylum Arthropoda; class Insecta; order Hemiptera; family Membracidae; genus Stictocephala; species Stictocephala bisonia. Next base: position 4,513,208 of record JAQJVL010000012.1, on the reverse strand, counting down.
TGTTAGAATATATTCTAATTGTTAGTGTCTTCTAAAAATAACATTATTACCATGTAATATTATGTTAAAATTAATTGTTATTATTTTCTTTGTTTTCTGTGTGGCTTAGAATGTAGTTATACTTAGGGTTAGTCGTAAGGTATTGAAATATTTCATCTTAGTATTTAAAGACATTTATTAACAAAGTCTGTCTTACGTTTGTATTAACAGTTTATTTTCATAACTGCTGCGTTATGTGGCAGTTAACTACACTATCATATACGAAACATGAACAACTAATGAATGTGACCACAAATCATGAACAGTAGTTACCTATCGCTAGCATTTTGAATGACGACATCGCCTATTCTGACATCTTCACATAATTGATAGTCAAGCCCTGCACAGGTGTAGGATGTATTTAGTAAACGTCGGTTACCGATCGCTAGCATTTTGAATGACGACATCGCCTATCCTGACATCTTCACGTGATTGATAGTCAAGCCCTGCACAGGTGTAGGATGTATTTAGTAAACGTCGGTTACCGATCGCTAGCATTTTTAATGACGACATCGCCTATCCTGACATCTTCACGTGATTGATAGTCAAGCCCTGCACATGTGTAGGATGTATTTAGTAAACGTCGGTTACCCATCTATAGCATTTTGAATGACGACATCGCTTATCCTGACATCTTCACGTGATTGAAAGTCAAGCCCTGTACAGGTGTAGGATGTATTTAGTAAACGTTGGTTACCGATCGCTAGCATTTTGAATGACGACATCACCTATCCTGACATCTTCACGTGATTGATAGTCAAGCCCTGTACAGGTGTAGGATGTATTTAGTAAACGTCGGTTACCGATCGCTAGCATTTTGAATGATGACATCGCCTATCCTGACATCTTCACGTGATTGATAGTCAAGCCCTGCACAGGTGTAGGATGTATTTAGTAAACGTCGATTACCGATCGCTAGCATTTTTAATGACGACATTGCCTATCCTGACATCTTCACGTGATTGATAGTCAAGCCCTGCACAGGTGTAGGATGTATTTAGTAAACGTCGGTTACCTATCTATAGCACTTTGAATGACGACATCGCCTATTCTGACATCTTCACGTGATTGATAGTCAAGCCCTGCACAGGTGTAGGATGTATTTAGTAAACGTCGATTACCGATCGCTAGCATTTTTAATGACGACATTGCCTATCCTGAACATCTTCACGTGATTGATAGTAAAGTCCTGTACAGGTGTAGGATGTATTTAGTAAACGTCGGTTACCCATCTATAGCATTTTGAATGACGACATCACCTATCCTGATATCTTCACGTGATTGATAGTCAAGTCCTGTACAGGTGTAGGATGTATTTAGTAAACGTCGGTTACCCATCTATAGCATTTTGAATGACGACATCACCTATCCTGATATCTTCACGTGATTGATAGTCAAGTCCTGTACAGGTGTAGGATGTATTTAGTAAACGTCGGTTACCCATCTATAGCATTTTGAATGACGACATTGCCTATCCTGAACATCTTCACGTGATTGATAGTCAAGTCCTGTACAGGTGTAGGATGTATTTAGTAAACGTCGGTTACCCATCTATAGCATTTTGAATGACGACATCGCTTATCCTGACATCTTCACGTGATTGAAAGTCAAGCCCTGCACAGGTGTAGGATGTATTTAGTAAACGTTTGTTACCGATCGCTAGCATTTTTAATGACGACATTGCCTATCCTGACATCTTCACGTGATTGATAGTCAAGCCCTGCACAGGTGTAGGATGTATTTAGTAACCGTCGGTTACCCATCTATAGCATTTTGAATGATGACATTGCCTATCCTGATATCTTCACGTGATTGATAGTCAAGCCCTGCACAGGTGTAGGATGTATTTAGTAAACGTTTGTTACCGATCGCTAGCATTTTGAATGACGACATCACCTATCCTGACATCTTCACGTGATTGATAGTCAAGTCCTGTACAGGTGTAGGATGTATTTAGTAAACGTCGGTTACCCATCTATAGCATTTTGAATGACGACATCACCTATCCTGACATCTTCTCGTGATTGATAGTAAAGCCCTGTACAGGTGTAGGATGTATTTAGTAAACGTCGGTTACCCATCTATAGCATTTTGAATGACGACATCACCTATCTTGACATCTTCTCGTGATTGATAGTCAAGCCCTGTACAGGTGTAGGATGTATTTAGTAAACGTCGGTTACCCATCTATAGCATTTTGAATGACGACATCACCTATCCTGACATCTTCTCGTGATTGATAGTAAAGCCCTGTACAGGTGTAGGATGTATTTAGTAAACGTCGGTTACCCATCTGTAGCACTTTGAATGACGACATCACCTATCCTGACATCTTCTCGTGATTGATAGTCAAGTCCTGTACAGGTGTAGGATGTATTTAGTAAACGTTGGTTACCCATCTATAGCATTTTGAATGACGACATCACCTATCCTGACATCTTCTCGTGATTGATAGTCAAGTCCTGTACAGGTGTAGGATGTATTTAGTAAACGTTGGTTACCGATTGCTATCATTTTGAATTACGACATCTCCTATCCTGACATCTTCACGTGATTGATAGTCAAGCCCTGTACAGGTGTAGGATGTATTTAGTAAACGTCGGTTACCCATCTATAGCACTTTGAATGACGACATCACCTATCCTGACATCTTCTCGTGATTGATAGTCAAGCCCTGTACAGGTGTAGGATGTATTTAGTAAACGTCGGTCACCCATCTATAGCATTTTGTATGACGACATCGCCTATCCTGACATCTTCACGTGATTGATAGTCAAGCCCTGTACAGGTGTAGGATGTATTTAGTAAACGTCGGTCACCCATCTATAGCATTTTGTATGTCGACATCGCCTATCCTGACATCTTCACGTGATTGATAGTCAAGCCCTGTACAGGTGTAGGATGTATTTAGTAAACGTCGGTTACCGATCTATAGCACTTTGAATGTCGACATCGCCTATCCTGATATCTTCACATGATTGATAGTCAAGCCCTGTACAGGTGTAGGATGTATTTAGTAAACGTCGGTTACCGATCTATAGCACTTTGAATGTCGACATCGCCTATCCTGATATCTTCACATGATTGATAGGCAAGCCCTGTACAGGTGTAGGATGTATTTAGTAAACGTCGGTTACCTATCTATAGCACTTTGAATGACTTTATCGCCTATCCTGATATCTTCTCGTGATTGATAGTCAATCCCTGTACAGGTGTAGGATGTATTTAGTAACCGTCGGTTACCCATCTATAGCATTTTGAATGTCGACATCGCCTATCCTGACATCTTCTCGTGATTGATAGTAAAGCCCTGCACAGGTGTAGGATGTATTTAGTAAACGTCGGTTACCGATCTATAGCACTTTGAATGACGACATCGCCTATTCTGACATCTTCACATGATTGATAGTCAAGCCCTGTACAGGTGTAGGATGTATTTAGTAAACGTCGGTTACCGATCTATAGCACTTTGAATGTCGACATCGCCTATCCTGATATCTGCTCGTGATTGATAGTCAATCCCTGTACAGTTGTAGGATGTATTTAGTAAACGTCGGTTACCTATCTATAGCACTTTGAATGACGACATCGCCTATCCTGATATCTTCTCGTGATTGATAGTCAAGCCCCGTACAGGCGTAGGATGTATTTAGTAAACGTCGGTTACCCATCTATAGCATTTTGAATGACGACATTGCCTATCCTGATATCTTCACATGATTGATAGTCAAGCCCTGTACAGGTGTAGGATGTATTTAGTGAACGTCGGATACCTATCTATAGCACTTTGAATGACGACATCGCCTATCCTGATATCTTCTCGTGATTGATAGTCAAGCCCCGTACAGGTGTAGGATGTATTTAGTAAACGTCGGTTACCCATCTATAGCATTTTGAATGACGACATTGCCTATCCTGATATCTTCTCCTGATTGATAGTCAAGCCCTTCACAGGTGTAGGATGTATTTAGTAAACGTCGGTTACCTATCTATAGCACTTTGAATGACGACATTGCCTATCCTGATATCTTCGCTGATTGATAGTCAAGCCCTGCACAGGTGTAGGATGTATTTAGTAAAAGTCGGTTACCTATCTATACCACTTTGAATGACGACATCGCCTATTCTGACATCTTCACGTGATTGATAGTCAAGCCCTGTACAGGTGTAGGATGTATTTAGTAAACGTCGGTTACCGATCGCTAGCATTTTGTATGACGACATTGCCTATTCTGACATATTCACGTGATTGATAGTCAAGCCCTGTACAGGTGTAGGATGTATTTAGTAAACGTCGGTTACCTATCTATAGCACTTTTAATGACGACATCGCCTATTCTGACATCTTCACGTGATTGATAGTCAAGCCCTGTATAGGTGTAGGATGTATTTAGTAAACGTCGGTTACCTATCTATAGCACTTTGAATGACGACATCGCCTATTCTGACATCTTCACGTGATTGATAGTCAAGCCCTGCACAGGTGTAGCATGTATTTAGTAAACGTCGGTTACCTATCTATAGCACTTTGAATGACGACATCGCCTATTCTGACATCTTCACGTGATTGATAGTCAAGCCCTGCACAGTTGTAGGATGTATTTAGTAAACGTCGGTTACCTATCTATAGCACTTTGAATGACGACATCGCCTATTCTGACATCTTCACGTGATTGATAGTCAAGCCGTGCACAGGTGTAGGATGTATTTAGTAAACGTCGGTTACCGATCGCTAGCATTTTGTATGACGACATTGCCTATTCTGACATCTTCACGTGATTGATAGTCAAGCCCTGTACAGGTGTAGGATGTATTTAGTAAACGTCGGTTACCTATCTATAGCACTTTGAATGACGACATCGCCTATTCTGACATCTTCACGTGATTGATAGTCAAGCCCTGCACAGTTGTAGGATGTATTTAGTAAACGTCGGTTACCGATCGCTAGCATTTTGTATGACGACATTGCCTATTCTGACATCTTCACGTGATTGATAGTCAAGCCCTGTATAGGTGTAGGATGTATTTAGTAAACGTCGGTTACCTATCTTTAGCACTTTGAATGACGACATCGCCTATTCTGACATCTTCACGTGATTGATAGTCAAGCCCTGTATAGGTGTAGGATGTATTTAGTAAACGTCGGTTACCTATCTTTAGCACTTTGAATGACGACATCGCCTATTCTGACATCTTCACGTGATTGATAGTCAAGCCCTGTATAGGTGTAGGATGTATTTAGTAAACGTCGGTTACCGATCGCTAGCATTTTGTATGACGACATTGCCTATTCTGACATCTTCACGTGATTGATAGTCAAGCCCTGTATAGGTGTAGGATGTATTTAGTAAACGTCGGTTACCTATCTTTAGCACTTTGAATGACGACATCGCCTATTCTGACATCTTCACGTGATTGATAGTCAAGCCCTGTATAGGTGTAGGATGTATTTAGTAAACGTCGGTTACCTATCTTTAGCACTTTGAATGACGACATCGCCTATTCTGACATCTTCACGTGATTGATAGTCAAGCCCTGCACAGTTGTAGGATGTATTTAGTAATCGTCGGTTACCTATCTATAGCACTTTGCATGACGAAATCGCCTATCCTGATATCTTCTCGGGATTGATAGTCAAGCCTTGTACAGGTGTAGGATGTATTTAGTAAACGTAGTTTGCAACATCTGCGCCTCAAACATTCCGAAGACCTGTTCCACGACTTCTATACGAGAAGAGATGTGTGAAGTCGACCTTTTCAAACCAGTATCCATTTACTTTCATATCAATCTTTGGTTTTCGTTAGTTCCTGTTTTAATTATCATTACGTTTTAGTTCCGTATAAATGGCTAAGTTAGAGCTGGAATTCATCGGGTACGCCAATTCCTATTTCCAGTATGCTCCGGATAAAAAGAGTTAATACCGTGTTTCTGACATGAATAGTTTGTTATTTGCTAGTTTCTGTTAGTTCTCGCAAACACTTTCAGAAAAGTTTGAGCGGAATCATCAAATAAATAAACGGACAGCGAACTCAGGAGGACACTCGCCCTCCCATACACGTAAAGTGTTACTGGCCCACCCACCCTCCCACACTTACAATGGTACTGGCACACACGCATTCCCACACACGTACAGTGGTAGTTTTCTGTTAATTCACTACCACTACTTTGGTTAGGTCATGTTAAATTTGTTAGGTTTGTTTGTGTTATGTTAGGTGTAGTTAGGTTAAGTTTGGTTTGGTTATTTTAGGTTAACTTAAGTCATGGTTATGATTGTGAATTAACGAAAAAGATACAAATAATCAAATAAATCACTTTCGCTATACTTTAAAATGGTATACGGTAAAACTTAACATTTTATTACTTAAACGTTAACCACTTAATTAAGAATATGACGATGTTTTTAAGAAAATAATACGGTTTTAGAGTTTACAAATAGGTAATCGTATTAAAATATAGATAGTGCTTGACTACTAAACATGGGGTCATTTTCAGTATTGGAAGTACTGTAGGTTTGGAACTTTTTGTTCTCGATTCTGGAGATGGTTCCGTGTAGATGTATGACAAGGTTCAGGGGTGATATGTGTGCTGCCCCCCCCCCACCCTCCCCTTTAATATATCAGTGCCATTTTTTTTAATATTTCAATTTAAATATTTAAATTCTTTTGTGAATCCTTCTGGTTTGAGGAAGGTGAGCGTGGTTCACCGAAATCGATGGCCATAATATTTGTGCATTTTGTACTTGTATTGTAGTAGGCTATATTTTTACATTTTGTGCTTGTATTGTAATAAATTTGACTTGTGTGACGTTTACTTGTACTGAATATTTTAATGGCCTTATATTACAAAACGTAATAAATTACGTAGTGTCGTAATAATAATGGCAAAAAGTCCGCGGAACTTTGTAAATAACGTTTTATTCTTTTTTACTAACGTAGTACGTATATTCGTAAAAATGCTATTCTAGTTTAGCCAAAACTGTGTTTTCACCTGGCCCGGAAAGTATCAAACTAGTTCTATTTTTTCAAGAAAAAAAAAAGAATTTATGATATATGTTTTGTACTGTTTTACGCTCGGTGTTTAATATTTTCGTTGAAATCATTTTGCTATCGTGGTTTAGTTTGTTTGTGTATAAAATATCAAACTAAGTAGAAATGAACATGAATGAACTAAATGTAAGTATATTAGTTGTAATTACAATGGTATTATCTCTATAAGAGACTAAGTGTAAGACAGAACGTAATGACCCTAAAATTTTCTGGGAAATATACGATTTTTCATTAAATTAAAAAATAATCAAAGAAAACAAAAATTAACAAACTTTACTAGAACCATGGTCAAAAAATAAACTTATTTTACGTTTATAGCAATGAAAAGTCAATAACTCTTTAGCCATTATATGCAAATTCTTCATGTAATGAAGGCCTAATATATAATACCAGGGGACACCCCTCCACGCTTCGCGTGCCAGCCCCATCACTCGCTGCGCTCGTGACACCTCGGCCTTCGGCCTCGGCAAGTGACTGTTGACACCAAATAATAGTTGTTAAACTATATTAAGTTACATCATAATATGCAAATTTATTTCGAGTAACTCACTCATTGCAATGTGTTTACAATTGAAATATAAATAGCCGATTTTATTACTAACATTAAGAAATATTTATAACCTTGTCAATATTGTAAGCAACATTATTTACATTATTACATTATACATGTTTTTACACATATTGTATAGGGAAAAAATATAATGAAGAAGTGTAATTAATTGTAAACATATTTATTTATTTACAAAACACCTGTTATTAATTTACTAAAATCAACCCAATGTTAATCTTATGGAACAATTTTTTAGGGGTGGTTTATACCCCTTGCGAGTATCAAGATGAAAATACTATAGTTTTCCTATTTAGCCTACAAAAAACGTTTGTACCAAATTTCAGCTCTGTAGGATGACGCGAAGTGGGAGAATTAGTGATGAGTATTGAGGGCTTTCTCTTTTATATATAGAGAGATTAACTATATTTATGAGAAATGCTGTCCGTACATCACTCGCAAGTTCACATCGGCGTACAGAACACACGTGCGTGAACTTTACTCAACGAGTGAATTACCGAACTTTAGCTCAGTGGAGATTCGAACCTTGGACCTTGCCCTCCGTGTAGCCTTAAACACTGAGCCACCATGCCGGCAACAAACGTATAGTCAAAAAAACGTTCCTGTTTTAATTCAATGGCGACGTTTATTCATCAAAACACGTACTAATATTAAGTAATTTTAATTAAAAAAATATGACATTTTATAAAAAAAAGTATAAATTGTAGTTCTGCTTCCGTGTTTAGACTGCGTAACAAGATTTCAGTCGATGGTCCTTGTGAAAAGGACGTGTCCCAACTGAAAAAATCTGATCACGTTACCGATACGGCGTTTGTTCAATGGTTACCATCGACGTGGACACTCCTACAGATATCTGGGGTGTCCATGTTGGATGGTATTCAAGTTTCAGATGTCGTATAGGGTAGAGAACTGACTCAGGCTTGTCACTTGGCTGAAAATTAAACCAATTAGCTAGAAAGCTAATTAGGAATTTACAAAGCAATTCCAACGCTCAATTTCATTCTTGATCAAATTCTATTTGTTTGTAAAAGCACCAGTCAAAATTAACTGTTTAGTTTAGATACGCGTGGTGGTATGTCCGGTTAGAAAATAACATTGTTCTTATGGGATTAAAACCAACATGTCCGACAACCTCTGCATACTAAGCCCCCTTGGCTAAATTCTGGATGCGCCACTGTCAACTAGCATCTGACTGTCCTGGCAGTGGTTCAGATTCCACGTAAAGCTGTAGGTCCCTAGTTGTCCTGGCTATTAATAAATAGCTCTGTCTAAGAAACAGTCGACCTTAGTTAGTAACAATGACTACTCTCGTTCAGATGAACGACATCAACACTGAACGTTTATGGGTGGGCGGGTGGGTCATCACCACTGTACGTGTATGGGTGGGTGAGTGGGTCATCAAAACTGTACGTGTATGGGTGGGCGGGTGGGTCATCAAAAAAAAAAAAAGAGTTGCGATACCTTTATTTTATTTTCAAACTCGACATATGCTAACATTACAAAATTAAGAAATTACTCCCAGATGACAATGTGGCCAAGTGCTCCACATTGATCGTCAAGAAAATATGATGACTCATCCACCCACCCATACACGTACAGTGGTGATGACCCACCCGCCCACCCATACACGTTCATTTTTGATGACCCACCTATACACATACAGTGGTGATGACCCACTCACCCACCCATACACGTTCAGTTTTGATGACCCACTCACCCACCCATACACGTACAGTGGTGATGACCCACCCGCCCACCCATAAACGTTCAGTGTTGATGATGTAGATACACTCATTCACCCCTCATATACGCCCGTATCTTGACAATCGGCGTCTTATGAATGTATAATGAATAATAGTTAGCCATGTGGTTTAGTGTGAACCATGCAAATTCAACTTGACATGACATATTAAACATCCTAACGTGTCAGGATATATTAGATTATGTTAGGGCACGGTACGGACTCTTACGTTAAGAGAGACTCTTAAGAGTCTGCAGGCCCTGTCGGCTATGTTGGTTTAAATCCCATAAGAACAATGTTATTTGCGAATCCATATCTTTTCGTTATTTATTGACCAACAGTTGTGCATGAGGTATCATTTTAAACGGTATCATATTGTGCTTTGGGTTTGCTTTTGATATTTTGAATATATACACTTAGTTTTGAAAAAATAGGTGAAAATAAAAACTTCAAACTAAATATTTTTACATTTTTTCTTTAAAATTAATTAGAAATTCGCAAAGCAATACGAAAGCGCAATTTAATTCTTGATCAAATGCAATTTGTTTGGAAAAAGACCGTTTAAAAATAACAATTTAATTTGGACACGTGCGATCGTATGTCCGGTTCAAAAATAACGTTGTTCTTATGGGATTTAAACCAACACTGCCGACAGTCTCCTGTTGGTTTAAATCCCTTTAGGGACTTAGGTTCAGACTGCAGACTCATAACCTAAGAGTCCATCTGAACCAGAAATTCGCTGGTTCAGTCAGCTTTTGAGCTCTTTGAGAGGCCTCTTTATGTCTAGTAGCATTGGAGTTGGATTCGATTCGATTCAGGATCTTGCTTCCAATGCAAGGATCCTCCATTGCGCCTGGATATAAGATCTCAAGTAACCCACTACAGCCACACATTCCAGGACTCTGTACCGGTCTCTTTCAGTTTCCCGTATAGCTGACATGGTGGACTGCACGTGTGGAGACCGACATTTTGTAGTAGGTGTTCGCGAAGTGATCATGTCCAGTTATAACTCCCACTGCCAGCCCTAGCTGTCTCGTAGGGCTGGCAGTGGACTCCCCGTTCTCAAAGTACGTTCCGTTTACGTAAGTACTGCTGTCGCACTAAGAGGTGCCTGTGTCAAGTCATACCCCGTGTGTGTAATACGAAGTTACAATCTGATGGGGCCTAACGACCAATCACATGTGTCAGCAGTTATATCAGCAATATATAAGCCTGGTCACCTTACCACAGGGTTACGTAACTTACAGTCCATATCTGTATACAGGGTGGACAACAAATATGGAAACGCTTTCACAACAACGTTATGATTTTCCGTCGATAACTAGTCAATTTAATTTTTTGTGATAATTTTGTACCATAAAGTGTAATTTTTGATCAGAATAATTTGCCCAAAACCGTTATAAAAAGTGGAGAAATAGTATTGCTCAAATTAGCTACTTTGAAATTCAAATCCGGTTTGCGGCAATTCTTTTTCTCTTGAATATAACTATTTCAACCCTAAACGCATACCAAAACACGTACAGTAGTGTTTACCCACCTGCCCACCCATACACATACATACAGTAGTATTGACCCACCTACCCACCCATACACATACAGTGGGTACGTATATACTTACCTTTAATTTGATACCAATCTCGACCTAGGCTTACGTTGAAGATTTTCGTTCAACCTCGTGAGCCGTCCAAAAGTTTGTTCTTTGTAACCATGAAGTCATACAATGTATTACTTTTGTACAAGTGAAGTCATACAAAAGTTTTGAAAGAGTTTCCATATTTTTCCATCCTGTATTTACGTCATACAGTAGTATGAAAAATAGAGGGAACTTCTTTTTTTGTAAACATTTGTTTTTTAGCACCAAAATTGTATAACAGTACGGATAGAAGGTTCGTTGACATTTTAAAACCCATTATTTGCTCAACAAATCTCTTCATCATATTTTTAAAATGAACAAAGAACAAATTGAACAAATTTGTTTTATAATGTACATTGATAAGTTAGTTCACTATTTGAGCAGCAGTTCAGCACATATTCAAGTATTTATTAATTATTAATACTTGAATCTCGTTAATTACTCAGACACTGTGTGTATGTGGTTTTTTAATATCAATTTATCGATTTACCTGGATCAGTTGATGGACAGTTTTGAACAGTGAAACAGTTTAGATGAACGAAATAAGTTCCTTATTAACGATCCGTCCATACCTGTAGGTGGTTTGAACCTCCATAGTAGGGAGTGTGGAGATTGTTGAATCGGTTCCGAACTGAAGTGGACTGACTGGAAATAGAAATGGGGATTGACACTAGATCAGTCATGTGATTGCGGGGAGTCTATCCAAACAATAGATCGCATAGTTACAGAATGCCCCCTGCGCTCTTTTACGGAGGAATTAGCTTGCAAAAATAGAATCAGTGAGGCAGGTCTTAAATGGCTTGATGGATAGATTTACCTTTGTGACAGGATATCACTTGTTATTTACTTATATTTTTAATTTTTATTATAATCTAATGACTTTTGGAGTTTTTTCCTAGTATAAAACAGCTTTTATATAATTTTAAATTTAAAAAATAGTAGCTGACAAAACCCATACGCCATATATAAATTTGTCTACCCCACCCCATTTATGTTTTCTAAGACAATTTTGAATTAGTTGTCAATCACAGTCATCGATAACATCAGACATCTGTAAATAAAGCGACAGTACATAGAGTAACAATCAATTCAACGTATCTCCTACTCACGGACAGAGACTTTAGTCCCTTGTCCATTAGTATTGTTTCCAAGAGAAATTAGAAGAATTTTATCTTATAATAAATAAGTGTAATACATTTTTTCTATCAGTTTCAATTACTTCACATCTAATTGACTGATATGCACATCTAATTAAGCCAAATACCACTGACTCACTCACTCACTCACTCATAACGATATTTCAAAAACCAACGAACCGATTTACACGAAATTTTAAAGGAATTTAGTTTTAGTATCGAAGGGACCCATTAAGAAAAGATTTTCCGAAATTCCATTTTTAAGGGGTACAAACAGTCCCTCAAAATTTCATTTTCCCCATAAGAATAACATTGGATTGATTGTAGTAAATTAATAACAGCTGTTTTGTAAATAAATAAACATGTTTATTTTGTATGTTTGACATTTATCATATTGATGCATTAAAAGTTAAAAAAAAAAAAATGAAACGAACACGTTTTAAATAGGCCAAGTAATACATATAACTAATAAATAGGTGGCAACGCAAGTAATGTGATTATTTGTGGTCAAAAGTCACGTGCCGAGGCCGAAGGTCGAGGTGTATAAAGTGCTGCGAGATTTGGGGTTGGCACGCGACGCATGCAGGGGTTCCCCCAAGTTTTATAATATAATTATAAGATATATATTATAATAATTTTATAATATCTGTGTTATAATATAGTCAATATTTGAAAGATATGTATTTCTTCTCACTATTAACAATATGTACATACCACCCAAGAACGTGTGAATATTGTTATACTTAGACATTATAAAAATGATACTTACGAGACTCGTATGTATTGTAAAGACAGTTGCATTTACGAGATAACTTTGGTATTTTTGTTGTTGCAATTATTTTCTGGAAATAACTTTGTTGAGTCAGAAAATAACGTATAAATTAACTATCAAGTCTACAATTAATCATTGTTATAATGAATGAATAGTCACTGTCGTATGAATAAGAACGTGTGTTTTACTAAAGAAAATCAAAAAGAGCTGACATTATCAGTGATTTCATGTAAGAATGTAATGTAAAGTTTACAATAATTTAACAATAAATAATGTGTTAATTTTGGCATTTTATTTCTCAAAAGCTAAGTGAATAAAAGCGGCCCAATGTTTTGCACTTATTTAGACTGGTTGGTCCAAAATGAGTGTAACAAAACCCAGACTAAAAGTCTGGCCAATGTTGGATTTAAACCCTAAACATTAAGACTATTTGTCAAATATTTTCTGTAATTTTTTATGTGAGTTAAATGTATTATTTTTAAATAACTTTTTAAAGTAATCTCGTTTTTTTATTATTTGTTTCGTATTTTTTGCACAATTCATTCTTTATTATCAGGACTTAAAATTAATACACATTATTGCCAAAAAAAGAGACGTAAGCGGAATCAAATAATTAAAGCGATTAACTAAAAACTTAATCATATATAATAATTCTCAGCACGGAGTAGTTTTGAAATATATCACTGTACTATATTAACAAGTGCCACTATACCAGGAAGCATGACGGTTTTTGAAGGAAGGGTTTTTGCAACATCGAGGGTTTTATGTGTAATTAACACTGTTGTACACGTTGTATTACAATGTGTATTTACAATAAAAGTTAACGTCACACAACACAAATATAATGGAATATAAGTAAAAATACACAAAAATATTACAATATAAGGACAAAGTGACAAAGCTATTACAATATAAGGACAACATTCACAAAGCTATTACAATATAAGGACAAAATGCACAAATACTACGGTGATCGATTTCGCCAATCCACGTTTACCGTGCTCGGACCAGAGGTATACACAACATTGATAGGAGTTTCTTGTTCTGACATCACCGGAATATTTACCACTTCATTAAAAAGGCAATTTTTAAAGATTCCACAAGGGACATAATTAATATAATAGACTTTAAAATTTGGCAATTTCCATTTAAACTAAGTATACATAAACTATTTACCTATGTCTAACGAATAATTAATGAATAGTGTTTTAATTAGCATAATAAGTGACGGTACAAATACAGTACCAGTGAACGTTACACAACACTATCCCAACTGTGTTGTGTGACCTTCACTTGTACTGGAAATAATATATATGTCTATGTTTAACATGGGTATTTCTTGGTAGAAGCTACAAATCCAATGCAAAAAGACAATATATGAACTATAGATAAATGAAATCAGTATAATGTGTGGTAGTTTATAAATAGTTTGTAACATTCGAAAACTGTAACCCACCATCTGGCAATTGATTTTCCCCAAACCAGCAAGTAACACTTTGCATATGTTTGTTTAAAAATGTATAAAAATAATAAATTATCATAAACCTACTTATATTTGGTATATTTATGTTCACAATAAACCAGGTCTCGGTATAAACCTACAAATAAATAAATATATATTATTATTTTTGTTTATATATATATTTTGTTGAAATTTTGTTCGCAAAAAAGTAAAAGGGGTTGGGTATACCTGGAAAACTATTAAATATTTATAAATTGAGAATAACAAGATTGCCATGTAGTCCAACATTTATTATAGTTTCAGAAAATATAAACTTTTAATATGATATTTGAACTCATATTTTTAGTAAAGCCCATTGCACACCATGTGTATTTCATTGAATGTTGCGCCTACATTCTACCAATACTATTTGCAGTACAGTTGAGCTGTTTATTTCATACAGTACATTTACAGGCGTCTCACAAAATAGAATGTAATCATATTTTGTGTTTATTGTATAATGTTTTGTTGCTAATTCGCATTATACATTACTGGGATTTCACTAAATGAAGCGCCTACATTCCACCAATACCATTAGCAGTACAGCTGAGTGGTGTATTTGTCATAGTATATTTACAGGCGTTTCACAATAAGCTGTAGAATGTAATCATATTTTACTCTGAATAATTTTCTATTGATAATCCACTTAGTACATTACTATTTTGCGATGAAATATAAGGGGATTTTTAACTGCTCAAAACCAGTTTTTTCGACATTTCACCACTTGTTGAAATCTTCGTTACCTCCAGGCGTGTTGGTAATCCACCGATCCATCACAGTCCAGTCCCCCAGTGATGAAACTACCAAACTCACTGCATTGAATGTTAAATCTTGACATCCTCTTCAAGCAGGCTCCAGCAGTATAGAGTTATGTTCTTATTCTTGGTACATTGTTAATATTGAAGGACTGAATTACTTTTTAAAATTATTATTCTACTGAGCTAAATTATATTATTTTTGAAAAGTGATAATCAGAACTAATAGTTCTTTTCTCAACATCTACATAACACTAGATGTCTACATAACACTAGATGTCTACATGACACTAGATGTCTACATAACACTAGATGTATACATAACACTAGATGTCTACATTACACTAGATGTTTACATTACACTAGATGTATACACAACACTAAAGGTCTACATTACACTAGATGTATACATAACACTATATGTCTACACAACACTAGACGTCTACATAACACTAGATGTCTACATAATACTAGATGTCTACATAACACTAGATGTCTACATAACACTAAAGGTCTACATAACACTAGACGTCTACATAACACTAGATGTCTACACAACACTAGACGTCTACATAACACTAGATGTCTACACTAGACGTCTACATAACACTAGACGTCTACATAACACTAGATGTCTACATAACACTAGATGTCTACATAACACTAGACGTCTACATAACACTAGATGTCTACACAACACTAGACGTCTACATAACACTAGATGTCTACACAACACTAGACGTCTACATAACACTAGACGTCTACATAACACTAGATATCTACATAATACTAGATGTCTACATAACACTAGATGTCTACACAACACTAAAGGTCTACATAACACTAGATGTCTAAATTACACTAGATGTATACATAACACTAAAGGTCTACATTACACTAGATGTATACATAACACTAGATGTCTACATTACACTAGATGTCTACATAACACTAGATGTCTACATTACACTAGATGTATACACAACACTAAAGGTCTACATTACACTAGATGTCTACATTACACTAGATGTCTACATTACACTAGATGTCTACATTACACTAGATGTGTACATTACACTAGATGTATACACAACACTAAAGGTCTACATAACACTAGATGTATACATAACACTAGATGTGTACATTACACTAGATGTCTACATTACACTAGATGTGTACATTACACTAGATGTATACACAACACTAAAGGTCTACAAAACACTAGATGTATACATAACACTAGATGTCTACATAACACTAGATGTATACATAACACTAGACGTCTACATAACACTAGACGTCTACATAACACTAGATGTCTACATAACACTAGATGTCTACATAACACTAGATGTCTACACAACACTAGACGTCTACACAACACTAGACGTCTACACAACACTAGACGTCTACATAACACTAGACGTCTACATAACACTAGATATCTACATAACACTAGATGTCTACATAACACTAGATGTCTACACAACACTAAAGGTCTACATAACACTAGATGTCTAAATTACACTAGATGTATACATAACACTAAAGGTCTACATTACACTAGATGTATACATAACACTAGATGTCTACATTACACTAGATGTCTACATAACACTAGATGTCTACATTACACTAGATGTATACACAACACTAAAGGTCTACATTACACTAGATGTCTACATTACACTAGATGTCTACATTACACTAGATGTCTACATTACACTAGATGTGTACATTACACTAGATGTATACACAACACTAAAGGTCTACATAACACTAGATGTATACATAACACTAGATGTGTACATTACACTAGATGTGTACATTACACTAGATGTATACACAACACTAAAGGTCTACAAAACACTAGATGTATACATAACACTAGATGTCTACATAACACTAGATGTATACATAACACTATATGTCTACACAACACTAGTCGTCCACATAACACTAGACGAATACATAACACTAGATGTATACATAACACTAGATGTCTACATTACACTAGATGTATACACAACACTATATGTCTACATAACTAGACGTCTACACAACACTAGATGTTTACATAACACTAAAGGTCTACATAACACTAGATATCTACATTACACTAGATGTATACATAACACTATATGTATACATACACACTAGATGACTACATAGACACCTAGATGTTCACATATACACTAGATGTATACATAACACTAGATGTCTACATTGACACTAGATGTATAGGTAGACACTAGAAGTCTACATAGATACTACATAGACACTAGAAGTATACATAGATACTACATAGACACTAGATGTCTACATAGATACTACATAGACACTAGATGTCTACATAGATACTACATAGACACTAGATGTCTACATAGATACTACATAGACACTAGATGTCTACATAGATACTACATATACACTAGATGTCTACATAGATACTACATAGACACTAGATGTCTACATAGATATTACATAGACACTAGATGTCTACATAGATACTACATAGACACTAGATATCTACATAGATACTACTTAGACACTAGATGTCTACATAGATACTACATAGACACTAGATATCTACATAGATACTACATAGACACTAGATGCCTACATAGATACTACATAGACACTAGATGTCTACATAGATACTACATAGACACTAGATGTCTACATAGATACTACATAGACACTAGATGTCTACAGATACTACATAGACACTAGATGTCTACATAGATACTACATAGACACTAGATGTCTACAGATACTACATAGACACTAGATATCTACATAGATACTACATAGACACTAGATGTCTACAGATACTACATAGACACTAGATGTCTACATAGATACTACATAGACACTAGATGTCTACATAGATACTACATAGACACTAGATGTCTACACAGATACTACATAGACACTAGATGTCTACATAGATACTACATAGACACTAGATGTCTACATAGATACTACATAGACACTAGATGTCTACACAGATACTACATAGACACTAGATGTCTACATAGATACTACATAGACACTAGATATCTACATAGATACTACTTAGACACTAGATGTCTACATAGATACTACATAGACACTAGATGCCTACATAGATACTACATAGACA
The DNA here is from genome assembly GCA_035578905.1 of Stictocephala bisonia. NCBI lineage: Eukaryota > Metazoa > Arthropoda > Insecta > Hemiptera > Membracidae > Stictocephala > Stictocephala bisonia. The sequence continues at coordinate 4,494,872 of JAQJVL010000012.1, read as the reverse complement.
CTAGATGTCTACATAGATACTACATAGACACTAGATGTCTACATAGATACTACATAGACACTAGATGTCTACACAGATACTACATAGACACTAGATGTCTACATAGATACTACATAGACACTAGAAGTCTACATAGATACTACATAGACACTAGATGTCTACAGATACTACATAGACACTAGATGTCTACATAGATACTACATAGACACTAGATGTCTACATAGATACTACATAGACACTAGAAGTCTACATAGATACTACATAGACACTAGATGCCTACATAGATACTACATAGACACTAGATGTCTACATAGATACTACATAGACACTAGATGTACACTTATACACTAGACACTACATATATACTAGATTTCTACATAACACTAAATGTCTACATAGACACTAGATGTCTACATAACATTAGCTGTCTACATAGAAACTAAACACTACATAGACACTAGATGTGTACATAGACCCTAGATGTCTACATAACACCTGATGTCAACATAGACACTCCATACGTGTCCAAGCCAGTCATTAAGAAGGGTTTATATGTAAGCTTACAAAATGGATGGTGGTTTTTATTTATTTAGTTTAAATGTTTTTTAGGGAATTTCTACATGTTTGACAGTGGGCAGAATTCTTAAATCTCATTATTTTATTTATTTTATTATATCCTACACGTACAGTGGTATTGACACATCCAACTGCCACTACATGAAGAGGGCTATTGACGCTCCCACCCACCCCTACATGTACAGTGGTATTGATCCATCCAACTACCACTACATGAAGAGGGCTATTGACGCTCCCACCCACCCCTACATGTACAGTGGTATTGACACATCCAACTGCCACTACATGAAGAGGGCTATTGACGCTCCCACCCACCCCTACATGTACAGTGGTATTGACCCATCCAACTGCCACTACAGGCTATTGACCCACCCACCCACCCCTACATGTACAGTGGTATTGCCCCATCCAACTGCCACTACAGGCTATTGACCCACCCACCCACCCCTACATGTACAGTGGTATTGACCCATCCAACTGCCACTACAGACTATTGACCCACCCACCCACCCCTGCAGTGTGGCATTGAACACCACATATTTTATGTTATTCCAGATGTTTTACCCTGAATATGAACATTTCTGCACAATTTCAAATTTCTAGTCCTTAATATTTTTATACAGTTCAGTATTTAATTTAGTAGTAATAGTAAACAACATAGCCGATGACCTCCTACTTCTCTTCCATCCACCTATACACGTACGGTAGTATTGTTTCGCTCACCTAAACTTGTACAATCCACTCACTCACACATACTGACCGCCCATACCCGTCAGTGTTTTTGTGCTTTATGAGTGGTTAGGTGGTCATTAAAACGTGCGTTTATGAGTGGGTGGGAGGGTCAATATCAATATGGGGCTTTACACAAACCTCTGGTTTCTGCATAATTGTTATTACTGAAATGAGAAATGTAATATATTGTTGCAGTTTCAAAATAAATTACTGTACATTACATTAGTTGGTCTTTGCAGGAGGTCTTAAAATGTTCAAATACAAGCCTGCCTGGAATTATACAACATTTTTAAGGTCTTTGGTAATAAATTAAAAAGGTTCAAACCCGAGATCAAAAGGAGATGCAAGACAGAAAATACAGCTCCTTAAAGGTTTTAATGTCATAAATTTAAAATAAGAGATTAGTTAATTTTTACAGCTGTAAAAACGTGAAAAATTAATTATTCTTAGCAAATATATCGAATAATATATTTTGTAAAATTGTATGTAGGAAAACTATTTTTAGAAGATGTCATAGGTGTATTGATAATTATTATTCTTTATAACGTATGAAATATGGGGGTTTCCATATTAACGTTGCCAACGTATTATACGACATTTACTTTTGTCAAGTACATCGAGAACATTAAATGCTTCCCGTGTCAGTACACCGGTGTGAGCAGTCATACACATAATTAACTTAGCAATAATGTAGCAGTACAATATAATATCGTTTGAGAATTAAAATATAAAAAATATTGTTTGCAAATCAATTGCCATTTTACACCAATTTATGATAATTTTGAAGATTATGTAATTTTGTAGGTTTTTGATTGTTTACAATGGTGATACAAAAATATTGCTAGTGACCTTGACCGGAGGGTTTCGACGTTATCAAGATAACGGAGTCAAGCACAAGCAACATCGAGCGTGGCTGTCCCTTGGATTGGTGACCGTCTGAGCGATCCCGTCCTTACACGCAGCCTGCCTGCCCGGTCACTGGTGGTGGATCGGAAGTCACCTTTAAGCCGTTGGTCCCTGAAGAGGCTTATGTCCAGGTTGGAATTAGGAATTTAGGTACTATAGCTGGGTGGTCATCGGAGGGGTCGTTCGTGGAATGTGTCCATTATAGCCATTACCCAAAAAGTGTAATTAAATGTCCGTGTAACTAAGTGTCCGTGTAACTAAGTGTCCGTGTAACGAAGTGTTTGTGTAACTAAATGTGCGTGTAACGAAGTGTTTGTGTAAAGAAATATCCGTGTAAAGAAATGTCCGTGTAACGAAGTGTTCATGTAACGAAGTGTCCGTGTAATTAAGTGTCCGTGTAACAAAGTTCCAGTGTAACTAAGTGTCCGTGTAACTAAGTGTCCGTGTAACTAAGTGCCCGTGTAACTTAGTGTCCATGTAACGAAGTGTTCATGTAACGAAGTGTCCGTGTAACTAAGTGTCCGTGTAACTAAATGTGCGTGTAACGAAGTGTTTGTGTAAAGAAATATCCGTGTAAAGAAATGTCCGTGCAACAAAGTGTTCATGTAACGAAGTGTCCGTGTAACGAAGTGTCCGTGTAACTAAGTGTCCGTGTAACGAAGTGTCCGTGTAACTAAATGTGCGTGTAACGAAGTGTTTGTGTAAAGAAATATCCGTGTAATGAAATGTACGTGTAACGAAGTGTCCGTGTAACTAAGTGTCCGTGTAACTAAGTGTCCGTGTAATGAAATTTCCGTGTAATTAAGTGTCAGTGTAATGAAATGTCCGTTTAACGAAGTGTCCGGACACTTTGGTCCCCAGGTTAATTGTTAGAGAGGGCTTCGCCTGGTAAAATAAGACATTCTTAACTTTTATTTTTGTATTAAAAAAAATATATTTTATAATTTAAAACGTAACTAAATAATAATAATAATCAAGCTTGTGACAATGGGTGTTTTCTAAAAGTAATTTTATCATAGAAAAATATATAAATTGTTATTTTCAATAAAAAATAATTTATAAAAATGTCAGTTAATTGGTGTCTGTAAATAATAACTTTCTTTGTCCGTAAGAAGCAGTAGTACTATGACTTTCTGATTAGGCCCTCCTTTTGACCCCGGATTTGCACTTTTGTATTCTATAACAAAGACCCTCAAAATTAAGTATAATTCGAGACTTGAAAATTTTTTAATTTGAAAATTTTAAGACTTTCTACGTCAATTATCATGTGCCATCCAACCTCGTGAAAACAATGCTGAGCCTACCTAGGTTGGGTGCGAAGGCACCGGACTCAGGAGGACCCAGAACAAAAAGCACAAGTTACGGCCAAAATGCAGTTTATTACGCAAGAAATTTACATGTTAAAATAATAGTAAAAAGTTAAACAAGTTATATAGAGAAAATTTAAAACTATCAAAATTCGGCTGTTGCCCGTTCATGTAAAGTTTACCAAAATTCGTAGGCCTAATAAGACAAATATTTAAACTATTAAAAAATATATCAACAAATAAATAAAATAGAACTAACAAAATACAAGGATCTATAGAAACATAATTAACATCTGAAAACAGTAACACGTATGACAAAACTAAAAGTGAATAAATACTACACATATAAATAAATAACAAATTAATCGACTACAAACATTAAAAATCAACTGAGGCAGCGTAAACTACGAGGGCTCGGGAACAACAATTTCGGATGTTGGCCAATTTGAAAAAATTACAAATAAAATGTAATCAAAGTTTTAATTTCCACCGAATCCTGTGGGCGAGGCAGGGTGGCTCGTAATGGGATATTTAAAACGATAATTCACCAGCGCCCCGCTACTTAAGGAAAAGAGACCCTATCCATGGAGACAAGAATTAATTTAAAAATATAAAATCTAACTGTACCTACTCTCCTATGATTCCCAGAATAAACCCTCCCCGTAAACACAAGTCCACCCGGTACCACACACCCGGTTCCTCCCTAAAAATAAAATTAAAAACTTCACTTCACTGCACTACTGGTAGAGTAAAAGTTAATGATCCAGAAGGGGGCCAAAAGGGCCAAGAAGTAAATAGGGGGGAGATCACCTGCATGCCGAGGACATGTTCTGGAGGAAGATGTCTCACAGTGGGAAAGGGGGAAGTAGGTTGCTGCCCCCTCTGGGCCGCACAAAAGCAAAACTACAGCTCGAAAATCCCGCAACCGTGCGTCAGGCGCCATCAAACAGAAGAGTGCAAGCAGGTGACCATCCGTATCCCTCCGGAATCCTGGAGTCGAATACCGATTAGAACTTAGCCACACATAGCAAGTAAAACTACCGTGAAGAAAAAATGGCAACAAGTCAGAAGATCGAGAACGAAGACAAGGAAGACGAACAGGAAAGGCAGAACGAACCAAGACAACGACACATAGAGACGAAAACATAGAGGAAGGCGTAGCAATCCCAGACGCGATCGAAAACTGTGCCACGGCAAACATGTAATTATAAAAAAGAAGAAAAAACCAATTCTGTAGTATGTATGGTATGTCCACATGCGTGTGCTTTCACAAACCCCTGTATGGTGTTAATCCTGTATAATTCTAAGTGAAAGAAGTTAAGAAAATTGTGCCTGAGACCTTGGGAAAAAACGTTTCAGTGGTTATGCCTACTGGAAAACAGTCTAGTGAAGATGTCCTGTTAATGTCAGAGCAATCGTGGTTTGTTGGTTGCCGGTTACGCAAGAGTTGACGAGCTGTCGTGAATGTTTAACCACAGCGTAAATAAAAAAGGTTACGGCACTTTTCGAGTCCATTGCACATTTCTTCTACCACTGAAGTTCCGTTGTGAGGAAACAACGCCTCGTCCTACACACTACATTGTAACGCCGTCTGCTCTGTGTTCCTCGCCCTCCACCAATGAATACAGACACAACACTGTAACACCGTCTGTTGTGTGTTCCCCTGTGAGGAATTCACGCTTCGTCCTCCACACTACTGCAACACTCGCTCCACTATTGGTTCCGCTGTGAAAACACCGATTTGTCGTTTCACCTGAAGGAAACAACGTTTCCCCTCCCATACACGGTAATAATTTGTAGATTGTTTTCGCTGTATCTCAACGTTTCGCCCATCTAACACTGTACACAAATCGTGTTTGTGTGTTTTACCGCCTGTGGGAAAAACTAACTTATTTCAAACGTACAAGACTACTGGTATAGCGTCTGTCGTGAACCTCGTGTATGATAAACATTTCGTCTACACATAATAAATACTTCTCTCACTTAATGGCCAACCGTTTTGTGTTATGAAACAGTTTTCAACTTACACTCTTCTACTATAATGACGGTGTTGTGCTCCGCATGGGAAAACCGCACGGGCCCTCGAGAATAACAGGAATCAGTCATTTCGTTACATTCCAGTGTTAAAGTTTGCCTACACCCTAACGTACTGGTATGGCCATACGTGTTACTAGGGGCTGTAGAAACAAACATCCTAATTCTTGAAAAGTCATATTACATTATGCAAATGGTTTGTTACAATAAACTGCTGGTTTAAAAACTATTTCTTCATTTGCAAACCAATTTTATAGATAGGCATGTAAACTTGTCAGATAAACTTCACCATAAATGATCACTAAATATGTAAGTAGTATCAATTTACGCCGTCTCGAGTTAAAAAATCGTTTTGTCCTACCACACACTTACGGTTGCTTGCCTGTACTGCCGTCATTGAGTAAAACATTCGCCTGAATTTTGAGTGTATTTCTGTCTATACTCGCTGTTGCAAGTTAATCCTCGTCGCCCCCACACAACGTTAATCCCTTTGGCTCTCAGCCATGTCACTTTCCTTGTGAGAAAAGCCACGTTTTCTCTACACCTACACTGTAAGCCGTCTAGTCGTACCGAAAAATGACTTTTGTCCTATTACTTACGACTTGAATGAAGTTTTGAGTGTATCAACCGAGGAAAAACTACGATATGCTTCTCCACATACACTGTAAAAATGCGTCTAAATTGTTATCGTATTTGAGAAACCACTTGTTTCGCCCTCCACACTACACTGTAATGCCGTCTGTCGTGTACTCTGCTGTGAGAAAACCACGTTTCGTCCTACACACTACACTGTAACGCCGTCTGTCGTGTACTCCGCTGTGAGAAAACCACGTTTCGTCCTACACACTACACTGTAACGCCGTCTGTCGTGTACTCCGCTGTGAGAAAACCACGTTTCGTCCTACACACTACACTGTAACGCCGTCTGTCGTGTACTCCGCTGTGAGAAAACCACGTTTCGTCCTACACACTACACTGTAATGCCGTCTGTCGTGTACTCTGCTGTGAGAAAACCACGTTTCGTCCTACACACTACACTGTAACGCCGTCTGTCGTGTACTCCGCTGTGAGAAAACCACGTTTCGTCCTACACACTACACTGTAATGCCGTCTGTCGTGTACTCCGCTGTGAGAAAACCACGTTTCGCCCTCCACACTACACTGTAATGTCGTCTGTCGTGTACTCTGCTGTGAGAAAACCACGTTTCGTCCTACACACTACACTGTAATGCCGTCTGTCGTGTACTCCGCTGTGAGAAAACCACGTTTCGCCCTCCACACTACACTGTAATGCCGTCTGTCGTGTACTCTGCTGTGAGAAAACCACGTTTCGTCCTACACACTACACTGTAATGCCGTCTGTCGTGTACTCCGCTGTGAGAAAACCACGTTTCGCCCTCCACACTACACTGTAATGCCGTCTGTCGTGTACTCTGCTGTGAGAAAACCACGTTTCGCCCTCCACACTACACTGTAATGCCGTCTGTCGTGTACTCTGCTGTGAGAAAACCACGTTTCGTCCTACACACTACACTGTAATGCCGTCTGTCGTGTACTCCGCTGTGAGAAAACCACGTTTCGCCCTCCACACTACACTGTAATGCCGTCTGTCGTGTACTCCGCTGTGAGAAAACCACGTTTCGCCCTCCACACTACACTGTAATGCCGTCTGTCGTGTACTCTGCTGTGAGAAAACCACGTTTCGTCCTACACACTACACTGTAACGCCGTCTGTCGTGGATTATATGGATAATAATTGTTGTCAGCAATGATTATATGCTGCTTTCATCCTCAGGACTAGTAAAACATGCCATCTACCATTGCTGCTACACAAATTATGTTTTGCTATTCATTTTACGCCTGCTGGGAAAAAAACTAAAACATTAATTTATAAACGTACAAGACTTACCGGTAATGGATAAGACCGTACTGAACCTTGTAGTTAGACGTAAGATCGACATATAAGTAAGTCGTATGCATTCTCTGTAAAATCACTTCTCTTACTTAATGGCCAAAAAAGTTTTATTTTTTATGTCTACTGTAAGTAGTTTTCAAACATTCGGAACTTCCTTCTATATAAATGTGAGGTGTTGTGCCTATGTTGGATATATCCGTCACAGAGGCCGCTGTGAGAATAAGCAGGAATTTATAGATACATTTCGTAAATTTCCGAAGTGTTAAGTTGTAGCCTATCACCCTATTGGAGGGTATGCAGTTGGCCATACGATTAACTAGGGGTTATGACAACAATACCAAGTCTCTAATCCTTGAAAAAGTGATATTTAATTTATTTTGCAAACGTTTATTTATCAAAATAAATACGGCTTTAAAAATTCACTTTCTTTTCATGTTGCAAACCATTTATTTAATTTAGAAATAGGATACTATAGAAAACTATTCAGTAATTATTCATCATAAAAATGATCATTAATTGATATAAGTAGTATCAATTTTACGCCAGTCTCGAGATTAAGAAATGAAATTGTTATTTTGCCTCTTCCACACGTTCGGATTGCTTAACCATTGCGTCATTTAATTATTAGAAATCAGGCCTGGGTAGTTTTGAGTGATATTTTTTTCTTATAAAAGGAAATGTCTTGTTTCCAAGTTATTGCCTCTCGTCACAGACAACAGAGAGAGGTTATGTTCCATTCACTGGGCTCTCGGCCATGTCACTTTCATTTTGTATGGCGAGTTTTTCCTATATTGCATATAAAGTACGACAATGAATTTCTATTTTTATATTTGGCACGGCTTGATAGAAACTGTTTGAGTTGTATCGAACCAGAGGCAAAGATAACTAGAAAACATGTTTTTGAAATATATGTATTTTAAAAAGACAACTACGCATTAAAAATGTTTAATTGTATTTTAATAAACTTTTTTGTCTATGCCTGTTGAAAAATATTTTTGCGAGGGTTTCTATACTTTGTAGTTCAACCGTTCAGGGTGCCCCGCCACCATTTTAACAAACATTGCCATATTATTCAGCAGGCAATACTAGCAAATAAAACAATATAATATGAGTCATATCTCAAGTGGTTTTTTGTTGTGTGTGTGATTTTTCAAAATCTAAATATCTCAAAAACTGTTAAGATAAAATACTGATTTTCGGTAAGAATATTATTAATGAATAAATGTTACTGAAAATGATTGTTTTCCTCGAAAATCAGTTATAAAAAGGTGACAACTAAAAATATTCATTGCTTTTTTTGTGAGCATTCGTAAATGACATTTTTTTTCGACATGGATTTTTCGAGGAAAACAATAATTTTCAGTAACATTTATCCTATGTAAGATAAATCTTACCGATTTTCAGTATTTTATTTGAAATCGTTTTCGAGATGTTTAGATTTTTGAAAAATTACATACAGACACACAGACAGAATCCAGGTAGGACACATCTAATATCAATAAAGCCCCATGTGCTATTCTAGCTCACTTCCAGATGAGCTAGAAACTTTAAATATTTTTTTATATTTTAAACCCCCAACAAAAATCAAAATGGTGGACGCAATTTTTGAATTGTGTGTAGAGTTTTACTATCGGCTTGATTGTGGGTAAACCTTTGGTTATAGAGCAAATCTGATGGCATACTCAAGATTTGTAGTTAAATTTCCTATAATTTCGTTTAGGTAACTTTTTTTTATTTCTTTATATAAACCACGCAAAAATTCGTTAAATTTCAGATTTCGTTCAAAAAATTCAATTTTTATGAGGTTTTCGAATTTTATTACCTCAATAATAATAGAACTTAAAATCTTAAACCCATTACTATTAACCTTACTTACCTTAACTGCTTTGTTACCGAAACTGCTATAAAATTTGATTTTCCACTTTTCATAATCTATCAAAAATTCAACATAGCTGACGTGAAAATGTTGACCTGTTTTTTGAGTTGAGGTTTTTGTTTTACTGAAGCTGTAATGTTTAGTTTATATAACATCTAATGAAATTTTTACATTGAAGATTAAATTGTCTACAAAAAGTGACATATACATTTTTGTTGTTTATACTATCGTTTGCTCACAAAAAGTCGGTAAAGTTGAGTTTTGCCGAAAACACTTGACTTTTTGTAATAGTTCAGCTAGTTTAAACATAATTAACATAAGTTGGCAACTTTAAACCTTACACACTAAGAGTGTGTCTTAACCACTCTTAATAAATCTGCTGTTGTATTTGATATTTCACCTCTCATAACCTACAACAATTCAAAGTAACGATATGCCTATAAAAATGATGACTTGCGTGTACAGTTGGAAGTTCTTGTTTTGCTGCAATTGCAATATTGTGTTTAAAACACAGAACAAATTATGTTTTTTTGAATATACAGTAAAGTTTTATACAAGAATGGTTCTATACTTGTTGTATATACTATAGTTTCCAAACCAAAAGTCAGTAAAGTTAAGTTTTTTGTCAAAAATGTGTGACTTTTTAAAAATAGTTCCTCCCTTTTAAGCATAACTAGAAGAATCTGAAGACTTCACATTGTTTACACTATTTACCTTAACCACTCTGTTGACAACACTACCACAACATTTCATTTTTCACCTCTGATAGCCCATAAAATTTTCAAAATTATGGATATGAATATGCATAACCTACGTGCACAGTTGAGAGTTTTTTGTGCCATATTATATATATATACTATATTATTTACTATACTAAATAAAATATAGTAAACTAAATAATAATGTAGTTTACTATATTTTATTTAGGAAACATCAGATGACGTTGTTAAATCCAAAATAACGTTTTCCAGAAAGATTGATATACTCGTATATACTTCTATGCTATGTATACTAATTTCTTCTCAGAAGGCTATAAAATTGAGTTTTTTGTAAAATAAATGTGATTTTTGGAACATGTCCACCAATTTAAGTATTTTTATACGCACCTGGAAACTAACAGTTCGACCTTTTCCGTTAAATCACTACCACTACTTTGATTTGGTTATGTTAGGTTAGGTTAGGTTATGTTATGATTTGTTATGATTATGATGATTTGTTATTATTTATGATTGTTTAGGTTATGTTAGATTTGGTTATGTTATGCTAGGTTTGGTTCGGTTATTTTAAGTTTTATTTCGTTATGTTAGGTTTAGTTATGTTATGTTAGGTTTGGTTTGGTTAGGTTATGTTAGGTTAGGTTAGGTTTAGTTAAGTTATGTTAGGTTTGGTGGGGTTATGTTAAGGTTAACCTAAGTTATGGTTATGGTAGTTAATTAACGGAAAAGATTCCAGTATTTATTTTCAGTAGTTGTATTGTATGTGCATATGATGTATATCATTGTTAGCAAACATAAGTTCAGTTTGTTTTCAATATGCCGGTGTGTTGACTGAGTGCCTAAGGCTTCAGATTGCGACAGTCCAAATTAGAATCCCAACTTCAGTACTTCACTCGTTAAATAAATTTCACATAGGCGTGCAAACCTGCCAGCTGGCGAGTAATGATTTTTATCTAAAACTAAAAAAGAAAAACTAAATTATGTTGACGTAGACATGAAATATAATATTATGCTCTTTGGCCTTTCTTTTGTATAGTGAATATGAGGTGAAAGGAGAAACAAGGACAATGTCTATGAGGCTATATATTTTCTTCATGTACGTACATAACTTTCTTAGTATTTGGAGGAGTTACTGTCTACAATTTAGTAAATATTTTGGTGCAACACTGTTTTATTCACTTGTGATTGTTTTTTTATTTATTTTTTTTACTATCGTAGTGTTCTTTTATTTATCATTTATTGCGTGAATTTTAGTTATGCTTTTAACTATACTTTTACCGTAGGTTTTATAACAATCACATAGGACGTTTTGTAGGTCTCCGTTTTAATGTCGATAATGTAATGGGTGGCCTAATTGTAGTTAATTTGTCAGTATGATGTCTAACTTGTAGGATATTAGTGACCTATTTGTTTTGTCGTTATTGAAAAACCAGGAAAGGAGTAGTCCATAAAGATATATTCGTGGACGTGTGCTTTTACATTTAGATTTATAAAAATACGTGTAGTGACTATAACAGTGAAATAATTGTCTTAAATTTAGATGACTAATATATTGTTTATTGGTGGTAAGGTATTACTTTTTTTGTGAATTTGAAAGTTACACAAGAAATTAATTTACCAAATTTATAACAGCAATTGTGAGATCAGTAATACATATTTCGGCTTGCTATTATTGTAACAGTAGGTGGAATAGATTTTCTAATAAGTGAATGTATAGATTTTCCGCTAAAACAAACAATAGATCTAAAATGTATTTTTCGTGTTTAGTTAGGATTAAATGGATAAATTGAGTGTCCTGAATGGTTTGCAGACACACTTCCTGCGTCAGCCTTGGGTGTGTTAGTGATATAGTTTGGCATGCCACTCCTCCTTGATCATGTCCGCAGCCTTCTCGCCAATCATGATGACCGGCGCGTTGGTGTTTCCACGTACAATTTCGGGCATGATGCTGGCGTCCACGACCCGCAGTTTGTGGACCCCGTGGACTTTGAGTCTGTCGTCCACGACGTTCCGGTCGTCACCGGCCGGCCCCATCCGGCAGGTGCCCACCGGGTGGTAGATGGTGGCCGTGTACTCCATGACGACGCATGCCCAGTAGGCGTCGCTGGCGAACTTGTAGTGGTGGCACGCGGGTAGAGGCACATCCATGAGACGCGCGTCGATCTTCTGCATGGCGTGGGTGTGCAGCGTCTCTATCGCCAACTGGATGCCTGTCGACAGTCAACCATGAAATCAGTTAGTCACCGAGTCGCGTCAAATCATCACTTGTTACACAAATCAGCCGAGTTACAAATCCTTTCTAAAGTCACAGTTACAAAGTTAACTAAGAATTTTAGCCTATATCAATTTAAATTTTTGCATGGTTAAACACGTTATAGTTAACTATTTCTTTTGATTTGCCGTTTTAAAATACGTGCAGAACAGTTCGGTTACTGCTCCAGATTTCAAAACTGAACTTTGTTAAAAAAGCCATCTCAGTGGCATTGTGAAAAACCTCTGACACACGTAAATGTTAAAAGAAAATGTAAAGCCTAATAATAAACACAAACATTATAAAAAAGAATTTCATATTTTGCTTCAATCTATATTGTCTGTCTCCAGGTCCTTCAAATAAAAACAACAACAATAAAAACACACCTTTATGCAATACGTTGCTTCACCACGTACGTACCTTTTGTTCCCGTGTCCTATACAAAAGAAAGCCTTCTATCGGCGCAGAAATTATGTGGACCCGGGTTTGAAGGTTGTTTACTAAGGAACTAAGAAGGGACTCAAGAAAATTCCAACCACACCATTGTTTTCCTCGTTTAATTGTACGTTATAACATATGAATTTTAAATGTTATTATAAGTTTTAATTTTAAAAAGTACCGGAATATTAACTAGTTTTCAATGTAACTAGAATCTACATTTTCCTGTGACAACCGCGTCAAGTTGCTATCTACATTATTTACAAGATAACCAGACGTGTCGCCCATGCTGAGACTGATCGCTGGTCTCAGAGAAACCACTGAGGATGCCACATCACAGTATGGGCGAAGCGTCTGGTTATCTTGTAAACATTGTAGATAGTACCTTGACGTGGTTGTCACCGGAAAATGTAGATTCTATTTATGACATCGGCCGCTCAAGCCTAATTTCTAAGATTAAAGTTTTCAATGTACATCAACTTAAGACCGTTATTCCTCAAAAACCCGTTCATATGTTGTATTTATATTAAATTTTAATAACTGGTTGATAGGAATGTTTTATTTAAGTTTTATACATTTTAGAATTTTAACATTTCGACAAAAAAGTTAAAGCTTTGTTTTCTTGGCTTCCAAAAGTTTTAATATTGATTACGTGGTCTTGTTGTAATCCTTATGAAATGTATAGTTAAGATATATTACTTTCATATGTGTAAGTCTGTGCAATGATTTTATATCGATTTAAATCAGTAAATAATAACTACAAAGTAGTAAATTTAAATTTATTTAAATCAGTAGAAAATCACTGCATTTATTTACACATATGAAAGTTATATATTTTAACTATACATGACATAAGAATTACAAGAAAACCAAGTGATACATTTTAAAACCTCTAGAAGCCAAGAAACAAACGGTTCAGGGAATTGATAACAACTTTTTTTGTTGAAAAGTGAAATTTCTAAAATTTATAAAACAGTCTTAGCAACTAGTTGTTAAAATAGAAATACGACATGTGAATGGGTCTTTGAGCAATAATGGTGTAACGTTGATGTACAGTGAAAACTAGTTCAAATTCCGTTACTTTTTTAGTTCAAACCAGGATAAAAACAATTAAAACTTGTAATAACATTTAAAATGCATATTATATAACGTACAATTAAACGAGGAACACAATGGTGTGATTAGATTTTTTTTGGGCCTCATAGTTCCTTAGAAAACAACCTTAAAACTCGGGTGTATATAATTTTTGCTCCGTCATATGATATCCCTTGCTTCAACACATACCTTTTGTCCTCGTGTCCTATAAAAAACAACACCTCTATGGTATCCGTTGTTTCGACGCATACCTTTTGTTCCCGTGTCCTATACAAAACAAAGCCTCTATAAAATACGTTGCTTCGACATATACCTTTTCTTCCCGTGTCGTATACAAAACAAAGCCTCTATAAAATACGTTGCTTCGACACATACATTTAGGCTTCGTGGTGGCCTATACTAAACCACACCTCTATGCAATCTGTTGCATTACTACATACATTTTTCCTCCATGGCCTACACAAAACCACGACTCCATGGCCTGGTATTGTATATAATAATATATAATATTGGGCCCACTACGTGTCTCTTACTTCCATGTCGTTCAAATACCACGACTCTATGCACTACTGTTCCACTATGAGACTATCTCTTCCCCATGTACAAGTGTACATAACTATATATGCCCGTAAATGACTCAACCCACTTCAGATATCTTCAATTATTGTCACTGGTTTTATTCCGAACGGCGTAGTCTTATAACCTATAGTTCTTGGCTATAAATGTTAAGTAATCAATACGTGTTTAATATTTAGTGTTTGAATATCTTTGGTCATATGAAACGTTCTTCAATTATTTATTTTTTTATTATTTGCTGTTCATTATTTTAAGTTATTTCACAAATACAATAAAAGAAATATTTCACCATTTATATAGACATAGAAATCTTAAAAATTTGTTTTTTTATTAACTTGAAGGAGGTTTAAATAAAAAACAAGTTGCTGTTTAATTCATTTATTATTGAATTTTTACACGTGTCTATAAATATTTTTTGAGAAAATAATTTGTTATTTTATCAATAACGATACCTTCGAAAACAAAACGATACATTCTTTTTTAAGAGAATCGTTTAAAATAAACCATTACGTTGAATGGATTTTCATGATTTAAATTATTCAATCTGTCGAAATCGTACTGATTCATAAAATTCATAAAAATAGTCCAACTCAAACAGCTTAAGAAAATTTCTTTACAGTATGTATTTTGATGAAATAAAAATAAATTTACCGTATAATTAATGTATGTATAATATTGCAACGTCAAGTACAACGGTTGCGATAATCAGCGTACATTACTGACTGCAATAATTGTCGGTAAAAATAATTATTACGTAATTTATCTATTAACAAAATATACTTTTCGTAGATGTAATATCAAGATGGGTGACATATTGTCACTGGGTGACATTGTTCGTGGAAAATGTACGTTAACGTACTTTAGTAATATTGTTCACTTACTGATAGTTCGAGAAGTTTAAGGCGTTTGGGAGGTCATTACAAATCACTTTGTAATGACCTCCCAATGATGATGATAATGATAATATATAAAAAAAAAGAGCTGTTACTCCCTGTAACGAAGTGGGCGACCGATGGGTAATGACTGAAGGTCGCCCACTTCGTTCCTCATCATGAAAGTTTATACGGCCATCTTTAAAGGCCCTAACCCATTTCCGAACCATTCCATCACTCATAATGTTTTCATCATACACTTCACTGATTTGGTGATGAATGTCAACTGCTTTGAAGCCTTGAACACAGAGAAACCGTATTACAGCACGCACTTTACAGTCGGCGGGATTCTCAATAGGTGGAGTCATTTTAAAATCACGCAAACAGATGTAGACTCGATCGGATGGTTCCGTAATGGCGTCTGTGGTTTCCAAACAGATGTGGCTACACGGCGCGCATGCGCTAAACGGCGACTGCAGCGCTGCGGCGGCGTAATTTAAAAACGGTACTTACTTTAAAAACACGCCTCGTAATTTATCAAGCCAGCTAACCAATACAACATATAAGAGTATCAGTCTCACCAGTATAATTTATTGTAATATGACATAGTATATGTTTACTACATATTTTACCTGTCTTTATAAAATACTGACCAGCTACGATGACTTCGAGATCTTGGACGTCTGTGAAGTAGCCGGGGTACAGGAGTGGAGGGCCCCAGACAGGGTCCGTGTCGTTGAGCAGGATGTACCCACGGCTCTTGGGCTTCAGGACGATGGGTCGGACATTGATGGCATCGTAGTATACCAGGGGCTCTTGGTTGCTACCGGTGGCGTTCTCTGGAGCATGTATCCAGTCCTTGAGAGACGCCGCGTCGAAGGCGTACTGGATGTCTGGCAGGGAGTGCGAGTGTTCTCGCCTTTACCGAGACAAACACAAGACAAACGTAAGGATATTTGTCTCTGATCACATGTAATTGTACGAGTTAGCCTGGAAGTCCGCCTTTCCTGCAAAGAGTGTGTTCCTATGTGGATATAATTTCCAAATCTCTAAGCCTATATATTTGTCCACCCATATATGCACAGTGGTGATGATCCTCCCACCCACATATACACGTACAGTTGAGATGACTCCTGCCTACCCATACTCGTACAATAGTTATGACCCTCCTGCCCAACCATTCACGTACAATTGTGATGATCATCCTGCTCCACCATTCACGTACAGTGTTTATGACACTCTAGCCTGCCCATATTCGCACGTGATGATTAGACTCCCACCCAAACATCACCACTTCACACTATTAAGAGATGTACAAACCTCTACACTTGTAGTGGTGATGATCCTCCTGACCCACCATTCACGTACAGTGGTGATGACCTTCTTGCCCACCCATACTCGTACGTGGTGGTGAGACTCCCACCCAAACATCACCACTTTACACTATTAAGAGATGTACAAACCTCTACACGTATAGTGGTGATGATCCTCCTGCCCCACCATTCACGTACAGTGGTGATGACCTTCTTGCCCACCCATACTCGTACGTGGTGATGAGGCTCCCACCCAAACATCACCACTGTACACTATGAAGAGATGTGCCAACCTCTACACGTATAGTGGTGATGATCCTCCTGCCCACACATTGTCATTGGTATTGGTTCTTCCACACACCCATATATGTTACATGGTGATGTACCCATACATTTACACTGGTGATGACCCTCCCACCCACCCAAATATTTTCAGTGGCGATGAACCTCCTGCCCACCCATACTCGTAGAGTCGTAATGACATTCACCCGACCAGTTTCAGTTACAAAGGATTTTTTTTTAATAATAGTAAAAACTGTAGTATAAGAGTTATGTTTGAGAGAAATTTCACTTCAATTTCATAAAATGTATAGTTATGTTACTTTTAATTTCATTCACTTGATTGTGGTATTAATTTGTATGAATAATTCATAGTAAATAAGCAATATTTGTTTTTATGTAAACAGGTCTCCATTTTCAAATATGTGTTAATTAAATCAGAGTACGTCAAAAACCTTTCAAATATTTATGATGTTCAGTGACTGTCATGTTTGACATTGATGTTATATTTAGAAGGCTATTATATTGCTTACTATGCTTTTTTTAATACTGTAAGTTACTTAAACACTTCAGATTTATAAGTTATTCTATATATCACTATACAGGGCGTTTAGTGCGTTTTAAATAGGTAAAAATAAACAAAAAATGCCCTATGAAGATGTGTCTTATCTAGCTTAGTTTAGCGTCTATATGTCTGTACGTGTTTTCTTTAAAAAAAACCCTTGTCCTAACCAGCATTAGCTATAGTTTTGTAACCTGACAAGAATATTTAACTTCACACCATCCAATATACTCTAAAAATATAAAATAATGTTTTTACTCGTTTCAAAATGGCAGCCGTTTAAATATGTAATGCTAAATTTCATGAAAACCTAATGAAAAACGAAAATGGGTCATGACATCTAATATTCAGCTTAGAAAAAGGCAAATCTTTTGGTTCCCCTTTTTTTACAATCGGACAGTAAACAACTGAGAAAATGTAATTTTTCTGATTGCGTGCAAAATTTTACTGATGGTTTTGATCAAATCAATAAATACAAGTATACGAAAGGTGAAAAAACATTTAGAAAAATATCAGAAAAATTACATTTTCTCAGTTATTTACTGTCCGATTGTAACAAATGACGTACCAAAATATTTGCCTTTGTGTAAGCTAAATATTAGGTATCATAACAAGTTTTTGTTTTTTTGCTTTGGTTTTCATGAAATTTATCATTAAAATTTTCAAACGGCCGCCATTTGAAATAAGTAAAAGTATTATTTTATATTTTTAGAGTATTTCGGTGGTGTAAAGTTCAATATTCGTGTCAAGTTTCAAAAATGTAGCTAATACCATTTAGGAGATAACGTTTTTTTTTTTTAAATTACACATACAGACAGACGGCAAACTAAGCGAAATAAGACAACTCTTCATAGGAACATTTTTGATTATTTTTACCTGTTCAATTATTTATTGAAGTTTTGCTCCACACTTTTCAAAACAGCCAGTGCAAATTGGTTTTATTTATTTTAATTGCTGGAGGGACCTACCACGTTTGGGCAAACACTCCACACTGAAGTGGTCCTGTGGAAGCGAGGGGTCCTTTTCTCTTCTCCTTGTATTTGTAAGCGTCTGCGATCTTCTTCTTCAACGGCTTGTCAGTCGCTGTCTTCTTGAAGACAAACACCACACCGTCCGTGGTCACGTGGTCCTGGAGGTTCTTACCGACTCCCTAGGTACACATAAAATGGTTTTAAGGTAATAATAAGAGTCATAATTTTTAAAAAAAAACCTAGTCAAACGAAGATTAAAAAAATATTAGTTTTCTTCATAAGTACAAAAAAATTACATTTTTAATTTCTAATAATTTTTAGTGAGGAGAGAAGCCTAAGACACAGTTCCCCTCGCCTGCTTAGCCCATTTTTGTTTGTAAGACTGTAAGAATAATGGCTTAAGAGTCTGCAGAAGCTGTCCGTCATTTTGGTTTTAATGCCATAAGAACAATGTTATTTGCGTATCAATTTTTTTTGTTATTTATTGACCAAAGGTTGTGTATGAGGCGTCATTTTAAATCTTATAATATTGCGCATTGGGTTTGACTTTGATATTTTGAATATATATGCCTAATTTTGAAAATTGTACTATTTTTTGTACAAAACTAATTAGGAATTCGCATATAACGGTGTACCTCACACACAACAGTCTTGTGACTTCACCGTGTGAGATAATGATATGTAATATCGGTGGTGTACATCACACAAAACAGTCTTATGACTTCAACGTGTGAGATAATGATGTGTAATATCGGTGGTGTACCTCACACATAACAGTCTTGTGACTTCACCGTGTGAGATAATGATGTGTAATATCGATGGTGTACCTCACACATAACAGTCTTGTGACTTCACCGTGTGAGATAATGATGTGTAATATCGATGGTGTACCTCACACATAACAGTCTTGTGACTTCACCGTGTGAGATAATGATGTGTAATATCGGTGGTGTACCTCACACATAACAGTCTTGTGACTTCACCGTGTGAGATAATGATGTGTAATATCGATGGTGTACCTCACACATAACAGTCTTGTGACTTCACCGTGTGAGATAATGATGTGTAATATCGATGGTGTACCTCACACAAAACAGTCTTATGACTTCAACGTGTGAGATAATGATGTGTAATATCGGTGGTGTACCTCACACATAACAGTCTTGTGACTTCACCGTGTGAGATGATGATGTGTAATATCAGTGGTGTACCTCACACATAACAGTCTTGTGATTTCACTGTGTGAGATAATTATGTGTAATATCGGTGTTGTACCTCACACATAACAGTCTTGTGACTTCACCGTGTGAGATGATGATGTGTAATATCAGTGGTGTACCTCACACATAACAGTCTTGTGATTTCACTGTGTGAGATAATTATGTGTATGGGTGGGCGTGTGAGTCAATACCACAGTGCGTGTATGGGTGGGCGGGTGGTTCAATAGTTCAGTGCGTATATGGCTGGGCGGGTGGGTCAATACCACAGTGCGTGTATGGGTGGGCGGGTGGGTAAATAGTTCAGTGCGTGTATGGGTAGGTGGGTGGGTCAATACCACAGTGCGTGTATGGGTGGGCGGGTGGTGTACCTCACACATAACAGTATTGTGACTTCACTGTGTGAGGTAGTGATGTGTAATAGCGGTGGTGTACCTCACACAAAACAGTCTTGTCCCTTGACCTCTTACATTCACTCAATTACGTTCTTTTACGTTGGAATTATAAAAACTTTAATATTATCTAGGTTTGACTCACTGGTAAGTCCAGGAAGACTTTGATGCCGCGCTCATTGAGGTGTTCTTTAGGCCCTATGCCGGACAACATTAGTATCTTGGGAGAGTTGAGAGCGCCAGCGCATAGAATGACTTCCTTGCGTGCTCGTACCTTGCGGAGCTTATCATCATAGAGGTACTCGACTCCATCGGCATGGCGGTACTTGGGGTCTAACAGGACTCTGGTCACATGTGCATTGGTCCTTACAACCAGGTTCCGTCGTTTCCGGCGCACAGGTCTTATGTAGGCGCCATTCGTGCTGAGCCGTTCCCCATGGCGCGCGGTGCTCTGCAGGTGCATCACCCCTAACTGCTCGTCCCCGGCGTTGAGATCCCGTTCTGGGAGGCCCAGCTCCCGCCACGCTGAGATCATGTATGGCACATTTGGGTCCACGTACTCGAACCACTCTACAGTCTGAGGCCCTCCTTTCCCGTGGTACTCGGGGTTCTTGTGTAAGATCTCTTCGTCTTCGTTGTCCTCAGACTTCTTGAAGTAGTACAGCACTGATTCGTAGTTCCAACCTGGTGGCACATATATTTGAAGTACATCGTGCTACTATACATAACATCACATGCTTCAAGGCGAGATAGGTGTACAAAGTAACATATTACGTACAAGTCAAACCATTATTCAGTCTATCGATAAAAGCATTTTCAAGTATAAAAGTAATCAATTATATATCAAAGTCACTATTGTAACACAATAGTTTAATTCAGGAAATGTAAATTAACTATTCAATAAATAAGTACCATTATGTGCTGTAGATGTAATTAATTACATAGTAACAGTACTTTGAATATTTATACTTAAATCTGCCAAGTTGATTGTATTGATTATACGAAAATTTTAGTTGGGTTAGGACAGGATATAGAAATAAGTTCTAATGGAAATCAATTCTTACCCTCAGGAATGTTAACTGCACAGTAATTCTATTGATATTTTTATTTATCACTAACCTATTTTCAGATAATTTTGCAAATTTCTGCAAATTAGCTAAAAATGTAATCCCTAAGGTAAATCAATATTCAGTATTTTTGGAAATATCGTAAATCTAGTGTTTCATCTACATAATTTTCGCTAAACCCAGGCCCAACATGTTTTCTGGTTTAGCTTTCGTTCCACCACACACTCTTTAGTAAGTTAATAAGATGTTATTTTAATTTAAAAAAGTACTTGATCTTAAATGCTAAAAATACTTAAACAATAAAACGCCCTCTAACAAAGCCTAAAATGAGCAATGTCACATTCAAAATGCCCTGATATAGGCCTACTGCAGGAGTGAGAATATGTTTACATGCTTATTGCTAGATATAAGTGTGATATACCTTTATAAGTCCTGAAATTATGTATGGACATTTACGATCGTTTCCAAATCATTTCCAAATAAAGCCCACACACACATACGAACAGTGCTGTTGACCCACCCGCCCGCCCATACACGTACAGTGGCATTGACCCACCCGCCGTCCATACACGTACAGTGGTATTGTATGGGTACGTACAGTACCACTAAGCCTGTATGGGTGGGCGGGTGGGTCAGTACTACTGAGTCTGTATGGGTGGGTGGGTGGGTCAATGCCACTGTACGTGTATTGGCGGGTGGGTGGGTCAATGCCACTGTACGTGTATGAGCGGGTGGGTGGGTCAATGCCACTGTACGTGTATGGGCGGGTAGGTGGGTCAATGTCACTGTACGTGTATGGGTGGGTGGGTGGGTCAATGCCACTGTACGTGTACGTGTCACTGTACGTGGTGGGTGGGGCGGGTGGGGGTCTCTCTAGAGTAAATATGGAAATTAATTTTTAAAGTTTTTTGAAATCACACACTTACTAAGTTACCGTTTAGCTATTTATTCATTAGCTTGACAAGCAAATATGCATAGATAATCATCGTTATATGCTTGTATTTGAATGTTGACTTATTTGTTTATTTCTTAAAATGTTATTCCAGGGCTAAATGATAAAAGGAAAACCTTTAAGTCTGTTCCTACAAGGGCAAAAGTTTTGGAAAGGCAATTCTTAAGAGAACCGTTTCGCTTTTCGAAAAACGCCCAAAACCAGGCTTAAGAGAACCGTTTCGCTTCTCGAAAAACGCCCAAAACCAGGCTTAAGAGAACCGTTTCGCTTCTCGAAAAACGACCAAAACCAGGCTTAAGAGAACCGTTTCGCTTTTTGAAAATGCCCACCAAACCAGACTTTCAATTAAAACGATACGGTCCGTAATAATGATGGTATCATATCACTTGGAAGTGTCATTTGTGAAGGCAGGTGACTTCTACAGTGGACCATAAGATGATTTTTGTTAAAATTTGAGTGTTTGTATAGTTTGTTGTGAAACTTTTAATATTATTCTTTACTATTTCAAGTTAAAAATGTTATAATTTCAACTTATAGTCCACCAGATTGGACTTTTGTTCACTATATCTTACTATAATAATAAACATGAACCGTACAGTTGAAATAGAAAAAACATGTTTTGGTCCGCTGACGATTAGATTGCATGGTTACAACTGTATAAGGCCGTCGACTTCCCAGTGGTAACTTGGCGGTTTGGGAAACGACCCCCTTAAAAAGAGTTATTGGTTTACTCTGTATTGTACAAACAATATTCGTTACCGTGATTGCCCATTTCTTCCCACTCGTCGTAGTCTCTAGGGTTGCCGCGAGTGTAGATCATGTAGTTGATGGTAGAGGAGCCGCCCATGACCTTGCCGCGGGCCCAGTTGCACCTGCCCATCGGCCTGGACCGGCAGCCGTGCTTCTGAGGCTGAGTCGTGTAGCCCCAGTCGATGTTGCTGCGCTGGAGCATGGGTGCGGCTGCCGGCACGTCTGCGAGCATGGGCTCCTCTCCGCCGGCTTCCAGCAGCAACACCTGCCACGACAAACTGGATACTTGATTTGATATTAGTTGGAGTATATTAATACCCCAGATTGAATGAGGCTAAGTACAGTCCTGCTGTGGAATTGTATCTGTAACTTACTTAGAAAGTATGGTGGGGTGTAGTAGTGGAAAAAAGAAATTGTACAGAAAAAGACGTAGGCTGTGAGTAAAAAGTTTGCAGAACTCATTGCGATACAAGATAAACTATCTTTATTCAAGTAGGCTAAGTACAGGCTTGCTGTGAAATTATAATATGCCTGCAACTGACTTAAAAAGGATGATATGATGCAGTAGTGGAAAAAAGGAATTGTTACTGAAAAAGACGTAAACTGAGAATAAAAACGTAGATTCATGATAAACTCAATACCACCGTTCATGTATGGGTGGGTGAGTAAATATCTCTGTTCACTAATGGGTGGGTGGGAGGGTTAATACCACCATTCATTTGTGGGTGGGTGGTCAAAAAGATATACCAGTATACAAATTGTATCAAAAATGTTAGGATGGAGGGATTACCTCGCTACTTACCGTCCATTTCTTGACTTCAGAAAGACGAGCGGCGACTACGCAGCCTGCGGAGCCGGCACCCACTACTATAAAGTCGTACTCCTCTTCTTCCTCTTCCTCTTCCCTCTGGTCTCTGTCCTGGTTCCACGTGGATTGCTCCCAGGGGAACTGCATTGGCATGTAGTCGTCGAAGTACATCCTCTGAAAGGAGTGGCTGAATGGCGTATGCACACTGTCAACAGATGCATGCTGTTAATTTACTCACGCCAGACATAACACATTGCCTGCGTCTGGCTATATTACCTGTAACGATAAATTAATCTTATTTTCCATTTCTAGTGTAGTTATTTTTAGTCCATTAATTCAAACAATTTTAATTACCTGACTATTGTTTGCAAGTGTAAATTGGGTCTGAACGGTTGTCCTTTCATGACATTTTTGGTTTTTATTAGGAATATTAGTTACATGTGCTTGTTATAACAAATAATTGAAATGACAAACAGCTATTGTTTAGCTTTACTAATTATATGAGGGAGTGGTTAAATTTAAAGAGAGAGACATTTTTAGTCTGGCTAGCGAGTGTCACCATTTTGTTTGAATGGCTACTTGATCACATTTTATTGTCAGTGGTAATTTAAAGTCTTTTATCGAGGTGGCAGTAAAAGACGTGAATTTAAATTTGTATGTGCATGATGTTATATAAAGACTATCGTGGAATATGTCTATTACTTTTACAGCCACAGAGAAGGAAAAACATAAGTCGTATAGATAGTGCACAATAGTGTGTCGAGTAGTTAGTTCTTCAGTTTGCCGTGCAGATGGCAGGGGCAGCACATTTCAGTCATCCCTTTACTCCTCCCAAACCCTCAAGGATAAACGTAGTAATTATTACTACAGATTTATATAGATGTACCTCAGCATGTACGCAGTTGTAATCTATTTATAACTATCATTGAGATGGCCGATGCGGCTATAAGAAAGCGACCTCTGTTTATTTTTTTCTGTTTTGGAGCACACTTACTCCACTTCACAACTAAACAACTCTTGCTCTCAGAGATTTTGTTACTGTCAGGTATAAACCACAGAAGAGTTTCGATGAATGACGTTTTTGGTTGTTAGTTACTGTCAGATATAACCCACAGAAGAGTTTCGATGAATGACGTTTTTGGTTGTTAGTTACTGTCAGATATAACCCACAGAAGAGATTCGATGAATGACGTTTTTGGTTGTTATTTCATGTCAGATATAACCCACAGATGTGTTTCGATGAATGACGTTTTTGATTGTTAGTTACTGTCAGATATAACCCACAGAAGTGTATCGATGAATGACGTTTTTGGTTGTTATTTCATGTCAGATATAACCCACAGAAGTGTCTCGATTAATGACGATTTTGTTTGTTAGTTACTGTCACATATAACCCACAGAAGTGTTTCGATGAATGACGTTTTTGGTTGCTAGTTACTGTCAGGTATAACCCACAGAAGTGTTTCGATGAGTGACGTTTTTGGTTGTTATTTCATGTCAGATATAACCCACAGAAGTGTTTCGATGAATGACGTTTTTGGTTGTTATTTCATGTCAGATATAACCCACAGAAGTGTTTCGATTAATGACGATTTTGTTTGTAAGTTACTGTCACATATAACCCACAGAAGTGTTTCGATGAATGACGTTTTTGGTTGTTAGTTACTGTCAGATATAACCCACAGAAGTGTATCGATGATTGACGTTTTTGGTTGTTAGTTACTGTCAGATATAACCCACAGAAGAGATTCGATGAATGACGTTTTTGGTTGTTATTTCATGTCAGATATAACCCACAGATGTGTTTCGATGAATGACGTTTTTGATTGTTAGTTACTGTCAGATATAACCCACAGAAGTGTATCGATGAATGACGTTTTTGGTTGTTATTTCATGTCAGATATAACCCACAGAAGTGTTTCGATTAATGACGATTTTGTTTGTTAGTTACTGTCACATATAACCCACAGAAGTGTTTCGATGAATGACGTTTTTGGTTGCTAGTTACTGTCAGGTATAACCCACAGAAGTGTTTCGATGAGTGACGTTTTTGGTTGTTATTTCATGTCAGATATAACCCACAGAAGTGTATCGATGAATGACGTTTTTGGTTGTTATTTCATGTCAGATATAACCCACAGAAGTGTTTCGATTAATGACGATTTTGTTTGTTAGTTACTGTCACATATAACCCACAGAAGTGTATCGATGAATGACGTTTTTGGTTGTTATTTCATGTCACATATAACCCATAGAAGTGTCTTGATGAGTGACGTTTTTGATTGTTAGTTACTGTCAGATATAACACACAGAATTGTTTCGATGAATGACGTTTTTGGTTGTTAGTTACTGTCAGACATAACACACATAATTGTTTCGATGAATGACGTTTTTGGTTGTTAGTTATTGTCAGGTATAACCCACAGAAGCGTTTCGATGAATGACGTTTGTTGTTGTTAGTTACTATCTGATAGTATCTACGAGTTGCTTCCAAAAACCTTCAGAGTAACTCAAGGAAGCGTTAACACCAAACAAGTCGAGTTGAATAGTCGACAGCTCACACTCAGTGAGTGGCTCGTTTACAGAGATGCGGTCGAAGTATGATGGTGATAGAAGAGCAACAAAACTGTAGGTAACTCTCGTTCTTTTGAAATCACTCGTGTCGGTCGTGAGGCTGGGTTAAAAAGAAGGATAAATTCGTTGGCAGGGAACGCTTCAGTGGCAGTTTAGATCTAATGTATATGTTTATGAAACAGTAGTAATAGTTGTTACGTTTATCCTTGATTATTTGGAGGAGAATAATAGGAGGAACTTACAATGGTGCTGTCACGGTGAACGGGAGAACTAACTACTCGACAACCCCAAGTTTCCAAATTGACGCCCATTCAGCGCACAAATGGATGCGACCCTCTGTCTTCTTCTTCTCTGTGGTGTGAACCAACTTTTGTCTGTTTCTTTATCCTATTTATTTCTTGATATATATAAAATTAATAATAATAACTGATTTTATTAAGTTTTGAAATTCATGTACGAGTATATTGAAATATAGTTTTTGGTTGTCATTGAAAGAATTGAAAGAAGAGTTAACCTTTTAATTTATTGATTTTGTAAAAACATAGAAAATGGGCAATTATTTATGATCACTTTATGCCTAGTTGTTAATAATAAAGGTAAACATATTTCTTTAGCTAAACGAATTTCTTTAGTTCTCATTTCACTTATTTATGTAAGCATTATACGTTTGCGTATAAGGAATACATTTTTGAACATTAAGTAGTCCAATTTTTGTTTTATATCAAAACCTATCTTTCGGTATTCAATTTGATTCAAGGTACGGGACGTGCTATATACATATACATACGTTACCGACTAAATCAAGTGACTCCTGCCCAATGTTTGGGTTACTTGTTACTACCGCATGATGTCAAGAACTACTCTACATACATATACATTTAACCTCATTACGAGATCGCCTTCTCTCTGATTTGTTTCTAATTATTTTCCGGAACCTCACCAGAATTAGTAGTGATAGGTTTAACATCCCCTTGCACAGCTCTCAGGGTTCCTGGTAAGTTATTCCTTATATGAAAACAGTTGACAGCTGGGATAGCTGGTAGGTTACAGAAGTGGCAGTTCAGCTACCAAAATTGTCGTTCGTTTAATAAAGAACAACACATACTGCCAGAGGACACGTACAGCCAGAGGACACGTACAGCCAGAGGACACGTTTAGCCAAAGGACATGTACAGCCAGAGGACCCGTACAGCCAGAGGACACGTACAGGTACAGCTCAAGGATTGCTGCGGACGTGAACAACATATTCCCCCAATTTTGCAAGTTATCCCACAACGTGCAGGGTTATCTAAATCTAGAACCACCTCTTCGACTAGCTTCTTAGTTAATCTCAAACGAATTTTTGGAAAAAACCAACAGGACGTCAACATGGGATATGTTTAGTGGTCGAAACAAGTTTCTGGTATCATACCCTAAGACCGTCATCAGTAGAATGAATCTTCTCTAGAGGAATGGACCATGTTTAGTAGTTTTCGCACGGGTGTGGGAAGATGCAACTGACGGAAATGTAAGTGGAGAATGGAAAACGTTCAGTCTTATGATTGTGAAGTCGAAAACTCAAACTATGGAGCATATAGTTAATCATGCGTTCTTTTCAGATGGGATTAGCTGGTCTTCATTCTATCGGAGAAAGAGCTGTTGAATGGTTACGTAACCTGTATTTAGCTCTGTGATCGTAAATCAATGTTGGAACACTGAGACACAAATAATCTTTACTTGGTATGATTTTCAATTATTTTTATCCTTCCTCCTTTTAGTTTGGTGGCTGGCTTTGAGAGCTATACGATATACTGTATATAGCTGCTGCCCAGAAGACAAGATTACAGTTTATACGACTAGTCACAACTTCAATATGGAACTGCCAGAGAGTTTATGAAATCTTGCCCTCTGGTCCTTTCGTCATCAAAGCATATGGTAGCAGTTTCATGGCCAAGTCTTTGCAAAATCTTTGGTGAGGGGATCAAACCCTACGCTGATCAAATCACTCACCGCTATGAATCGGAATGATATCGGGATGGTGATAGCTTATATTACTGGACACGGCCACTCATCAGTCAAACATCAGTCAAAGATTAGTATCTACAGAGAAGACACTAGTTGCCGGCTTTGTCGTGAGGCTCTTCAGTCTGCCGAACATCTGTTAACTGAATGCGAAGTGCTGAAGCATAGGAGAAGAAGAATTTTCGGGGATGAGCTCTCAGAGAGACTGGTAGCTAGTCTTGGGGAAAAGATTTTAGAGCTGGTTAAGCCGCTCGGAATAGGCACCCCATTCTAGTAGATAGAAGAGGAGTCCAATAAACCCAAGGTTGAAGTGCAATCTAGGAATGGCCTCAGTGCTCTCCTTCCCCTTAACAAACTAAACTGAACTATCTTCTGATCTGTTTTTACAGCACTAAGTACTCTACATCATTCTCTGAGAATAAAACCTGCTCGAGTGTACCCACCCGGCTTTACGGTGTACCAACTATCTCCAGACGGAACTGACCTGAAAAATGCTGACGTTGACCTTTTTTTCTGTTTAGCTGGTTTGATGTCCCTCGCATAGCCGAACATGTCCACCAGGAGACGCATGAACATGATGGACCCTGCGGAACAGCTGACAGTGGGCTCATGAGCGTGGCACATGTCGCCCATGTCCCGGGGCTGGAACACCTGGTCCCCCTTCATCGCCATGGTCATCTCTCTCCGGAGGGGCCAACTCTCACATCCTCACACGCTAGCTACCTTCGACTTCGGCTCCAGTATCTGGACAACAGTTTAATCTACATCAGTTTATTTTATATAGAGAAATGTTATAAAAATGTTTAAATATTACTAATAACAAATCTAACACTTAAAATGAACATTTCAACCAAAATAATCCTTAGATTGTGGCATTAACATACATATACAAAGTGTTAATCGATTAAGTTTTCGTACATTGCTTGACCTATTTTTAAGATCTCTTTAAGGTGGCCGTTTCCCAAACCGCCAAAAGGGCTGGAAAGTCGCCAGCCCTATGGTAGCAATGCAGTTCTACCGTCAGCGGGCCAATATATGCTGTTCTATTTCAACTGTGTTGTTCATGTTTTTTATTATTATTAGTGAACACTTTTTGATTATTAGAGGTGCATTCTAGTGGACCATATCTTTATACTGTAAGTTTTTAAGTAAAATCATAAAGAATGACATGTAAAGTTAAAATGAAAAAGTATGATAATATGCTATTTTTTCCAAAAAGCATCTTATAGTCTACTAGAACAGGTCTTCTTCACCTTTAAAATGACACTTCAAGTGATTAAGATTCGATTGTTATTACGAACCGAATCTTTGAAATAGAAACCCATGATTTGACGTTTTTTTGCGGATGGTAACGGCCCCCTTAAGCCTCTGTGAGTTTTAACACTAATTGTACAATTCTTTTAAAAAAAAAATATGATGATGTTCTACCCAATCCAGCGCAAATACAAGCAACTCCATTAATGTTGGCCTATGTTGTCACTTTACTTCTGGCTAAGCAAATGTAAATGAATTCTATTTTTAAAAACTTTAATTTAAAAAAATTCTTAAACCAACAAGAATAGTAACTATTAGAAATAGTTATGCAATAGGGTGCAATCGCACATTCAAAAAGCGGTAGACATTTACAAATTTGTAAATTTACGATTTTGAACACATGCAATCACAGCTACCTCGTTGGCTCGTAACTGTATCGTCTACACATTCCCTGTACAGAATTCTCGTTCCTCATAACGATCTAGTAACAAAACATCGACTCGAAAAAACGTGACCATACGTAATCGAATGGTTTTATTTATCTAATAACCGACAATCGCTGGAGTTGAACGAAAGTGTTCCACACCACGTCGTCGGCGCACATGTCGAAATTGCAGCCGATATCGTACCGACATACCACTAACCTTTGTCAATACCTGCTTTCTAATCCATATCAATACTAATGTTCATAGTGTTCTGCAATTTCCTAGGAGCATAACTACTTTAATACCTTGTGCAAGGCAAAGTTACGTTTTTGGCATTTAAGATTGAGGAGACAAACACAAGACAAACGTAAGGATATTTGTCTCTGATCACATGTAATTGTACGAGTCAGCCTGGAAGTCCGCCTTTCCTGCAAAGAGTGTGTTCCTATGTGGATATAATTTTAAATCTCTAAGCCTATATATTTGTATCTTATCCACCCATATATGCACAGTGGTGATGATCCTCCCACCCACATATACACGTACAGTTGAGATGACTCCTGCCTACCCATACTCTTATAAACGTAAAATTCGTTAGAACTACTAAAACTTAGTCATTCTGGTTGTATTACCGCGATAAATGTACTAAAAACTGTACCCCAATCAATTTTACGTCCACTATGGTGTTCCTTATCCACTAGGAATCCGATATCGCTGGCCTTATCTTATCGCTTTCCAAGAACTTACACACGGAGAGCGCATTCGGTGGTATGAATCATTGGATTTACAAGTTTGTGATCAACTTTAGTAGCCACCTAACCTTATGTGCGATAAAAAAAAAGTAGTGGTAGAGAAGTGATGGAAAAAGTAGTGGTAGTGAATTAACGGAAAATGTCCTTATTTTTAACTATTCTAACTAATCCTATCATTTGTAAAATTTAATTACGTAACATTTTCTTCCTGAAAGTTCATACGATTCGTTCATACGATTTCGTTCTACGATTATAATTGAACAAGTTATAGACGAGAAAAGTTAAAAAAATACGGTTTTTATTATAAGAATTTCACATATCGACCTTACACTTTTCCACCAGGTGAGAACCGACATTATTGTTCCTTGAATCATCCCGGACACATTTCCACAACAATCTATCTGTCCTCTCAAAATGTCCAAAACTCTAATTATGTTACAGACCCTGCGTGGACTATTAGTTGTCATAAGTGATCATGTGATAGGAGAATATGAAAGTAAAATATCTTTAATATTTCAGTTAAAGTTACAAGGATAATTATTTACAGTAAAAAACTAGGATACTGCAAACCATTAGAGTGCAATATTTGACTATTGTAAAGTTGTGTATTTACTATGTAATGTACTATGTACATGTAATGTACTATGTAAGCCTACACTTTTGAAATAATATCTCACATATAAGATAATACTTATATGTGATAATTCTTCCTTTCGGTGCAGAAATTATGTGCACGGCAGTTTGAAGGTTATTTATAAGAAACTAAGAAGCATATGACAAATCCAACCACACCATTGTTTTTCTTGTTTATTTTTACGATAACATATGCGTTTTAAATTTTAATAATTTTTATTCTCTTAGAAAAAATATACCGGAATATTTAGTTTCACTGTGCATCAACTTTACATTTATATTACTCAAAAACCCGTTAATTCATCATATTTATATATTTATACGTGGTTAGGCCTACTAGACATTTTGTCTATAAAATTTATAAATTTTAGAATTTTAACTTTTTAAGAAAAAAACATTTCTAATCAATGTCCTGACGCAAATTTTCTTGTCTTCTAGTGATTGTAAAATTAATTACTTAATCAGGTTGTAATTCCTAAAAAATAAATGTTTATGGTACATTACTTTTATAAGTGTATTCCAGTGATTTTCAATTGATTTGTATTTGTATTAGTTTACTGGAAGAACTATAATTTTTTAATTCAATTGTCATAAAGTAAAATTAAAGAGGGAAACAATGGTGTGACAGGACTTTTCACAGGCCTCTTAGGGTCCTAGTAAACAACTTTCAAACTCGGGTACAGAAATTTATGCGCCGACGGTATTCATAAAATTACAAATTGGGATTTTTTGATTGACAGTTTCATAGGATTCTCAATCCCTAAATATTTATTTAGTACTAGGAATAAATTTGTATGATAAATTTCAGTGACATTATATTACACATTTTACTTAAACCATAAGGTTAGGTTATGTAATTGTTGAGTTAATCAAAGTTTTGGCACCGATGATTAATATTCCAAGTTTTAGCCAATTAATGTGCTTTAGACTATTTTTATTGTTTTAACTGTATTATTTAATAACTACAATTATATTTTTACTATTGGTAACTTATAGGCCTGTATACTGTTTTATATTAATAACGTGTATAAATAACATTAATTTAATTGAAATTTCATTGATTACATTCATGAAATGTATATTATTTACGTTGTCTTATATCACATAAAAATTAGTTTTCTTAACATATTATGTTTATGGTGGCAACGCGTGCTTATTAAAATGATAAAATAAATTAAATTTACTATTACAATCCGTTAAGGTACTTTATTTTATAAATTAATACACAGGGCGTATCTGTAATGCGCAGACTGATTTCAGGAACTGATTCTATGGGCCAAAATAAACGGAAATGTCCTATAAATGAAGTCCTTAAAATTCTTCTACTCCCAGATATCTGCTATATTTTTATAAAAAAGAATCAACTGATTGAATTGAAATTTTTAACATTACTCACGCATACAAAGTATAATTTCACAACAAAAAATCAACTTGTTATTTGAATAAATTTGGCGGCCATATTAATTTTTTTAAGTGAAAACTCAAAACCACACATTTTTATGAAATTTGTCAGGACTAGTTTTTTTTTTTTTTTTTTTTTTTTTTTTAGCCCGTTCAATTTTCAATCTAACGATGTAATGGTTAAAACATATGTTTTTTTTCTTTTTCTTTTTAAGATATTAAAACTGAAATCTAAAAATGGCAGTGTTTAGGCCCTTGCATGAGTTGCAAGTTTATTACTAAAGAGATCAATTTAAATAAAACATTTAAGTCACGACTAATCATCTAAGTTTTATCCGTTTTTTTTAAGCTGTGATAAAAAAACAAACTTTGGTGTTAAAGGTGGAACTAGAACATAATTTAGTGAAGGCTACTTCTCTGTTTTTTTTGTCATGACGATAGTGCAAACTAAACCGTTTTCATTTCTGCACACCTCGGTCAAGGTGACGTCACGATATTTTGTATCACGGAAATAAGCTTTAGACACTTCGTTGCGTTCCCACACGTCCATAGCTGCAGGCAGTGGACATTCCACCACTTACAAGGACGTCCCCGAGCTGAACACTGTCATAAAAATACGACCCTTTGTATAACTTTTGTTGTATCTATATTGTGATAGTGGGAATTTGGTATGATCCACCGTCAGGCCGCCACGGCCCATTCGTCCATGACAAACCGGATGTTCTCCACAGACTGCACAAATTCACTAGATGATTGTCACGCTTTTTTCCATCCAAGCAGCTGTCTAGCACACCTCTTGCATAACGTCTTGTCAACAATGCCTCGTCCATTATCTGTGGAATTTTGGCAATTCGCAATAGAGGACCCCGGTGCAAAAACCAGATAAGTCCCAAAAACACAAATTTTCAGGAGAGTAAAAAATTAAACGTTTCAAAAATTCGTAAATTTAAATGTTTAACGCCAATCAATTAAATTACACGTAAATGGCCTTACTTTACATAGTGTATAGTTTGCTTTTAAAATATATTACTTATACTTGTTTTGTGCACTATAATAACATAGAGTTATCTGGTTTCTTGCCCCGGAAACATTGAATTATTTGGATTAGTATTGAAAAAAAGGCTCGTTTTAAACATAACAAGTAAATTTAATGTCAATAAACAAATAATATAACTTATTGTTTATAAAAGTATTATAGTCAGTTTAATTTTCTGTGTCATCACTATTAGACGGAATAATGTTATGATCAGTGCCTGTATCCTCATTATCACTGTTACTAAGCTCATTTAAATGGAGCTGTATAGTTTTTCTCTGAGCTGTAGAGAATTTTTTCTTAAAATTATCAGTGAATAAGTCAATATCGAAAAAATTGACATATCTGATTTTTGCACTGGGGTCCTCAATTATTGGCGCCTTAGTTTGAGCGTGATACTCGTTCGTCCATCAGTTCACAATCGATTTAGTTCTAAAATCAGTGATAGAATATATATCTCATACAAATTTAAATGAAGTTTTTGAATTTTGCAATTAGTGAAATAGATTTATGAAATTAAAAAACGTTAAAAGGCTTCTAAAAAGTTTAGTATTTTATAAATCATTTAAAAATAAAATAAACTATCGGTTCCATTGGTATTTATGTACATTTTTATATAGAAGAGTTTAAAAAAGAAGGGTGAAGATATGTTGAAATTGAGAATAAAACAACAGGTTTCCATTCACGTATTGAAAAATGGGTTAAATATTCAATTTCATAAATATAATACAAATTTACAACTATATTAGACAAATATTACCAAACTCTTAGAGGTAATAAGGAGTTTAGTAAAGCAAGTAGAAATAGTTTAATTCGTTACTTTTTTTATCATTAAACAACATTACTCATAAACAACTGTAATGTAAACACACGTGTAATACGATAATTATGTTTACATTATCGTTTTATCGACCCTATTGATAGTGACAAGCTATACTGTAACGTAATGAAATAATTATTTTTATACTATCATTTTATCGACCGCGCTGATAGTGACAAGCTATTCTGTATTGTAATGAGAATTATTTTTACTTTGTCGTTTTATCGACCCCACATAGTGACAGGTTTTACTTTGTCGTTTCATCGACAACTTATAGTGACAGGCTATTCTCTAATGTAATGAGATAATTATTTTTATATTATCGTTTTATCGACCACGCTGATAGCCGGCGTGGTGGCTCAGTGGCTAAGGCTTCGGACTGCGGAGGGCAAGGTCCAAGGTTCGAATCCCCACTGAGCCAACGGTCGGTACTTCACTCGTTGAATAAAGTTGACGCACAGGCCTTTAGGCCCATGTCAACTAACGAGTGAAGTTTAAAAAAAAAAATGACAAGCTATTCTGTAACGTAATGAGATAATTATTTTTATATTGATATTATACCATGTATTTATATTTGAAAACTGTCATCGTTGGTAAAAATGTTAATAGTAAAGAACAATATGTTCTCCAGTGTTTCGTCATTTTTATATATTTATAACTAAATTATAAATAAATTGCTTTCCTGACCATAATTTAATGAAGTTTACTATCAATTTGGATGATTAAATTTGTTTTCGTTTCAAAATTATATGGTTAAATAAATTACCTCCTTATTTATTTGTTCTGCCTCCAAACCTTTTTGTTTTCTACTACCGGTTCCGAAGTTCACCTCACCTCATCTTCAGGTGGTAGGTACTGAATATTCATTAATTCACTAAAACGAATATAAATTTCCAAACATAAAACATCACCTATCCTTATCTACTTCCACACTGATGTTATTTAAGCTGTATTGGCGGTTGGGGTTGTTTTTGGTTTGGGCAGGTTTGATTAAGAATATTTTCGTTGGGTCTCTTCTTAATTTTTTTTCTTGTATGACTTTGTCGAAGAGTTAGTTGTTCATTTAAGATAAGGGAGGAGTTTTGTTCAATAGATTTGTAAATTTCGGATTATTAAATGACGTTCATTTTTCTATCTTTTCCTGTTTATTACTAAAATATTATTTGAACTAAAAAACGAACAAGATAAATTCACAACAACAGGAATATATAAACTTAATTGTGCCCCAAACACTACATTGGACAAACAGAACCCTCATTCAAACCCATAGTGAATGAACACATACCTAATAAAAACTATAAATCAGAATTTGCAAACTACCTCATAGAAACTGGCCACAAAATAAAAATAAAAACTTAGAAATTAAAACTATTTGCAGGAAATGTACAAAAATCCGAAACTGTGTTTGTCATTATATTCTAAGAAACAAAACTCCTCCCGTATTTTAAATGACCAGCTACGAGTTTCATAGCAAGAAAATGTTCGACACCGTCATACACAATGAAAAAACGAAAAAGAGTAAATCTAACCAAAATAATCCTAATAAAATCAGAAAACCAACTATAATTCCAACCGTCAATACAGTTTGAATTACAAAAGTGTCGAAATAGCCTAGATTATTGGCTGTTTTAGATTAGAAAATTTAATGTTAGTTTTAGTGAATAGGTGAATTTTTAGCACCACCTGAAGATGAAGTGAGAACTTCGAAACCGGTAAAGGAAAACATAAAAAAGGATTGGAGGTGGAACGAATAATGAGGTAATTTCTTTTACCATATAAATTTATTTAGAAAACACAATTCTGTAAAAATCCAAAAGAATTCTGATATTTTTAGTTTTCGTCAATATATTGCGAACACTATCAAAAAACTTATCGCAACGAACTCAGAGGAACACGTTCGGTGTTTTATGGAGCTCTTGACGCTCTGGTTAACAGCCATTGTTGTCTTACATTCATTAAAAATGTCTAAATAGTATCTTCGTAAATATTTGTTTCTTAATTGTAACGGTTCTATTATATTCGCCTAAAGTTTTAGAATGTTTCGATAAAAGCTTCAGTTCAATGAACTTTAATCGCGGAGTTCATCTCCTGTAATATTATTTTAGCTTTTACATGGTACAAAATATATACAAACAATGTAAACATGTAGGATCTTTAAACCTTAATTATATTTTCAGATTTTGTTATTCTATTCTTTCATATTAAATTATTATAATCAATTATTTTAAATGTCTGACATTTTACTAAGCGCGCACTTTATAATAAAATTCTATTCCTTGCGATTATGCACATGTATCCACATTCCGAAAACTTACGATGGCGATGGTCCAGTGTAGCGGTGATCAGAAGCGATGGTGACAGTGAACTGAACGACTATGACAGGACCGCCTATCGCCGCCAGGACCTGCGATCGGTGGGGATGTGGACACTCAGACACTCACGCCAGGTGGCATTCATCTATGAAAGACTAGCCCATAATTAGCCACCACAAGACTACTTATCGCAGTTTCTTGCCACTGTTCACTGCTTCATTGGTTTCATGTCCCGATCTCGAACTTTACCATTATACAGTGGTATTAAACCACTGAATTAACGTTACTTACTCAACCAAACGTAGCCTTGCAATCTAATACGTTATAGTATAGTTGCGCAGACGTGTATAGTTACAACAACCATACAAGGTGTCCCAGAATTCCCCCCTGTAACTTTTGAACGGAATGAAACAAACCAATATCCTTTGGGGGATACTTATGTAATGAGTAGTGATGATTTTTGCGCTATATAAGAACTTAACTCCTCAACACAAAATGGGGGGTTGGGGGACAAGTCCGAAATTTCAAATGCAAAGCACCATCTAGTGACACTTCATTTTAAAGGTCTTTATAAAAGAAGAACAAAAGGAGAACAGTGCCACACACTAGAGGTCTCTATTTCAATCCAGTAAAAAACTTTTACTGAATTTAAACTAAAAATTACTTTTAAATTAATAAAAAAAAAAACTCTTTTAGAATTAAAGCAGTAATGAGTTAAGTTTAGACAAATTTTAAAAATCTAAGAAAAAAGATTATTATCAAGTAAGTACAATGATCATAAGTCCGAACGGATGACTCAACAAATCAATTGTTTTTTCAGCGTAACTTTGTAATAAACCTTCGACAGGCTGTAGTTTTGTACTGGATTGAGATAGAAACCTCTATAGTTTGTGGCATTGTTCTTCTTTTATGAAGGCCTTTAAAATGAAGTGTCACTAGATGGTGCTTTGCATTTCAAATTTTGGACTTGCCCTCCTCCCCAACCCCCCATTTTGGGTTGAGGAGTTAAGTTCTTATATAGCGCAAAAATCATCTTTACATAACAATCTCCAAAAGATATTGGTTTGTTTCATTCCGTTCAAAAGCTAAAGGTGGGGGGAGAACTTTTGGGACACCCTGTATAATGTATCTTGATTGAGAGGTATGACTGGATTTCACAACAGAGTGTAACGGGTCGTAAGATCTGATTTTGGCGTTTTTATTAATACATTTACCATAACCAAGAGGTTTTTACCTTTTACCTCATCACTCCAGGGTTCAAGAGGATGAATGTATTTATTAATGTTTCTTCTTCTATGTGCATTACCGTAAAATACTAGTCGGTTACTTAGTTAGAAGCAGGCCACTGTGGTTTTTGATGGGTCAGGATTTAGCTTCCATGTTCTAAAATATTCCTCGTGGGTTGCAAGATCGTTTGTGAGAGTTACTTCAGTAACTGTGAAGTCCTTGTGTTGATAAGCTAAAGCAATATCGTCTGCATATAAATTGAAAAGCTATTCTCTAATGTAATGAGATAATTACTTTTATACTATCGTTTATCGACCACGCTGATAGTGACAAGCTATTCTGTAACGTAATGAGATAATTATTTTTATACTATCGTTTTATCGACCACGCTGATGGTGACAAGCTATTCTCTAATGTAATGAGATAATTAGTTTTATACTATCGTGTTATCGACCACGCTGATAGTGACAAGCTATTTTGTAATGTAACGTGATAATTATTTTTATACTATCTTTTTATCGACCACGCTGATAGAGACAAGCTATTCTGTAACTTAATGAGATAATTATTTTTATACTATCGTTTTATCGACCACGCTGATAGTGACAGGCTATTCTGTAATGTAACGTGATAATTATTTTTATACTATCGTTTTATCGACCACGCTGATAGTGACAGGCTATTCTGTAATGTAACGAGATAATTATTTTTATACTATCGTTTTATCGACCACGCTGATAGTGACAGGCTATTCTGTAATGTAACGTGATAATTATTTTTATACTATCGTTTTATCGGCCACGCTGATAGTG
This sequence comes from Stictocephala bisonia, assembly GCA_035578905.1. Lineage (NCBI taxonomy): Eukaryota > Metazoa > Arthropoda > Insecta > Hemiptera > Membracidae > Stictocephala > Stictocephala bisonia. The sequence continues at coordinate 4,456,023 of JAQJVL010000012.1, read as the reverse complement.
ATAAGATATTCTGTAATGTAATGAGATAATTAATTTTATATTATCTTTTTATCGACCACGCTGATAGTGACAAGCTATTCTGTAACGTAATGAGATAATTATTTTTACTTTGTCGTTTCATCAACCCCACTTATAGTGACAGGTCATGTTTATATAAACTTTCTTGACTTGGTGATTGGGATGTCAGCAGTATACACGTTAAATAAAATTGGAGCAAGTTACTATAAACAGATTTAGTGAGGCAGGTCTTAAATGTTGCTTGATGGATTGGATTTAGCTTTGTGACTGATGATCACTTAATATTTTTATTTTTATGAATATTTAATGACTTGTGAACTGTTCTCCAAGTATACAGCTATATTACGGCTTTTATATATACAGAGTGTATGAACTCTCTAATACCCTGTCTTGGTTATTATTTCTGGTTGATTTAGAATCACAAATATTATATTTGAAGGGTTCAAAACAACTCTCGGTTATCCTTGCAACCGCCATTTTGTTTTTTTACTTTGAAATTTATTTCTTAAAAACAAAGGGGTGTATTAAGCCGAAATGTTGTATGGTTCTTTATAACATAACATCCATTTTGAGAATAATTATTGGTTTTCCTGTATCAAAAGTTTCAAAATGGTGGGCATGTAAAATGTTTGATCATAAATAAGTCTAAAACCGATAGTTAAATTAAAAAATACATAGGATTTTGTTTTCAGGAAATTCAATTCCTAATCCAATGATGTAACGTTTTGGATAGGAAAAATAATAAATAAATGATAATTTATGTGGCAATATGTACAGTGCAATATCCCAGGACAATGCACAACACACACGTAACAGCTGATAATAATAAAGTAATTTGAGATAGTCTTAAATCAGATGTTTACATAAACTTTATTTTTGTATTAGTCAGCTGATATTTTATAGGTTCGTTCTCTGTAATCTGTTTTTAAGGATGAAAAGTGAATATTTGTATCTACTTGTTATACTGCTAAAATGAAAATTCTGAAGTAAAGGAAAATTTGTCTCTGTCCTTTCTTTGTTACAGATTTGTTTGATTACGTAAAGATGAGTGCCAAAATACTATTTATTTATTTTGTTTTTCAAGATTCTTATAATTAAATAAATCAAATCACACCATTTGTGTGAAGTAGTGTTTTGACAAAATATTTTTAAATAAATATCACAATACGCTGATATATTAGTATATTCAAATACATATTATGATTTTGTTTGAAAGTTATTTGTTGAAACATATTATATTATTGTTTGAAAGTTATCATAATATTTTATCTACAATATATGATAGGTAGATAATATTTGGGGATTTCCAATGCTTCAACTGTTTATGAAACAAACACCCGTAGATGGCACTCTAAATTCTATTTTGAATGAATATAGATTTGTAATACTTTACGATGTTTGTAATAAATTTTTAGTATAGTTGATACAAAGATGATACAACTGTACAGTAATTATTAAGTGGTATCGGTATGCTTAAAGCAAATTGTTATTAGTAGATATAATGTTGTATCTGAACCTTTACATCCCAGATTCGTTACAGCGATAAATGTCTAGAAAAAGAAAGAGAAAACACCTTTTCATCATATAGATATTTGTAGAATAGATATTTTTTTAATTTTTAAACCTACCAAGAGGATTTAAAATGAATATTTTCGGAACCCTGGATTAGGTGATGTTTTACTAAAGAGTCATTGAAACTTAGAACATACTGAACTATCCACTCTACAGGAGGTCTCCATCTGATGTAATACCATAGACTGAATGATCCACTCTACAGGAGGTCTCCACCTGATGTAATACCATAGACTGAATGATCCACTCTACAGGAGGTCTCCACCTGATGTAATACCATAGACTGAATGATCCACTCTACAGGAGGTCTCCACCTGATGTAATACCATAGACTGAATGATCCACTCTACAGGAGGTCTCCACCTGATGTAATACCATAGACTGAATGATCCACTCTACAGGAGGTCTCCACCTGATGTAATACCATAGACTGAATGATCCACTCTACAGGAGGAATTCACCTAATGTAATAACAGGAAACTACTATTATCTAATTTTAAACTACAGTACTAATATCCCTGAAGCAAAAAAACTTTGTTTTCTGTTATTTTTTTAAGGCCCGTCTTAAGGTTAAAGAAATTTTGAATCCTTACTGAGGTTACTTTATTTTTGGACATTATTAAGGCATAAAACACACTGAGAAAGGTATCAGTACAATTTTAAAATGTCACAATATATAATAACTACATTTTATGTGGTAAGTAAGGAACTTGCAATTCTACGAGTATTATGATTGAGGTACAATCGTAGGAGGTGTAGAGTGAGTGGCAAGGGGGGCGTTTGGCCAAAATCCCACTGTTACAAGGTGGATTTGAATATGGAGAATATGGGTTTTAATATTACAAGGTGGATTTGAATATGGAGAACGTGGGTTTTACTATTACAAGGTGGATTTGAATAGGGAGAACATGGGTTTTACTATTACAAGGTGGATTTGAATATGGAGAACATGGATTTTACTATTACAAGGTGGATTTGAATATGGAGAACATGGGTTTTACTATTACAAGGTGGATTTGAATATGGAGAACATAGGTTTTACTATTACAAGGTGGATTTGAATATGGAGAACATGGATTTTACTATTACAGGGTGGATTTGAATATGGAGAATATGGGTTTTACTATTACAAGGTGGATTTGAATATGGAGAACATGGGTTTTACTATTACAAGGTAGATTTGAATATGGAGAACATGGGTTTTACTATTACAAGGTGGATTTGAATATGGAGAACATGGGTTTTACTATTACAAGGTGGATTTGAATATGGAGAACGTGGGTTTTACTATTACAAGGTGGATTTGAATAGGGAGATCATGGGTTTTACTATTACAAGGTGGATTTGAATATGGAGAACATGGATTTTACTATTACAAGGTGGATTTGAATATGGAGAACATGGATTTTACTATTACAAGGTGGATTTGAATAGGGAGAACATGGGTTTTACTATTACAAGGTGGATTTGAATATGGAGAACATGGGTTTTACTATTACAAGGTGGATTTGAATATGGAGAATATGGGTTTTAATATTACAAGGTGGATTTGAATATGGAGAACGTGGGTTTTACTATTACAAGGTGGATTTGAATAGGGAGAACATGGGTTTTACTATTACAAGGTGGATTTGAATATGGAGAACATGGATTTTACTATTACAAGGTGGATTTGAATATGGGGTTTTACTATTACAATGTGGATTTGAATATGGAGAACATGGGTTTTACTATTACAAGGTGGATTTGAATAGGGAGAAAATATGTTTTACTATTACGAGGTGGATTTGAATAGGGAGAAAATAGATTTTACTGTTACAAGGTGGATTTGAATATGGAGAACATGGGTTTTACTATTACAAGGTGGATTTGAATATGGAGAACGTGGGTTTTACTATTACAAGGTGGATTTGAATAGGGAGATCATGGGTTTTACTATTACAAGGTGGATTTGAATATGGAGAACATGGATTTTACTATTACAAGGTGGATTTGAATATGGAGAAAATAGATTTTACTATTACAAGGTGGATTTGAATAGGGAGAACATAGGTTTTACTATTACAAGGTGGATTTGAATATGGAGAACATGGGTTTTACTATTACAAGGTGGATTTGAATATGGAGAACATGGGTTTTACTATTACAAGGTGGATTTGAATATGGAGAACATAGGTTTTACTATTACAAGGTGGATTTGAATAGGGAGAACATGGGTTTTACTATTACAAGGTGGATTTGAATATGGAGAACATGGATTTTACTATTACAAGGTGGATTTGAATATGGGGTTTTACTATTACAATGTGGATTTGAATAGGGAGAACATGGGTTTTACTATTACAAGGTGGATTTGAATAGGGAGAAAATATGTTTTACTATTACGAGGTGGATTTGAATAGGGAGAAAATAGATTTTACTGTTACAAGGTGGATTTGAATATGGAGACCGTGGGTTTTACTATTACAAAGTGGATTTGAATAGGGAGAACATGGGTTTTACTATTACAAGGTGGATTTGAATATGGGGTTTTACTATTACAATGTGGATTTGAATATGGAGAACATGGGTTTTACTATTACAAGGTGGATTTGAATATGGAGAAAATATGTTTTACTATTACGAGGTGGATTTGAATAGGGAGAAAATAGATTTTACTGTTACAAGGTGGATTTGAATATGGAGAACATGGATTTTACTATTACAAGGTGGATTTGAATAGGGAGAACATAGGTTTTACTATTACAAGGTGGATTTGAATATGGAGACCGTGGGTTTTACTATTACAAAGTGGATTTGAATATGGAGAACATGGGTTTTACTATTGCAAAGTGGATTTGAATATGGAGAACATAGGTTTTACTATTACAAAGTGGATTTGAATATGGAGAACATGGGTTTTACTATTACAAAGTGGATTTGAATATGGAGAACATGGGTTTTACTATTACAAAGTGGATTTGAATATGGAGAACATAGGTTTTACTATTACAAAGTGGATTTGAATATGGAGAACATGGGTTTTACTATTACAAAGTGGATTTGAATATGGAGAACATAGGTTTTACTATTACAAGGTGGATTTGAATAGGGAGAAAATAGGTTTTACTATTACAATGTGGATTTGAATATGGAGAACATGGGTTTTACTATTACAAAGTGGATTTGAATATGGAGAACATGGGTTTTACTATTACAAAGTGGATTTGAATATGGAGAACATAGGTTTTACTATTACAAGGTGGATTTGAATATGGAGAACATGGGTTTTACTATTACAAAGTGGATTTGAATATGGAGAACATGGGTTTTACTATTACAAAGTGGATTTGAATAGGGAGAACATGGGTTTAACTATTACGAGGTGGATTTGAATATGGAGAACATGGGTTTTACTATTACAAAGTGGATTTGAATATGGAGAACATAGGTTTTACTATTACAAGGTGGATTTGAATATGGAGAACATGGGTTTTACTATTACAAAGTGGATTTGAATAGGGAGAAAATAGGTTTTACTATTACAATGTGGATTTGAATATGGAGAACATGGGTTTTACTATTACAAAGTGGATTTGAATATGGAGAACATGGGTTTTACTATTACAAAGTGGATTTGAATATGGAGAACATAGGTTTTACTATTACAAGGTGGATTTGAATATGGAGAACATGGGTTTTACTATTACAAAGTGGATTTGAATATGGAGAACATAGGTTTTACTATTACAAGGTGGATTTGAATAGGGAGAAAATAGGTTTTACTATTACGAGATGGATTTGAATAGGTAGTACATAGATTTTACTATTACAAGGTGGATTTAAATAGGGGGAACATAGGTTTTACTATTACAAGGTGGATTTGAATATGGAGAACATGGGTTTTACTATTACATGGTGGATTTGAATAGGGAGAACATGGGTTTTATTATTACAAGGTGGATTTGAATATGGAGAACATGGGTTTTACTATTACAAGGTGGATTTGAATATGGAGAACATGGATTTTACTATTACAAGGTGGATTTGAATATGGAGAACATGGGTTTTACTATTACATGGTGGATTTGAATAGGGAGAACATGGGTTTTATTATTACAAGGTGGATTTGAATATGGAGAACATAGGTTTTACTATTACATGGTGGATTTGAATATGGAGAACATGGGTTTTACTATTACATGGTGGATTTGAATATGGAGAACATGGGTTTTACTATTACGAGATGGATTTGAATATGGAGAACATGGGTTTTACTATTACATGGTGGATTTGAATATGGAGAACATGGGTTTTACTATTACATGGTGGATTTGAATATGGAGAACATGGGTTTTACTATTACATGGTGGATTTGAATATGGAGAACATGGGTTTTACTATTACGAGATGGATTTGAATAGGGAGAAAATACGTTTTACTATTACAAGGTGGATTTGAATATGGAGAACATGGGTTTTACTATTACATGGTGGATTTGAATATGGAGAACATGGGTTTTACTATTACATGGTGGATTTGAATATGGAGAACATGGGTTTTACTATTACAAGGTGGATTTGAATATGGAGAACATGGGTTTTACTATTACATGGTGGATTTGAATATGGAGAACATGGGTTTTACTATTACAAGGTGGATTTGAATATGGAGAACATGGGTTTTACTATTACATGGTGGATTTGAATATGGAGAACATGGGTTTTACTATTACATGGTGGATTTGAATATGGAGAACATGGGTTTTACTATTACAAGGTGGATTTGAATATGGAGAACATGGGTTTTACTATTACATGGTGGATTTGAATATGGAGAACATGGGTTTTACTATTACAAGGTGGATTTGAATATGGATATCATGGGTTTTACTATTACGAGATGGATTTGAATAGGGAGAAAATACGTTTTACTATTACGAGATGGATTTGAATAGGGAGAACATATGTTTTAAGACAAATTTGAACTAAATTAAACAACGTAGATTTGGTTGTTTTTGACGTATGTTTCAATAAAATCAATAATAAAAAAGCAAGATCTATATCGGCTCTTTTTACTGCCAAAAATACAAACCTTTAACAAAAAAATGTGTTACGTCCTTCTCCTTATTTAAAGATACGCTTGTTACTACATAGTAAAAAAAAGTGAACAATAAATGGTTATATTTTATTTATTTTAAGGAGTTTATGAGTTTAGTTTAATAATGTAAATATTTTTTGTTCTAACAGGATATGGTCACGTTTTTTCTTCGCGCAGAAGGTATTAATTAAATACCATCAGAAATATTTGTCTTGCCATAATGATGAAAGATAAAATGAATCCAATTCGTAGTTATTTTGTTATTTCATTAACATTGATGGACAGTCATTCAGTGTTATTCAGTGAACACGGAAATACACTAAATTCACACTATCAGTCATTTTCAACAATAAGCGGAAAACGTATGTAACGTCCCAAGCTTAATTACTATTACATAAATAAAATGATAAAAGGACAAAGTCCCACTTATGGGACACTATGTCGTGCTATATCTCAGAAGTGCTTTTCTGTCAGGAATGCCAGTGCTTCGGATCTGTGGAATTTAGCGCCATCTAGAACATTAGTGTTAGGACAAAATCTCGGTGAAAGTTTACTCCTTGAAAAGTCTTTAAAATATTAGGTTGTAATAGTTTGAGACTTTTGATTCTAAGTACGGGTGGCATTGTAATTTCTTGTAGTGTTTGTAGGCTGGTAGATAGTGTGGACTATTCAAGTAGTACAAAGTGTACTCAAGACACCATGATGTATGTGGCTCAGGGGAAAAGCAGGGTTGTACTGAAATGAAATGTTGTGAAACTGTTCTTGAACCTCATAACCGAAAAATGAACAAGTTAGTTATTAGCCGAACTATTATCTAGTTTGGTTAGCCTGTACATATGACCCTCCTCACAAGATATGTTCTAACTAGAGTCCAAGGTTGCCAAGTAAAGGAATTCCTTATTCTCAATGAGCCACTCCTCGAAGGCCGTACATTCAATTCCGTTTATAAAGAGATTGTGTACACGGCTGTTAAGTTTTATTCACATTGTAGTGAAATGTGCTTTGTTGTAAAGTGATGTATAGGGTGTCCACACATGTTCAGTGGACCGATGGATTGGTGCAGAGAGTCGGCGGGCATATCATAATACAAAGCATTTTATAAAACTACGGTCATGTGTTCTGATTTCATCAATTTAAATACAAACATATGTAAAGTCATACACAGAGTGGACCGTCTTACCAGCCGAAAATTTTATAAACACAAAAATGAATATTACCTTCCTTTTTTACTATTAGATTGATAGCAATCCTCCCACAAACAAAATTGAGAACGTGATTTTGAATTCACTGAGTGAACTAATACGTGGGAGCGCTTAGATCACAGGACAATATTTGGACCGATAAGGGGGGGGGGGGGGAAAATATGGAGCTAGCTCATTCAAAAAGTTAAAAGAACTGCACAACGAAACAGACTTGATTTTAACAATTGAAATTACTCGCATAAGATGGATTCCAGACGAAAAAGGATTACAGAAAATGACAAAGTAATTCGGGAGGAAGAAGATGTCGGAAGGAAGTAGGTTAGATTAGGTTAGGGTAAGATACATTTTTTGTGAGTTTTTCCCATGAAAATTGTGAATTTGAGTAGCGCAAAGTGTGCGAGAGCTTTACGAACATGATCTTCATAGCGAAGCACAAGTATCATGCTTATAACAAAATTCTGCAATCATCATTTATTATATAGGGACCGGAACCCATGGGTTATTTATTATGATGGTCTGTCATGTAGGCCTACACTACCGGCAAAGGATGTTTTTCTTCCACTTCACGTGGCCGTTGCACGCAGCAATTGTGACCATGGTTAAACCTCGAGTACATTCAGTGTGCAAACATTTGTCTGCACTACAACTTTTCTGTTGACAATATTTGGCAACGACATTGTGTTGCTGATAAACACTTGGTTTTGTTTCGTTCCAAAACCCAGAGGTGTTTGAGCACTCAGAATCTTTTAGATGGCTAGTGTAGAGAGGGTTGTGCTTGAAGCAGCAGCAAATTTTGGCCAAACAATGGGCTGTAGGTGAAAATAAAATTTGCGTGGAAAATTCAAGGAGAAATCTCTGTAACGTTTGTTGATGACATTTTTTGACTACATCTTGCAACTCTTTGATCTTAAACTAATTTTGACAGAAAAAGTTTGTTTCAAACAAGACGAACTTTTGAAAAAATAAATGTGGTTTTGTGAAATCAAAAATTTGTCGCCAACATGGTTGCAACTCTTATGCAAACGCTGCTCTAAACTGCACCGTCGTTTTGTTACCAATAAATGTTTGTATTCTAATGATAAATATTTTAGGGAAAGTGTCCGGCCGAATTTTAATTTAGCGAGTGGTGTCTATGACGTAACGTGGTGAAATGTCACTAAACAGCGCGTTAACTCCACAGTTGGATCATTCAGCCATGTCACCTCTGTTCTTACAAAGCTTGCCGGCCTGTCGTTGTCACAGTCTGTTACCATGTGTCCAACTCAATTAGCACATTTACTGACAAATTCAAACCCTTATTATGGAAAAATCGATAGTTACATCATTTTGCAATGGTTTTGATGACATTTGAAGTAAACTTTAGTAGGATCATGCTAAAGAAGGGCCCTTCAATTGTTTTAAAATATTTGTTGTACTGTTCATAAAATATTCCTGGAATATCACTATTATTTACTACTCTTCATTAAATTATTTGATGACCTTTTTTCGTAAAGTAATCGACTTTTACTGTTGTATGTTGGAAGCTCCCTCGTCCACCCACAGACAGTTCGATATTGTCGTAGTAATTTCTGTTGCACATATTTCTGTCAGGTATTCAAGGTTTATTGAAAGCATTTATCAGTATTTTCTATATGTATTTATTAAATATAAAATGTGAAATAAATTCAGTGGTTATTTAATAGCAAGAAAAGGTATTACATAATTATTCTGAGGTAGGCTGAAGTTCTTACTAACGGAATCAGCTTAGCGATGTTTAAAGATTACAGCTCGGAATGCCCAATGGGTCCTAGGTGAGCAGTCTTGATGAGATCACTAACTTTTTCGCCAATCATGATGGTGGCTGCGTTGGTGTTGCCGCTGACAACAGTAGGCATAACTGAGGCGTCCGCAACTCGCAGACCACGAATTCCATGCACTTGCAATTCAGGGTCCACTACAGCCTCTGGATCCTCAGCAGGTCCCATTTTGCAGGTCCCTGTGATGTGATAACATGTTGTTCCAACCTGGCGCATCGCACACTCCCAGTACGCGTCAGAATCGTACTCCCACTGTGAGCAGGCGTGGTATTGTACGCGTAACATCTCAGGCTCGTGTCTCTGCATCGCGTTTGTCCTGGTCAGCTTTTGTGTGAAGCGGATAGCACCTAGTAATGTTTTGATATCTTCTTCGTGAGTGAGATACCCGGGGAATATTCTGGGATGGTCGAAGGGATCCTTACTCTTGAGCAGTAGCTGACCTCGACTCCGTGGCCTGAGCAGCAAGGGGAACATGATAATTATGTCTTTCTCGAAGTTAATACGCATCAGTTCTTCGCCCAACTCAGATTCAATATTAAACATTATCAGTACATGTTTCAATGTTAATGTGTCGTTTGCGGGAAAGTATATGTGGTGATATTCAATGTCTGGGTAATCTTCATCTTTCTTGTTATCTTGCGTGGTGATGAAGGCTACTATATTAGCGAGCCTCATCTTTGAGAACTGCCCAGTTCTTCTTGTCAGATACTCGTACAAGTCGTCGAACAAAAGTAGTGGTTCTTTAGCTTCAGGGTGTAATGGCTTTGTCATAAAAGTGTTTCCAAGGAATATAAAATGATCTTGTAAGTTCTTCCCAACTTGCAGATCCTGAATGGGCTTGATGCCGAGATCTTCTAGATGATTCTTAGGACCTATTCCAGAGAGCATCAATAATTGTGCTGAGTTTATAGTTCCAGCTGAAATAATGACTTCTTTCTTCACTTTTATTTCATATCTAGTTTTGTTTTTGAAAAATTCTACACCGTAAACTCGGTTATCTTCATCAATGAGAATTTTGGTCACGTGAGCATTCTTGATTACGTGTAAGTTCTCTCGGTCTTTAATTGGCGACAAGAAGGCTCTAGCAACATTCATCCTCGCTCCGTTGTCCATCGTTCCTGGAATGTTGTTGAAGCCTGATTGTACTTTTCCGTTTGCGTCCTCCGAGGGCCCGAATCCTAGCTCTTCTCCAGCACGTACCAAGGATCCAGATAAGTCTTCAAAGTAAGCGTCATGGAAGTCTTCTAAACTTAGATACCCTCCTCGTCCATGATATGGGCTGTTTTTTAATTCTGGCATTCTCATGTCTTGTGACTTTTTAAAATACGGAAGGATGTCTTCATATCCCCACCCGACGTTCCCAAGAGACCTCCAGTGTTCGTAATCTTTCTTGTTTCCTCTAACATACAGCATAAAGTTTATTAGGGTAGATCCACCTAAACCCTTTCCCCTTGGCCAAAAACAAGTACCGTTGGTAAAGCCTCTGCAGATATTTGGATCCTTCTCTGCTACATATCCCCAATCGAGTTCGCCCTTCTGAATGAGAAAAGCCGCTCCAGGAATATCCGACGTACCGATGGGGTCCCCACCTGCTTCCAGGAGTAGGACCTTCCAATCTGACACCTCTGTAAGACGGTTGGCCACCACAGATCCTGCTGAGCCTGCGCCAACTACAACGAAGTCGTACTCAAAGGGTCCACTTCCACTCTGAACCACGTCTCCTCGGTCCTTAGGGTAGTACTGAGAACCCCCTAGGGCACAGTAGGAGCCCACTAATGTAGTCACCAATGCGCTGAACAACTGCCCAGTCGCTCCCTGAGTGGAGTACTCGGGGCATGGGTTAGGGTATGATGCCTGAACAGGATCCATCTGAAACTAATATAAATAATTTTAGTTGTAGTTTACTGTTTAATTTTTATTCGTATGATCCCTATAACGTAATACACGAGTCGTGATGACCGAAGTTAGTGTCAAGTTGGTTGGAGGCTGTGAAAAAATGCATGCAGTTTTGTGATCCTGTGGATTATTAAACTCCCGTAATCTCAGTGACCGGAAGAACGAGGGTAACGCCAGGCATCGTTCAGTAGAACAGTAGAGTGGTGATTTTCTTCCCCTTTAATACACATAATCATATAACGTTGGCAATTATATTATTTTATACTAATTTTTGTTAACATTTCTACATTACGTCCAGCGTATGTGCACAATTTCTGGCTCTGGCTAACCTTATAAAAAGGAGGTTATGATTTAACTCGTGTTTTTGGAGTTAGAAAGTTCCATCCGTCCTAAACGCTATGGTTTTCATAAAATTAATTATTACTTTACTAAATTTAAACATGATTTGATGAAAAAACTGGTAATTTTCAACTATGGAAAACTCTCTGTTTACTATAGCATAACACTTTTTTGGCTGGGATAGTAGTTTTTAAATTTCCTTTTTTAATGGGAATTTATAGTTTGAATAGATACATTTAAAGAAGGAAGGAGAAAATTGTTTTTCGATATTTTAATATAACTAGACTGATTCTTTCACAATTCTTACTATTATTTTCTTCTATTAATAAATAAAACATTTTTACTCAATCAGTTTTTGCTCTACATACACTCTCAGGTTTGATTGACAAAAATAAATAAATAAATAGTTAGAACCATCACAGAGAAAAAAGAAACAAAGGAATATCAAATCATAATAAAGGTGGAGGAATATCACAGCATTATAAAGGTGGAGGAATATCACAGCATAATAAAGGTGGAGGAATAAGACAGCATATTAAAACTGGAGGAATATGACAGCATAATAAAGGTGGAGGATTTTGACAGCATAATAAAGATGGAGGAATATCACAGCATAATAAAGGTGGAGGAATGACACAGCATAATAAAGGTGGAGGAATGACACAGCATAATAAAGGTGGAGGAATTACGACAACATAATAAAGGTGGAGGAATTACGACAAAATAATAAACGTGGAGGAATATGACAGCATAATAAAGGTGGAGGAATAAGACAACACAATAAAAGTAGAGGAATATTAAATTATAATAAAGGTGGAGGAATGTCACAGCATAATAAATGTGGACGAATATCACAGCATAATAAAGGTGGAGAAATGTCACAGCATAATCAAGGTCGAGGAATGTCACAGCATAATAAAGGTGGAGGAATGACACAGCATAATAAAGGTGGAGGAATGTCACAGCATAATAAAGATGGAGGAATATCACAGTAGAGTAAAGGTGGAGGAATGTCACAGCATAATAAATGTGGACGAATATCACAGCATAATAAATGTGGATGAATCACAGCATTATAAAGGTGGAGGAATATCACAGCATAATAAAGGTGGAGGAATTACGACAACATAATAAAGGTAGAGGAATATCAAATTATAGTAAAGGTGGAGGAATGTCACAGCATAATAAATGTGGACGAATATCACAGCATAATAAAGGTGGATGAATCACAGCATTATAAAGGTGGAGGAATATCACAGCATAATAAAGGTGGAGAAATGTCACAGCATAATCAAGGTCGAGGAATGTCACAGCATAATAAAGGTGGAGGAATGTCACAGCATAATAAAGATGGAGGAATATCACAGTAGAGTAAAGGTGGAGGTATATCACAGTAGAGTAAAGGTGGGGGAATATCACAGTAGAGTAAAGGTGGAGGAATATCAAATTATAATAAATGTAGAGGAATATCACAGCATAATAAATGTGGTCGAATATCACAGCATAATAAAGGTGGATGAATATCACAGCATTAAAAAGGTGGAGGAATATCACATCATAATAAAGGTGGAGAAATGTCACAGCATAATAAAGGTGGAGGAATGTCACAGCATAATACAGGTGGATCAATGTTACAGCATAATAAAGGTGGAGGAATATCACAGATAATAAAGGTGGAGGAATATCACAGTAGAGTAAAGGTGGAGGAATATCACAGTAGAATAAAGGTGGAGGAATATCACAGTAGAGTAAAGGTGGAGGAATATCACAGTAGAGTAAAGGTGGAGGAATATTACAGTAGAGTAAAGGTGGAGGAATATCACAGTAGAGTAAAGGTGGAGGAATATTACAGTAGAGTAAAGGTGGAGGAATATCACAGTAGAGTAAAGGTGGAGGAATATTACAGTAGAGTAAAGGTGGAGGAATATCACAGTAGAGTAAAGGTGGAGGAATATTACAGTAGAGTAAAGGTGGAGGAATATCACAGTAGAGTAAAGGTGGAGGAATATTACAGTAGAGTAAAGATGGAGGAATATCACAGTAGAGTAAAGGTGGAGGAATATCACAGTAGAGTAAAGGTGGAGGAATATCACAGTAGAGTAAAGGTGGAGGAGTATCACAGTAGAGTAAAGATGGAGGAATATCACAATAGAGTAAAGGTGGAGGAATATCACAGTAGAGTAAAGGTGGAGGAATATCACAGTAGAGTAAAGGTGGAGGAATATCACAGTAGAGTAAAGGTGGAGGAATATCACAGTAGAGTAAAGGTGGAGGAATATCACAATAGAGTAAAGGTGGAGGAATATCACAATAGAGTAAAGGTGGAGGAATATCACAGTAGAGTAAAGGTGGAGGAATATCACAGTAGAGTAAAGGTGGAGGAATATCACAGTAGAGTAAAGGTGGAGGAATATCACAGTAGAGTAAAGGTGGAGGAATATCACAGTAGAGTAAAGGTGGAGGAATATCACAGTAGAGTAAAGGTGGAGGAATATCACAGTAGAGTAAAGGTGGAGGAATATCACAGTAGAGTAAAGGTGGAGGAATATCACAGTAGAGTAAAGGTGGAGGAATATCACAGTAGAGTAAAGGTGGAGGAATATCACAGTAGAGTAAAGGTGGAGGAATATCACAGTAGAGTAAAGGTGGAGGAATATCACAGTAGAGTAAAGGTGGAGGAATATCACAGTAGAGTAAAGGTGGAGGAATATCACAGTAGAGTAAAGGTGGAGGAATATCACAGTAGAGTAAAGGTGGAGGAATATCACAGTAGAGTAAAGGTGGAGGAATATCACAGTAGAGTAAAGGTGGAGGAATATCACAGTAGAGTAAAGGTGGAGGAATATCACAGTAGAGTAAAGGTGGAGGAATATCACAGTAGAGTAAAGGTGGAGGAATATCACAGTAGAGTAAAGGTGGAGGAATATCACAGTAGAGTAAAGGTGGAGGAATATCACAGTAGAGTAAAGGTGGAGGAATATCACAGTAGAGTAAAGGTGGAGGAATATCACAGTAGAGTAAAGGTGGAGGAATATCACAGTAGAGTAAAGGTGGAGGAATATCACAGTAGAGTAAAGGTGGAGGAATATCACAGTAGAGTAAAGGTGGAGGAATATCACAGTAGAGTAAAGGTGGAGGAATATCACAGTAGAGTAAAGGTGGAGGAATATCACAGTAGAGTAAAGGTGGAGGAATATCACAGTAGAGTAAAGGTGGAGGAATATCACAGTAGAGTAAAGGTGGAGGAATATCACAGTAGAGTAAAGGTGGAGGAATATCACAGTAGAGTAAAGGTGGAGGAATATCACAGTAGAGTAAAGGTGGAGGAATATCACAGTAGAGTAAAGGTGGAGGAATATCACAGTAGAGTAAAGGTGGAGGAATATCACAGTAGAGTAAAGGTGGAGGAATATCACAGTAGAGTAAAGGTGGAGGAATATCACAGTAGAGTAAAGGTGGAGGAATATCACAGTAGAGTAAAGGTGGAGGAATATCACAGTAGAGTAAAGGTGGAGGAATATCACAGTAGAGTAAAGGTGGAGGAATATCACAGTAGAGTAAAGGTGGAGGAATATCACAGTAGAGTAAAGGTGGAGGAATATCACAGTAGAGTAAAGGTGGAGGAATATCACAGTAGAGTAAAGGTGGAGGAATATCACAGTAGAGTAAAGGTGGAGGAATATCACAGTAGAGTAAAGGTGGAGGAATATCACAGTAGAGTAAAGGTGGAGGAATATCACAGTAGAGTAAAGGTGGAGGAATATCACAGTAGAGTAAAGGTGGAGGAATATCACAGTAGAGTAAAGGTGGAGGAATATCACAGTAGAGTAAAGGTGGAGGAATATCACAGTAGAGTAAAGGTGGAGGAATATCACAGTAGAGTAAAGGTGGAGGAATATCACAGTAGAGTAAAGGTGGAGGAATATCACAGTAGAGTAAAGGTGGAGGAATATCACAATAGAGTAAAGGTGGAGGAATATCACAGTAGAGTAAAGGTGGAGGAATATCACAGTAGAGTAAAGGTGGAGGAATATCACAGTAGAGTAAAGGTGGAGGAATATCACAGTAGAGTAAAGGTGGAGGAATATCACAGTAGAGTAAAGATGGAGGAATATCACAGCATAATAAAGGTGGAGGAATATCACAGTAGAGTAAAGGTGGAGGAATATCACAGTAGAGTAAAGGTGGAGGAATATCACAGTAGAGTAAAGGTGGAGGAATATCACAGTAGAGTAAAGATGGAGGAATATCACAGCATAATAAGAGGTATGCGAGACTACTTAAAAATACAACTATTTATATCTCTAACTGTTTTCAAATCTCGACTAACATGTTGGTGTTTTACCTCAAAGTACACAGCTACGTTTCACAGACATCATAACATCGGCTGTGGATGCCTTACCTTAAAATACAACTATTTATGGACAATAAAACGTAATACCACTGTACGTATATGGGTAGGTGGGTGAGTCAATTTAGGAAGGATCCCACATACAACATCGAGGACTTTAGCTCTGCGCGCGGAAACAAACTACTACCCATTCAACAAACACAATATGTTTTACGGGTTGCGTTCACGCGCTCGCCGCTGAAATGAAGGCGCCGAAACTTTTTCTCAGGTTCTATATCGTTTACACTTTACTATTTGACAGCTAAACATGTATGGGAAAAAGTATTATAAATTGAAAACATTAAATGTATTGTGGTAACTGTATTTTTATGGTAGGTCGGAAGGTATGTAAATTTCACAAACACACGAAACACATTATTATTGCTATTATTCCTGCTTCTTTGTCTATTTCATTTAAAACGACTGTAATAATATTACTTAGGCATTTTATTTTTGTAAATAGTTAGTAAAAAGTTAAATAACTTATAAGTACTTTCTTATAATGAATATATAATGAATGTGAATATAATATAATATGAATCTTATAATGATATATGAATGTGACTTACAATCATTTTACTTCATTAGAGTTCTTCAATCCCACTTAACTCTTCCTCCTCCTCTGTAAGACCGTCACTGTCTGTATCAGATTCATTTCCAACTGATATAACAAAGGATTCTATAATATTGTCTATCTAGGGTTTGCCGCTGCAGAGTTTTTTTCTATCTTCTCCACGTGCTTGCACTTTCCTAAGACTCGTCTAAATAAATTATTGGATGTCCTTGCTCCCTGTAGCTTTTCAACGCTCTCAAATATGTTATCCGTTTTTCTCGGATATCTGGTTTTTCAATTAACAACTTTCTATTGTTTGCTGTCTTTCTCCAAGTAAACCCTAAATCCTTTAATATGCGTCTCAAACTTTTATCACAACCCTGAAAGTTTATTACTTTTTTAGCGCCTCCCTCAATAATTTTAAAGTTGGTATTCTATATTCTTCTATATGAAAATTGTACACTAGTCTTCTCACTACACATTTATCGAAGTCATCTAAATAGGTTACTGTTTTACGTCGTTGTCAGTTTTTGTTTGGCGTAGTAAAACATGCCTCGCACTGACCACTAACATGCAATTTCTTTAACTCTCTGTTTATTTGAGTTACAACTCGCTCTGATACCCCCGTAGCTGCTGCTGTTCTTTGACGAGCCTTTGCCTACGGAATATTTAAAGTTTTTCGGACTGCCTCTTCCTTCATAAATTTAAACACGTTAACGATAATTTCGCGGCCCTGACTATGAATTACTCTGTTCTTGACTAGCGACTTGAACTCATCAATCATTGTGGAAAATTAACAAACACTACAACTAACAAAATATATCACAAATAAAATACTCAGTAACTACGGCTATATTAATAATCGGTGTAAACCGCACGCACTGGTTGAACAAATAACTAGGCACAAATGACAACCACACTCATCACTGTCACAGAAAAGACTTATTTTAGCCCTAATTTTAAAGAAGATTATATTTCTTAAAGTATTTTTATAGAAAAGACAGTATTTATGGTTCTGTTAAATTTCATCATACAGGTTTTTCCAAGAAACGGAATTTTTGTTGTTGTTTGAAGTATCTTAACATTTCAGATGGGAATTTTTATTTTATGAATTGTTATTGGTAATTATATAGAACAGGGGTGATGTTGATTTTTTTTTTTTTTTTTTTGCTGAACATTTTTTCATAGTAAATACATAGGTAGGTAGGGTTAGTTGTTATTTTCATTACGGTGTTCAGTAAGGAGGTTGTTGCAGATGAGTCAGTGTTTTCAGGACAGAGCGCATAACACTACCCCGCTACCCCTCCCGCCTATCACCACGCAGCCAAGGCCACGCGCACAGCTAAAGTCCGCGATCTGTACTCCTACACCATGCCGTTCCACCCGCGAATCAAGTCGAGGTAGGCCTACTCAAGCAGTGTTATGCCAATAGTAACACGACAGCCTTTCAACCACTGAAGGCAATGGAGTTACAATTATTAATTCAATATACCTGAGTGTACAGAGTTTGTACCTTATCAGTTTGTACCTTATCAGCTTGTACCTTATCAGTTTGTACCTTGTCAGTTTGTACCTTATCAGCTTGTACCTTATCAGTTTGTACCTTATCAGTTTGTACCTTATCAGTTTTCTTAAGCTAGTTTTCAGGCCTTTTAAAATTACTGGATGCATAAAAAATCGTCTCCATAGTTAATTATTAACAATATCAAGGATGTTTTGTTTGTTTCTGTTTTAAAGTTTAATTTTTCTCTTTAGCTACTGACGTTATTGATTAATTAACAGAACCTACACTTAATTCAATTCTGTTTCACTTAAACACAAGATCTTTGTAAGCAATTTTTATGTATTTACACGATTTTCTTGGTTTTAAATTTATTTAAGGTAAGATTTAAAGATCGTTTCATGGTCTAACGAAAAGCCAATAGACTATTATATATATATATATATATATATATATATATATATATATATATATATATATATATATATATATATATATATATATATATATAAATTAAATATATTTAATAATTCCACAATTTTTATTTTTATTAATTAATGCATTTCGCCAGTTACGGCATCTTCAGGTTATAATAAACAAATTGTACAAAAATATAAAACATGACATGTTAATACAAGCGATTCTGTCAGTGATATACAAGAAAATAATCCTTTAAATGTACCCCAACTTGAAGCTGTTTGGGACTCGGGTGAATATTTATTGCCTGTGCAAAACCGTATTACCAACTTAGTTTTAAATGTACCCCAACTTGAAGCTGTTTGGGACTCGGGTGAATATTTATTGCCTGTGCAAAACCATATTACCAACTTAGTTTTAAATGTACCCCAACTTGAAGCTGTTTGGGACTCGGGTGAATATTTATTCACTGTGTAAAACCGTATTACCAACCTAGTTTTAAATGTACCCCAACTTGAAGCTGTTTGGGACTCGGGTGAATATTTATTGCCTGTGCAAAACCATATTACCAACTTAGTTTTAAATGTACCCCAACTTGAAGCTGTTTGGGACTCGGGTGAATATTTATTCACTGTGTAAAACCGTATTACCAACCTAGTTTTAAATGTACCCCAACTTGAAGCTGTTTGGGACTCGGGTGAATATTTATTGCCTGTGCAAAACCGTATTACCAACCTAGTTTTAAATGTACCCCAACTTGAAACTGTTTGGGACTCGGGTGAATATTTATTTACTGTTTAAATCCGTATTACCAACCTATTTTTAAAGGACTAATTTAATTTATAAATTACCTAAGTAACAGTACACTCCACATTAAAACAAACTCAGTTAAAATATCTAATATTTTATTACATTAATGGAGCAGTGCCACTAGCACAGAAAAAACATTATAGAGGTCACTTTACTATGACCGTATCGAACTAAGCGTTCATACTTCAGTGGTAGTTGTAAGTAGATTATAACCAATGTACATCCTTATATATATATATATGCAGCAATACTACGTTTATCCTTGAGGATTTTGGGGAATAAGGGAGGTACTGACAAGGTGCTGGTGCTAGAACTAACAACTTGACACTTCCAAGTTTCTACTCGACACCATTTACTAGTGCACTATTGGATACGTGCAGAGTGCAACTTTCTTCTCTGTGATACAAAACAAATAGAATCCTCCACATATTCACCATTTAAATGTAACCTTTGGTCTTATAACAATTGTAATTATATTAACTACACCATTCATTACAATTATACTAATGAATATTTCACATCCAATTATAATCCAGCATTTTACACTTCTACAGGTCTAATATCAGCTTAAAGAAGTTAGCACACTTATTGTTCAATACATATATAATTGTGAAAGAGACGTTTAAAATAAATTTTAATACCTGCAGCTTTTCAGTCTGCTGTTGACTCAAAGGTAACACAGTAAGAAATATTTATTCTATGAACTCGAAAAGGAATTTTTTGCAAAAAACGCAAGTTATAATTCCATACAACTTTATCATAATTTTTATCTTAACTAGGAATAAAATGTGGAAGCCTGATTATTTTTTCAAATTGTGATCATATTTTAGTTTTGATGAATTAACAATGTATTACATATCTATTTACAAGACTATTTTTAAATATTTAAGTTGACTCAGTTTGAATCAATAATTGGCTGATATATAATTTCAATCAAATAAAATTGATTCAGCTGTACTGTAATGTATGCCTATGTTTAGAGAAATGCTTATTAGCATTCCTATTTCAGATATTATTAGCCTCAGAGAGGCTTTCAAAAATTATTTTGAAGTAGGATAATGATTCAGCTGTACTGTAATGTATGCCTATGTTTAGAGAAATGCTTATTAGCATTCCTATTTCAGATATTATTAGCCTCAGAGAGGCTTTCAAAAATTATTTTGAAGTAGGATAAGTGTGATAAATAAAATTGATTCAGCTGTACTGTAATGTATGCCTATGTTTAGAGAAATGCTTATTAGCATTCCTATTTCAGATATTATTAGCCTCAGAGAGGCTTTCAAAAATTATTTTGAAGTAGGATAAGTGTGATGTAGGGCGTCTGCGAAGGATCACTGCACCTAGATAAACAATGTTAAATTAATGTTATGATTTAAATAACTAATAAGTATGTTTATGACTGAGATTGAACGACAATGTAAATAAAAATAAATAAGTGTTTATGGCATTTTTAATTTAAAAACATCACATGTGTAAGAACATTTAGTAATTGTTACTTTGAATACAAAAAAAAGTACACTCAAGAGAATTAAAATAATTAAACCTTTTAAATTAATAAGTTTTAATGTTATAAATAGTTTGTTTCAATGCTATCTAGCGACAACATTATGAGTCGTGAAGAGGGCGGGTCAACTACGCTCCACGTGGAAATTTAACGAACTGCTATTGATTTTGCGAATTAAAACAGTACAGAATTTATTGCAACGTTGTTCGGGAATCAAACATGTAGGCCTAACGATAATAAGTTTAATTAAAATATATTTTGTTAGTATATACTATAAAGCACTGTAATATCTTAGTGATATTGAATATTTAGGCAGTATTTTCAGTCATAAACAGTTATAAATTTTCATTAGTTGTAAAAAGATGGAGGACCTTTTTACACAAAAATTGGTTCCAATGTACAATAGAATACATTATGGGAAACTTGTCAAGAAATTGTATTTTTTTACCTACCTCGGCAAGTATATAAGTAAAATTTTCAATACTTGACAAGTGTATTCACATAATATTCAAGCCCATTATATCTGAGTGTTAAGTGGAAAACTATAAGAAATTCGGGATGTTTGCCACACAAAAACAGATTTTTAATTCAAACTTTTTCCACTTAATTGGGGTATCAAATTAAAGGTTATCTTTCCCTTAATCTGAATATACCATAGTATTTTGCAAAAGGAAAAATGTATGAACTCACAACCTCAGAGAAAATAAATTCCAAAATAAAAAACCGTGTAGGCTAATACTGAATTCTACAGTGGAGTGGCAACTATAGGCCTAAATATTTTTCTCTTTAATCCTAAGAAACTATCAGTAGAAATTCCCAAACACCAAAAATTGTTTAATAATTAACTATCACACACAAGAGGGATATAAAATATTCTTGATTACTGAACTGTCAAATTTATAAAGACGTTTACCCACCCCACAAAAAAAAAATATATATATATATATATATATATATATATATATATATATAAACCAGTATGAAAACGCCTAAGTGTGGTATTCAAACCAATAGTTATTTGAATACTGAAACGCATTGAAGTTCTGTTCAAAACATTGTTTCAATATTTAAATTGAAACAGTTTTTATCCATATTTATTACATTTGTCATTTATGTTTGAACCTGCTCATTTTGTGTATTAGCTTGTGATTCAATTATTTTTCTCATATAAGTAAATTAGTTTGTTTAATGTGTATAATTTATCTTTACATGTATGTATATGGGCCTAAAGACATTTTTCACAGTTTTCAAGCTGTCATTCGGATAGTAACTTGCCGGTGAAGGGGCTGAGATAAATTTCTAGTCATTGTTCCAGGTACTCCTTTATTGTTTTATAGGCTTCAACTACAAAGAATTGATTATTTTGCACTTTTGAAAAACTTAAGAGAAGTCAAGCTTGAATTTGTTATTATAAAAGTTTCTTTTACATATGTCATTATCTAGTGTTATGTTTTACATATTCTCACACTTTCAAATAGTAGAGTTTTTTCCAAAATTGGATCCTGAATCAGAGGCAAATGACATATTATTTAAAAAAATCATTAGTTTTTTTTCTGTAAAAATTACTGTGGGTGAGGGAAGTTACAACTATTGGAAATGTATACATGCACTTTTGATAATGTGCAAAAGTGGGGAATTGTAAACTATCAGTCATGTACTCCTTTATTGTTTTATAGCCTCAACTACAGACAATTGCTAATTTGCACTTTTGAAAAACTTAAGAGAAGTCAAGCTTGAATTTGTTATTATAAATTTTGTTTTACTGCTATCATTATCTAGTTTTATGTTTACCATACTCTCACAATTTGAAATAGTAGAGGTTTTTTTAAAAAAAAAATATAGGATACTGAATCAGAGGCAAATGACATATTACTTAAATAATCATTAGATTTGTTTTGTAAAAATTATTATTTTATATTATAGTTGCTTTCGAACGGAGGCGAAATAGAGAACTAACAACTTGACACTCCCAAGTTTCTACTCGACACCCATTTACTAGTACACTATTGGATGCGTACAGAGTGCAACTTTCTTCTCTGTGGTACAAGACAAATAGAATCCTCCACATATTCACCATTCAAATGTAACCTTTGGTCGTATAACAATTGTAAATATATTAACTACACCTTTCACTACAATTACACTAATGAATATTTCACATCCAATTATAATCCAGCATTTTACACATTGTGCTAAATATATAGAATTTGTAAATATTAAGTGACACAGATGGATAAGTTGTTAAAATTTAAAAACAAGGTTTTGTATTATTTATGATTTTATTCAACTCTGGTCTAATTTTAGGTAAAACTATGTTTTAAAATTAATATATGGCCGAGAAATGCAGTCATTTTTGTATAATGCCGTGAATGCACGTTCAATTTTATTATACAAAATTAACTGTGAATGCAATAAAACATATTTTGGTCAAACATTAAGACCTGTTAAAACAAGAATAAAAGAAAATAAAATGTACAATTTTAAAACTGAAAATACTGAACAATCAAAATTAGTTGAACACGCTATTAATAACAATCATGGTATTAAATTTGAAGAGTCGTCTATTATATATAAAGAAAAATCATGGAAAAAAGAGAAATAAAATTGAAAGTGCATTCATGGCATTAAAATAAAAATGACTGCATTTCTCAGCCTTCTGTTAATTTTAATAACATATTTTACCTATAATTAGAAAATAACATAAATAATTCAAAACATTGTTTTTAAATTTTAACAACTTATCCATCTATGTTATTTAATATTTACAAATTCTATATTTTTAACACATGTTTTATATGTTTGTACAATTTGTTTATTATAATCTGAATGCCGTAGCTGGCGAAAATGCATTAATTACAAAAATTGTGTAATTATTAAATATGTTTCATTTAAATCCATCCAAATTCCACCAAGGACCGAATAAAGATATTATATATATAATGGCTTCCATAGACCAGCTACCAAACTAATACAAAATTAAATACAAAACTAAAAGATACAAAAGCCAGCGTATTGAGTATCTACCAAATGGGCTGGAAGATGATATCCATCTGGACTAAAAAAAAGCCAGCTTACATTTTTATTTGTGGCTCTATCAAGAATGCTTTAGTAGAGGGAGTGTTAGGTGTGTTTGTACCATAAAAAAACTATTAGTATATTTTAGTTTACTTCGTCAAAAATAACCTTCAGATAAAAGGTAAAAGTTATAATACGTAATTTTATCAAAAATTTAATAATTGATATGGGATGAAATTTATGATGCTTTATTTTATGAGGGAAAGTTGTGATCATTAGGTAATGTCTAACGTACGCAGTATCCGTTATATGTGTGAGGGTGGATGGATGGGAGGATCGTCATCCTTGTTTCAGTGAGGGTAGATGGATGGGAGGGTCGTCATCCTTGTTTCAGTGAAGTGGATGGATGGGAGGGTCGTCATCCTTGTTTCAGTGAGGGTAGTCTTGGGAGGGTCGTCATCCTTGTTTCAGTGAGAGTGGGCCGTCATCCTTGTTTTAGTGAGGGTGGATGGATGGGAGGGTCGTCATCCTTGTTTCAGTGAGAGTGGGTGGGTGAGTGGGCCGTCATCCTTATTTCAGTGAGGGTGGATGGATGGGAGGGTCGTCGTCCTTGTTTCAGTGAGAGTGGGCCGCCATCCTTGTTTTAGTGAGGGTGGATGGATGGGAGGGTCGTCATCCTTGTTTCAGTGAGAGTGGGCCGTCATCCTTGTTTTAGTGAGGGTGGATGGATGGGAGGGTCGTCATCCTTGTTTCAGTGAGAGTGGGCCGTCATCCTTGTTTTAGTGAGGGTGGATGGATGGGAGGGTCGTCATCCTTGTTTCAGTGAGAGTGGGCCGTCATCCTTGTTTTAGTGAGGGTGCATGGATGGGAGGGTCGTCATCCTTGTTTCAGTGAGAGTGGGCCGTCATCCTTGTTTTAGTGAGGGTGGATGGATGGGAGGGTCGTCATCCTTGTTTCAGTGAGAGTGGGCCGTCATCCTTGTTTTAGTGAGGGTGGATGGATGGGAGGGTCGTCATCCTTGTTTCAGTGAGAGTGGGCCGTCATCCTTGTTTTAGTGAGGGTGGATGGATGGGAGGGTCGTCATCCTTGTTTCAGTGAGAGTGGGCCGTCATCCTTGTTTTAGTGAGGGTGGATGGATGGGAGGGTCGTCATCCTTGTTTCAGTGAGAGTGGGTGGGTGAGTGGGCCGTCATCCTTATTTCAGTGAGGGTGGATGGATGGGAGGGTCGTCGTCCTTGTTTCAGTGAGAGTGGGCCGCCATCCTTGTTTTAGTGAGGGTGGATGGATGGGAGGGTCGTCATCCTTGTTTCAGTGAGAGTGAGCCGTCATCCTTGTTTTAGTGAGGGTGGATGGATGGGAGGGTCGTCATCCTTGTTTCAGTGAGAGTGGGCCGTCATCCTTGTTTTAGTGAGGGTGGATGGATGGGAGGGTCGTCATCCTTGTTTCAGTGAGAGTGGGTGGGTGAGTGGGCCGTCATCCTTATTTCAGTGAGGGTGGATGGATGGGAGGGTTGTCATCCTTGTTTCAGTGAGAGTGGGTGGGCGGGAGGGCCGTCATCCTTGTTTCAGTGAGGGTGGATGGATGGGAGGGTCGTCATCCTTGTTTCAGTGAGAGTGGGTGGGTGAATGGGCCGTCATCATTGTTTCAGTGAGGGTAGGTGGGTGGGCCGCCATCCTTGTTTCAGTGAGAGTGGGTGGGCGGGAGGGCCGTCATCCTTGTTTCAGTGAGGGTGGGAGGATCGTCATCTTTGTTTTAGTGAGGTTGGGTGTGTGGGAGGTCCGTCATCCTTGTTTCAGTGAGGGTAGGTGCGTACCTCTTATAGCAGTGCACAAATAATCGAAATACATTTCACGAACGTAATCCACGTAGGTCAGATGGGGAGACCGCTAACAGTTGTAAGTCTAGGTAGAAAGAGTAGACAGGTCATTTAGTCGAATGATCATTTAGAATAATTTGGTTGGTTATTGCAAAGGTAAGCTAAGAATTGGATAGTATAAATGTTCTGGTACTTTAAAAGTTAGTGTCAACATCGGTTATATGCCGGCGAAATCTAAACTTTTTCCTATAAACTTGGGGCGTAATAAAATGATGATACTTTGTTAGAAGACAGTATGTGGGTTAACCAACAGTGATTTAGTGTCAATCCGGTCTAGGTACACCATAGTTATCTTGTGATGAAAACGATTTAGATCTCATTCTGTCCTAACCTAGCCTAACCTTAACCTAACATAACCCAAGCTGATCACGTATACTACCCAAGCTGATCACGATTGCTACCCAAATAGCTCAACACATTGTGTTTGTCATCATAAATCACCCAGAAATCCAAAGTTAACATAACAGTCCTGAAAAAAATCTTTGCGGGCATATAACAGATTTTGACCAAAGTAAGTACTGTACTAACTTATCATTTTTATCAAATAAAAAAATGCTAGAGTTAGTTTGTTGTCATGGAATATATCGTCCTTTTTTCAAAACATTATTTACCAATTAAACATTGCCACATCCGAAGGTCCCTAGTTAGTACTCACCGTACACCGTGGTCTGGAGTCAACTGACCACTCACTGGACAACCATCCTCAGGCCTCGCCCCGACATCCACACCAGTCATTCCATCTTGTCTTTCGCGGTCGAATAATACCACTGGATCGACTCGCTTTTCACCTTCACCTTCACCTTCGTCGCTAATAATCTGTGTCACATGTAATACCTAACCGAATTATGCATTTGCTTATTTTAGTTTTATCTTAAACTTTGATCTGAAATTCAAGACATGCATTTACACTGTGGAAATCATTTTAGTGCAAATTTAAATTCTATTCTTCTTCGAACGTGCAAATTATATATACAGGGTGTACCATAAGTCTGGGGTGGCATTATATTTGTTGATAAAGAAATGGCACTTTACACATATATACTATACCTAAAAAATCTATTATTTTTTACCTAACTTTTAGATCTTATGTTAAGGTTAGCAGGGGACTAAGAATTCAGTTTTCCTTGTCGTTGAAGTCACCATTGGGTTCTTTTACAACGTCCCATGTCTCACCTTCCAATATTCAAGGGGGTCGGTGCACGGTATTTTAAAATTATTTTCAAACAATAAATGTTGTATGCCAATACTGTATGTATCCTAAAATGTCATCTCCCAACTGTAAACAAGGCTAAATATTAACTATTTTCTTAATCTATGTTAAAAATACTTATTCATTGTTAAAGCCTCCTGAGCTGATATATGTAACAAATAATAAGGTTTACGTACCTGTGTTGTCTTCAGCTTCAAAATCCTATTTATTGGATTACCGGTTTTCATTATATAAAATCGTTCCAGTTGCACGCTCAATCCGGATCTGACCAGCCGGCCGTGTTGTCGTGTGTTTTATTTGTGTAAATACGTTAATTTTCGTATAAATGTTTTTAATGTGACTGTTTAAGTGTTTGGCAACGTACAATGGATATGACCATGGAGTTCTTGCTCCAATAATTAGTATTTTGTAGCTGAAGACGACAAAGGTACGTTAACCTTATTATTTGTTATATATATATATATATATATATATATATATATATATATATATATATATATATATATACTTACAGAGGTATTGACCCACCCGCCCACCCATACACGTACATTGATATTGACCCACCCACCCACCCATACACGTACAGTGGTATTTACCCAATACCACTGTACGTGTATGGGTAGGCAGGTGGGTCAATACGACTGTATACAGATTTCTGTATACTGGTTTGTAAACAATGGTACGGGACTCGGGGTTGGGGAAGACGAGTGGTCTGTGTTGTCGACGGCATTATCTATTTACACCGCAGTGGTTGCATCCCCTAGGAGAAAGGAAAGGCAAGACACATACAACTGGCCTCGGCCCGATTTATATATATATATATATATATCAGCTCAGGAGGCTTTAACAATGAATAAGTATTTTTAACATAGATTAAGAAAATAGTGTATTGCTTATTTAAACATAGATTTAAAAAGCGTATTGCTCGTTTTCCTGATGAATTCAATGCAGTATGGTGGCTCAGTAGCTAAGGCTTCGGACTGCGGAGTGAATGTTCCAAGGTTCGAACCCCCAATGAGCCAACGGTGGGTACTTTACTCGTTGAATAAAGTTCACGCACAGGTCTGAAGACCCATGTGAACTGGCGAGTGAAGTTAAAAATATATATATATGTTTTTATTGCACAAATACTACCAGTAGAAAATCTCTATACTTGATTACTCCTTGATCAAGTTTAAATTTGTAGAGTAAGAGGGGAGCAACCACCATATGCAGCAGGACTTTATTAATGTGAGAATTTATCTTGTTTGTTTATGTAAAACTGTATTATTCTCGCTTATTTGTAATTTTCTAACAGTTTGATTTTTCAACACGACATATATTCCTTTTTGTTAATAAGCACTGCCTCTCCAGTTAAGGTTAAAGAAATCTGGGATATGTTTAATGATTATTTTTCCTCTTTAGGAGCACGGCTGGCTGGTGCACTCATCCTGTAGGCGATGAAGATGTCACTCATACCGTGGACTCTGTTTTTGTAATGAGACCTGTTACTCGACAAGAACTATTCGAGACTATACTGAATTTGAAAGGTCGCTCGGCACCTGGTTGGGATGATATTCCAACTAATGTTATTACGATATTGAATTACTGATTGAACCTTTATTTCACATTGTCAATTTAAGTATTAGATCTGGTGAGTCCCAAATGCATTAAAAATTGCCAAAGTTGTTCCTATTTTAATATCAAGACGAAAATCTGTTATGAGCAATTTCAGACCAATATCACTTCTAACAACGGTTTCTAAAGTACTTGATAAATGTGTTAATCACCAACTAACTAACTTTCTAAATCATAATGAAATAATTACAAATGTACAATATGGGTTCAGTAGTCCAGTAGGCACAAAAATATCTCAGATGCACTGTTTTATGTTTCTAAATTAATTGTTTCAAATTTTGGAAAAAAACAATTCAAATATATTATAAAAAACATTTTTAGATCTTGCTAAGGCGTTTGATTCTTTGACAGAGAAACATTACTAAAAAAGCTAAGCTACGTTGTGATAAAAAATTACAGCTTCATTGATTTAGAAGCTATTTCAATAGGAGAGAAGAAATAGTTCACATTGAAGGTATATATAGTGACCCATCTTCAGTTGAATTTGGAGTAATCCAGGGTAGTACTCTTGGACGAACCCCTTTCTTCATTTATATAAATAATCTTTCAAAAGTAAATATTAAAAGTTCGTAATATTTGTTTGCTGATGACACCGCTGTTGTTACGGTAGGTGGTATGTGGGAAGATGCTAGGCATCAGAAGATTTGATAAAAATCAAAAGGTGGTTAGACCAAAATATTCTTTTTGTCAATGAAAAGAAACTAAATGCGTCCCCATTTATTTACGAAATTTTCTAGTTTGAGAACACTAAAATTGCATTCTTGTGGTGATCCAAGGTCTGCTGCCTGCGGTTGTGACAGTATTGTACGTTTGGACCACCATAAGTATTTAGGTGTCGTTATTGACCACAAGCTCAGCTGGGTTCCACACGTTCAATATATCAAGCAACGCATTGGGAAATTTACTAATGCTCTTATCCAGCTAACTGAGGTTTTCATTTCGGACCAGCGCCGAAATGTCTATTATGCCTATGTTCAGTCTCTCTTGCAGTACGATGTACTGGTCTGGAGCGGAGCCTCGTTGGCAGACCCTGGTCGTGGCGCAGAGGAGAATAATTAAAATCTTCTTTTTTTTTTAATCAACGTTATCCTACCAATTTATTAAATACTGAATTTCCTGTCTTAAACATTAGGAAGCTCTTTGTAAAAAATATTCTTGTGTACGTTAGAAATAATAAGAATAATATTTCTTTGGCTCGGACCATGATTATGCAACAAGAAATATAATTGGCTTTGGTTATCATATTTCATGACTGAGTAATAGATTGGATCACTCTAATCCTTTTTATCTTGCTCATTGTCTATATAAAAATTTACTACAGTAAATTGTTGACCAGGAGGGTGCCAGTGTCGCCGTGTGTAAGCGTACGAGTGGCTACTTCAACTTAGCCTGGATGATGTAGAGAACTTACTTCAATCCCAATATGCATGACTTTTTGAATTGTTATTGTTAAACACAGTCCGTTATTGCCTGACTTACTTTACAAAATTACCAATTATCATTTTGTATCACATAAAAATTTATTAACACAGTCCTGTAAATTGTTCAGTCGTTTTTGGTTTTTTATTTTTTATTTACTTTGAATGTTTTAGCTCTTATTTAACCTTAATATTTTGGTGATGACAATTGGTCTATAGTTTAACACCTTTCCATTATTGTAAACGTTACTTTCTTAGAATTAGACAATTCAAAATAATTATGAGATATAATTTTTAAATGTTATTATCTAGAATACCATTGTTAGTAAATAACATTACACGAGCCTTAGAGGAACTCTCTCTGGCACACAGACCAATAGTCTATGCAAGGGACATTCTTTTGTAATTTTGTATTCTTTATGTAATTGAACTATAAAGTAAACCCTTTTTTTCATTGATTTGAATGATGTTTCCTTGGGTTTGGGGTGAAAAACAGTTTTGGAAACTTTTTAAAAGATTATTTATTGTGTTAGCTCGTGTCCTTGGTGCTGTTGGAAGCTCGATGTAGTTCTAGACTTGTTCGGTCGAAGGACCCGGTGACTCGCCATGCTGCCTTGATCATGTCTGCCGCCTTCTCCGCCACCATGATGATGCCCGCGATGGGATTAGCGTTGGGCACCAAAGGGAACACGGAGGCGTCAGCCACTCGCAAGTTGGTCACTCCGTGCACTCGCAACTCAGGGTCCACCACTGCTGCCCTGTCGCCCACAGGGCCCATCTTGCAGGTGCCTGCCGGGTGATTCTCGGGGCCCGTGTGCTCCCGGATCGTGCACTCCCAGTACAGATCATCGCCGAAGGTCAAGTGTTCACAACCCCTAGCAGGTGTTGTATCCATTTCGATTCCCCACTTTTTCAAACTCTTGGTCTTTGCTAGTCTTTGGATGATTTTTATGCCCTCAATCAGCACTTTGATGTCTTCATCCTTATTTAGATAGTTTGGGTAAATAGCTGGTGGAACCAGAGGGTCTTTACTCTTCAGTGTCAAGTAGCCGGTGCTTCTGGTCAGGACGTTAGTTGGGCGGATGTTTATATATCGCCTGCCGCAGTTATTTGCTACTTTTCCGTTGGTGCATTCTTTTTCTTTTCCTGTCTCCGAGCACTTGGCTGAGAAACCGTCAAAGAAAATCTGTATATCCGGCTGGTCTCCATTCGAATATCTACTGCGTACAAAGCCCGTAACTTGTGTCAACCCAGTACTGCTCAGTGGACCTTCTCGCTTTTCGAGAAATGTCTTCAATGCGGGCATCGTCAACATTCTTCTATCGTCATCATTTATCGAAAATTTTAGTCCTGTAGCAACATGGTTGTGCAAGTTCTTTCCCACAGGCAGATTCTGTATCAAAGGAATACGAAATCTCTTCAACACACTTCGCGGTCCTACTCCCGACACCATAAGAATGTGAGGAGAGCCGACAGCTCCTGCAGACAGGATTATCTCCTTCTTCGCCATTACTCGGTGAATTTTTCCGTCGGCACTTTTGTAATCGACTGCTTTTGCTCTCCTTGTCAGTTGATCTATGACTATCCTGGTAACTTGCGAGTTTATCCTGACCACTAGATTCTTTCTCTTCTTATTAGCTCTGACGTACATCCTGGCAGTGCTGGCTCGCAGACCGTCATGCACCATCATCTGAGCTACAGCGAAGCCTGTCTGATTCCTTCCGTTTAGATCGCCGATGCGGTATCCAATCTCGGCAGCTGCTGCAAGTATGTCATCAGCAATGGCTGGACGATGCGAAAACCTCTGTACGGTCAGAGGTCCGGATGTTCCATGGTATCCAAGCTCTATTATTTCTGGGTTCTTGTTGTTTTCAGCTCTGGTGAAGTAAGGTAAAACCTCGTCGAAGCTCCACCCTGAGTTGCCTGCCGAAGCCCATCCGTCGTACAGCTCCTTGTGCCCTCTGGTGTACATCATGCCTGTAATCAGACGGAATATTAATGTTTAAGCTTTTTTTCATGTTACATTTCTCTGAAAATATAATAGTTTATTCCTATTTTAATGCACCTAAAAAGACAGATCTTACTTAACAGTACACTTAAAACTCTTTCTAAGTATAACATTTTCCATTTTAATGTATTTTTATTATAGATACTTTGCATAGTTCATATTGTGTGCATTATTTTAGTATGTACCGCCGTATTTATAGAATTATTAATTTAAATTGTTTTAGGTTAGTACTATTTTTCATGCCTGTTAAAAAACACTAAACACATACCTATTTCTTTGTTGCAGGTATGTTTCATCGGGCTGGTATATACCTCCATTTTGTAAGTAATATGTTTCATTTTGTTTTTTCATTTTCTTGTAACAGTTTGATTAAACTATATATTTTTAAATTGCTATTTCAGTAATTCAATAAACTAGGAACCGCAAGTCTAGAATAGCATGAGATGGGTTTGTTTTATTATTTGTACAATCTTTAAATATAGTAATTATTTGATTATGCACTTACGTTGTTGTGTAAATGTTTACAATAAAGCTTTAGCGTAAATATTTGAGTTTTATTGCTTGTATTTTTATAACGAATTTTATAATGTTAAAATTTGATAAATTCGCTGCCCCTTTTTTAAAAACAAGAATATTTTTGGTTTAAAACTAATATTTGTCGAATAAGTAAGAGGAATGTATCGTTTACTAAAAGCCGGTGAAATGTCACAAAAGGTACGTTTAATGTACTATATATACTATTGTGACCGATTTCGTTAAACCATGATTACCATTCTCAATCCGAAGAGATTACGAACGTCTTGGATACCTACATAACTCTTCGTGTCCGAAGAACTTATCATAATCAGCTGTTTGTTAGCAAAAAAGAGCTGTTGAAGTGGTAATTCGGATTATAAAACCCTCTATAAGTACAGTGTTTCTTTTGGTTATGTACAATTTTTATCAATTTACTTATACAACAAATTATGAAAACAAATTCTGTAGACGAATGTACAAGTTTTTGTAAATAAAAACAGGTCTCTAAATACCTGTCATAGCACCAGTTCCTCCTAGCATTTTGCCCCTTGGCCAGGAACACACACCACCAGTACTTTGGCAGGCTCCTTTTTGTGGTTCAGTCTTAAACTTCCAGTCTAGATCTGTGCCGAGAGCGCTCACAGCGAAGGCAGGTACAGATGAGGTAGTTGGTTCTTCAGGTCCTGCCTCTAGAAGAAGCACTCTCCAGTCCGGTCTCTCGCTAAGTCTCCCCGCCATCACAGAACCTACAAAATTATTCTTGTCAAACAAGGAGATTGAGGAATTGAAAAAGAGCAAGTCCGGCTTTCTACCTCAGATGTTTAGTCACAAAATAAACCAACTACACACATAAGAAGATGCGTGAGCGAGGATTTTTGAACTCAGCATTTTCATAGAGAATGTTCGAGGGAGTCTAAGAATCTTCAGAATGGCTGTTGGAATATGTTTAAATTACGATTTCCTTGTATTATACAAGTCCTGGAATCATTCAATGATGTCGTTTATTTTTAAGAATATAGTTAATAGTTTTAACTATATTGTTAAAATCAGATGTCTCGGTAAAAATCATTTTGGACCATACAGTTGTACAAAAAGTGCTTTGTACCTTTGTAATTTAATAACATAAATCATCTTGACACTGTAAAACTTAGGTAGAATGTAGTGTTCGTTCTAGAAAAAAATGGCCGTCCTTAAAATGTTTACCAATGTCCTTAAAGGTCCTTAAAATGTACCTTTGTGATAGGAGATCACTTTATTATTTAATATACAAATAAAATGACTTATGGGCCTTGTTCCAAATATATATTACTGATTCTTTTTTAGTTAATAAATGGTAGCTGACAAGAAACCATACGCTATACATATACATATTTTGATAGAAAAATTTCATTGCGTACTGCACTTTTTCTCTTCAGTAAATTTTTTTTGGAAACCCTTACAATACCATGATTTTGATACAGAAATAAACTACAGTCTATTTATCCAAGTAATTGATTGATTCTATCCATTCTTAACAGTCTAATTAATCGTTACGGTTAACGTAGTAGTTGCTAAAGCGTTCGTTTCTTTGTTGTGATTTATCAACAAGATTGCTAATTTTTACTTTTTGCGTCTCTCTCTCTCTCTCTCTCTCTCTCTCTCTCTCTCTCTCTCTCTCTCTCTCTCTCTCTCTCTCTCTCTCTCTCTCTCTCTCTCTCTCTCTCTCTCTCTCTCTCTCTCTCTCTCTCTCTCTCTCTCTCTCTCTCTCTCTCTCTCTCTCTCTCTCTCTCTCTCTCTCTCTCTCTCTCTCTCTCTCTCTCTCTCTCTCTCTCTCTCTCTCTCTCTCTCTCTCTCTCTCTCTCTCTCTCTCTCTCTCTCTCTCTCTCTCTCTCTCTCTCTCTCTCTCTCTCTCTCTCTCTCTCTCTCTCTCTCTCTCTCTCTCTCTCTCTCTCTCTCTCTCTCTCTCTCTCTCTCTCTCTCTCTCTCTCTCTCTCTCTCTCTCTCTCTCTCTCTCTCTCTCTCTCTCTCTCTCTCTCTCTCTCTCTCTCTCTCTCTCTCTCTCTCTCTCTCTCTCTCTCTCTCTCTCTCTCTCTCTCTCTCTCTCTCTCTCTCTCTCTCTCTCTCTCTCTCTCTCTCTCTCTCTCTCTCTCTCTCTCTCTCTCTCTCTCTCTCTCTCTTTCTCTCTCTCTCTCTCTCACACACACACACACACACACACACACACACACACACACACTCCCTCCGTATATCTCTCCCTCTCTCTTTCTCTCTACCTCCCTCCCTCTCTCTCCTCCCTCTATCCCCCTCCCTCCCCTCCTCTCTCTCTCTCAATCTCTCCCTCCCTCCCTCTCTCTCCCTCTCGACCAGTGACCAATCTGAGAACTGTTTGTCAGATACGCTAACACTAATACGCTTGACAGTCTGTGTACATAACTACTGAAATATCAACTCCCGCCATTTCTTGCCAGAAATATTGTTTCGACGTCTTATTAAGTCTACTCTTTTGATGTTCGAATTTAAGTGTATAAGAAGAACATTTAGGCGGTGTGTCGAGTAAGACGAGCTCTTGTTAGAAGCATAAGGACTTACGATCAAAAATTATTTTTGAAAATATATTGATTAAAAGTGTTAGCCTTCTTTTAATTAATATTTGTGTTGATGGAAAAAATTTTTTTTAATTCTTTATGGAGACATGGGTACTTTAAGTAGCTAATTTATCCTTTCAAGGTACATAACTCATCAATAAACCTTGTGATGTGTTTTAATAAAATTTGTAGAATATAGAGCATAAAATTTACTAACCAACTTAATTTGAAAAATTGTAATTTATTTGGACCTTTTCCTTTAATTTACAAAATACTTTGGTTAGGTTATATTAGGTTTGGGTAAGTTATGTTAAGTTTAGTTATGTTAGGTTAGGTTTGGTTTTGTTAAAAGTTAACCTAAGTTATGTTTATGGTAGTTAATTTACGGAAAAGATCCAATTATTTTTCTCTAAATGACATCTGTACAAATTTTGAGTTGATATTTCTACAATTATCTTTGGCTGAGAGTGTATTGTAGAAATATTCATCTGGCTGAAAGATTAGATTAATAACACATACAAACGTCATTGCTAGAGTTTACCATAAATGAAAAAGATGTATTATACAAAAATAGTGTGTAAAATTTGCAGTCAGAGACAGTGAGGGAGAGAGAGAGAGGGGGAGGGGGAAAGATATAGGGGGGAGGAAAATGCGTTTATGTGTGTCAGTGAGACAGGCTCTTTACTACTTCTTGCGACAGTTGCCTGAAATCTAGAACAAAATTCTTTGGAGCGCTCAACTAGGCGCCTGGATAAACACTCTTAAATTAAGTTGCGTAAAAATTAAAAACGGACCAGACATCTAAGGGAAGTATCACTAATATGACATCAAAACCACATTTTATGAGTTAAAATGGAACCACGTAGTTTGCCAAATCAGTTTTAGGAGATTGAGTACACGATCTGGCTTCAGCATGATTAACGCCTTTCCCCACGCAGTGCAAGTAAAGTTATTTTACGGAGAAGAAATGTTTGGGAATCCCGAGTAATGTACACCACGCTTACCAACGTAATACGATCATGAACCAATACGTTATTAAGAGTAAAGTACACCACGCTTACCAACGTAATACGATCATGAACCAATACGTTATGAAGAGTAATATACACCACGCTTACCAACGTAATACGATCATGAACCAATACGCTATTAAGAGTAATGTACACCACGCTTACCAACGTAATACGATCATGAACCAATACGTTATGAAGAGTAATATACACCACGCTTACCAACGTAATACGATCATGAATTAATACATTATAAAGAGTAATGTACACCACGCTTACCAACGTAATACGATCATGAACCAATACGTTATTAAGAGTAATGTACACCACGCTTACCAACGTAATACGATCATGAACCAATACGTTATGAAGAGTAATATACACCACGCTTACCAACGTAATACGATCATGAATTAATACATTATAAAGAGTAATGTACACCACGCTTACCAACGTAATACGATCATGAACCAATACATTATTAAGAGTAATGTACACCACGCTTCAACGTATACGATCATGAACCAATACATTATTAAGAGTAATATACACCACGCTTACCAACGTAATACGATCATGAACCAATACGTTATGAAGAGTAATGTACACCACGCTTACCAACGTAATACGATCATGAATTAATACATTATAAAGAGTAATGTACACCACGCTTACCAACGTAAAACGATCATGAACCAATACGTTATTAAAAGTAATGTTCACCACGCTTACCAACGTAATACGATCAAGAATCAATACATTATAAAGAGTAATGTACTCCACGCTTACCAACGTAAATCGATCATGAACCAATACGTTATTAAAAGTAATGTGAACCACGCTTACCAACGTAATACGTACATGAATTAATACATTATAAAGAGTAATGTACACCACGCTTACCAACGTAAAATGATCATGAACCAATACGTTATTAAAAGTAATATACACCACGCTTACCAACGTAATACGATCATGAACCAATACGTTATGAAGAGTAATATACACCACGCTTACCAACGTAATACAATAATGAATTAATACATTATAAAGAGTAATGTACACCACGCTTACCAACGTAAAACGATCATGAACCAATACGTTATTAAAAGTAATGTGCACCACGCTTACCAACGTAATACGATCATGAATTAATACATAATAAAGAGTAATGTACACCACGCTTACCAACGTAATACGATCATGAACCAATACATTATTAAGAGTAATGTACACCACGCTTCAACGTATACGATCATGAACCAATACATTATTAAGAGTAATATACACCACGCTTACCAACGTAATACGATCATGAACCAATACGTTATGAAGAGTAATGTACACCACGCTTACCAACGTAATACGATCATGAATTAATACATTATAAAGAGTAATGTACACCACGCTTACCAACGTAAAACGATCATGAACCAATACGTTATTAAAAGTAATGTTCACCACGCTTACCAACGTAATACGATCATGAATCAATACATTATAAAGAGTAATGTACTCCACGCTTACCAACGTAAAGCGATCATGAACCAATACGTTATTAAAAGTAATGTGAACCACGCTTACCAACGTAATACGTACATGAATTAATACATTATAAAGAGTAATGTACACCACGCTTACCAACGTAAAACGATCATGAACCAATACGTTATTAAAAGTAATATACACCACGCTTACCAACGTAATACGATCATGAACCAATACGTTATGAAGAGTAATATACACCACGCTTACCAACGTAATACGATCATGAATTAATACATTATAAAGAGTAATGTATACCACGCTTACCAACGTAAAACGATCATGAACCAATACGTTATTAAAAGTAATGTGCACCACGCTTACCAACGTAATACGATCATGAATTAATACATTATAAAGAGTAATGTACACCACGCTTACCAACGTAAAACGATCATGAACCAATACGTTATTAAAAGTAATGTTCACCACGCTTACCAACGTAATACGATCATGAATCAATACATTATAAAGAGTAATGTACTCCACGCTTACCAACGTAAAGCGATCATGAACCAATACGTTATTAAAAGTAATGTGAACCACGCTTACCAACGTAATACGTACATGAATTAATACATTATAAAGAGTAATGTACACCACGCTTACCAACGTAAAATGATCATGAACCAATACGTTATTAAAAGTAATATACACCACGCTTACCAACGTAATACGATCATGAACCAATACGTTATGAAGAGTAATATACACCACGCTTACCAACGTAATACAATAATGAATTAATACATTATAAAGAGTAATGTACACCACGCTTACCAACGTAAAACGATCATGAACCAATACGTTATTAAAAGTAATGTGCACCACGCTTACCAACGTAATACGATCATGAATTAATACATTATAAAGAGTAATGTACACCACGCTTACCAACGTAATACGATCATGAACCAATACATTATTAAGCCGTTCTTCACCAACGGAGCTACATTAATTTTAGAAAATACAGCATTATCTGAAGAAGAATATAAGTTGTTGTCAGATAATTTTCTAATAATTCATACATGGTGATGATCCTATTGTCATGCTGCAATATAATAAGTAATTTCTGTTTTGTAGCATGCATAAATGAATAAAATCTAACAGATATGCCATCAATACAATACGGTATGTTAACCAAACGTATGACACAGAGAGTGACAAAGCCCCGCACTTTATGGTTTAATGTGCAAAAGTTAAATCGCTTGAAAATGGTGAGTGTTGCAATACATTCGAAATGTCAACTTAGTGTATGTTTTTAGTGTAAATAGTACCGGACACTGTATAAAATAGGAAGAAAACATTGCCATGTATCTGTTAAAGCGAAGGGATATTACAAAAATTCGTTTCAATTTCTTTGTCTTTTTGTGGCTCCACCCACCCATCTGTACACGTACGGTGGTACTGACTCACATGTACACGTAACGGCGCTACTTTAACTTTTACTTTTGTCTGGAGTATGGCATTGCAAAATACGTTTCTTAAATAAATCAAACCACAAATACTCATTATATTTCCATATATGACATAGTAACAAAACAAACTTTCTTAAAAAATCTTTAACACGTTCAGTGGTGATGACTCTGGTAGTGGGCCCTACGTCTATAGGTCTGCCAATACGCAAGACCTATAGACGTGAATAATATTTTCAAAATATTTTTAAAAATTGGCTAAATTGTTTTTATAATTTTAACGATATTTTTTTGGAAAATATTATTAAAAAGTCAATTTTTTCTGCAAGGAAATCATTTAGAATAATTTAGTGCAAAATAGCAGTGTTGTGTTTGTCTATGAGTAAGACTAATTTGAGAATGTTCCCTCTAGAATCCTAGGCCATTCTATTGTGATCCATGGCTTATCTTTGCCTTGGTCCTAAGGAACTACAAGGTTAGTGACAGTAATCACGGATACAATCTGCAAAGAGAGGTGTAACAATCGATATCTGCCTGTCACTGATATACCTGGTGGAGAGAATGTACAAGGTCAGTACACACCACTCCGTTAGGAAACCTTTCATTAGAACAATCGTCATTATTTGGATTGGTTTAATTTGTGTTGTCTTCATGTTTCAAGTTTCACAATTCTTCTAATAAATCATTAATAAGAAACTACTAAAGACACTGTTTCATACCTGCAACGCCTCCTCCAATGACGATGAAGTCGAATATAGAGTCTTTGCTGGAGTACTCGGTGGGAGTGTCTGAGGTGCGGCTACAGGGGTCGGCGATAGAGCAGTGGGTGCGCAGCATCAGGTCCACGAAGGACATGAACAAGGAGATGTTGGCCGGGGAGGCTACACAAGTGTTGACCAGATGCGCCGAGTCGGCGAAGTGGCAGTCACAGGTGGTTGACATCCTACATCATACAACACATATTTAGAAAAATGAAACATCAGGTTCACGAAGGACATGAACAAGGAGCTGTTGGATGAGGATACCACACAGTGTTGACCAGATGCGCCGCCTTACAAAAAACTTACAAGTCGCCAACTATGATTTTTAATATTATTGCTAGATCTTATAATCAATCCATTCACAATAAATAATTATAGAAACATTAAAACAAGGATCAAATCCTCAACTGTACAATTTTTTTTCAGCTATAAACATACAAAATAATTCAATACGTTTGCTATATACTGTACATTCAACAACAACAACAAAAAATACTAGTAGATCAAAAATAAACATATTTCAACTTTGTTTAAAAAATAATGGTTGAAGATACAATCTGACTCATTATATAAAGGTGGTTGACATCCTGCATCGTACAATACATCTTCAAAAACATTGATTAGTTGAAGTAATGAATGAATTTATTTCTTCAAATAATATACAATACAGTTATTTTTATAAATTACTAAAATAACTGGTCACAATATAATAAAATAAAATTGGTCCAATAAAACTAAAATATTCACAGTTAAAAAACAAAATATATAAGTCTAGCCAAAGAGAAGAAAGAAACAGAGGTCGATTTCTTATGGCAGTAGTGAACGCCTAATGTATTACTAATTATTCATACATCTATAGTGATAATTACTACGTTTATTCTTGAGGATATTGGGAGAATAAAGGGAGGGACTGACAAGGTGCTGGCCCTTCATCCATAAGACAAACTGGATAACTAACACACTAACTCGACACACATTTAGCGTACTATTCGATGTGACGTCTATTTATTTATTCTCTGTGGTCTAGCATACATTATAAACTAAACTTACAAGTCGCCAACTATGATTTTTAATATTATTGCTAGATCTTATAATCAATCCATTCACTATAAATAATTATAGAAACATTAAAACAAGGATCAAATCCTCAACTGTTCAAATTCTTTTCAGCTATAAACATACAAAATAATTCAATACGTTTGCTATATACTGTACATTCAACAACAACTAAAAAAAATACTAGTAGATCAAAAATAAACATATTTCAACTTTGTTTAAAAAATAATGGTTGAAGATACAATCTGACTCATAAAACTAATGTCTTGATGACTTTAGTTTTATGAGTCATAAATACCTTCTGAAATGTATAAAACAGTGATTTAGCCCATGTATATCTCTCATTTGCTTAGGTAATTTATTTAAAAGGCTATGAGCTAAATAGGTTTAGGCTTGTCTAAAGACAACTGTATTTACCTTGTTCCTGTGAATAGACAATAAAATAATAATAATAACAACAAATCAAATGTTGATTATACAATGAAAGGTTTTCTTGTTCTCATTTGTAATTTTAAAATTGTTCCTTAATTATTTTCACTATGATCGTTTTAGAAGCTTATTTTTGGTTTATTTAAATGTTTTATAAACAATAATTTTTAGGGCCATTTCCTGATTCATATGTGGGTGGAGGGGAGAATGAATGGAGGCAATAGAATTTTAAAAATTCAGACTGTTTTTGAAAAAAGTTTGACTAAAATACCTGAATTCTGAGCCAGTGCTTTTATTTGTTTACTGGAAGCTCAAAAATATCAAAGCAGTGAATTAAATGACGAACCAAAATACACAAGCCAAATCATTTTACATTCACTATATTTTTAGAATTGTTATAGGTTGTGAATTGTAAAAACACAATCAAATACTAACTAACATTCAAAATTAACTTTAAATTAAATTAATTACTAGTGCACACGTTAAACATAATGTATGCCCAATAGTAAAAGAGTAAAAAACAGAACAATTTAAAAGTGACTGAAGACTTAAGAGCTGACATCAAACTGGAACTTGACCGTGATCAATTCCCAATAAATAAATAGTATATTTTCACTAGCTCTGTCAACCATCCTATATATTAAAACAATCGGTTCATATAGTTCACTCACTTTCTGAACTTATTGCTTGACCGTTTTTATGAGATTTTTTTTTTTAAGATAATTTTGATTTCTAAGTCGTAACGAAGCTGGATTTTTGAAATCTCATAGGTTTTTGTCCTACACGGCGTCAAAGTTGCAATATTATTCTTATGAAGATTAATTTTAACTAACCAGCTGGCGGCATAAACAAAAGTTAAATGGTTCAAATAATTTGTTAGGTTAAACATAGAGCAGCGCAGTAAAATATTAAGTTAATTAATTATACAAGAGCGAATACATGTATCTTTGTGTATGTTATCATCAGCTGTTAAATAAAATGAAAACATTTGAAATAGGGTTAGTAATAACATTGGTTGTTTATAATTATTATAATATAAATTGAGTGCAAATTAAGTGCAGTGAGTGAGCTACTGTAAATTAATTTAAATAATATGATTTTACTTAATACAGTTTCATTACTAATATTTGAAGTCAAAAGTTACATGCCGAGGCCGAGACGTCACGACCACAGCCAGTGACGGGGTTGGTACGCGAAGCGTGCAGAGGTGTTCCCTAGTTTATAGTTATTACAAATTCAATGATTTTATAAGAAGTACACTTTTAAACATTCATTCAATGTAAAGTGTAATGAATTACATATTCAAACGTAAACATCAGGTTCGTGACTTAATTGTCGGGTCTTTGGTTAAAAGTTCTGGAAATGGCCTAAAAAAATAAATAAATAAAAGAAAAATGCTCTTACTTAAAATGAAATGAAAACTGGCTTTATTACACGGAGTTAGGACTATTAAGTCCTCTCTTTCACTCAACCTTAATTATTTACGTGGTGAAGTTAGGTTAGGTTAGGTTAGTCCTCTCTATCACTCAACCACAAGAACGGTTGGTGGATAAATTAAGGTGGTTTCTAGAATAATTAATGAGTAAGAGAGCTGAAATGACACTCGCTTGAGGAATAAATAATTATTGATGTAACATTTGGTACTCCGTATGTTAATTTGAATGGGTCATTTATAATAAGAATGAATGAAGGTCTCTTTACAACAAAAATTGTATATCCATACAGATTGAAATTTATACATCATTTTTTTAATTTTATAATTTATACAATATTTTTATACAAAAATATACGTTTTTTTGGTTGAGGAGACGCTCTTGTTAGGCATTAAACACTCTTAAAAATATTGAATCTGCTAAAAAGTAATCTCCGTGTTGTTTCTTGAGAAAAATAATAATCATTTAATGTATATAACGAAAAGCATTCTACGAATATTAAAATAATGAAATATTAATGAAAAAAAGAAACGTTGAAGGGCTGTTTCTACCCTTTTTGAATGGAATGTCGAGATATCCTTTCTTAATGGGTCTCTATGATACAAAAGCTAACTTCCCTAAAAAGTACATCAAAATGTCTTCTGTAGTTATTTTAAAAATCAAAGTACGATCATTGTGTTTACCTGTTACATCTACGCCAAGAAATGTACGTTGACACAAACTGCGACCTGTGACCCTCGAAGACTCCTGCCCGAGGCACGAACGCCTCAATTCTCCAGTCGTGAAACGCGTGATGTTCTCCCGTGCCTGATCCCAATCATTTTAATGACAACTAAGTAATCTAGGCAGCCTTGAAATATTACTGCGCCCAAATGACGGCAGGCTGCATGTATTTTGTAGGGGAAACGGAGTAAATAACAGTCTAAATGAGTATTTTTACTTTGAACTAACCAATTCGAAATCGCATATTGTTTTAAACGATTGATTATATTTATTTTAGTTATTCTGTTTTAACTATTTTTATATGTCTGTTATTTTATTTATGAAAATTAACCCGCGGTCGTTCACCAGTTCAGTTAAACTATGACAAAAATATTCTTTCGGTGTATAAATTATTTGCAACCGAGACTATGACAAACTAAGAGACCTATGAAAACTCCAATCACACCATTGTTTTTCTCGTTTAATTCTACTTTATAACATATGCATTATTACATTTTATTATAATTTTTAATAATTGTTATCCTAGTTGGAAAAAATAATTGAATTTTAATTAGTTCTAACTGTGAATGAAATTTACACTTTTATTACTAAAAACTCATTAATGCATTTGTATTTTAATAATTGGTTGACAGTACTGTTTTCTAAAGTTTTATAAATGTTATAATTTTAACTTTTCAAGAAAAAGAGTTCCTATCAACTTCCTGAAACGACCGCAATTTTATTGGCTTCTAGAGGTCATAAAATTAATAATTTAGTAATTTTGTAATCCTTATGATATGTATAGTTACGATACATTATGTTTATTTGCGTAGTAAACT
The DNA here is from genome assembly GCA_035578905.1 of Stictocephala bisonia. Lineage (NCBI taxonomy): Eukaryota > Metazoa > Arthropoda > Insecta > Hemiptera > Membracidae > Stictocephala > Stictocephala bisonia. Next base: position 4,411,533 of record JAQJVL010000012.1, on the reverse strand, counting down.
CAGAGATTTTAAATGTACTCAAATTGATCGGATCTTTTCTGTTTATTCACTACCACTACTATTTTTGTTTCCGTTAATTCACTACCGCTTGATAAATATTCTATTGCTCTAAAAACTGTTCCCCAATCATTTTTACGTTCACTGTGGTATTCCTTATCCGCTAGGAATCCGATATCACAAACCCTATCTTATCACTTTCCAAGAACTTACATATAATGAGCGCATTCAGTGGTAAGTCAATCATTGGATTTACCAGTTTGTGATCAACTTTAGAAGCCCCCTAACCTAATCTAACCTGACCTAAATGAACCTAACCGTAATTGCGATAAAAAAGTAGTCGTAGTGATTAACGGAAAAGGTCCAATCGATCAATTTAAAGAGTTTTTACATTTTATAATTCATAATTTCTGTGACGAAAGTAGCTCCGTTCGTTTTATTTAATCTCTTAGTGTTTTTGTTTAGAGATTCGGTGTTGAAGCTCTGAACTAATCAGTGTTGCCGCACAGTGGGTTAACATAGGTTTTCAGTTATATTCGTACTTTAATGTTAACATTATTAAACATATTTATGTGACTCCCTGTTAATCCCAACACATGGGCTCCTTGCCCTCTCTCCTTCCCTCAGAAGTAATTTCAAATGACTTCTGACTAATGACTAGGCTTTCTTCACGTAGACACAAACCCAAACCGCCTGCACTCCTCCCTACTGGTCCGCTCACCTCCCCTCTCGTAACTCGCTTGTTTCTTAATTAATTGTTCTAATCCAATCTCAATCTCAAAACACCAAAGGTACTTGACGACTTTATATTTTAATATTAGTTTGGATTAAATTTAATTTACAATGTAGGGGGGAGGATCAACGGTTTGACTCCTTTAGATAAGAAGATTCGTAGAGACCTTTGCGGATTATGCAATAATGTAATCCTTGCTTCTCTTCGGTCCTTTTTAGGATTTTATTCTCAAGATATTTATACAAAATATAACTCATATTACCCTTTATTTTATACACCTACAATAGATATCTCATGTAATAAGAATATTTGTGCCTGTAATTTTGTTAGTTATTGAGCCCCGCGATCACAACTGCATTACATTTACATGGGACTACACTAGCGCTCCACAATGGACCACTAAAAACATCTGATATTTTGTGACGCAACATTTACCATTGTATGAGAAATCTATCTTGTATATAAAATGAATGCTATTACTTCTCAAAGTTTCTACAAAATACTACAGTATAAAACCATAAGCCTTCACTATAGGAGCATTTAATTTATAATTTAAAGCGAGGGCCTGTTGAAGATTGGTGTTGTTGTTCCAAAACTGTAAATTTTATATTTGGGCCAACTTATTATAAGTCCCTCTGACAGTAGATTATTTAATTTATTTTGCCATTAAATCTTCTTCAAAATAATGTTGTGGTAAACAAACTTTATTATAGATATGAGTTATAAAGCAAGTTGTTTTACAATTCCACCAAAAGTTTTACCGTAAATAAACTCAGTCTGGTATGTTAGATAGACAATAACTGTTATTTCGAATCTGTTTATAAATACTATAAATTATTGTTTGTAAATACTATTTTAATCAGCATAATACGTGCTGGTACATATACAGTACAAGTGAACGTCACACAACAACAATATATTATAATATATGCACAAATATACTACAGTACAAGTACAAAATTCACAAATATACTAAAGTATAAGTACAAAATGCACAAATATACTACAATACAAGAACAAAAAGCACAAATACATCGAAATATAAACACAAAATGCACAATTACCATAGTGATCGATTTCGGTGAACTACGTTTACCTTCAGACCAGAGGGATCCACAAAAGCATCAATTGTGAATCTCTCTGGTCTGAAGGTAAACGTGTTTGCCGGAATCGATCACCATGGTATTTGTGCATTTTGTGCTTATAGTGTAGTATATTTGTGCTTATATTTTTATATATTTGTGCATTTTTTACTTTTGTTGTAGTATTTTTGTGCTATATTGTAGTATATTTGTGTTGTGTGACAATCACTTGCATTATATTATTTGTAATGTCGTTGTTTCTCAGGAGTATAGTGGTGTTTTGAATTAGGTATAATATCGCAACTTAGGTTTCATCTTCACGATAGTAAAATAATTCATTCCCTTTGTTACCCGTCGAATACGTCCAGTTCGTTTCGACGTCATATTACCAACGCCAGGTCGTGACGTTGGGTCTCCACATCACGGAAGGTAACCGGTGAAACTATGAGGGTAATTAATTAAAATATTTTTTACCATTCAGTATAAATATGTTGCGCGTCCAGCCAGCGACAGCGGCAGTTTGTTTTTAATTTCATTACGAAACGGTATTTGTATTTTTGTTCATCACATAAATTTAAACAATATTTTTGAAAAAAAATTAATTGTCGTATTATTTGTTTATATTTTGATTAAAAAATTCATATTTTCTTCAATTATGATGACCTTTCATGTTTAAAGTTGGAAACAAGTTTGGTAGTTAAAAGTTGGTATTTCACTCACCAGGAAAAATTACGTACAAGCTTTCAAACTCTTCCCCCATAAGAAATATTGTAACCATTTAAAATATTTAAATATTTTAAATTTTTTTAAATATTATATTATTGACTTTTCATCAACTTATTCTATTGAATACAAAGTAAATTAACAAGGAATATTCCTTATTTATAAACTTAAATTGAAAGAGATAAAGAATAAATAATGTGATAACTTAATAATAAAGTTTATTAGCCTAACAGAATATCAATACTTGTTGATATTGTGATTTCGTTCGCTCACGTATTCTGTAATCTTGACTAAGTAAAATATTGATACAAATAATTAAAACCTATCAGAAAGTCACTTATCATTAACAATACCCGGTTTCAGAGCTGAAGTAAAACTGAATAAGTCTTAATTCAATAACCATTTTTAATCTTGTTATGTTTGTAAACCTGGTACTAGTAAAGATTTATTCAAAATAAAATACTATCAAACACTAAATTAACAAGTTTAAGCAAATTTCCTACTTAATATTAAATTTGAAATACGTTGTAAGTGTGAAAATTAAATATTACATTTTAATTATTGTACTTTTATAATTCAGGTAGAACATATTACGTTAAAGTAAACTGACAAAATTAGTTCATGTTTATAAGTTATGTGTTGCTAGGCTTGTGTTACACTAGTAGTATAAATACATATATTTACCACTTATTGTGCTAGTAGTTACTAAATAAACACTAACTACCGTATGTAGCCTACAGGTGACCTACCTGCGTGGCAGTGTGTGCTGCTGTACGCAGGGAAGCGGGCCTGCCACTACTAAATACTCACAGCTACCAATGCCGTGGCCTCCTGCACATTTCCACTGGGCTTTAACTAAATTTCCTGGCTTTCTCTAATTTTTCCACTGTATTTTAACATTTTCACTGGGCTTTAACTAAATTTCCTTGCTTTCTCTAACATTTCCACTGTGCTTAAACAACATTTCCTGGCTCTCTCTAACATTTCAACTGTGCTTAAACATCATTTCCTGGCTTTCTCTAATATTTCCTTTGGGTTTTAACAACATTTCCTGGCTTTCTTTAATATTTCCACTGTGCCTAAAGAACATTTTCACTGGGCCTTAACTAAATTTCCTGGATTTCTCTAACATTTCCACTGTTCTTAAACACATTTTCGTGCTTTCTCTAACATTTCAGCTGTGCTTTAACAACATTTCCACGGGGCTTTAACAACATTTCCTGGCTTTCTCCAATATCCACTTTAATTTAACAACATTTTCACTGGGCTTTAACCAAATTTCTTGGCTTTCTCTAACATTTCCACTGTTCTTAAAGAAAATTTCCTGGCTTTATATAACATTTCGACTGTGCTTAAACAAAATTTCCTGGCTTTCTCTAACATTTCAACTGTCTTAAACAACATATCCTGGCTTTCTTTAACATTTCCACTGTACTTTAACAACATTTCCACGGGGCTTTAACGACATTTCCTGGCGTTCTCCAACATTTCAACTGTGCTTAAACAACATTTCCTTGCTTTTTCTAATATTTTAACTTTTAACAACATTTTCACGGGGCTTTAACTAAATTTCATGGCTTTCTCTAACATTTTCCACTGTTCTTAAACACATTTCCGTGCTTTCTCTAACAATTCAACTGTGTTTTAACAACATTTCCACGGGGCTTTAACAACATTTCCTGGCTTTCTCTAATATTTCCACTGTACTTTAACAACATTTTCACTGGGCTTTAACTAAATTTCCTAGCTTTCTCTAACATTTCCACTGTGCTAAAACGTAATTTCCTGGCTTTCTCGAACATTTTCACGGGGCTTTAACTAAATTTCCTGGTTTTCTCTAACATTTCCACTGTTCTTAAACACATTTCCGTGCTTTCTCTAACAATTCAACTGTGTTTTAACATCATTTCCAAGGGGCTTTAACAACATTTCCTGGCTTTCTCTAATATTTCCACTGTACTTTAACAACATTTTCACTGGGCTTTAACTAAATTTCCTGACTTTCTCTAACATTTCCACTGTGCTTAAACAAAATTTCCTGGCTTTCTATAACATTTCGACTGTGCTTAAACAAAATTTCCTGGCTTTCTCCAACATTTCAACTGTGCTTAAACAACATTTCTTTGCTTTCTCTAATATTTTCACTCTAAACAACATTTCCACGGGGCTTTAACAACATTTCCTGGCTTTCTCTCACATTTCAACTGTGCTAAAACGAAATTTCCTGGCTTTCTCGAACATTTTCACTGGGCTTTAACTAAATGTCCTGGCTTTCTCTAAAATAAAAAAAAAAAAAAAAAAAAAAAAAAAACAGAACAAAGGACAATTAATATATTATTTAGACCTTGGTAAAATATTTGAACGGCTTAAAAGTAACATTTTAATAGTTAACTTGAGATTTTATCCTCAAGTGACCATTTGTTTTGTTCTTGTATCTGCATACAAAATCTAAATTTTTCTTTTTTGTAGTTAAAATATCTAATGCAGGGCAAATATGCAATCTTCCTGAAGTAACAACCTATCGACATTAAAAAAAAAAGATTATTTACAAATAAAAGTTCAGGGATGATACTCAACAAACATCAAGTTATGCGGTTTGATTATCGAAACAAAGCGCGGTGAATGTAGTTTGGTTACATAATGCAGCTGGGAAATTCGCTTCATTCATGACAATGCATTTGTGTGTTTCTTCTAACCACGATTATCTGTAAACGTTGTAACTCGTTGCATCGGTTGCACTAGAGCGGTTGTCGATTTTTACAATTTATATAACACACAGTGACCAGTTGGCTGATACTCCTCAACACAGCCGCCTACTCACCCTACTCTCACGGCTGTCCTACATAATAGTCACCGTCCTTCCGAGGGGCGACCCCAAATATTCCCATAATGGAGTAGAAAAAACAAAGTTAGCAATCGTGAAAATATGCATAATGTGGCTCATTACTAGGAATGTGGTATCTGCCATAGCTGGTAGATCACGAATTTGTTGCTCTTCCAGCTACCATTACAAATTTGTGGCAGTCCAGCTACCATATTTGTTGCTCGTTTAGAACTACCCATAGAGTACATACAGCGGTAAGGTGGTGCAATCGGTTTTCGGCGAGTTAATTATTTCACAATTTTGTACTCAAAATTAGTTTATGTACCTTCCCTTGAGGCAGGAAAAATATAATAAAAATTTGTTTAACCACTACATTAGAGCTTGTGGCCTTATGAAGTGATGAATTTAGCTGATTTTAAATCAGCGCTAAGACAAAACCGTTCGAAGTAAACATTTAATTTTGTATAACTACATTTTTTACACAAAACTGCAGGGATTGAGATGTTTTTCGTTATTTTTAAATGTGCAATTATTTATAATTTTAAAGGTAAAAAAGGGTATTTTTTTACCTTTACAATTATAAATAGTTTAACATTTTTTTAAATGAAAAACATCTTGATCCCTTCAGTTATATGTGAAAAACGTAGTTATAAAAAAATCAAATGTGTACTTCGAACGGTTTTGTCTAAAGGCTGATTTAAAATCAGCTAAATTCACCACTTCATACGGCCACAGATTCTAATTTAGTGGTTAAAGAACTTTTTTATATATATTTCCTGTCCCAAGGGAATGTATATTAACTAATTTTGATTATAATATTGGAAAATAACTAACTCACCGAAAACCGATTGCACCACCTTAAATATTTACTGTGGACGCAAATATGTATTTAAGCTTTTCTTTTTAAGTTAATAATGGTAGCTGACAACAAACCAAACGCTATATATAATACTGGGAGTCTTAATTGTGATGATTCTATACTGTCTTTGAATTGGGCTTCCTTCACGATGTTTATGTACATTATTACCATGAGTATGTGCATTCTCTGACACAAGGTGGCTTTTAATTTACTTTATATACAATTTAGGCCTAATTTGTTGCCTGTTAAATGTCTTTGGTTACTGAAAGACTTGTGTAAGAACGTATTATTAAGGATAAGGAGTTCACAATAAAATTGGATAGAAAACACTTTTCTGAATTGGATAGAAGTTACGTGTGAGCCCCATGTAATGGGGAATGAAAAGTGTGTAGCATGTGTGTAATTACAGTAACTATAATGTTAATGTTTATAATGTTAATATTTACACACTTATCTTATATCGGTATACAAATAACGGACGTTTTCCGTTAATTCACTACCACTACTTTTGTTATCGCAATTGAGGTTAGGTTAGGTCATGTTATGTTAGGTGGCTACTAAAGTTTACCACGAACTGGTAAATCCAATGATTGACTTACCGTCGAATGCCCTCTCCGTGTGCAAGTTCTTGGAAAGCGATAAGATAAGGCCTGCGATATCGAATTCCTATCGGATAAGGAATACCACAGTGGACGTTAAAATGATCGCGGAACTGTTTTTAAAGCAATAGAATATTTATCTCGTGGTAGTGAATTAACGGAAACAAAAATAAGTAGTGGTAGTGAATTAACGGAAAATATACAAAATAACTTATCCTTCAGACACTTAACGTGTTCACTACAAAGGTATAAACAAGAATTTCAACAATACATCAAGGCATTGTCAAAATATACATTTAGTGTTAATCAATATACTACAGATTTTGTTAACAAATTGATAGTCAACAGAAATAAGGCTATCATTAAAGATTTAAGTTTCCATAAACTCGTATTTCCTGAATAGTCTCTGAAGTTATTTTTTGTACAAATAGGGTCTGATTAACATGAATGAGATGTAAATATTCATGCGTGGAGTGTGACAGTTGAGGTCGGTCAACGGCCTTCCCCCATCGCGGATAGCAGCACAGCACTGCCTACTGTTGTTACGGTCCACACGGAGAACATCAGTAAACAGATTACCCCACGTATGGGATAGTGTAGCTTACTATGGTAGTAAACTATGTTCGCTTAGACCTGTCAAACATAATTTCCCATTAAATAAACCATCGGCCGTGCCTTAAACATTACTTTCGTATGAGGAGAGAAATACGTGATTGAACCATTACTTTCGTATGTGGTGTGAAGTCCGTGGTTTAACGATTACTCTCTTCCTACGGGGAGTGATATCCTTGGTTTAACTATATGGGGAGTGAAGTCCGTGGTTTAAACATTACTCTCCTCGTATGGGGAGTGAAGTTCGTGGTTTAAACATTACTCTCCTCGTATGGGGAGTGAAGTCCGTGGTTTAAACATTACTCTCCTCGTATGGGGAGTGAAGTCCGTGGTTTAAACATTACTCTCCTCGTATGGGGAGTGAAGTTCGTGGTTTAAACATTACTCTCCTCGTATGGGGAGTGAAGTTCGTGGTTTAAACATTACTCTCCTCGTATGGGGAGTGAAGTCCGTGGTTTAAACATTACTCTCCTCGTATGGGGAGTGGTCCGTGGTTTAAACATTACTCTCCTCGTATGGGGAGTGAAGTTCGTGGTTTAAACATTACTCTCCCCGAATGGGGAGTGAAGTCCGTGGTTTAAACATTACTCTCCTCGTATGGGGAGTGAAGTCCGTGGTTTAAACATTACTCTCCTCGTATGGGGAGTGAAGTCCGTGGTTTAAACATTACTCTCCTCGTATGGGGAGTGAAGTCCGTGGTTTAAACATTACTCTCCTCGTATGGGGAGTGAAGTCCGTGGTTTAAACATTACTCTCCTCGTATGGGGAGTGAAGTTCGTGGTTTAAACATTACTCTCCTCGAATGGGGAGTGAAGTTCGTGGTTTAAACATTACTCTCCTCGTATGGGGAGTGAAGTCCGTGGTTTAAACATTACTCTCCTCGTATGGGGAGTGAAGTCCGTGGTTTAAACATTACTCTCCTCGTATGGGGAGTGAAGTCCGTGGTTTAAACATTACTCTCCTCGTATGGGGAGTGAAGTCCGTGGTTTAAACATTATTCTCCTCGTATGGGAAGTGATGTCCTTGGTTTAAATATTACTCTCCTCGTATGGGGAGTTAGGTCGGTGGTTAGGTGTACATCGATAATGCACACATTTTCAATGTATATTGATTATGTAGTTCATCGGCCGTGGTTCATCCTGTGTTCTCTCTCGAGGCAAAGGAGCGTCAGTGTGGTCAATGGTGTTGTCACGGTCAATGTATTCGAAGTAAATGCTCCTACTTTATTTTGTTACATCATGAATGACCAAAACTCTTTAATTAGGCCTACTGCAACAACTCGAATGACTTAACTAACCAAACTTGTAGTCTGTTTAAACAAAAAGTAAATCTGATACTGTACAGTGTTTTACATAAAGTACGGGATCATCGACAACATTCGTTTACTATTGCCAACACTAGACTGACACTAGAATGATTTCATATTTTGCATTTCTTTTGTATTTCATATTGTGTATAATATTTTGTGTAATTGTGTTATGTTTGATCATTTTTTAAGAACTTTTGACTTTCAACAGTAATTTTTAGTATCTAGCATGTAGTATTAAGTCTTTTCTGATTTAGTATGGGTTAAGGGGAAAAATTTTTGTTTTAGATGTAGGCTAAGTTAGTTAGTACACTTGAAGACGGCAGGAGTTTGTTATACCTGTCGAAACGTTGTGGACAGGTATAAACACTCCATATAAGCATTGGAAATCTCCAAATATTATCTACATATCATGAACAATCCAATGCTAATAAGTAACTTTCAAACAACAGAATGACTTTACTTTGATTATTGGGAAATAAATCAGAGCAGGATGATTAAGTGATGATTAAATGATTAAGTGGTTTCCGTCAACTCTTGTTTTGCATTACTCTGCATCGAAGTAATGCATTACTGTGTTTCTTTGTGATAGGAAGATGATTAAAATAGTGAACCGATTAACTTTGAATAACGTACTTAAAAACTTTTTAGAAAATATAATTCTTTACATAGATTATCGGTAGGGTTGCCATACGCCCGTATGTTGTACGGACGGTTTGTATTTTACATTCAGTGTCCGTTCCGTACACAGAAAAAACCGGGAAGATGTCCGTATTTTTCGTTCGTAGATAATATTACTAACATATTTTAAATATTTTTTATTGTAAAACAGACAATCATGTATAACTTTGGGCAATCTTCAATACTATTTTGCTGAGCATCAAAATTAACGTTTTTGTCATGCTGTCAACGTGACATGTCATGCTGAATTTTTCGAAGCCATCATAAAGAATAGGTCTTTACTTTAAAAAGTAATCTCTTCAGAAAAATATGACTGATTTCCGCCTTCAGCCAGTACAACTAAAAAGTGTCTAAACATTGTCAACGAGATTTACGACAATTAAGTTCTGCCAACTTAACTTAAACTTAATGAACGACTTTTTTAAAGCAAAATCTAATGACTTTTGATACTGTTTTGCTCTGAAATCTTAAATTAAAATATATTTATAGCAATAATATTATATCACTCAGCCGTTAAAATGTTTTCCCAATTCTACAACCCAACTCGCATGTTATAAATTCATAAAAGGCAGTAACATTCATCACTCACTAACCCCCCCCCCTCCCCCGACCAGACTCCCATGTATATCTGCTGTCCGTATTTTACTATGAAAATGTATGGCAACCCTAATTATCGGTGACTTTTTCAGGCGATATTAGATCGCTGTATTGCTGGCAATATTATAGTGGCAGTAACAGTGGTAGCGATTACCGGGGACACGTGGAATTACTGTATACAGTAGAAGGCTATAATCAGAATTACATTGGAAAGGTTTGCTGAGGAAGTGGTATTTGAATAATACTTTGTTTTAGGAATGTTTTAAGTTATAGAGGCCGACAATTAATTAAAAAAAAAATGTTAAACACGCCCTTTTATAATTGTCTCCATTACTAATGTCGGCTAGGTCAACATGGGCATTTCGTCACAGTCGAATTATGCGGTCACTTCGATACACATTTGGAGCCAGGTCCCCGTGTTGGGTTGACAGTAGTAGCATCACTATTATAATTCTGATTGCCATCACTCTATCCAGATTTTGGACAGGCAATATTATAGATTTTACAGTAATTTTAGCGTGTTAATTATTTTAGTATTAAATTAACTCCGACGTGCTGTCTTAATTTTTTGATTCGTTGTATATGTCCAAGTTAACAATAAATGTAGTCGCCATTTCAAAGTACATTTTAAACCCTGGGACAGCGGCATGGAGCAATTGAAGCATTCTTCCATAGAATTCCCTCTAAGTACTAGCAAAACCGGGTTCATATGGGTTTCTTCATCCATGCTCCCAAAATTAAAATGTTTACTACAACTGTTAAATATACGATCCATAAATAATTGTTTGAAGTCTTCCAAACACGCGTTTTCACCGCAAAAATATTATCGTCGGCAGGCAGAAGAAAACAAGTCAAATATTTTTTAACGTCAAACATCGTCCGCATTTCTTCATCGGTTACTACTTCGTTGCAGTTGGTGCGCTCTTCGGCTTGGGCGTTTCCCTGTGCAACATTCTTTCCCATTTTCACCGCAATTATATACATATATATCTTTGTCGAACCCTCTTTAAAAGAATATAGTGACCTGCAATCTAATATATGTATTTACGGATCAAAGTCACACCCTGATAACCAATGCCAATTTACTTGTCGATGAGTTTTAATGTTTATTTCTCGATTATAATTATGTTAACACTACAGTAGAAATTATCACAATGAGAATCGATCCTGATAGATTGGAATTTCTAACTCATGTAGTAATAGGTCAATTTGGGGGGAGGGAGGTCGTCAGTGGAATCTGACAAATACATGTTTTACCCCAAAAGTGTCCTTTGTAACGAAGTATCCGTGTAATGAACTGTCCGGAAACCGTCAATATCTATTCTATATTTTTTCTTTTGTTTCAATAAACTTATAACTGACGAAGACAGGAGTTTATATTCAGTATAAACTCCAAAAAACAAACAAGAATTTGTAAATTTACAAAATTTAGCCCAGAAACTTGCAGTCGACGATTTTGAGACGACAGCGACCGTTATTTCAGTGGCAGTCGTCCATTCGCCGACGACATGAAATCATTCGGTATAATAATTTTTATAGTACTATTGTTGTTGATTTTAGATGAAATCATGATAACGATGGAAAGATAAACATTCAATATATCGATTTATAATGTTACATGTCTTTGGTTTACCCGATCATATGTTCGTTGTTTCGTTTTTGTCACAGCTAATTTCAATCAGCTGTTTACATTCTTTATTAGCCTCTTTCGGCAATAGGTGTTGTGTTTACCTCTAGGAGAAATAATGGTATGGTCCCATACATTTTTCAGTATGTAAACACAAACTTACATGCCATGTTAATACATACTTATACCATTAAAAATATTTATGGGTAATGATTTTAACATAATATGTTTACCATGTTATTGCCAGTAATTTTTCTGAAAAAAAAAACAATATATAACACTATGATATTTGATGAAACCTTTATTTTGAAAAATTATAAAATGTAATACCCTTACGCGAACTGCAAAAACAGGCAAAAAGTTATCTAGTTCCTGGGTTAATGTGACAAAGAAATGCTTTTCATTTTATGTTTGTAGTTTCCTCTCTAAAAACCACTCGTACCTAAAAAACCTACCCTACTATTTCACAGAGACGTTATGAAGTATGAATCAGTACGCCAAGCGGCAGATGTGTCACGTAGAAACACCAAGCGACATCCTATGGCCCTCATTACAATGGCATTAGCCTATTTAGATAAGGTCGCCTTGCCCCTGCATGCAGGCAGCGCCGCTCACCCTCCGTCGGCGAGTTGTCTGGCGGTCACGGCGCCACGTCAAGGTGCACCTCGAACCGGGAACTAGAATACACAAGGTTCGGATTATCGGATACCTCTGCATCTGTACGACCTCAGTACTATACTGTACACCAACAAATGTACGAAACCTCTGCACTGACCGGAGGGTTTGACGTTATCGCAAGATTCACGTCATCAAGCAACATCGAGCGTGGCTTTTCCTTGAATTGGTGACCGCTGGGAGATCCCGTCCTTACACGCAGCCCACCTGCTTGGCCCACTGGTGGTGGTTCGGAAGTCACCCTTAAGCCGTTGGTCCCTCACGTTAAGTGTTAGAGAAGGCTTCTTTGCCCTAACATCGCCTGGTAACCTTTAATTTTCACAATTCTCAGCCTTCCCGTCACCTAAAGAACGTGTTAGGGTGACTACTGGTCCTAGGCCGGTCAAGGCGCAACTAGGATCTGTCAACCCAACAGACCATACACCATACTGCACACATGCAGTTCTATGACCCCCATTGCACTGCACGTTCAGCTGTACAATCCATGCATCCTAACCAACATTGCTCAATTAAATTAAAATCTTTATTACAGTGACAAATTATATTCTATTTGTTTAATAGAAAATAGAATGTAATAATTAAAAAAAATATATTGTCAGTATATTTTTTAAAACATTTTTCAACCTTTTCCGTTGATTCACTACCAATAATTTTTACGTTACTTCACTACCACTACTTTTTTGTCGCAATTACGCTTAGGTTAGTTCAGGTTAGGTTGGGTGGCTACTAAAGTTGATCACAAACTGGTAAATCCAATGATTCACTTACCGCCGAATGTGCTCTCCGTGTGTAAGTTCTTGGAAAGCGATAAGATAAGGCCAGCGATATCGGATTCCTAGTGGATAAGGAATACCACAGTGGAAGTAAAAATTATCGGGGAACAGTTTTTAGAGCAATGGAATATTTATCAAGCGGTAGTGAATAAACGGAAACACAAAAGTAGTGGTAGTGAATTAACGGAAAAGATCCAAATTTTCTTTAGGACCTACTAAAATGTACTCATTCAGACATACAACGTGTTATATTAACTCCATTGTCATTCAGTTGTCTATTCCTCTCCATCTCCAGTCTCGGCAACAGTTTTCCAATTGGGCGGTCTCCCAGTTAAACGCCAAAAAATCGTCCTCACTGTTAAAAGCTTGTGACACTAAAGAGCGTTTAAGGCGAGTCAAACTCCTGAAGTGTCTTGTGTTTTTAATTGAATTGTGGATTTTGTTATTGAAATTGGCGCTTACTTGCTAACGCAAATGCTCGCAAATTGCTGTTCTGTGCTTTCCAGTACGGAACCTCTACCTGTCTCTGGTACCATAACTATGAACGTCTTTACCCCGAGTTGAACACATTTTTAGGTATATAATACATAGTTGTTTCCAGTACATAAAGGAGTTAAAACTTTTAATTTTATGAGAGCTAGTTTGCAAGCATCTATTCAATTAATTTGTATGATTATACGAATCGCTTGTTTTTTTAGGGTAAACTAAATACCCTCAAAAGTAGGTTGATTGCAGTAACAAACCATTCCTGTTGTATAATTGCCAGGAATGGTTTGGTTCATAAGGACCAATTAGTGGAGCTTTACAGTTAACCATACGACTTATCGTTAATAAGTTGGACATTTAAATTGTGGCACCACCTTAGAAGAAAATGTACCTATCAAATGTATTTTTGTTCGCTTATAAGATTTGTACAAATTTTTATAATACATGTACAATTCCTGAGTAGTTGTCAAATTGAAAATAGACGTCAGACATAATTAAAATGTTAACCTGAAAAATAAACATTCTACCAAATTGTAGCCTACAGTTAATATTTTATCTATTAGTTTTTAATTTATTGTTTTAATATTGTACTAATAAACAGTTTTTCAGACTCATATTTTTTCTCTAAAACGCTCTCTCATAACCTAAAAACTGTGAAATATTTGTGATTTTATAATTCAAGTATTGCACATATTGATACTTAGTACAAAAAACATTTACGAATAAAATGGTATGTTTTTACAAGAAATTTCTTTTTTATGTTACTTGCAAGGGCAATAAGTACACATTTGAAATATTAATAAATAATAACTTAATATTTATTATACTTTAAAAGACAATAAATACTTAAATAGAACATTTCAAACATAAAAAAATCATTTTGGTGATAGCATATAAGTTTATTATTTTTAGGAACGATTGACTCTAACTCTTATACATATTTGAAAATAAACTAAGTAAGTTATATATACTAACAATGAACTAAAATACAACTAATAATAAAATACAACTTTATATCGATATTTATCACTATACAAAATGGTTATACTACTTCTTATACTTTTTATACACTTACGTCTTGGTAATAAGGATGGTGTATAAATAGGTCTAATATATTTAGACTTAGTTTCGTATACTAACTAATGCCATATAAATACAGTAAGCCTTAATGATAAATATACTGCCCTAAAAATAATGTACAGTAATGTACATTTTTTGTAAATCTATAGTAAGAAGCGTTTTAATTTAATATTTTTATGAAAGTAAATAGACGTATTTTTTCATAGGTTTACGTTAACTTGAGCTGAATAATACAGTTTTGGTATTTCTTAAGCGACCTAAAAAAAAGTACAAATTCTGGTTTCTATTTAGCCGAGGCAGATTTTACTGTGTTTTGGTCAGTTAGGTTTCGACGACTTTGCTTGTTTTCCCATGCACCATCTGTATGAGTTCTTCTACATTTCGTTTTGTCCGTTGATGAATTTCTCTCAAAGTGTGAAGGCTGTCTCCATGCTCGTAACCCACCGAGCTCAGAGTCTCGTCGAGGTTGTGAATAGTTTCTTCCTGCACAGCTCCAAAGATCTCATCTAAATTGTAACTAGTAGCGTCTCCCATCGAGCCATGGTCTCGGACCATTCCGAGAGTGTCATCTTGTTCCACTCTGAAGATCTCTGCTAGTTTCGCCGTCGCCGAGTCTGTCACTTGAGACCTTCCGACGAACTTGTCTCCAGCGTCACCCAGGACCGTTGTTTGTACCGTCGTGGTCCTGTACTTGTCCCAGTAGTCCTTTATGATGTCCGAGGCCTTCTCCGCGATCATCATGATGCCGGCGTTGGTGTTTCCGCTGACTATGGTGGGCATTATGGAGCCGTCGACCACACGGAGGTTCGGCACTCCGTACACTCTCAGCTCGGGGTCCACCACTGCCTCCGGGTCTGTTTTCGGTCCCATCTTACAGGTTCCCACTGGATGATATATGGTCATAGTGTACCATCGGACCTAAAGCATTTGTACAACTTTGTAATTTAGTTAGGATTGTAAATGGAAACATATTATACATCTTTTAAAATATGTTAAATGTAAATACTTAAATATAAATTTACAGGGAAAATTTTATGTTTGGTTAAATTAATTTTTAAACGTGAGAATAAGCTAACATCCCAAGCTGATATTTGAAAACTAAGAAAAATCTAAGTTAGTCAACTGTGAGATCTTACTAGACGCGAGTCTAAGTAAGCTAGCGAGAAACTTACTTTTTCCCGGAGCTGTGTCCTAAACCAAACGCAGGTAATTTAATATTTTCAAATTTTTATGTAACTATGCAAAACAAGTGAATGACACACAACATAGATTTATAACAATTTAAGAAAAAAATTACAAATACAATGGCGGTCAACTTTGTTAAATCAAGTTTATCATCCTTAGACTAGAGGGATTCACAAGTCCTGAGACCAGAGAAATTATTAAGGGAATAACTTGTGAATCCTTCTGGTCTGAGGAGATTAACTGGTTTACCGAAATCGATCACTATAATATTCTGTAATTTTTGAACTTATATTTTAATAAATTGTTGTTGTGTAACGTTCACTTTTTTTGTATTTCTACCAACACATGATATGCTAATTAAGAAACAATGTAATTATGTTAATATTGCACAAAGTTGTATAATGCAATCTTGCCAATGTATTTTTGGATTCAGTTTTCGAAGGTTTCGTTACCACGTTTAGTTTCGTTTATTATTTTTTACATGTAAGGACTGGTATTTTTTATGTGTGTAGAGTGGATGAGACGACCCGTGTCGAGGTTTATTTACTAGATTCCAAATGTCACTCTAATCAAAAGGACTAATGAGTAGACTTAGAATTAGTTTGACTCTATGACAACTTTAAACTTGCCGTTGACAGAACGTTATAGAGGTGACGTACCTGGCATTCCCAGTACTCGTCCGAGAGGAACTCGAGATGGGCGCAGCCCGGGATGGTGATGTTGTGCAGATGGGTGTTGAGCGGCTGGAACGCCTTGGTCTGGCTCAGCCTGTGGCCGATACGAGCTCCCTCTATCTACAAAACAAGGATCAACTCATAACTTAATATGTGATTACGATGGGTTCAACAGGTTAAACATATTTCTTCACCCAAGATGGGCTCTCAGTAAAAGTTTGTCAGTTGGTACTTTGACTACGTAATCCCTAACCTAATAGACATTTAAATGTACGTAACTACATTACATGGCCTACTGTAGGATTGGTACCCTACCACCCACCTATACAAGTACAGCGATGATGACCACCGTACGTATATGGGTGGCGCGTGGATGAATACACTGTACAGTACTGTATGAGTGGGAGGGTATGTCATTAACTCTGTACTCGTACGTGTGAGTGGATGGGTGGGTGGGTGGGTGGTCAATTCCCCCATCCATATATTTTTGGATGGGGGTTATATGATTCTGAATAGGTTATATGTGGGTGCGTGGGTTTGCAGTCATTAATAGGAAATTTACGTGAATTATTATTATTATATTTATACAGTCCTGTAGGCCCATGTGAACTGGCGAGTGAAGTTGAAAAAAATTAATTAACTAAAAAAATTATTATTTATTTTCTACACACATGTTTTAGGCACCTTTCAGGCACAACTTCTCTTCTTATCGTCAATATGTAAGCCTACTGTAATATGCAACCTGTGTTTTATGTGGTAAATGAGTTTTCCAACTGACCAATATTGAATTATTATATTATTTTCCTCTTCCAACATTTATAAAATAAACCGAAAACTGGGTTTGAAAATCAAAGTAGTTTATTTAAATAATTTATAAAGACTTTGTCGAAAATTTAAACAAATTACATACTATATTCCAGTGGGTTACAAAATCTAAATAAGTGTAAAACATTATTCTTGGCATATCTAAAATGATTTTTTGTAATCTTTAAGGTGAAGAATTAAATAAATTGAGTTATATTTGTGTGTTATTTTGTTAATTAAATTAGTTAGTTTCTTAAGTGAATTAGTTAAATTGAGTTAGATTATTTGTGAGTTTCCTCGTCACAGACATTATTGCAAAAAATGTCCCCACACTTACGAGGGTCCGGACGTCGTGGGGGTCTGCCAGGTAATTGGGATATATGAGAGGGTGGCTGTACGGATTGCTGTCCTTAAGGAGTATCTTTCCTTTGCTCTTGGGTCGCAGAAGCAGGGGCACTATAGTAAACGCGTCTTTGTACAAGATAGGCTCGTACACAGTGGAGTAGAGGTCGTCCTCCATTCCAGTGTTACGTCGGTTGAACAGTCCCCCATCCGTGTTGTCGGCAGCCGATGCGAAGAACAGCTGAATGTCAGGCCAGCCAGGCCCGTCTTGGTTCACCCTGGAGGGATAAAAAATTCAGTCACATCATCGTGGCTTACACTGTTGAAGTGGTTTTAGCAACCGATCTAAAATGATTAAAAAATATATATATATAAATCCTGGGACCTTTTCTGTTAATTCACTCACGGATAGGTTAGGTCAGGTCAGGTTAGGTTAGGTTAGGTTAGGTGGATATTAAATTTGATCACAAACTGGTAAATCCAATGATTGACTTACCGCCGAATGCGCTCTCCGATTAAGTTCTTGGAAAACGATAAGATAAGGCCAGCGATATCAGATTCCTAGCAAATAAGGAATACCACAGTGGAAGTAAAAATGATTGGGGAACAGTTTTTAGAACAATAGAATATTTATCAAGTGGTAGTGAATTAACGGAAACAAAAAGAAAGTAGTGGTAGTGAATTAACGAAAAAGATTCAAATCCTGTTTTGTACATCCGTTGTAGTGCTTAAGATGTACTGACAAACACATAAATTCTGATGTTCAATTTCAATAAAACAATATTTGCTTCTTTTATATGTTCGACTTTCATTTTTTTAATTTTTATTATTTTGTTGTTAGGTTAATGCCTAAAGGAGTATTGGATTGTGAAGCCGAAAGTAAAGGAGCACGTGATCCTCGTCAGAATATTCTACATTATCTTTCATTAACAAAGCCATTATTAGTTATTATCTATACCTATACCCTGAGCATTACTTACCAGCATCACTCATTATCTAGAGTAGATGTATAATTATTTTATAGATTATATCATTAGCAAGATGATATTCTGTAAGATCAGTTGCTTCATTTCTAGTTTCTCTATTTAGTTGTAAAGAGAGAAAGAGAGATCTACTTTCATTTACTCCACATATTAACTGGATTCCCGATCTGGCGAGGGGTCTTCCCCGCATATGGTAAAGATTATCTACCAAGTCTAGAACTAAACTAAACTTAAAACCAAACCTTTATTACCTTTGATATTGGTCACGTGGTGACCTACAAGAAAATTATGTGCATTATCTCTTTGATTATCACTACTCGCCGTCTGGTTTGAAGGTTAGGTTATGTTAAATTATACACTCCCACCATGGGTTGTTAGGTTAGGTTAGGATGAAATAGATATAAAATGTTTAAGATCGTCTTATTTTACCAGGCAAAGTTAGGGCTAAGAACCCCTCTCTAAGACTTAACCTGGTTACCAACAGGCTAAGAGTGCCTTCCGAACCACCACCAGTGACCGGGCAGGCGGGCTGCATGCAAGGACGGAATCGCTCAGACGGTCACCCATCCAAGGGACAGCCACGCTCGATGTTGCTGAGTCCGTTATCTTGCGGTAACGTTGGAACCCTCCAGTCAAAGCCACTGGCCCCTGATATAGTTAGATATCAGTTGACGTGTTACTGATAGATGTGTACTTCGTTTGACAATTAGTTATTTGCTAAACAAATGCGAGGACATTCTTAAAAAGACTGTAGAATTTTGGCACGACAATCAAAGTGTGGACGGATTGTTAAGTTCAAGTTATCTACAGAGAGTCATTGATTTACAGATCAGCCTGATCAAATGAAAATCTACAGGTTGATATGGGTTTCAATATACAGAACTTATGGTTGGTCGAATGATAAGCGTCAAATTCCTTGTTCCAAGATTAAATATGATTAGCTTTGATCATTATAACAGAAGCCACTTCGTCAACCTCTACATGAGATGGTGATTTTCATTATTTCTCTTAACGAAGATTGATCAATAACCGGTATTGAGTCGAATCCATGTGGACTGTAGTTATAAGACTTGTAACTTATTTAAAAGGAAGCTGTGGGAGAAGGTAGTTATGAAAATCATTCGGGGAGGTTTTTTTTAATTGGAAACTGTCAAGTTACTGATTTTCAATATTTTTTAATAAAAGTCCTATGATTAGACTTGCTTTGTTGTAATACCTACTTGGTGCTGACAAAGGCCATGCCCTCGGCGAAGGGCAGTCCGTACAAGGGTCCTGTGCCGTTCCGGAACTGCCTTAAGGTGTTGAGGGTCATCAGACGGGGCAGAACACAGCCGTACCCCAGAGGTTTGGACTCCTCGGGCGAGTCAAACAAGTAAGTCGCCCCACCCATGGCAATGTGGTCCTGCATGTTGGAGCCCACGCCCTTCAGATCCACCAGGGGCTTGATCTTCTTCTCCAGCATATGCTTGGCAGGCCCTATTCCTGACAACATCAGCAACTGCAACAGGTCATTTTTGTAAAGGACAATATTGAAATAATATTTGAACAACTAATTTTTAGAAGTACCTACTTCTTTTAGAGATACATTTTCAAAAGGATTAGGTATAACTAATCTGCCAACTCAATGCACTAACTCAGTTATTATGAACTTCAAGAACGGATACAACAGTCAACAGAGACCACGTGACAGAGAGAAGTGCGGTGATGGTGGAATGTTTGACTTTAGCTTGTCGTGTCCGGTACTGTGACAATGTCTTAAAAGGAATGGCAGAAGCCAGTCCTTTGATCCTGTTTTGAGGGGCTAAAGTAAATGAGAGAGCATTAGACCTGTATGGTAGCACTTGTTTTACGTTAGCAAAATGCCAGAACTACTAGTTATGTATAACATTCCTGCCTCATAAAACTTCCTTGGACTCGTATAATATTTTATTTATTTGATAAACAGTGACAGGTACATAACCATTCCAAGAGAATTGTCAGGTATTTATCATATCCCACTTTTGGCAGTGATGAACAATAACTGCGAATGACGGGTTCATTGCCTGGACACTGCTTGATTTAAATCCCCTACGAAAAGTCAGGCCCAGACGTCTTGAATCGAAAATGAGGTCAGGTGGAAGGTCGTCACAAATATTTTTGGAAGGTGAACAATTAGCAAGGTTCAAACAGTGCTATCGTTCCCGAAATATCATAAGTGGTATGGACAACAAGACTGGAGACGGCACCATAATCCGTATGGCTGAAAGGCAAGAACTAGGTCAGCGAACATCTAGCGTTTAGTTGATAACATATATAAATGACAAGTTATTAATACCAATAGCATCCTTACATGAGGAGAGCTGATGGCGCCAGCGGCCAGGATCACCTCTCGCTTGGCTTTAGTCTTCAGGACGCCCCGGCCCTGTTTGTTGATCACCACCCCCGTGGCAATCAGGTCCTCCCCGTTTTCCTCAATGATGATCTTCTCGGCGTGCGAGTTCAGCGAGATGTGCAGGTTTTTCCGCTTCATGACGGGCCGTAAGAACGCCTTGGCCGTGCTGCACCGAAGGCCGTTCTTCAGCGTGCCATGAGACTTTGTGAACCCCAACTGCTGCGGCCCGTTCACGTCCACAACCGGGTAACCAAGCTCTTGGCCGGCCTGCAGGAACACATCTGTAATCTTGGAATAGAATCTGTAATTTTCAATGGTCATGTAGCCGTTAACTCCATGGAATGGCGAGTTCAACAATTCTGGAATCCGGATGTCTTCAGACTTCTTAAAATAAGGAAGTACTTCTGCATAGCTCCAGCCTGAAATTGAAATGTGGTATTTTAAAGGTTACATTAATTTATAGACCATCACAAATTGTCAATAAAAATATTCCAGTAATATTGTATTCCAGTAAAATAACTGTATGTATTGACTGCAGAAACAAGATCGCTGTTTCCGCTCATATGGGCCCCGTGAAGCTGGGTTTCCTGTCTTATGAAATTAGTTATTGTTCTGTTTTCATAGGTAGCGCCAGCCGTCTCCCTCTTTCTCTCTTTGTTCATCTCTCTCTTTGTCTCTCTCCAGCACATACTGAAGTGACTAATAGCTTGGCTAATAGTACGACAAATGGTCGTCCTAGCGCTTATTTGAAACCATTTTCCGTTAGATAGCAATACATGTGAGAGAGTAGAGCAAATGCTTGCTTTGGTCTGTCTGTTCGTTTCTATAGTGGTACTGAACCACCCGCCCTTCCATCCATTGACCCACCTGCCCACCCATTTAGCATTCACGTAGTTAGACCTTTAGCGTGTTGATACCTTTAGATTTTTGTTAATATCGAATAAACTAGATTTATTTTACTACATACAAATACTTTTATTTTATTCATAAGTAATTTATCTCACGAAAATCTCAATCAGTACAATCGTACATTTTAAACTTACGTGTCTTAGGATAAATGTCACAAAAATCGCAAAAACTTCAATTTCTCGCCTAATATCACGTGTTGGCTATATTACGATTGAAAATACAATGTTTGTTATACGATAATGATATTGGTAATTCAAAGTAGTGCCATACCTGGATTACCGAGCTTTACCCAGCGGTCGAAGTCTCTGGAGTTGCCACGTACGTAGAGCATGGCGTTGAGCACGCTGGAGCCACCGATCACTTTGCCCCTTGGCCAGTGACTCCTCTTGTCCTTCATCCCCAGGCAGGATGAGTTGCTAGGCTCCGCCTTGTACTGCCAGTCGATGGGCGACAGTTGTAATGCTGGGTAGGCGAAGGGCAGATCGCTCAGGACCAACTCCTCGCCGCCCGCTTCCACCAACAACACCTGCCGGCCATACTTATTGCTCAGGCCTTAGACAAATAGTTTACATTTTATACAACCTACTGTCTTACACTCTATGACATTTCCTGCTTAGTATCGCGTTCTCATTAACAGATATCTAAAAAAAATGTAACAGATTTAAATATGTAATTGGTCTTGAGATAACCTCAATTGTTAAAAATATTGCAATATAATAGAGCAAAAGCTTCTATTCAAATACAATATATCTTGTACATAGATTTTATTTAGAAACAGATAGACAAAATAAATACTTGAACGAATCCTGATTCATCTGTTCCTCTCTACCCCCCCCCCCCCCAAATGTAATAACGAACCTTAAAACATAAGAAAAAGACTTAATCTAAACACACATGGCGATGTCAGAGAATTCGTACAGTAAGAAGTGCGTAATTATTATGCCTTGCATTTTAGGTTGAGTCTCTTCTACGTTAAAGATTTGATTTTACCCTCTAGGATGGTAAAGGTCGCAGATTTGGAATCGTAAACGATCTTCGTATTCGCATTAACGATGACAAATGTTAGCAATGATATTACAATACTTGCAAATCCTCAAAATTAACTAAACCAAGAATCGCACAAGACTGACCAAAATGTGTGCAGTTGTTATGCTATGCAGTTACAACAATATTCAAGCTTGCAACTAACCATCATATGATATTATTGAAGTTTTTCTTTGTTCAAACATTTTAAATCCAATGCTTATCCTCTTGTCTACAAAATTACTTATAAGTTATGGAATTAGGAGATATTTTTCAATTTTTGCGTGGAAAAACATTTAAAGACCTTATAATTTGGTGACTGAGTGGAGACTGTACACAGAGAAAAAAGAAACAGAAGTCGCATTCAATAATGCGCAAAATGAGTTTCGAGTAGATTTTTCTCCAGATTGCCATGCACATAGCAGGGCCAGCACCTTTTATATCCCTCCCTTATTCCCCCAAAATCCTCAAGGATAAAGGAAGTAATGTTCAATACATATGTATAAAGATATACATAAGTTGTAATCTATTTATAACTGCTACTGAGGTGTTCACTGCGGCCATAAAAAGCGACCTCTGTTTCTTTTTCTCTGTGCCTTTGCTTAAGGAGATCAAATTCTTCGTGAAATGTTATTGTACTCCAAAATATTTATATTTTTTAATAATAAATTGTAAACTTCTCCAAGTGATTCCTTAATTTAATGGTCGATTGTATTAACACATATGTATGTAAAATCAACACATAAAATATTGGAGTTTGTGCCAAAGAAAACAATATTTCTTCAGTTTTGTTGATCAAGGTATAATTTAAATCTGAATGAAATTTTCGTAATTAAAATTACTGAACAATTAGCAACTATAGTTATTTTAGTTTGAATTTTAACAGTGCCCAAAATTTTGAGAAAAGGTATCTCTTAATAATTTATTATGTGATAGTGACATTAAAACTAAAAAATATCTCAATTTTTAACTAGTTATCTCTAGAGTTCTGTA
Source organism: Stictocephala bisonia (assembly GCA_035578905.1). Lineage (NCBI taxonomy): Eukaryota > Metazoa > Arthropoda > Insecta > Hemiptera > Membracidae > Stictocephala > Stictocephala bisonia. The sequence goes on along the minus strand of JAQJVL010000012.1, from coordinate 4,387,595 downwards.
GTAGACTTGTAAAAAATCACGATTTATACGAATTTCAACCTCTTAACAAACTATCCCGTTCATTTCGATGTAAAATTAAAGCTTTACCTAAATTTAACAAAACTTATTCATATAATGATAATGAAAATAATGATTTTTATTTCCATTCATTTTTACAAATATAAAAAAACAATAATACGGCTCGGAAAAAACTGACCACACTTACAAGTATTTGTGGCCAGTACAAAATTATTTACAAAATACTAAAAAAAACACAAAATATAACTTAATAAAAACATTATAAACATGGAATATTCAACCTTCGCACAATTTTTAAACTCAACATAAAAAAAAACTTAACAAAAACCGCTAAATCTAAGAATGTTACTCCAGCGAGTGAAGTGGCCGTAAAATTTTTTATACTCACGAAAAAAACGACCAACAATAGCCTATTGATCAATACGAAGTGAATACGTGCCGGGCGTTTATTTCGACAAACTGGATTTCAGTGTACGTTTTTAATATTGTTGAAACTACTTTTGGTGGGGAATAACGAAACGCAGGTGACAAATGTAGGTGTTATTTCGCCATCTCCCAACACGTAACCCCTCCCTAGCGGGGCATGATTTCATTGTAAAGGTACGTTTACATTGAGATACATATATTTATTTATTTTATTTATTTATTTACGGTATAAACCATTTTACAAAAGTGTCAAAGAATATATAACAGCTCAAGACAAATTAAAGATGAATTCATCATTACAATACGTTAAAGGCTGTATCATGCTAATAAATATAAATTAGGATAATTTATCACATATTGTGTGTGTGTGTGTGTGTGTGTGTGTGTGTGTGTGTGTGTGTGTGTGTGTGTGTGTGTGTGTGTGTGTGTGTGTGTGTGTGTGTGTGTGTGTGTGTGTGTGTGTGTGTGTGTGTGTGTGTGTGTGTGTGTGTGTGTGTGTGTGTGTGTGTGTGTGTGTGTGTGTGTGTGTGTGTGTGTGTGTGTGTGTATATATATATATATATATATATATATATATATATATAAAAAAGAAAAACTAGTACAATAAGTATCAAGCAGGAATATGACAAGCAGTGAACACAACTTAACCAGAATAATATTAGAGTATAAGTGACGCAAAAGAAAACGATATTATGTAAAGCTAAACATGACAAAGGTACATAATTTGACTTAACTAATTAACAAATTTCCCTTACTATACGCTTAATCCTAGCCTCACTAGTAGCAAAAAAATCTACATGCGGTGATAAAACATTGCCAAGCAGCTGGATGCGAGGGATGGTGGAAAACTGTGCATAGCTTGTTGAGAACTGTCTCCGCACGAACAAGTCCTTTGATCTTGTAGCAGATGGTAGGCGAAATGAAATCCTTTCCAGCAAGTCGGGACAGTCAACCAAGCCATTCACAAGTTTAAAGAGGAAGACCACATCCTGGACATTTATCCTCGTCTGAAGACTGTGCAGATCCAGCATCTCCGCAACACTTCCAAGAGGTACCTCCAGGTAACGATATCCAAGTCGGAAGCCCACCAGTCTGACAAACTTATTTTGAATCCTCTGAAGGCGGTCACGAAGCGTCAATTGATGTGGAGTCCACACAACAGCACAATACTCCAACAGTGGCCTCACATTGCAGCAGTAGAGAGTTCTTAAAGTCTGCAGCTTAGAAAGATCCTTGGAGGTACGTGCAAGAAGTCTCAATGCTCTACCAGCCTGCAGGCAGATATTTTCGACATGCGCTTCAGCACTCAGGGAAGCCATGAAGGTTACACCAAGATCCTTGACATTTGCAGGCCTGGCGAAAACATAGTTGTCCAAGTTATATTCATAGCATAGTGGGTTATTATTCCTGCAGAAGGTGAAGGCAAGACTTTTTTTCAAATTAAGGTTCATGCGGTTTTCAACACACCACCTTTGTATGGCACAAAGATCTTCCTGGAGAACTAAACAGTCCTGCAGTGAACGTATGGCATTGTAGACTTTGAGATCGTCTGCAAAAAGGAGACAGTTGGATCAGATGAATTGCACAATGTCGTTGACAAAAACATTGAACAACAGAGGCCCAAGGATAGACCCTTGTGGTACTCCTGATGTTCCAATGAAGACTCGTGAGGTAGTAGAGGCAAATTTCACTGACAGCTGTCGGTCTCTCAGATAACTAGAGAGCCAACAATGTAGAGTTCCAGTGACACCATAGGCATACAGCTTGTCCAAGAGCCGCAGGGGACATACCCTGTCAAATGCTTTTGAAAAGTCTAAGTATAAAGCATCAACCTGCTCAACCTTCTCAAATGCCTCTATAATATGACTTTGAAACATGATCAGGTTTGTAGAGGTAGACCTTCCAAACAAAAATCCATGTTGGTGGGGAGTTATCTGCCTCAAAAGAAGAGGGCCCACTTTCTTCAGGACCAACCTCTCAAATACCTTAGCCATGCTTGGTTGTATGGCAATGGGCCTGAAGTTAGTTACATCATTGTAAGCTCCAGACTTATGTACAGGAACAATAAAACTTCTCTTCAGCACATCCGGATATACCCCCGCCTCAAGAGACCTGTTGAAGAGTACAGTCAGGTGACCAGCCAGTACAGGGCAGCAAAACTTTAAGACTGCAGGAGGAATCAGGTCAGGACCGCTGCCTTTAGTTTCATCCACACTAGAGAGGGCACTAACCACATCTTGGATGGTGACTGAGCAAGAAGACAAAGACTCGAAATCGTTGAAATTATACTCTCTTTGCCTGTAATTAGCATCTCTTGGAATGAATACTGATGAGAAATAAGTGGCAAAATATTCACACATTTCCGATGGATCAGCTGTGACTTTCCCATCATATTTCATTGTAGACGGATGGGCCCAGTTCTTTTGGTATTGTTAATGTAACTCCAAAAGATTTTTGGGTTGCTGGGAAGCACATTCTGCACATGCTCTTGATACGATCTCAGGCACTCTCTTATCAAGGTAATCTATCTCTTATCGGATAATCTGCAAGGTTATCGGATAACCTTGCAGATTATCCGGATATGGTCCAACTTATTATAATCGTGCACACGCAAGGTTTCTTTATATTTCTTATGCAGAATCTTTTTCTGAATAACTAAGTCCTTCATTTCACGATTAAACCAGCAGGGGAATTTGTAAAAGCCAATACGGTTTAGAGGAGTGTTAGCCAAGACAGCAGCTTTCACCCTCTCGGTAAATAAAGAGAACGCTTCATTGACATCGCCTTTATGTGCTTCCAGGTATGGAAAAGACTGAATGGCAGAGAAAATGCGCTCCAGATTGCATCTCCTAAAATCAGGGATGTAAATAGGTTTAGAAATATCAAGAGCGGGAACTGAGAATATTACGTTCAAAGCTGGATGATGGGGATCTACATTCAATAAGGGATCCAAATCCCGTTGTACATGTGTATCAGGAAGTGAAGAAAATACGAGGTCCAGAAGAGTGTCATTTACATTACGCACATGATTTATTTGTTCACAGTTGAGAAACATTGATAATTCACGAAGACAACGTGATGAAGGCGACAAGAGAGAATGGTCAGTGTCGCCCCACTCGACACCAGGAAGATTAAAATTTCCAATCAAGAGTGTATGCGCATTCATGTCAGTCAAAGCAGATGCTACTTCAACAGTGTCACAATAAGCTTGATATATTTATTGTGTAGGTAGTATAAGAATCAACTTTTACTATAAGATAGGTAGTAGTAGTCAGTAGATAGGGCTGTTATCTTGGACCAATAGACAGAGCATTAAAAAGTATGAAGGTCTAGGTTAGGTTTATATAGCTATACGTTATAGCACATTTCATGGTGTGATTGTACCAGTTAACCGCTAAAGACATATCAACCCACCCGCCCACTCATACACGTACAGATGTATTGACCCACCCGCCCACCCATACACGTACAATGGTATTGAATCAATAACTGTGCATGTGTAGGGGAGGGCTGGTTGGTCAATACAACTATACATGTAGGGGAAAGCAGGTGGGTCATACAACTATACATGTAGGGGAGGGCGGGTGGGTCAATAACTGTGCATGCGTAGGGGAGGGCTGGTGGGTCAATACAACTATACATGTAGGGGAAAGCAGGTGGGTCAATACAACTATACATGTAGGGGAGGGCTGGTGGGTCAATAACTGTGCATGTGTAGGGGAGGGCTGGTGGGTCAATACAACTATACATGTAGGGGAGGGCGGGTGGGTATCGTACTAGTTGTTACTGTACATAATCGTACTAGGTTACAGCTGATTTATTTTATGTGTAGTTAGTCTTCAAAGTACTTATAGAACATAAATGCTACTTTTCCAGTTCAAAAATTGTAGACCTAACTTTTATGCAACTACATGAATTTTGAACTCTCGCTGATGACAATATGTATAATCTTTCTTCCTATTGTAAGTGGTTGAGAAGGAGGGATGTATACACCACTAATCAAGACTTTAAAGCCGTGTCCAAGTGATATCAGAGCGAACAAACTTTCAATTGAGTTTGAGGGTACAATGACTTCAGTAGCATGCAATTTCTTGTCAACAGCCATAATTACACCTCCTCCACTCTCTTTATGACTTTTCCACAGAACGATCCTTCCGAAAGATAGTGTGATTCAGAAGACCAAGCTCAGCATCAGTAATTTCAGGAATCAAATTTGTTTCAGTAAGCACTACTATATGATGCACAGTTTGTGAGAGGGAAAGTTTCAGATCATTAAGTTTGGATCTCAGTCCATTGACGTTTTGATAGTAGATGCTGATACTAGATCTTCTGTCAGTAATTAGTTTTTTTTAGTGGATTTTACAATTTTTGGCATACTATTTACATATTTAATAGTCAAGTCAGATTCTCCAGCTTTGATTCGATCATCCAGAGTCTTTCTCAGATCATTTAAATACTGCCTTTCCCTCAAGGTTCTATCACGAGCAATCGAAATCTCTGACAAACTACTGTCAGCCTCCACAAGGTCTTCAGAAGAAAAGCGCCTGAGAAGTTTAAGAGCAGATCCCTCATCAGGGAAGACAAGCTTGATTGGACGGTTATTTTTCCCAGTTTTGCCCAATCTGAAAAGGGAAGTTCCCTCAGGGAGATTCAGTTCTAAAATGTTGTAAATTTTGGATATCACACTTTTGTCATGATTTTTCCTATCTTCAGGTCGCTTGCTGATGGATTCAGAAATTCCATAAATAATGACATTTCGGAGTCTACGAGTCCGATCGCTCACCTCAGCAAAAATATTTTCATCATTATTTGTAACAGACTGAAGCTCCTTGAGTTCTTTTATTTCAGATTCGATTTTAGCTATATCTTCTTCAGCAGCAGTAAGGCGGGGTTCTAAGTCAGTAAGTTTAGCAGTTAAAGAGTCTACTTTTATCGCTCAGGGTCGAGATGCCAGCAGTTACTGCTTTAAATTCATCTTTAGTGGCTAAATTAATGAATTGGTTGATCAGTACAGAGACTTTATTGGATAACTCAGAAATGGGATCTTCTACTTTGCAATCAGCTCGATTGCAACACCACTTCAAAGTGTTATCAGCAGCCAGTTTACCATATTCAGCCTTAGAAATTTTGACACACTCTCGATGAAACCAGCGACTACATTTATCCTCGCAACATATTCCATCTTCACTATCTAAGACTATTGGGATTTGTATGAACGTACAAGTCCTCATAAAAATGTCAAAAAGTTGAGAAAAATGTACATGAATTTACAATGCATCACACAAAACAAGTATTTACTATCGTGTGTTTACGGCAAGTTTAAGGAATTATTTAATTTTATATTAAATGTTTTTGTGCATTGCCATTCCCACATTTCACTTTCTCCAATATTATTTTGTTCTTTCGGATGTGGCCTTTCTTTCTTCCAAGAGTTTTCGGACCTTTACCGTCAACTCACTACCGTTTACGTTACTTCACAACCACTACTTTTTAATCGGAATTAGGTTTATATTAGGTCAGGTCATCTTAGGTTAGTTTAGGTGTCTTCTAAAGTTGATCACAAACTGATAAATCCAATGATTGACTTACCGCCGAATGCGCTCTCCGTGTGTAAGTTCTTGGAAAGCGATAAGATAAGGCTAGCGATATCGGATTCCAAGCGGATAAGGAATCCGCTAACAGTGGACGTAAAAAACGAATTAGGAACAGTTTTTAGAGCATTAGAATATTTATCAAGTGGTAGTAAATTAACGGAAAAATCCCAATTTTCTTACAGTCTTGAGGTTAGGTTTTTCTTGAATATTCAAATTTGGGTCCTTTAGCTTTTTTCTTAGGTTATTTTCCTCCCTAACAATTATTTTAGTAATATTCATGTTATTAACTTATTTATTCATTTAATTAATGCAATATGTCAGATGAATAGAAGTTTTTTTTTATTGCCGTTGAAATGTAACCTGTCAATATTAGTATCTGGTGGCAAAGAGGGATGTCATGGCTTACCCTAAATGCCATCCCTTAGTTCCCGAGTGATCTGCCGGCGTAACTCATGGTCCTATTTGAGCGAGGGTGGTGTCATTATCTTTCTCCAACCTAGAGGAACAATTGACCCAAATTTTATCACCATCGATACATTCTATAATAAGTTATTGGAGCAAAAGTAAAAAGGTTTTTACTGGAAATTTAATATCGGCACAAAAGTACCATGAACCAATATATCGAACTGATAAAACTACGAAAAATACTTAAATAGCTGTGTCGTAGTAAAAACCGTATAACCCTACGTCACGTTTGAGTACAGTTTTTAGTTTAAAACAGTGCTAAATGTTATCCTAGTTTCAACAAATATATAAAAAGACTATAAAACCCATCATAAAAAATATCCTAAAGTAATACAAAAACATCCTAAAGAGCTGTTAACAAAAATCAAAGATCAAGTCATAAAAGTCAATTATAAGGAGATCTTAGAGCTCTTACAATTTTTATGCGCTTTTGTATGAAGTATTATCTCATGATTTGTCTATTTAAATTGTATGTCATACAAATCCCGATACTTGTATCCCAATGCAAACGCTCCTTGGCTTGTATTTCAAAAAAATCCTGATACTTTTATCCCAATTCAAACGCTCCTTGGCTTGTATCTCATACAAAGCCCGATACTTGTAAAGCCCGATCTCTCTGTAAACGCTCCTTGACTTGTATCTCCTTGAGTTACAGATTTTTCTAGACTGTGAAACTTTGTTATCTAGGAGAACAAACTGTATTCAATGGGAAAATATACAATTTAATCTGAACACATGTATAGCCAGGTCATAGGACATGGCTGAACATGGCTAGAAACACAATATTTCACTGGTTCAGAGTAAATTACCGTACTTTGCGCCCTCTAAAAGAACACTTACAGATTTTTCTAGACTATGAAACTTTGTTATCTAGGAGAACAAACTGTATTTAATGGGAAAATATACAATTTATTCTGAACACATGTATAGCCAGGTCATAGGACATGGCTGAACATGGCTAGAAACACAATATTTCACTGGTTCAGAGTAAATTACCGTACTTTGCGCCCTCTAAAAGAACACTTACAGATTTTTCTAGACTATGGAACTTTGTTATCTAAAAGAACAAACTGTTTTCAATTGGAAAATTAACAATTTAGTTTTAAAGCATGCATGCCAGATCATAGTCATGCTTTAAGTTAATCTAAGAAATGCATGAACGCATCGATTTCCCTTATCAATGACTAGGATTCACTTAGACGTTAAGATTATGTAAACTATACAGAGTATCTCGAAAGTAAAGTGCCAAGCTCGAGAATTAGTTTTATAGATCAAAAAAAGAGACTACAGTAATTTTTCCCCCGAAAACGCTTTGTTTACCATAAATCCGCCATTTTGTTTTACAAAAGAATTTTTATCTCCGAGTTAGCTCAAACGATATTTATTAATTATACTATGAATGTTACAATGATAGATACCTACTTTAGGAAAAAACAATCAACTTGATCCAATTTAACATTTAAAAATGACGGCCATTTTAAATTTTTTAACGGAAATTGCGGGAAAACGGCAAAAATAATGAAAATTACTAAAAGCATAGGGTTTTAGTTAATTTTATGACCAATCTGTCAGTACAAAAAAGTTAGAATCAGACAAAAAAACGAAACACATTGACATTTGTGTCTCAGTTATTTTTTGTCCCATTCTAACTTTTTTGAAACTGACAGATTGGTAATAAAATTATCTAAAAATACATTTTAAAAAATGTTTAGTATTTTTTCCCGCAATTTCCGTTTGAAAATGTTAAGTGGCCGCCATTTTTTAGGTTTAAATTGGATCAAGTTGATTTTTTAAAATAAAATTATTCTTGATTTTCTCTTTATTTTGACCTATATAACCATTTCTCGTAGTTTGGCACTTTACTTTTGAGACACGCTGTATATTTCCTAAAACTAGATAACATTTCGGGTGTTTTGGCTATTTTGTAAATGTAAATTTACACATACAACATTTTCACAGGCAGCATACTCCCCCCCCCCATTTTATAAGTATAAAATAAATTATATTACTAATAAGATTTATTACTTCCTGGAGTTATTTTTGTCAACTAATACATACTTCCAAGTCCTTTTAAATGATTATTTTTGTAGTTACTGTAGTAATTAATTACAGATTTAAATTCATAATAATTATTTTCTGTTTTTTTATTATTGTTATTATTTATGTTGTAGCAATATTATACAAATTAGAATTAACAAACAACGTTCAATTAGAACTAGCGGAATTTTTTGGTCATGAGTCGGCAATTTTTTTATAGATTAAGAAGAATGAAATTTTTTTGTATTAAAAGGGTACGTATGTTACCGAAACTCAACCTAACATAATTAAACGGTAACTTAACGAAAAAAATAACTTTGCAAACAAATTTTACAGGATATTCTCAACTATAATCGTCGTTAACAAGGGTTAGAAGCTTTTAGTTCTTTATCTGCCTGAATAAGAGGCTAGGATTGATGAATATAACTGAATAGATAATAAAGCGGATATTAAAACAGAAACGCCGCACTACTTTTGTATAGGCAACACCCTCAACACCTTCATGTTCTATTATTGCGTCTTACATTATTTACGGCGCGCTGTTATTCGACGCTGCGGAGGGAAACTACTGAAGACCTACAGATAAGGATGGCAACGATATATCGATATATATGTTTCAGTATACTAGTATCGATATTTTCTTTCAATAATATCGGTCTTATCGATAATTTCATCTGATATATCATATCACTAGATATTGACGTTATTCTGTCTCCTCAACATCATCACGATTTGAAGAAAAAAAACATTTAAATTGCCTCTAATGCGTACAAAACACGCATTGAAATAATAAAGTAAATTTATTTAGGTTTTTTACGTGAAGTTGACGCATTTAAATGTGGTTTATTGTAGATCAGTGGCTGGAAGTTTTATGTTTGTAAAAAGCTAATGGCACTTTTAAATGTGAAACTTTTTTTAAAATTATTTTGTTATAATTAACACAATAATTAAAAGTTTTAATTATTGTGTTATGAATTTTTTTCATCCATTATTTTGAATTTTGTTTTCTTTTAACACAGACCTTAACTTTTCTCGTGTAGATAACTGTATTTAATGTTTACATTCAATGGGTATTGTAGATAGTGACAGCAAAACATGAGTGGATTTTCGGTCATGACTAATGATTTAGTGCATAGTTTTAAACAGATAATTATTTACAATTCGATATATCGATATTTTTCTTTCAATATTATCGTTAGATCGACATTGGGTTTGCAATATATCGATTTGTTGAAAATATTTGCCATCCCTACCTATAGATAACGGCACACTGTTATCTGTAGGTATGTTATCATCCGTTATGTACACATAAGGATGATAACTGTTTAGGCTATAACAAAAGTTTTAATAAAAGGTCTTCTTTAAAGCTGAGTACAGAGTACAAACATCACTTTATCTCAATAATGTGATAGACAATTTGTGGGGGAAAATTGTCTACGCACTGAATTGATCATAGTAGTGTATGTATTATATATACAAACATGACTTATTCACATATTAGGCAAATCAATTAAAGGAAGTTATAAAATTAAGTAAGAATTGTCATCACAACATTAAAATGCGTAGGATTAGTTAATGAATTTACAAAATTAAATGACATATAGCATATTGTAAAATTATCAGTTAAATTTACTTAGAACTGAATTCTTATAAAATCAAGTTAATAACTGTCGGCTCAGAAATTATGTGTACTGTTTGAAGGTTGTTTACTGCGAAACTAAGAGGCCTACGAACAGTCAATCATAACGTTGTTTCCTGAATTAATTTTATGTTATGTAATATGATTTTGTACATTTTATTGTAACTTTTAACAATTTCCATCCCAGCTGGAACAAAAAAGTACCGAAATTTTAACTAGTTTTCACTGTGCATCCACTTTACAAATTTATTACTCAACCACGTTAATGTATCGCATTTATATTTCAAAACGTGGTTGAACAACATGTTTTTATAAATTTCGCGATTTTACTTTTCAAGAAAAAAAGTTTGCATCAATTTCATGAAACAAAGTTTCTTGCCTTCTGAAGATCGTAAAATTATTTACTTGGTTACGTTGTAATTATTATGAAATGTTTAGTTTGGATGCATTACTTTCATATGCGTTCATAAATGCAGTGATTTTAAATTTATTTAAATCAATTTAAAACCACAGAATTTAATTAAGTATATGAAAGTAATTTGACCAAACATTTAAGGATTACAATGTGACCAAGTAATTAATTTTATGATCTCTAGAAGAAAAGAAAATATTTTAGGAAATTTATATGACATTTTTTTGAAAATTTAAAATTCTAAAATTTATAAAACTTTTAACTAACATTCATGACAACAACGAGTTAACGAGTTTTTTAGTAATAATAGTGTTAAGTTGATGTACAGTGAAAACTAGTTAAAATTCCGGTACTTTTGTTCCAACTAAGATAAAAATTATTAAAACTTACAATGACACTCAAAATGCGCATATCAAAACATAAAATTAAACGAGGAAGACAATGGTGGATTGGATTTTGCATAGGCAAAATCCAATTTTCTGTATTATTTTACCCACCCACTCACTCACTTACAGTGGTATTGACCCACCCACACACGTACAGTGGTATTGACCCACCCGTCCACCCATACAAGTACAGTGGTATTGACCCACCCGTCCACCCATACAAGTACAGTGGTATTGACCCACCCGCCTACCCATACACGTACAGTGGTATTGACCCACCCACACACGTACAGTGGTATTGACCCACCCGTCCACCCATACAAGTACAGTGGTATTGACCCACCCGTCCACCCATACAAGTACAGTGGTATTGACCCACCCGCCTACCCATACATGTACAGTGGTATTGACTCACCCACCTACCCATACACGTACAGTGGTATTGACCCACCCACGCACGTACAGTGGCATTGACCCACTCACCCACACACGTACAGTGGGATGAACCCACTCACCTACCCATACACGTATAGGGGGATTGTACTAATATGGGTGGACGGGTGGGTCAATACCACTGTACGTGTATGGGTAGGTGGGTGAGTCAATACCACTGTACATGTATGGGTAGGTGGGTGAGTCAATACCACTGTACATGTATGGGTAGGCGGGTGGGTCAATACCACTGTACTTGTATGGGTAGGTGGGTGAGTCAATACCACTGTACATGTATGGGTAGGTGGGTGAGTCAATACCACTGTACATGTATGGGTAGGTGGGTGAGTCAATACCACTGTACATGTATGGGTAGGTGGGTGGGTCAATACCACTGTACGTGTATGGGTAGGTGGGTGAGTCAATACCACTGTACATGTATGGGTAGGTGGGTGGGTCAATACCACTGTACTTGTATGGGTGGACGGGTGGGTCAATATCACTGTACTTGTATGGGTGGATGGGTGGGTCAATACCACTGTACTTGTATGCGTGGACGGGTGGGTCAATACCACTGTACGTGTGTGGGTGGGTCAATACCACTGTAAGTGAGTGGGTGAGTGGGTCAATGCCACTGTACGTGCGTGGGTGTGTCAATACCACTGTAAGTGAGTGGGTGGGTGGGTCAATACCACTGTAAGTGAGTGGGTGGTTGGGTGGGTAAAAAAATACAGAAAATCGGCGTGACATTAAGTCTCATTCTGTCTCATATTTATTTTCTGTCATATAAATTGGAAATTTTCTTTCCCACAATAAATAATGGACTGTTGATCAGCGTTGTCGGTGGATCTCTTCATCACGCCTGCATTGTTTATGTCGTACCAGAGAGAAAAATAAACAGAGGTTGCTTTTCTATGGCATCAACGAAAGCCTCAGAGGCAGTTATATTAAGATTACAACTATTATACATTTGAAGTAATAATTACTACATTTATCCTTGAGTAATTGGAGGGAATAAAGAATGGACTGATTTGGGCCCTTCCATTTGCGTGGAACTACTCGACACGCTAACTTGACACACATTTAGCACACTATTGAAATCGACCTCTGTTTCCTTCTTCTCTATGGTCGTACTCTTAAGACTCAGCCAAAAGTGTACTTAAGGTGTCTGTACTGTACTGTATTGTACTCACTGAAATGCACAATGAGAAACTTTTTTAAAGATACTTTGATTTTTTTCTTATAAACAAATTAAACAGCTCATTCGTTCAGTATATTTTATGAGTATCACACCTGAATTCATTTTTATTTATTTATATTTTTTTTATTTTTTATAATGGAGAGGTCGATCCTCCTTCTTAACCTTACTCTGCCCATTCCTCATAGACTATAGATCTGTGTCAGGAACTTATTCAGGCAGAGTAAGGGGGCGAACCAGTACAGTAGAAGGTGAGTATTACTGATAAATCTTCTAGTCCAGGCTGGATTCGAACCAGCGCTTACCGTACCCCAGGCTCAAAGTCATGACGCCATAGACCGCTTGGCCACCGGCTCGCCGAGCTCGTATACGTAAAAAATACATGGTTTTTACTTACTAGATTTTTACTTATAGTTATTGCAATTTACGTGCTTTATTTATAATAAAAATATAAAACTAACTACAATCGTTCTTTTATTAATTTATTATTGCACAAAGACTGTTGCGCAGTCAGAGTGGAGAGATAATTGCAAATGTAATTAGTGAAAATAATCAGTTGAACTGGAAACATACTAAGGATGATTGTTCGATTCTGTTTGTCGCATCACTTTCACCCCCCCCCCCCTTCATGTCCCCACCACACTTCCCCTCTCGCGCATGTCATTGTTCTTGCTTGACCTGCTGTCTGTAGTCATTACTTAATTTTTTCAAAACAAATTAAACAATGTAAACAAATAGTCACATGTTAAGACGGATGCAACTAACTGAGTAATTAAGTTAAGACCGGTGCCAAGGTTATACCGTTGTTAATTTTACCATTTGCTGATTGACTATGTTTCCGTAATACTTCTTTTCCTAGTACTGATTGTGAATGTGTTGATTTTCGTGACAGGTGAGTTGAAACATGCTATGAAAAAACAACACAAACAAACAATAACAAACTATAAACAAACTACTTACAGCTATACTTGGCAGCAAATACACAACTGTCATTAGCTTCACAAGCAGGTAAATGTTTCGAACTGTAGTCGTCTTTTAATTAAACTATTGCACTTATTTTTTACCGCCAAAACAAAATATAATGTTGAGTTAACAACGTTTCGGATTATGTTATCAGGACCATCTTCAATCTAAGATGCAAAACATCTATTGAACAACCTAACATATGATGCGTCGCTTATTTAGGTAACTTTGTCTAACCTGAATCAAACTAAAATTGCACATTAAAATGACGTAAATTTTAATTAATAAAATAGATGGTGCTAACTCTTCTTCGTTCTTAACTCCTGTATCTTCCAAAAGATCGGTTCTCGTCTCCGGTCTGTCCTATGGCACGATGTTCCCACGAGTGCAATCACAATCTTGGCCAAGATTTTGCCCACCGTCGTTTGGCAACAGGAAACTGGTCCCTCTCGTGTTGTTATGTTACTACCGCGCAATTTATGGTATAATCAAAATGGAAAAAATAAAAAGACCATGGATTGTTGAGAAAAAGCATCCCTGAGGAAGACGCGCCTGCCGGAATCATTTCCTCCCAACCAAGCTCATAATAAATTGGAGAAAGTAAGAATTCTTTAGATATTTTTTCTTTCCGTATACAACATTTAAAGTGCTTTCAGGAGTGATGTCTATTTTTAGATATCATAGTTAGTCATTTTAGATTATTATTAATATTAATCGTATCTTCTACAGAAAGCTTATGTGATATATATGTATATATATATAATACAGTACTTTGTTTACAAACAGGTTTGTATTTATTTTATTTTACCTTGAATTAGTATAATATTGGTGAAAATAATAATTCTTCCATAATTTTGCACATAAAAAAACTTTGTTATGCGTAAATTTTACAGTAATTACGTCTGAGGGCTCACCTTCCACTGGGGATCCTCGGAGAGGCGGTTGGCTACCACGGCACCGGCAGTCCCGCCGCCCACCACGATGAAGTCGTACTCTTCGGTTATGGGCAGGGTGTTGATGTCGTTCATCCTGCGGTGTGGCATGTCCTCGATGTCTGGTCGGAACAGCATGATGGTCAGCCGCACCAACATCACGAAGCTGATGCTGGGACCGTAGGATAGAGCTATGCGTGATGTCGAATACATGCGAATTGTCGCCGCCTGCCCGTCCATCGCATCTAAGCGCTGCATCTTGGACTTATCCTACTTGCCAAACACATTTATAAGAGTTAAATGTCCTTATTTGCATACTCTCCCAAAAATATTCGGTACAATGTTTCGGATATTACAAATGTTTACTTCACCATTCTCGATGTGAATTTATCTTCCCTCCCAGCAAATACAACATACTTGATTTTATTGTGATATGATAATGCCGCATTAATTATGTCTTCAAGAACATTAATTAGGTAACTAAAAATTAATTAGGTGATAAGATCAGGTGGGATCACCAAATATCGTGTGCGCGACGACTGTAGGAGAGTGGGTCACTTCGGTCATAAGTTTAGGTGGGCAGGCCTCTAAATGCCTCCTGTGTCTTGAGTGGAAGTCGGTAGTGTCGTTTGTGTTGTTATTGTAGGAGAGTGGATCACTTTGTGTCATGAGTTTAGGTTGGTAGGCCTGTAAATGCCTTTTGTGTCTAGAGTGAAGTTCGTTAGTATCGTTTGTGTTGTTACTGTAGGAGAGTGGATCACTTTGTGTCATAAGTTTAGGTTGGCAGTCCTCCAACTGCCTCTTGTGTCTTAAGTGGAGATCGTTAGTATCGTTTGTGTTGTTATTGTAGGAGAGTGGATCACTTTGTGTTATGATTTTAGGTGGGCAGGCCTCTAAATGCCTTTTTGTGTCTTGGTTGGAGGTTGGTAGTATCGTTTGTGTTGTTACTGTAGGAGAGTGAATCACTTAGTGTTATGAGTTTAGGTGGGAAAGCTTCCAACTGCCTTTTGTGTCTTGAGTGGAGGTCGATAGTGTCGTTTGTGTTGTTATTGTAGGAGAATGAATCACTTTGGTCATAACTTTAGGTGGGCAGGCTTCTAAAACAGCTGATAATTTGAGACACACAATTTAACATTGGATGTGAAATCGATGTGTGTACACCAAGTGTCGTGAGTGTAGTTTGGTATGTCATGAAGTTTCTTGTGTCGTGAGTGTTTCGTTTGTGTTTTCAGTAATTGTGTATTAGTCACAAAGATTACGCAATAATGCACATTTTAATGAGTTGTTAGAAAGCGTAATGTTTGCTTTGAAACTATTGTTTTCAATATAACGGGTTTAAATTTGTTGTATCTTTCCGTTTGAATATAATCCCACAACAATTTTTCACGTCTAGATTATGACATAACGTCTTTGTTAAACGTTAGTTTACGTTTTTCATTGCAAACTATTATTCCATAGGATGCTTTCCTTTTCAGCAAAAAGGTATTGTTCAAGTTTTCCTCTTTTAATCCTACAATTGTTGTTTAAAGGCATACAACATGTTTGAACATGATACAAAGAATCTTCATGTTTGAACATGATAAATTCAATGTAAATTTACATTTACATTCAATGTAAATTTACATTGAATTTATGTATAAATCTGGTATATTCCGTAAAATAAAAAAATTTGGGGTGGACAGGACTTACAACTAGATTGGAGTTTGGAAAATAACTACATAAAAAAAACTTGATATAACTCACTCCGTTTATGTGTTTTTAAAAATACCATGTAGACTACTAAGTAGTGAAAGTTTAATTACTATAGTAAAATTATTCATAGAATGTTTATAAATTTACTTATTATAATAATAATAATAATTCTTTTTACTGCAAAAATAAACATTTAACATCAATGTATCGCAATCGTCAGGTGGTAAATAATATATAAATATAGACAAATAAAACATATAGACAAATAAAACATTCATTCACATCAAGGTCGCAATCAAACATACAAAGATATTTCATACATTCTTACTCTAATGGTGAATAGTCACTCAGATACAGTTCACAATCTCAGTTTTGAACTTGATTACAATTAATTTTTAATTTGCCCAGCGGCCAGTCATAAACTCATCAACTGAATAAAATGATTTTGACAACAAAAATCGTTTCAAACGAGTTTTAAATATATTCGGAGAATTAATATTTTTAATGCTTTCGGGAAGCTTGTTAATTAGCCCAACGCCAAACACCTGGGGTAGATGATCGGTTACTGTTAGTCTGTGATGTTGGATTCTAAAGTTGTACCTGCCTCTCGTCTCATACTGGTGAACGCCTCTTCCTTGAGTCAGATCTACACCCGATCTACAATGCAGAACCACATTGTAGATAGTACGTAGAGGCTGGGCAGGGTCAACAAACCAAGCTCCCCAAAAGATTATGTGGAAGGTCTCGATTAATAAATGTATCCCTCCATCATAACTTCAAGTAACTAAATTAATGTTTGTGAAAAACGACCAAATATGAAGTAATTTATTTTATTTTACTTATAGTTCATAATCAACTTTATATTCCTGAGTTCAGTTAATAACTAATTTGGTTAATCATATAATTTATATTACTTTTCATAGTAACTTTATTCTTAAAACACGTTAAATACTTCCTTGAATTTAAGGGAAAGTTCGATTTCCTTTTAGTAATAAGACGTAAAATGTATGGTTATTAATACAAAGAAAAACTCAAATGTTATAAGTGTACAAACGAGACAGTAGGTATCATGAAATAATGTTATAAGTGTACAAACGAGACAGTAGGTATCATGAAATAATGTTATAAGTGTACAAACGAGACAGTAGGTATCATGAAATAATGTTATAAGTGTACAAACGAGACAGTAGGTATCATGAAATAATGTTATATAGTAGGTATCATGAAATAATGTTATAAGTGTACAAACGAGACAGTAGGTATCATGAAATAATGTTATAAGTGTACAAACGAGACAGTAGGTATCATGAAATAATGTTATAAGTGTACAAACGAGACAGTAGGTATCATGAAATAATGTTATAAGTGTACAAACGAGACAGTAGGTATCATGAAATAATGTTATAAGTGTACAAACGAGACAGTAGGTATCATGAAATAATGTTATAAGTGTACAAACGAGACAGTAGGTATCATGAAATAATGTTATAAGTGTACAAACGAGACAGTAGGTATCATGAAATAATGTTATAAGTGTACAAACGAGACAGTAGGTATCATGAAATAATGTTATAAGTGTACAAACGAGACAGTAGGTATCATGAAATAATGTTATAAGTGTACAAACGAGACAGTAGGTATCATGAAATAATGTTATAAGTGTTCAAACGAGACAGTAGGTATCATGAAATAATTTTCCCTATTAAACTACGTATTGTTCTATAAAAATATTAAATGCAATTATTTTGTTTGTAACTGTCAACAGCAGCTGTCAAATTCACAATTTTAAAATTGAATTAAAATAAGTTCCAAGTTATGGTTTTTTTAATATGACTTTCAGCGTTTACACAATACAATTGGTACAACTGAACACAAACCTCCAAATGTATGCATGGAAGGAACGAATTCGAATAATTTTCAACTAAATTTACACTAATACTGTTTTATGGAAAGTTACATACGTTTCGTAACTGCAACAAGATCTTCCACGTATTTTGCAATACGAAATGAACCGTGTAGCAAAATTGCTAATATTGGTAACTAACAAGGAATATGGCAATCAGTTTCACAACAGCTGATATTTTCTTAAAATAACTTGACAGATATATTATTTAATGACCTATAGGAATTAATTAAGTCATTGAATCAATAAAACAACATTTTATAGCCAGTGTTATGATGTCCATAGTATATATACTATACTTATACATTCCGAATCAAGAAATTCGTGAGTAATCTACATGCTATTAATGTTTCATTCCCGTAAAAATTCAAAATTCTCATTTTGTATCCAGGTAATTTATATCCTGTAATTTGCAACAAATGTGATGATAGTGAAATGTTTATTTAAGGTCATTCCATAACTAGGTAATATAGTTAAGGCTAGTAGTTACCCAGAAACCAGCGGAAGTAGGTGACGGCTGCGACTGGCAGAATGCAGGAAGCTGTGTTTGCTGACCAAGCACTATTTGCAAACATTGTTTATGATCCAACGACCGGCTGACCCGAAGCATAACACCACTCATATGCTAGATGAGTGGTCTTGTCTCTGCATCATACCACATAACGCCACTTATATCTAGCCCTTGTCTCTGCTTCATACCACATAACGCCACTTATATCTAGCCCTTGTCTCTGCTTCATACCACATAACGCCACTTATATCTAGCCCTTGTCTCTGCATCATACCACATAACGCCACTTATATCTAGCCCTTGTCTCTGCTTCATACCACATAACGCCACTTATATCTAGCGCTTGTCTCTGCTTCATACCACATAACGCCACTTATATCTAGCGCTTATCTCTGCTTCATACCACACAACGCCACTTATATCTAGCCCTTGTCTCTGCTTCATACCACATAACGCCACTTATATCTAGCGCTTATCTCTGCTTCATACCACACAACGCCACTTATATCTAGCCCTTGTCTCTGCTTCATACCACATAACGCCACTTATATCTAGCGCTTATCTCTGCTTCATACCACATAACGCCACTTATATCTAGCCCTTGTCTCTACTTCATACCACATAACGCCACTTATATCTAGCCCTTGCCTCTGCTTCATACCACTTATATCTAGCCCTTGCCTCTACTTCATACCACATAACGCCACTTATATCTAGCCCTTGTCTCTACTTCATACCACATAACGCCACTTATATCTAGCCCTTGCCTCTGCTTCATACCACTTATATCTAGCCCTTGCCTCTACTTCATACCACATAACGCCACTTATATCTGGCCCTTGTCTCTACTTCATACCACATAATGCCACTTATATCTAACTTTTGTCTCTACGTCATACCACATAACGCCACTTATATCTAGTCTTTGTCTCTACTTCATACCACATAACGCCACTTATGTCTAGCCCTTGTCTCTGCTTCATACCACATAACGCCACTTATATCTAGCGCTTATCTCTGCTTCATACCACATAACGCCACTTATATCTAGCCCTTGTCTCTGCTTCATACCACATAACGCCACTTATATCTAGCGCTTATCTCTGCTTCATACCACATAACGCCACTTATATCTAGCCCTTGTCTCTACTTCATACCACATAACGCCACTTATATCTAGCCCTTGCCTCTGCTTCATACCACTTATATCTAGTCCTTGCCTCTACTTCATACCACATAACGCCACTTATATCTAGCCCTTGTCTCTACTTCATACCACATAACGCCACTTATATCTAGCCCTTGCCTCTGCTTCATACCACTTATATCTAGCCCTTGCCTCTACTTCATACCACATAACGCCACTTATATCTGGCCCTTGTCTCTACTTCATACCACATAACGCCACTTATATCTAACTTTTGTCTCTACGTCATACCACATAACGCCACTTATATCTAGCCTTTGTCTCTACTTCATACCATATAACGCCACTTATGTCTAACCCTTGTCTCTACGTCATACCACATAACGCCACTTATATCTAGCTTTTGTCTCTACTTCATACCACATAACGCCACTTATATATATAGCCCTTGTCTCTACTTCATACCACATAACGCCACTTATATATAGCCTTTGTCTCTACTTCATACCACATAACGCCACTTATATCTAATCCTTGTCTCTACGTCATACCACATAACGCCACTTATATCTATCTAGCCCTTGTCTCTACGTCATACCACATAACGCCACTTATATCTACCCCTTGTAGAGACGTCATACCACATAACGCCATTTATCTCGTCTTTTTATAAGCTTTGCGAACGTAACGTTTTAGTCATTCGTGTAGTGTTTGAATGTGTATGCGTGGGTGGGGAGGGGTCAATACACCTGTACGAGAATGGGTAGGTGGGTGGGGGGATGCTCGTAATATAACGTGAAAACATAACTATGTTATGATTATAAACGAATTACGTTAATATGAGTACAAGTAAACTGCAATGGCAATCAATAAGATGAGCTAATACTGCTGCATAATGGAATGACCATGATTGATTTTCTTTATCTTGGTAATCTGGCAATGTTGATGAGACATTTTATAACACGTACTTTAATTGTGGACAGGAGGTGATGGATGTAATAAAGAAACTAGTAGTACGTGCTAAACATATAATAACTTTATAATATAAACAACCTTTCTGTTTCACTCGTATTGGGACTACAATAAATTATATGTACACTTACTAATGTTCCTTTGGCTTGGGGAGGTACTTACAATAACTTATGGCACTAAACCTACTTTACTACATCTACTCTACGTCTAACTAGTCGCCCATGGTTTGATCTAATTTGTACAATACATAGCAGCTATATAAGTTAAACAATGTCAATTGTTTATACACTAATGAAAATACCTAAACATAGTTATTAACAATATAAACAGCAAAATTAAATTACAACTAATTTTTTAATTTATCCGTAACTAAAATAAGAAAATATCATTTCTAATATTTTGTTAATTGCCGACTGTCACATTTTGGGGAAGTAACAAAATAACATTATGAACAATTACAAATAACAGGCCATAAATACTATTTAATTGACTCTCTTCTTTGGCAAGTGTAAGAAGTATTTTTACAGTATTCATAAACAATAAATATTTGATAATTTGTTCACCAATGATTGTCTTAGATAAATCATCTCAAAATTTCAGTTAATACATTCTTTTACAAATTAAATTATTTTTGTAAAAACTTTTTCACAGAAACATTTCTTTTTGATATTGTGTCTTTTTATTGACATTGTTAATTATAAAAAAAATAAATAAACAAGGCAACTGCTGTTACTACTGTCGTATTATTTTAATAATAGCAGTCTCCTTTTGTAATAGTATGTTTAATTGCTGTTGTCTTGAGTTGTGTTGCCGAGTCGTCGTCGCTTTACTGTGTCCTTCATGTTGTCCTCCAGAGTCCGTCTCTTGGACACGTACTCCGTGCTTGTTTCAACTATTCTCCAGTTATGCGGACGCTTACAGCCTCTTGTGAGCGTTTTAGTACCGATGAAGTACTGATATTGCAGGAAACTACCTCAGAGGGATCTGGTTGATCCAGTATTCCTTGATCAGATCCGCTCCTTTCTCGGCAACCATAATGACGGGCGCATTGGTGTTGCCACTGACTAGATTTGGCATGATGGAGGCGTCGATGACTCGGAGACCCCTTATACCGTAGACCTGGAGGCTGGGGTCGACCACTGCAGTCTCGTCCCAGTATGGCCCCATCTTACAGGTACCCACCGGGTGGTAGATTGTCACTGAGTAGTGCCTGATCATGCACTCCCAATAAGCGTCAGTATATAGAGGCACTTTCGTACAGCCGGGGAAGGGGATGTTGTGTAATCGACTTCCGTATCTTTGAAAAGATTTAGTTTTACTAAGTGCTAGAATAATCTTAACTCCCTCTACGAGTGTTTTTATGTCAAAATCGTCGAAGAAGTAATTCGGATAAATTAAAGGGTAGTCGAAAGGATTCTTGCTCCTCAATTTGATCACACCTCTACTGCGAGGCCTCAGAAGGACGGGAATGACGGACCAAACGTCTTTGTTGTTAATCGGTTCGTACACTGCCTCGTAGAACTGATCTGTTATACCGTGAGCTTTCCTCAGCTGGTTTCCTCCGTCCGAGTTGGTCGAGCCGGAACAGAAGTGGAACTCTATATCAGGAAAGTCGTCCGATGCGTTCGCATACTTAGTATTGACGAAGGCCAGACCTTCCACACCTCCCAGAACAGTGAGAGGGCCGTCGCCCAAAGTAGCGTACTTGAGTACCGCTGGCACATTTTCGTACCTTTTCTGAACCAACGAAACCTCTTGGTTTACCATGAAAGTAAATCCTCCCAAACCTACATGATCTTGTAGATTTTCGCCTACCCTGAGATCTTGTATCACTGGTATTTTTAGTTCACTCAGATGTTCCTTCGGACCAACACCTGAAAGCATGAGGATCTGAGCAGATCCGATGGAGCCAGCCGACAGAATTACTTCTTTCTTTGCTCGAATAATAATTTTCTCTTCTCCTCTTTTAAATTCTACTCCATACGCAACCTTAGTTACTGGGTCAATTAGCACTCGTGTAACATGTGCATGCATTGCAACATGCAAGTTCTTTCGTAGACGTGCAGAACGAAGAAATGCTTTTCCAGTACTGCATCGGGCGCCCCTTCTGACTGTTCCTTGAGGAATCATGAAACCTGTCTGAAATTCACCGTTGATATCTCTGTTTTCATAACCCATTTCGACGCCGGCTTGAACGAACGCTGCTGCTAGTGGAGTGTGCCACGGAGCTTCTTGGATGGTCAAGTAACCCCCTGTAGAATGATAATAATTACGTGCCAGATAAGGGTTGCGGTTATCTTCTGATTTCTTGAAGTAGTACAAAGCTTCTTTCGCTCCCCATCCTTTGTTGCCCAACGACTCCCATACGTCGTAGTCCTTCTTGTTTCCCCTCACGTACAGCATATAGTTGAGCACACTCGAACCTCCGACAACCTTTCCCCTGGGCCAGTTGCACCGCTTGTTGTTCATTCCTGTAATTATAATATTGTTATTAGGTAATTGTACTAACATTAATTTTAAAAATAACGTCAATTCTGAGGTAAACATAATTAATACGTGTAAAACTGTTTTGTGCCTAAATTGATTTAGGGTGGCTAAACAGTTTCTTATTTCAGTTAGTTCATGTCATGTTTTCGGACCTTTTCCGTTTATTCCATACCCCTACATTTTCTGTTACTTCACTACCACTACTTATTTTATCGCAATTACAGTTAGGTTAGGTTAGGTGGCTACTAAAGTTGATCACCAACTGGTAAATCCAATGTGACTTACCACCGAATACTCTCTCTGTGTGTAAGTTCTTGGAAATCGATAAGATAATGCCAGCGATATAGGATTCCTAGTGGATAAGGAATACCACAGTGGACGTAAAAATGATTGGCGAACAGTTTTTACAGCAATAGAATATTTATCAAGCGGTAGTGAATTAACGGAAAATATCCATGTTTTCTAATAGAGGAGCTTAAAAAATACTCTGTTACGGTAGGAAAATGAAACATGGTCTTCATGTCACATACTATACATTAATCGTTTTTAATTGTGGGGAAATAAACATATAGTGTTTAAAATGTAAGGTTAATTATGCCCACAGGTTACCCTTGTATCATCACATGATTAATTATAACATCTGAATGGTAAACATGAAAGTAGTGACATCAGTGTGAAAATCATCTCTCCCTGATTCAAAATAATACAAAAGTACAAACCTACGTCATTTCAGCACTGCTTAAGATATACTCTTAACTTTGGACTTGGTTTGCTATCTTAAATTTTATGCAGTCGTTAACAGTGAGATGAAAATTTATCGGCATGTGTAGTAATAAAACAGATTAAAATGTATTTTCCATTTTAAGAAAAATTTAAGTTTAACCTTATACAAACAAACAAAACACACATAAAAGCCCATAAAAGCTTGTACCCACACATAAAAACGGTACATTAGGCTCAGTACTTTATCACTAATTACAGACCAAATATGTACGTATGATTCAAGTTTTTACCTACCAGTTGTACACGCGGTGCCTTGGGACTCAGTTTTGTATCATTGATTACAGCCATAACATGAACGTATTTTGACAGTTTGTACTTACTTAAACACGCGGTGCCTTGGGGCTCAGTTTTGTATCACTGATGACAGACCTAAGATGAACGTATTGTGACAGTTTGTACCTACTTAAACACGCGGTACCTTGTAGCTCAGTTTTGTATCACTGATTACAGCCATAATATGAACGTATTTTGACAGTTTGTACCTACCTAAACACGAGATGCCTTGCTACTCAGTTTTGTATCACTGATTACAGACATAACATGAACGTATTGTGACAGTTTGTACCTACCTAAACACGTGGTATCTTGTTGCTCAGTTTTGTATCACTGATTGTATACTGACGTACATAACATGAACGTATTGTGACAGTTGGTGCCTACCTAAACACGCGGTGCCTTGGGGCTCAGTCTTGTACTGCCAGTCCAGTTGGCTGAGCTGAAGGTAGGCTGCTAGGAGCGGAACATCTGATATCTCAGTCTCATCTCCTCCAGCCTCCAGAAGGAGCACCGTCCAGTTCTCCATCTCCGTCAGCCGGTTGGCCAGAACTGCTCCTGAAAGGTTGTGCACGTTGCGTGTTTATTTGTATTACGGAGGAGTCAATTACTGATATGGCTTATGTTCACATGTGAAAAAATAAAAAATTACAACAATCTTTGACAATATACAAGAAGATGCTTATACAACAAGATTCATTATAATACAATGATTGTTGTTTACTCAAACACAATTATGTATGGATGTCAACAACACAAATGGAGGTCAATAAAATAGACACGGGTTGCTATTTCACGGTATCTGTTTTTCCAAAACATTCTAGAACAGTCATATAGCCTACAATTTTTATCGTATTTAAAAAGGTTACCAAAACTTCATTTAAAGAGAAAAGTTGTTTTAAAGTTTTCTAACTTGATTTGCTGCAAATAAATTCACATTGTTTTACTTATTATGACTTCAAAATCTTGTTCTCGAACCAGATGGTTTGTATAAAACTTTAGTAAACCTAAGTATATTACACCTAATCCCAATAAATCTATGATATGAAGAAGTCAGGAGTCGTAACTGATTAAATGACACGATGATCATTCTGCGTCTGACGTACGACGTAATGGGAGTAGGACGTCGTTAAGTGCTTCAACATTTAATGTCAGTCAGTGAGGCACTACATCGAGCTTTATAGTGTATACTAGGGGACACCCTGCACGCTACGAGTGCCAACCCCTCCGGCCCCTTTGTGGAACTCGGCATGCGGCCTCATGACAGTTTTCCCCAAAAAGGCTTCAATACAAAACAATTCCTAAATGATTTTTTTGAATAAATACCAAACCAAAACCGGAAAGGTTTTATTCGGCCAGTGTCATGATCCCATATAAATTACCACTTTGTTGATTATTACTTTTAAGTGTTCAAATAACAAGCAAATTTACAAACTTGAGTGTGTACTTTACATTACAGAATACTTTCTCGTATTTTAATGCTTTTCAAACAGCTCTTTTCATTGTAAAATATTTTTAGTTTAAAAATGAATGTTCCTAAAAATTCCAATAATTAAATGTTTTATTTGATGAGGACTTTCTTTGTCAAAGATGAATAATATAAAATATTTAATTACTGGAATTTTTAATAAAATTTATTTTCAAATTTCTTAATATGTGTGTGTTTTAAAAGTTATTCAGCGCTGATAGTGTTTCAGTGCAATCCATAGAACTTGTGCAGTCGCAGATGATCTCATTGTGATCATTAAACCTCTGTGACTATCATCTCTTGATTGTTTATATTCCATACCCTGTAAACAATTCATAACACAGGGCGTTTCTTTTAAAACGCAACCCATGATTTGAAACATAAATGACAAACAAAACATATATCTATAACACATATTATTATTAATAACATTTAGTACTACTATTTATATTATTTTAATGATATTGTTGTTCGAAAGCATGAAACTAACGATTTAGTTTTAAAATATTCCCCCACAATAAACACTCTCGGGTCTCTGCTCAAAACCATGTTTCTAACCTCAACTTAATGACATTGCACGAAACACAAATAAAGTGAACAACAATGCAACAGTGTAAATCAGCTGATAGCCAAGGAAGAAGACGAACCAGGGCTACCAACCTATGAACTTGTAATTACCTTAAACCTTCATTTTCTGTACTTGTAAAAACATTTTTTGTAAATTGAATGTGATGGCATGCAGAAGCATCAAGAATTAAATTTGTCATAGTTACTTATTTCTGAAAATAAAATTATTTTAATTTGTAAATAGGGTTATGTTTTAAAAGAAACACTGTATATAGTTGTATAAAAATGCATGCCAATAAAAGAATAGTTTGACCCACTTTATAATACAAGTTACGGAAATAGAAAAATATGCCATCCGGGAGAGAAATCTCGTGGCGTACACCCACATTCATAAACAATGACCATTGTCAAACGTGTACTCTCAGTATATCCGTGGTAATGTGGAGGATGCTGTCTTCAACTCAGTCCTGTGACAGGTAACCTTTGGTGTCATGTGGAGAAACGTGTAATAATGGACACATATTCGAAGACAAGATTATTTTTCATGGGTGGGAGGGTATATAATCTAACTTTAAAGAGGGTTTCTGACCCTAGGTAACCCAAATGTGGCTATGCTTCTGGTAACAGTAAAATATTTTCATCAGATAACAGTGATATATTAATTCAGGATTGCCAACTATTGGGAATTTTCAACTCCACATGTTGGAGGGAAATTTTTAGGTTTACATTGACGTATTAACAAACGTATCAAGAAACATGATCTATTACACAACATTACTCCTGTTTAAGATATAAATGAAGAATGCATGATTACTTGAGTTATGGACGTACGCCTTATAAGTAAGATGGTACTCTAAAGAATGTTTGTGGGACTGAAAATGTTGTTTACCTGCTGACCCTCCGCCTACTATTATAAAATCATACTCTGGATAGAGCGATGATGTGGCGACATCGATCGGCCTGGACTCTGGATCGAGGAGCTCGTAGTGGAAGTAGGCCAGGGCAGCTACCAGGAGCGGGGCGAACCATGCGACGGAGGATGCGGCGTTGACAGCGGCTCCGGCCAGCGACACCGGCAGAGCTGCCACACCACTCATCCTGACAAGTAAAAGTTGACATGAGATAAACTAACTGAATTCGTAAAACTTGTGTTCCATTGTTCAATATGGTAATTACGATACGATATACAGGGTGGAAAAAATATGGAAACGCTTTCACAACTTTTGTATGACTTCACTCGTAAAAGTGAAATCTTGTACATGATCATGGTTACAAAGAACATAGTTTTTTACGCCATTAATGACATTTCATCTTTTCAGGGAGACGGCCCACAAGGATTTAAACGAAAATCTTCAACGTAAGCCTAGGTCTCGAGTTTGGTATCAAATGAAAGATATATTCAAGAGAAATTAATTGCCGCAAACCGGACTTCGAAAGGTTTATCCTTTCCAGAGTAGTGGTCATTTGAATTTCAAAGTAACTAATTTGAACAATATTATTTCTCCCCTATTTAACGGGTTTAAGTAAATTATTCTGATAAAAAAGTATACTTTATAGAAAACAATTATTAAAAAAAATTATCAAGTTATCTATGGAAAAAAATAACGTTGTTGTGAAAGCGTTTCCATATTTTTTTTCCACCCAGTATATAATTATAGAAAGCAGGGGTCTTGTCGATTGTTTGGATGAAAATGTTTTCAAAGCAGATACATATCTAAAACAAGACTATGATCGTCTTTTTAGCGGAAAAGCCGGAAAAGTTATGAGAATGAGGAAAAACGGAAAAATATTTTTTTCGTTAATAGGGCGATGTGTTTATTCATAAAATGTCGAGTACGTAGGGTGGAGATGGTTGTTTTTAATTGTTGTGTATGTAGGATGGGGGGGATAAGTTCTTAAAATTTCAAGGACGTAGGATGAAGGCTTCTTTTGTTAAGTGTCGAGTACGGAGATGGTTGTTTTTAATTGTTGTGTATGTAGGATGGGGGGGGGATAAGTTCTTAAAATTTCAAGGACGTAGGGTGAAGGCTTCTTTTGTTAAGTGTCGAGTACGTAGGGTGGAGGTGTGGTTTTAGATTGTTGAGTGAGCCCCTCTAAGTATCATCGTGTCGTTTTTCGTTTCTTTTTTACTCGTCATCCGTAAAGTATACGTGTATGAAATATGAATTAACTTAACGTAAATTTATACTATTTCTCTCGTAGTTCGTTATTTTGTTTTCTTTACTCCAGTTCATTTACTGTTAATTTGATGTATCTAGTTACATTGAATATTTACCAATTTTCCCTCTCCATAATTTGTGTATTCTTTGACTGTTCGTGTTGGATTGCTCAACTTTTTTGTTTTTTGGGTTTTATCTTGTTAGTTTGTTTATCAGGATCAATTTAACAAGAATATAATATGAGTATATAAATAAGAATTTCGTATGTATTTTTGAGTTGTGTACATCAAAACAACACTAAAATTAAACCAAAAGTGAATTAATTTTCACCAAGGATTAGTTGCAATTAGGCCCACTAATAAGAGACCTATACTAATTTGGAAAAAACCGCCTTGTTCGTCAACTATTTTCGAGACATCACATATAAGATCAAAGGCTACTCTCGGAGTTCAACACAGCAATGTCCAGGACAGTCTGTACAGAAAATAAAATGATAAATTACCATTTTAATGACATACAAATGTAATCTTTTAAAGGACAGACTTTGTGAAGACTGTATGCGAGACGGTATTCTCTTATCCGCGTCCAAACCCGTTTATAAACATTGTTGTTTTTTTAGTTGGCACTGAGTTAAAGTTCAATGTAAAACCACACCGAACTGAGTGCATTACGTAATTGTTTATTACGTTATATTCGTACAGATTCGGCGAACGTTTTGATTACTATCATTGCCGTTGCATAAAATGAGACATTCCATGCGTAATTTAGATTCCAATCAAGAAAATAACTTTGGGGAGTCTGACTACAAATTGCTGTACCTAGTCACGATAGCTGACGCAACTCGTGTAACCAAGCGATACAAGTCGGGAGATGATTGGTTTTTAAAACATGTGCAAATTTTTAAGAATTTTGCTTTTGGTTTCATTATTGTTACGATATGTTTTTGATCCAAAGTTGTTTACTGAGCCCCTTAATTATTGGTACATATTTTTAATGTTTTAATGTCGATTCGTACTGTGTTTGTGTGCTTCGTAAAGTTTAACGACGCCTGTTTGGTATATTATGTCTGGAGATGGCATTTTAATGCAGAAACGATCGTAACCACCACGACAAATGTAGGAATGTTGAGGAAGGTAATTAATTTAATTTTTTTTTTCCATACAGACAAAGAGATGTTTATATTGTTATGTTCTCTTTTGAACAATCTTTTACGCTTTGTGGACAAATGGACGCTTTTATTTTTATTGTTTCCATTTGTCTAATATCGTGTACTATTCGAATAAAATAAGTTTATTGTTTTTATAACCTGCCTTTGTCTAGTCTCTTGTACTCTTAAGACAAAATAAGTCTATTATTGTTATGGTCTGATTTTGTCTGGTCTATTCTGTTATCCAGACAAAGCAGACCATTGTTATCCTTATATTGTTTCATTTAAAAGTATGATCGTTTCCACGTTAATTTCATTGAGTATAACCCATAAACATTACACGATGTAGGAAATTGTCTTGAAATCAATGTAAACATTACACGACGTAGGAAATTGTCTTGAAATAAATTCAAACATTACACGACGTAGGATTGAAATAAATGCAGACATTACACGACGTAGGAAATTGTCTTGAAATCGATGCAAACATTACACGACGTAGGATTTAAATCAATGCAGACATTACACGACGTAGGAAATTGTGTTGAAATCAATTCAAACACTACACAACGAAGGAAATGGTTTTGAAATCAATGCAAACCTTAGTGTGTATATCAACTAAGTGTGTTTTAATTCCCTCTGGGAATGAACTCACATTGTAACAACAATCAAATTCTTTGTTTATCGTTCAAGGAGTGTGAGGTTATTGTAGACGTTATCCGTTGTTATGTGAATGCAGTTTCGTTCACCACGTTTCGATCTGAAGCAATCCGATTCGTCGTCATGTAAATAAAAAAAAAAAAACTTTAACAGAGCAATGACTTGTAATTTAACATGCATGGCTGAAAATTTTTAAACGGAATAAGTCAAAACAATAATAAAAAAAAAAATACCAATGCCACTTAAACCAAAATCAAACAAGAGAAAGAAGAACTACATTTAGTTCTTCTTTAGTGTGTCATGCACTTCATGCACTTCTTTAGTTAGTGATTGCATGTGATATGTGTCATGCTCGGTTGACTGTGTATCAAGCTGTACATATTTGTTCTTCTACTCGTGATGAAGACTCGGGTCCCGAACGCAGTGACTGTTCTGATAAAAGGAGGTGAATGTCCGCAGTGATCTACTCTTAAAAGTGTGCAGAGGCTGTCAGCCATGTTGGTTTTAATCCCATAGGAACAATGTTATTTGCGAATCCATATTTTTTCGTTATTTATTGACCAAAAGTTGTGTATGAGGTATCATTTTAAATGTTATCATATTGCGCATTGGGTTTGCTTGTGATATTTTGATACATACGCCTAGTTTAAAAAAAACTTCAAACTAAATATTTTTTATATACATAAAACTAATAAGGAATTTGCAAAGCAATTTCATTCTTGATCAAATGCAGTATGTTTGGGGAAAATCCGTTTAAAAATAACTGTTTAGTTTCGATACGCGTGATCGTAAGTCCGGTTCAAAATAACATTGTTCTTATGAGATTAAAACCACCATGGACGACAGCCTCTGCAGACTCTTATGAAAAACAGACCCAGTGATACTAGAACGATGACATGTAAAGTTGTTAGGAGCGCGTCTGCAATGTGATATTGTGTTTGCGTGAGGTGAGTGGAATGGTATGTCTAGTGAATATTCAATTTATGTCCCGTTGGTCAGAGGATGGTAATCGATGATTACAAATATTTATAACCGTAATAGTTACAGCTTTTTTAACTGTATTTGACAACGTCCCGTTAATAGGACGTCACAAACAAAATTCATAAAAAAAATTCAAAAATAAACTTTTTTCGATTTAGGATTATATTATCATTTCTTAACATATACTTTCACATAAAAACCATGATCGTAGCATGTTTGTTATACCAATATTTAGTTATATTTTGATACAACAGGTTTGATAACTTGTCAGAAAACAGCTGTTTTGAACAACGTAAAATTTGACATAACTTTTTTATTTGTCAACAAATTATTGTGAAATTTCAACAGGATATTAATAACTAAATTGACTTTACAGTAAATTGGTTGAATAGAGCTCACCTATTTTTGTTATAGTCATAAGGATGCCCAAAGAAAAAAAATGAGACGACGGAAATTTTATCTCCTAAATTTATTTTTAATTAAAATAGCATATATAATGTAAGGCTATTTTTAATAGACTGGTTATCTATTTATAATTAGGTATAAAAAGTATTAATTTTGTGTAATAAATAACAGAGATATAAATTATTTAATAGAACATTGTACAAATTTATAGAAACCCTCTGACACTGGCAGAGAGCAACTTTGAAAATTCCTCTGGCACTTGTGTCGTATGATATTTTAAATGCTTGTAATTTATTCTAAATTATGAAACTCTCATTCAATGAAATCTAAAACTCACAAAATCTTTTTATTTTGTGAATAGGAATTACCTATTTATCTACCCAACGTGCGTACTTACGTCCTTGAATGGATTGTTGTATAACCCTCAACTCTCATTTACATTTAGATCCTTTTTCCCGCATTGCCTTTTATTATTAAGGTACTAATTTTGTGTTTAGACACATTCAAGGTTCATTCAAATTAACATAAAATCAGGTTCTTTACTGTTGGATGACATGTATTGTAAAGGTATTGACCTACCCGCCCACCCATACACATTCAGTGGTATTGTTTGTCCCATAGTTGCGCTGACTATTGGGCTATTAATAAGTAGTCCTTTCTGAGCTAAGTCAAACGAAGATAGTAACAATGACTACACTTGTTCATCTGCGCTCATCACGCTCATTCACCACTCATATATCTACGATCGGTGTCTTAGAAATGAACAAAGTGTGTACAAAGGTATTGACCCACCCGCCCACACATACACGTACAGTGGTATTGACCCACCCGCCCACCCATACACGTACAGTGGTATTGACCCACCAGCCCACCCATACACGTACAGTGGTATTGACCTACCAGCCCACCCATACACGTACAGTGGTATTAACCCACCCGCCCACCTATACAAGTACAATGGTATTGACCCACCCGCTTACCCCTACACGAACAGTGGTATTGACCAACCAGCCCACCCATACACGTACAGTGGTATTAACCCACCCGCCCACCTATACACGTACAGTGGTATTGCCCCACCCGCCCACCCATACACGTACAGTGGTATTGCCCCACCAGCCCACCCATACACGTACAGTGGTATTAACCCACCCGCCCACCCATACACGTACAGTGGTATTGACCCACCCGCCCACCTATACACGTACAATGGTATTGACCCACCCGCCCACCCATACACGTACAGTGGTATTATTAACCCACCCGCCCACCTATACACGTACAATGGTATTGACCCACCCGCCTACCCATACACGTACAGTGGTATTGACCCACCCGCCCACCTATACACGTACAATGGTATTGACCCACCCGCCCACCCATACACGTACAGTGGTATTAACCCACCCGCCCACCTATACACGTACAAAGGTATTGACTCACCAGCCCACCCATACACGTACAGTGGTATTAACCCACCCGCCCACCTATACACGTACAATGGTAATGACCCACCAGTCCACCCATACACGTACAGTGGTATTAACCCACCCGCCCACCTATACATGTACAATGGTATTGACCCACCAGCTCACCCATACACGTACAGTGGTATTAACCCACCCGCCCACCTATACACGTACAATGGTATTGACCCACCCGCCCACACATACACGTACAGTGATATTGACCCACCAGCCCACCCATACACGTACAGTGGTATTGACCCACCAGCCCACCCATACACGTACATTGGTATTGACCCACTCACTCACCCATACACGTACAGTGGTATTGACCCACCAGCCCACCCATACACGAACAGTGTTATTAACCCCCCCGCCCACCCATACACGTACATTGGTATTGACCCACCCGCCCACCCATACACGTACAGTGGTATTGACCCACCAGCCCACCCATACACGTACAGTGGTATTAACCCACCCGCCCACCTATACACGTACAATGGTATTGACCCACCCGCCCACCTATACACGTACAATGGTATTGACCCACCCGCCCACCCATACACGTACAGTGGTATTAACCCACCCGCCCACCTATACACGTACAATGGTATTGACCCACCCGCCTACCCATACACGTACAGTGGTATTGACCCACCCGCCCACCTATACACGTACAAAGGTATTGACCCACCAGCCCACCCATACACGTACAGTGGTATTAACCCACCCGCCCACCTATACACGTACAATGGTAATGACCCACCAGCCCACCCATACACGTACAGTGGTATTAACCCACCCGCCCACCTATACATGTACAATGGTATTGACCCACCAGCTCACCCATACACGTACAGTGGTATTAACCCACCCGCCCACCTATACACGTACAATGGTATTGACCCACCCGCCCACTCATACACGTACAGTGGTATTGACCCACCAGCCCACCCATACACGTACAGTGGTATTAACCCACCCGCTCACCCATACACGTACAATGGTATTGATCCACCCGCCCACACATACACGTACAGTGGTATTGACCCACCAGCCCACCCATACACGTATAGTGGTATTGACCCACCAGCCCACCCATACACGTACATTGGTATTGACCCACTCACTCACCCATACACGTACAGTGGTATTGACCCACCAGCCCCCAACCCATACACGAACAGTGTTATTAACCCCCCCGCCCACCCATACACGTACATTGGTATTGACCCACTCACTAACCCATACACGTACAGTGGTATTGACCCACCAGCCCACCCATACACGTACAGTGGTATTAACCCACCCGCCCACCCATATACGTACAGTGTTATTGACCCACCCGCCCGCACGTACATGAACAGTGGTATTGACCCACTCGCCCACCCATACACGTACAGTGGTATTGACCCACCAGCCCACCCATACACGTACAGTGGTATTGACCCACCCGCCCACCCATATACGTACAGTGTTATTGACCCACCCGCCCGCACATACATGAACAGTGGTATTGACCCACCCGCCCACCCATACACAAACAATGGTATTAATACACAAAATATGTTATAAAATGAGTTGAGTTTATAGCATAGGCTAATATAAACTACGAAGTAATTACGAGAAAATTGTTTTTTCGTTTAGGTGAAAAAATAGCATATTAATTCCCTTCTTCCTAAAACGATCGTTGGTTAAGTAATTGTTGTAACTGTTTTTTTACGTAAAAAAACAGTATCAACTCTGTTTTTTTCATTAACTAATTGTTAATTTACGAATTACTCACTCACATCCACGTACAGTGGTATTGACCCACCAGCCCACCCATACACGTACAGTGGTATTGACCCACACGCCCACCCATACACGTACAGTGGTATTGACCCACCCGCCCACCCATACACGTACAGTGGTATTGACCCACCCGCCCACCCATATACGTACAGTGTTATTGACCCACCCGCCCGCACATACATGAACAGTGGTATTGACCCACCCGCCCACCCATATACGTACAGTGTTATTGACCCACCCGCCCGCACATACATGAACAGTGGTATTGACCCACCCGCCCGCACATACATGAACAGTGGTATTGACCCACCCGCCCACCCATATACGTACAGTGTTATTGACCCACCCGCCCGCACATACATGAACAGTGGTATTGACCCACCCGCCCACCCATATACGTACAGTGTTATTGACCCACCCGCCCGCACATACATGAACAGTGGTATTGACCCACCCGCCCACCCATATACGTACAGTGTTATTGACCCACCCGCCCGCACATACATGAACAGTGGTATTGACCCACTCGCCCACCCATACACAAACAATGGTATTAATACACAAAATATGATATAAAATGAGTTGAGTTTATAGCATAGGCTAATATAAACTATGAAGTAATTACGAGAAAATTGTTTTTTCGTTTAGGTGAAAAAATAGCATATTAATTACTTTTCATAATTCGATTATATCTACTCCGAATCGCCCCTTTTTGCAAGAAATCCCCACAACGTGCAGAGCGACTAAAAAGCTACCTCTTTGATTAGCTTCCCTGTTAATCTCAAACAAATGTTCGCCAAAAACCAACTGGACGTTGACTTAGGATGTGTTTTACGGTCGAAACAAGTTTTTTGTGTCAGATCCCATGACATCATCAGTGGATTGAAACTTCCTCATTAGAAATGGACTATGTGTTTTCGCAAGGGATTGGGAAAATGCAACTACTGGAAATATAAGTGGAGAATTGCAAATGATCAGTTATGTCATTGCGGGGTCGAAGTTCAAACTATGGATCACATAGTTAATGACTGCTTCATTGCGTTCTTTTCAGGGGGATTAGCTGGTCTTCATTCAATCGGAGAAGCAGGTGTTTGAATGGTTAAGAAACCTGGACTTAGCTTTGTGACGGAACGACAATATTTCAATCCTATGACACAAGTACTTTGTACTTCAGATTTAATTTTTTTGGACATTGTTTATTTTTGTGTTTTTAAATTGTTATTAGTTTGGTTGCTGGCTTTAAAAGCCATACGATATATAATTCAATTTTCGCGGTTTATGAATTAGGAGGATGCGTGGGTTCTCCAGTAAGTGCGTCAGTCGTGTCGATTCACAAGGAACGTTGGATAACCTGCGGCAAATCCCTCGATGATGGTCCAGTATCGTGAAGCAACTAGAGTGTGACGGTTTCGTAGCTCCAGATACATATAATAAGTGCAATGCCCTTTCGTGTATTTTTTAATTGATTTATGTAACGAGTTTATTAGTCAGGTCAAACTTCGAGAGATACTTTAATGATCAGTTTGATTTAAGGATGATAATGTTATTATAATGAGAAAACGTCTCATAATCATATTTCCGTCTAGTTCGTTTTTTCTGTATTTTCTTATATTATCTAACAATGAATAAATTGAGAAGAGGTTGCAAGCTGACATTCCAACTTGTAAAGGTGTCACAAAGGTGTCAAATTTCTATTGCGCGAAATGAATTATTTGTTTTAAAATGGCAGCAATCCACCAAGCTAAATTTTTAATTTCGTTAATAAATTATAACAAATCCACTAGCTAAATTATAGTCAGTACGATGCAACAGGCAACAATCATGTTATTACTACCGTAACTTGTAAATTAGATTCGTGAAAAGTGGTGTTGAACCACGATGCTATTTTCTACGAGTTGTTATGGCGGCGGATCGGCAGCTGGTAAAAACATTTAAAACGTGATTTTTTCACATTTATGAAGTTTGGTAGTTTTTCTCTTATGAAAGTTAAGAAGCATAAATTAAATTAAAAACTAATAAAAAATTACAATAGTATAGACATAAAGTGTTGATTGTTAAATTAATGTCCTGGAAGCCTTATACGAGTTGTAACCAATTGTGAGAATTTATTTTTATAGTAGGTTTAAGTGTTATAAACTGACATTTCATCACTAGATCTTTAGTATATTTTCTTAGTAGGTTCCGTAAAGGTGGAGGTGGAGTGTTGTGGTGACAGAATCTCCGGGTCGCCAGACACGCAGAGTGTGTTTGACGTTTCAGACAGTAAGTTAATGAAGGTGGAAGACTTTGAGGGTTGGAGGTCAGAGGTTGTTGTGTCCTCACTGGAGGTGGAAGACACGCAGACTGTGTTTGACGTTTCAGACAGTAAGGTAATGAAGGTGGAAGACGTTGTGGGTTGGAGGTCAGAGGTTGTTGTGTCCTCGCTGGAGGTGGAAGAGACGCAGACTGTGTTTGAGGTTTCAGACAGTAAAGTAATGAAGGTGGAAGGCGTTGAGGGTTGGAGGTCAGAGGTTGTTGTGTCCTCACTGGAGGCGGAGAGTTGTGATGACGGAATCCCCGGGTCGCCAGACACTCGGACTGTATTTGACGTTTCAGTGAAACTATTCTATGACTTTCTCTCTGTCTCTGGGAGGTGAATGTGCTGTTCTATATAGCTCCTAGTGGCTTGCTATTGACTTTCATTGGCATTTCGCTATTTCTGGCTTTCCCACCCCCGCCACAAGGGATGACTATCGCTTTCTTTGTACGGATTTAACCTTGTATAATGACTTTTATATGACTTTTTTTGTTGCAATATTGGCAACCCAATTGACTCAATGTAATATTAATATGTTATAATTGTAAATAAAATTATTTTGTAGTCATTATATCATTCTAAAAGTTATATAAAATGTATTTACTTACAGATTTTATGGTTATTTATTTGCTGATAAAACTATTTTTGATCTGATGCATTGCCGTAATAAAAATAATATTTCAAATTGTAACTGGAATTGAAAATAGGAATTTTTTAATGTTATTAAAAAATCAGTTTTCTAATTACTCTTATCTAGCAATATATCACAAAATAAAACTATTATTTAATTATGTTCCTGAGTTAAATTTTATAATTTCATCGATTTGAGTTTGTTTTAAAGTAATTTAGCTTTCCTTTGACTAAAATTTATAATTCCTACACAGACGAACTCTCACTATATTTGCATACTAATAAAATGTGTTACAAATACGTAAATTTAAAGAACATAATAAGATATGTAGTTTCTTATACATTCACTTAAATATTTTTCCAAGGAATCTCGGTTTTGAAATTTAAAATACTTGTATGTAAGGTGTACAATAGTTTTACACCTCAGAAAGTTTTATTTTGCTTTTAAATCCTAATTGACTTTAGGTTTTAGATTAAACTAAAAGATAAAAAAGTGACTTTGCTCAATATATTCAATAAGTGAGTTCAGGAAATGTATCAACTTGTCATCAACATCAGTTTGCATCATTTTCTGCATCCTCGTTTTCTTCTGTGAGGGAAAGAGTAGAAGGGATCTTCAGCGGGCCGTGACCAACAGATCGTTTTGAAGTTGAAAAAAGCTTTTTTTATATAACTGTATAAATTTTCAACAACATGCGCCAATGTTCATGAAATTGGCAAAAAAGAAAAATAATAAAAATCAATATTAATTTAATTAAAATTATTTTAACACAACATTTAAATATTATAGTTGATTGAAATTAACAGAAACGAAACAGAGAGTACACAAATATTGCATCCCGCGACACAGGGGATTATATTTAATAGTATTCATACTCAAAAGTCTGTCATGTAATATTAAGGACTTTGGAATATATGTATACACTTGCAACAAATAACCTAACCTAACCTTGCTTTGTAGGTCTTATCTTGCTTTGTAGTTAAGTTTTTATAAAACTAATCAGTAATGTCCTTTAGACGTGCGCACCACTCCTTTCCTCAACAAACACTACACCGTCAAGATGATGATAGCCGAGGAAAACATAAAAAGTAAATGGCATTAGAAGGTCATACCATAAAGGGCTTGCAAACAATTTGTTTAAAATTAGTTTTTTTATTTACTATTTTATTCTATTAATTAGTTAATGCCTGTGGTGTTTGTTCGGTTTTATGTGGCCGCACAGCATGGCTTTATATTGTGACATTCTAAGTAACAGTTGGCAATATGATCTTAGTAATCATTGTTGCCACCATCGTAAATTAAATTCACTTGGATTAGTTGTTCACGTAAATAAAGTGATTTTCTTAAAGATGGAGGGTGGTTAGTGAATTAAGAGACATACTACAGCGAATTTGTAAAGTCGTTGGTACGTTGATAGCTAACGTAAGAGTTAGTGGGGAAGATGGGTGAACAATAAATGATCAAGATCGTAGGGAGGACTGTGAACTATAAATGATCGAGATCGTAGGTAGGACGTGTGAAATATAAATGATCGAGATCGTAGTGGGACGTTTGAACTATAAATTATCGAGATCGTAAGTAGGACGTGTGAAATATAAATGATCGAGATCGTAGTGGGACGTTTGAACTATAAATTATCGAGATCGTAAGTAGGACGTGTGAAATATAAATGATCGAGATCGTAGTGGGACGTTTGAACTATAAATTATCGAGATCGCCGGGGGGACGTGTGAACTATAAATTATCGAGATCGTAGGTAGGACGTGTGAATGATAAATGATCGAGATCGTAGTGGGACGTTTGAACTATAAATTATCGAGATCGTAGGTAGGACGTGTGAATGATAAATGATCGAGATCGTAGTGGGACGTTTGAACTATAAATTATCGAGATCGTAAGTAGGACGTGTGAAATATAAATGATCGAGATCGTAGTGGGACGTTTGAACTATAAATTATCGAGATCGCCGGGGGGACGTGTGAACTATAAATTATCGAGATCGTAGGTAGGACGTGTGAATGATAAATGATCGAGATCGTAGTGGGACGTTTGAACTATAAATTATCGAGATCGCCGGGGGGACGTGTGAACTATAAATTATCGAGATCGTAGTTAGGGCGTGTGAGCTATAAATTATCGAGATCGTAAGTAGGACGTGTGAAATATAAATGATCGAGATCGTAGTGGGACGTTTGAACTATAAATTATCGAGATCGCCGGGGGGACGTGTGAACTATAAATTATCGAGATCGTAGGTAGGACGTGTGAATGATAAATGATCGAGATCGTAGTGGGACGTTTGAACTATAAATTATCGAGATCGCCGGGGGGACGTGTGAACTATAAATGATCGAAATCGTAGGTAGGACGTGTGAGCTATAAATTATCGAGATCGTAGGTAGGACGTGTGAATGATAAATGATCGAGATCGTAGTGGGACGTTTGAACTATAAATTATCGAGATCGCCGGGGGGACGTGTGAACTATAAATGATCGAAATCGTAGGTAGGACGTGTGAATGATAAATGATCGAGATCGTAGGTAGGACGTGTGAACTATAAATGATCGAAATCGTAGGTAGGACGTGTGAGCTATAAATTATCGAGATCGTAGGTAGGACGTGTGAATGATAAATGATCGAGATCGTAGTGGGACGTTTGAACTATAAATTATCGAGATCGCCGGGGGGACGTGTGAACTATAAATGATCGAAATCGTAGGTAGGACGTGTGAATGATAAATGATCGAGATCGTAGTGGGACGTTTGAACTATAAATGATCGAGATCGTAGGTAGGACGTGTGAATGATAAAT
Source organism: Stictocephala bisonia (assembly GCA_035578905.1). Classification (NCBI taxonomy): domain Eukaryota; kingdom Metazoa; phylum Arthropoda; class Insecta; order Hemiptera; family Membracidae; genus Stictocephala; species Stictocephala bisonia. The sequence continues at coordinate 4,346,935 of JAQJVL010000012.1, read as the reverse complement.
GATCGAGATCGCCGGGGGGACGTGTGAACTATAAATGATCGAGATCGTAGGTAGGACGTGTGAATGATAAATGATCGAGATCGTAGGTAGGACGTGTGAATGATAAATGATCGAGATCGCCGGGGGGACGTGTGAACTATAAATGATCGAGATCGTAGGTAGGACGTGTGAATGATAAATGATCGAGATCGTAGTGGGACGTTTGAACTATAAATTATCGAATCGCAGAGAGAACGTGTGAACTATAAATGACCGAGATTGTAGGTAGGACGTGTGAACTATAAATTATCAAGATCGTAGAAGGGAGGACGTATGAACTGTAAATGACCAAGATCGTAGGGAGTACGTGTGAATTATAGATGATCGAGATAGTACGTATGACGTGTAAACTATAAATGATCGAGATAGTACGTATGACGTGTAAACTATAAATGATCGAGATAGTACGTATGACGTGTAAACTATAAATGACCGAGATAGTACGTATGACGTGTAAACTATAAATGACCGAGATAGTACGTATGACGTGTAAACTATAAATGATCGAGATAGTACGTATGACGTGTAAACTATAAATGATCGAGATAGTACGTATGACGTGTAAACTATAAATGATCGAGATAGTACGTATGACGTGTAAACTATAAATGATCGAGATCGTTGGGAGGATGCGTAGTTTTTTAGTTGCCTGAATTCTTGGATAACATGTGTGAAGCATAAATAGTCTTTTAAAAACGTTTAAAGGTGAGTGGTGATGTATAAGTACATATATGGTTAAATCATACATAAATGAACGAATACATTTGCAGGTAAGATGGGTGAACTAAGTCTGACACTTAGTTATCTTACCAACGCAACATCTGAATACCACCCAACATGGACGCCCCAGACTTTTCTAGCAGTGTCCACATCGATGGCAACCATTGAGCCATCGCCGTGTCGGTATTACGAGGACCGAGCACAGAACCTCTACCTTACAATCTCCTCAACACTGTGTCCCCAAGTAGCTGGGTTACAGCACTGCGCCATCAGTGTAAATTAATGGTTTGTTGTTTTGGGTGGAAAGTTAGTTGTGAAAATTCATCTTCCATCATTAGGCGGTACAATAATGATGTTTGTTGGTGAAGTATTTATATAAATTAACAAGTATTTTAGCCACCTAACGATTGTTTTGTGTTTGACGCCAATGCCTGCAGCGGTGGTGGCAATCCGAGAGAAATCGAGCGCAAAATCTTTAGAAAACAAAGAAACGCAAGTAAATATTCAGGAATTGGAGGACATTTATTTTTTTTAAATGTACATAATTGTCATTATATGTATATAAAAGTTGTGAGATTTAAATGTTCTTAAAAACTGGTTGTTTTTATATGTGAATGACATAGGGTTTATTATATATAAATATAACCCCCCACCCACCCACCCTACCAACCCGAACATAAAAGTGCGTAATGAGACATGAAATTTGAATTACAATTAACCTAAGAAAAATTGCATCCTCCGCGAAAAATAAAACATTTCGTGCCACTGATGATAGATGGATAAATAAGAACAGACTTAATATTATTTAAAATTATGTTCTTGGTGTAAAAACGTTTGATTGCTTTTTTTATTAAGTACAGAGTTATTACAGAGTGATAGATATTTTATAAAACCGTTTAGTTTGACAATATTAATAACATTAATGTATGTATTGCAAGTTTGGCTCACGTAGTAATAAGCAGAAAAGATTCTGTCCACTTGAATGTAAACACGAATAGACAATTAGAATGTAATTATTTATTGGAATACATTTACTACAGTTACAGTGTTGTCATGTTTTCAATAAATCTTGTTCGAGAATCTAACGTTGAATTCATTCAATCAAGTTTAAAAAACAATTAGGAATTTAGATTTCTTAATATCGGTAAAAATATATTAATTACTCAAGCTGGACTATAATTTATACTATACTATAACTATACCTACTGTAACTATCCAGTAGGTGTAGTTTCTCGCTTAGTAACCGTTAGTTTATCTGATAACGGAATCAAACGTTATCCACATTACAATTGTAACAGGTTACTGCACGGGAAATAACAGTTTAATTTAACATTCGAATGTTTGACAAAAATAATGAACACAGAGATTCTTGGTGAGTTCTATTCATAAATTACAAGTATGGTTAGTGGTGAACATTAATTGAATGTAAAGCAACCGATTGAATAGCTAACAAATGCGCTGCTAGATTCTCCTAGTTTTATATGTACGTAATTTTTACGAAAGCTAATTTTAAGATCTATTTCTCTAAATACATACATACCGGGTTGTGCAAAGGGCTGGAATATATATTTATTTGTTAATTTTAAAACTATTGAAAGAAATGTAATGAAACTTTTTAGTTATGTGCATGTCTCTCTACCAAACATATAGACATATTTTAATTGTTTTCGCATAGCCATGGGATGGCCCATGAGGATGTCTTTAAAATATTTAACGTAAGCCTACCTCGAGTTATACCTCATTTTAAAGGTCTTTGTTTGTAAAACACAAGAGTGCAAACCTGAGGACAAAAGGATGACCCAGTCAGAAAATACAGCCTCTCAAAGAATTTAATGTCATATAACTAATATTTCTTTAAAATAAGGTTAAGATAGTTATTATCTGTTACTGCTTCCAGCTACAATTTAGTTGACAGAATATGATAAATCAATTCATGTTCACAGAAAAATATGTAAAAAAATATTTTAGTAACATTTCTTAGACTATTTTAAGGGTAGGCCTATACCAACTGTCAAGTGTTTAAATAGTTTTTCTTATTTAATTTTTTTAATAATGTAGTTTCAAAGTCTTTCATTACGATTGTAAGCAATGAAAAACATACTCAACCTAAGAGACTTCAAACAGGGTTAAATAAATAGCCATAGAACTAAGATGAATTAGTTATGTGACATTAAATTCTTTGAATCACTATATTTTCTGAGTGGGTCATTCTTTTTACCTCAGTTTTGCACTTTTCTATTGTACAAACAATGACCGTTAAAATGAGTTATAATTTGAGGAAGACTTACATTTAACATTTCTAAGACTTCCTTCATAGGCTATCCCTTGGTTATACGAAAAACGAGTAAAATACGTCTAAAACATTGTAGGTATATAGACATGTACATAACTACAAAGTGTCATTATATTTCTTTTAATAGTTTTAAAATTAATAAATATATTACAGATTTTTCCCAACCCAGTATGGGTATATATATATTTAAGCATTCCTAAGTTCATAAAGCAGATAAATATCGAACCGTTAACAACCTGACAAGGTAATATATTTATTAATTTATTAAATTCAAATTCTATTCTTATTATATAATTACATAAACAGAAATTATGTGTTGATATAATATACGTATAAGATGGTAGATAATATAGTGATTGATTTTGGTGGACAAATTCAATCACTATATTATTGTATTCAGAAATCAAATGTATTCAGAAAGAAATTTCATTTAATTTTTAATACATTTTATATCATTCATACATGTATTTGATTTTAACTTTAAAGTCACTTTGAATCTATTTACCACATAGTAACAATCATGACTAGTGTAAACCGCACCAAAATAGTCCGATGACATTTTAGGCGGTGTTGCCATATCGTTGCTGAGAACCATCCAACCATATGTTTCATCTACGAAAAGTATGCATATGTTCAATACTGTCAATTTAGTTGGCATTCTGTTCACACAACAACTGTATGATACTATTTAAAGTCCTCTAAAAGGTAGTGGTAAAATTAACTATGGTATATGTTAATCCTGTAATGTCTTACAGCGTTATATTAATTTAAATATGTAATGCTATTAAATATTGTTTATTAAATGAAATAGCTGTTTTTATTCGTAATTATATCACTAAATATACATAACCAAAACATATTTATTTGTTTACAATTACAAATTACGATGTTTGTTTACTGCAACAGATGTTAGGTAAATCATTAATGTTTTCAATTAATTTATATCTGACAATATTGCTGGGCGAGAAGTGAGGAGGAGTGCTCCAAATTCAACACCTATCATCGGACTATTTTGGTGCGGTTTACACAAACTCGAGTGTGCAATTTTCTTACGTGGAAGGAAAAAAAATTGTTAACGATATATGGTTGTGGTGGGAATGGAAGGTAAATAAGTGATACTGTAGTAAGTGCTACATCAACACTTACGATAGCAAACAAATCTAAGTGGCGTACTCACGCACGAGTTGAGATTTACGATAACAAACAACACTAAGTTGCGAACTAACCCAAGAGTTGAGATTTACGATAGCAAACAAATCTAAGTGGAGTACTCAGGCAAGAGTTGAGATTTACGATAACAAACAAAACTAAGTTGCGTACTCACCCAAGAGTTGAGATTTACGATAACAAACAAAACTAAGTTGCGTACTCAGGCAAGAGTTGAGATTTACGATAACAAACAAAACTAAGTTGCGTACTCACGCAAGAGTTGAGATTTACGATAACAAACAAAACTAAGTTGCGTACTCACGCAAGAGTTGAGATTTACGATAACAAACAAAACTAAGTTGCGTACTCACGCAAGAGTTGAGATTTACGATAACAAACAAAACTAAGTTGCGTACTCACGCAAGAGTTGAGATTTACGATAACAAACAAAACTAAGTTGCGTACTCACGCAAGAGTTGAGATTTACGATAACAAACAAAACTAAGTTGCGTACTCACGCAAGAGTTGAGATTTACGATAAAAAACAAAACTAAGTTGCGTACTCAGGCAAGAGTTGAGATTTACGATAACAAACAAAACTAAGTTGCGTACTCAGGCAAGAGTTGAGATTTACGATAACAAACAAAACTAAGTTGCGTACTCAGGCAAGAGTTGAGATTTACGATAACAAACAAAACTAAGTTGCGTACTCACGCAAGAGTTGAGATTTACGATAACAAACAAAACTAAGTTGCGTACTCACGCAAGAGTTGAGATTTACGATAACAAACAAAACTAAGTTGCGTACTCACGCAAGAGTTGAGATTTACGATAGCAAACAAAACTAAGTTGCGTACTCACGCAAGAGTTGAGATTTACGATAGCAAACAAAACTAAGTTGCGTACTCACGCAAGAGTTGAGATTTACGATAGCAAACAAATCTAAGTGGAGTACTCAGACAAGAGTTGAGATTTACGATAACAAACAAAACTAAGTTGCGTACTCACGCAAGAGTTGAGATTTACGATAACAAACAAAACTAAGTTGCGTACTCAGGCAAGAGTTGAGATTTACGATAACAAACAAAACTAAGTTGCGTACTCAGGCAAGAGTTGAGATTTACGATAACAAACAAAACTAAGTTGCGTACTCAGGCAAGAGTTGAGATTTACGATAACAAACAAAACTAAGTTGCGTACTCAGGCAAGAGTTGAGATTTACGATAACAAACAAAACTAAGTTGCGTACTCACGTAAGAGTTGAGATTTACGATACTCACGCAAGAGTTGAGATTTACGATAGCAAACAAAACTAAGTTGCGTACTCACGCAAGAGTTGAGATTTACGATAGCAAACAAAACTAAGTTGCGTACTCACGCAAGAGTTGAGATTTACGATAGCAAACAAAACTAAGTTGCGTACTCACGCAAGAGTTGAGATTTACGATAATAAACAAAACTAAGTTGCGTACTCACCCAAGAGTTGAGACTTACGATAACAAACAAAACTAAGTTGCGAACTCACGCAAGAGTTGAGATTACCTGGGGAGCATCTTGCGAGCGTCCAGCATGGCCGAGCCGCAGCGGCTGCGATGTGATGGAGGAATGAGCCCCGCGGGTTTCCTACCTTCACGGAGTCTTTACTAGTAGTAGCCTAGCTCAGGGACAGCTCCGTGCCCTTGGACCTCCGCCGCGAGTCGGCTTTTCTTCCGCTTTGCTGTGGAAATGCTCCGCGAAAAACTATTCCAAAAGATAATAATCGGATTTATATTAGTTTAAATAGATTGCACACCAGGATAGTTTTGGCTGAATATGGCTGGCCAGCGATGTATTTGTAATTAATTCTTACATAAATTGAATTCGTTCTAGTATGTGTGTCTAAATTTAAATTTACTCTAATCTACAAATCAAGTAATTGTTTATTTGTTATTGTTATTATTTTGGAGTTTTTGTGTAAGTGTGTAATATATGATTGGTTTTGCTGGCAAAAATGTTAATATTTTTTATTTTAAGATTTACTTTTTTAATTAGCTTATACGTACAAATACAGAATAAGTGAACGTTGCACAACGTAATATATTACAATACAAGTACAAAATGCACAAATATTATGGTGATCTCTTGTGATTTTTGTGAATCTCTCTGGTCTGAGAAGATGAGCGTGGTTCACCGAAATCGATCATCATAGTATTTGTGCATTTTGTACTTGTATTGTAATACATTTGTGTTGTGTGATGTTCACTTGTACTGTACTTTAAGATTTATAATGAGTTTTTTAATTTCATTGTTTATTTGTTAATATAGTATTTTACTTCTTGGCACTGTTTGTATTGTTTATTCTCAGTTTTGTAAATAAGTCATATTCGAATTGTTATAGTTAAAAAAACGCCACAGAGTGCGGTTATAGTTTATTTTGTAATTATTTTGACTCAGTAGTTGCTTAAAGTTATTTCTTATGTTATCGCTGGTCACGTTACTTGAAAATGTAACCAGTCTACTTCCAGAGATGTTCCATTGTTTTGTATATATTTCCATAATTTACTGGAACAAATCCAATGACTACCTGTAGTCATTGACAAATCATTATTGCATATCATTTTTTATTATTATTTTACTGTTCTTGTTATTTTTTTAATTAAAGTACCAGGATCAGTATCAAGATCATACCGTGACGTGACGACTAAATTCGTTCTGTTCGCCATAGATTTGTAAAGACGATAGAGAATTCGCCAAACGCGATTCAACACCTACATTACATACTTTCTGGACGTTCTGTATAAAATTACTATCTTTAACAATTTTCTGACTGTGATGTAACAGTAAAAGTTAACATTTATAGTGAAAAAATCATAAAATTAACTTTATATGTAGCTCAATTTGTAAATATACATTTAATTTCGAAAAGGGGGCTTTTATGTTGATAAATTTAAACTCTAACTGTGAATGGGATCTTTGTAGAAAATGTTTTTAGTTTTTCTCTCAGGCTTTAGGATTGTCAGGGGACCCGGACGCAGTCACGTACAACCGACCTGGGAGATCCACACTTCTCACACTTGTTCCGCCTTCCCACCTCACACCGTGACAAACCTTCCTGTACATGAAGGAAGTATCCTGATGGATCACAGGCAGAAAGTGTCTCTGTGAAAGTGTGTTTGTGCCGATTGCTCCTTCAGTCTGGTGCTAATATATAGTTACAACATTTTTTATTTATTTATTTTTTGGAGAGGCCGATCTCCTTCTTAACCTTACTCTGTCCATCCTCATAGACTATCGATCTGTGCGAGGAACTTATTCAGACGGAGTAAATGGGCGAACCAGTACAGTAGAAGGTGAATAATACTGATAAATTTTCCAGTCTAGGCCGAATTCGAACCAGCGCTATCTCCAACCTAAGCTCGAAGTCCTGACGCCTTAGACCGCTCGGCCAACGGCTCGCGCGAGGGGTTTTCACAGAGAATAAGGTAACAGAGGTCGCATCCAATAGTGCGTTATTTGTTTGTCGAGTTGGTGTGTCGAATAGTCATTTCTCCACTTTTCCATGCGGATGGCAGGACAGCACCTTGTCCGTCCCCCCCCCCTTAATCTTCCCAAATCCTCAAGCGTCAACGTAGTAGTTATTACTACTTATGTATCAAGATGTACATTAGTTGTAATCTACTGCCACCATCGCTACGGCCATCATAAAGGGACTTCTGTATATTTTTCTCCGTGGAATTTTGGCAACATTACATACTTAATTCTTGTAGATTAAAAGATTAATATGTATAAGAAGAGAAAATTATATAACATATTTAGGGGTTTAAACTACATTTTGGGGTTAATTGGGAAATATTTTAAAAGGGAGAGGGAAATTTTAGGGGAGAGAACTGAGTGTCAGACTTGTCAGTTAGCTGAAAATCAGACGAACACTACGTGGTTCGGTTTACACGTAAAGCTGTAGGTCCCATAGTTTTCCTGGCTATTTGCCCATTAATAAAGTTATTTCTGAGCTAAGTTGAACTAAAATAGTAACAATGACTACACTCGTTCATGTTCACTCACACACTCATTCACCCCTCATATTCGCCCATATCTTTACGATCAGCGTCTTAGAAATGAATAATAATTAATTAAATTTAAGAATTTTAAACCCTATTTTGGGTAAATTAAAAAATCACCACGAGAGTGACTCAAGTTATTTATTTTTGTTTTATTTTTTATTTTAAGATACCAACGGCATAGCCAATTTCACAATGCAAGCAACTACGATGGCTATTTGTTACAAACAATTAGTAAGTGATTTTTACCACTAAGTACAAAAATAGAGTATCTAAGAGTTATATGGGATATTTAGGAATTCAAATCCATATTTGGAGTTTCAATGAGAAATATTTAAATGTCGATATTGGATATTCACTGTTTTCTATTCCATACTGTGGGTTTAATGAGAAATGCATGAGTGAACAAATTATGTCAGAACTATCGAATATTCACTGTTTTTTATTCCATACTGTGGGTTTAATGAGAAATGTATGAGTGAACAAATTATGTCGGAACTATCGGATATTCACTGTTTTTTATTCCATACTGTGGGTTTAATGAGAAATGTATGAGTGAACAAATTATGTCGGAACTATAGGATATTCACTGTTTTTTATTCCATACTGTGGGTTTAGTGAGAAATGTATGAGTGAACAAATTATGTCGGAACTATCGGATATTCACTGTTTTTTATTCCATACTGTGGGTTTAATGAGAAATGCATGAGTGAACAAATTATGTCAGAACTATCGGATATTCACTGTTTTATATTCCATACTGTGGGTTTAATGAGAAATGTATGAGTGAACAAATTATGTCAGAACTATCGAATATTCACTGTTTTATATTCCATACTGTGGGTTTAATGAGAAATGTATGAGTGAACAAATTATGTCGGAACTATCGGATATTCACTGTTTTATATTCCATACTGTGGGTTTAATGAGAAATGTATGAGTGAACAAATTATGTCAGAACTATCGAATATTCACTGTTTTTTATTCCATACTGTGGGTTTAATGAGAAATGTATGAGTGAACAAATTATGTCAGAACTATCGAATATTCACTGTTTTATATTCCATACTGTGGGTTTAATGAGAAATGTATGAGTGAACGAATTATGTCGGAACTATCGGATATTCACTGTTTTTTATTCCATACTGTGGGTTTAATGAGAAATGTATGAGTGAACAAATTATGTCGGAACTATCGGATATTCACTGTTTTTTATTCCATACTGTGGGTTTAATGAGAAATGCATGAGTGAACAAATTATGTCAGAACTATCGAATATTCACTGTTTTATATTCCATACTGTGGGTTTAATGAGAAATGTATGAGTGAACAAATTATGTCGGAACTATCGGATATTCACTGTTTTTTATTCCATACTGTGGGTTTAATGAGAAATGTATGAGTGAACAAATTATGTCGGAACTGTATAGAAAAGTAATCTCGCAATCAAAGTATTCATTGTTTATCAACGGGTCAATTAAAAAGACGAGCTGCTAACGACTTGACCAGTGTTATGCCGAGGACGAGATTGCATTTTATCATCTTTACTCTTACAAATTTCAGCACTACGTGTTTTTATTACAAGACATCGTGGCTAATGATACAGCTATGAACTGGTGTTTCCGTGCTGTGTTTGTATCGTTTACCAGTTAATGTCGTTACTAAAATGTATTACCTTCCTTGACTGTTACCTTGAGTACCAACAGCCTTCATTGTGAACTTTAATGTACACTGAGGAAGAATATAAAATTCGTAGCTTTATAAAGTTATAAAGTGCGAAGAGAAACTTAAGGCTGTTCGGTCAAAAATGTTTCGATTTTTTTCGATTTCAATGACTTTATATCAGCTATTAAACACCTCCTTAGTAGTTCTCTCTTTAAAATTATGTTTATAGTTATAAAGACAACAATCGGATACTGCTACTAAATATAGTCGTGTTCTGCTACAGAACAAAGAACAAGATAACAGTCGGATAGTGCTACTAAATATAGTCGTGTACTGCTACAGAACAAAGGACAAGATAACAGTCGGATAGTGCTACTAAATATAGTCGTGTAATTCTACAGAACAAAGGACAAGATAACAGTCGGATAGTGCTACTAAATATAGTCGTGTAATTCTACAGAACAAAGGACAAGATAACAGTCGGATAGTGCTACTAAATATAGTCGTGTTCTGCTACAGAACAAAGAACAAGATAACAGTCGGATAGTGCTACTAAATATAGTCGTGTACTGCTACAAAACAAAGAACAAGATAACAGTCGGATAGTGCTACTAAATATAGTCGTGTTCTGCTACAAAACAAAGAACAAGATAACAGTCGGATAGTGCTACTAAATATAGTCGTGTACTGCTACAGAGCAAAGGACAAGATAACAGTCGGATAGTGCTACTAAATATAGTCGTGTAATTCTACAGAACAAAGAACAAGACAACAATCGAATAGTGCTACTAAATATAGTCATATACTAGAAAAAAAGTTGTTATGGCCACTTCTAAATGTTTGTCAAAAAATCGAAATCTAAGTATAAATCAAATATAAATAAAGTAAATTTATTTGAAAACTTTTAACATTATAAATATTAAAATGTAATGCGCACAAATATAATCATTTCACACAATGAAGGGCGTGCAATCTGCAAACTGCATAATTATGTCAGTTGGCAAATACATCACTGTACGAGCTATGTTGGTACTCGTAGAAAGTAAAATGTGATATGAAAGTTATGAGGTACGACTCTGCTAGGAATGTATATTTCGCAATACCATCATCAAGATTTGACTGAAGCCCATTATGGCAACGTCTACCGGTAGAAAAAACTACCGCGCTACTTATTAAGTCGTGAGTCCGCGGGAGATTTCCAATTGCACCGGGGTCAGGGATCGGCCCCAAACTGATGTGTCCAGATGCACCGGAGCCCCTTTTGGGGGGTGTTCCAATTGCACCAGAGGCCCTTGTTTATGACATGAGCCGGGAAAGTCCAACCAGGCCGGATTCCTAGTACAGTAACCCCAAGCTGACCGTGCCAAATTCCACACCCTTTGTTATGACATGAGTCATGAGTCGTTTAGGTTAGGTTAGGTTAGGTTAGGTTAGGTTAGGTTAGGTTAGGTTAGGTTAGGTTAGGTTAGGTTAGGTTAGGTTAGGTTAGATGTTAGTGTTGCCACGGATAAACACAAAATTAAACATTAAATACATAGTTACCATATTTATTAGTTAGAACCTGCTATGGTCTACCATTAGTATGTGCCACGAAACATCGGCAAGTGTTTGATAGAATATTCCATTGCGAAATTGTTAAACACTTATAAACTATGTTTGAAGAAATGTAGTGGGGTGGGGAAGGAAGGGGCCTTCCAATTGCACCGGCTCCGGCGGTCGAAGGAATTTGCAGCGGGGATAAGTGAGGTGGGTAGATTTTGACCACCGGTGCATCTGGACACTTTTCGGACGGAGGAATGTTTTGACCCGTGGAAATTCCTTTGACCGCCGGTGCAACTGGATATCAGCCGAGTCCGCTACCTGGGCGGAAAGTCCAGGTAGTGTCCGCTACCGCTCGACCCTTTCCTCAGTCCGATTAGCTATGGATCAGAGCTCTCTCTAGTACATGTTGAAAAAAGTTGCATGTTATGTTTAAGTAAAAACAGAAATTTTTGTTATAATCTACTTTTAAAAAGAAAAACAACAGTTTTTGTCCCGTTGAAATCGGTTCACTACAACTTTTTACATAACCACGGCTCAGTTCACTCTCAAGTACACGCAAAGATACTTTAACATTATAGTTAAGATAATAATAGGCCTTTTTCAGTACAATTTGAATTTCGGATAGTAAATTATAGAAACTTCATCTGATAAAACTTAGTCCAATAGATAGTTTAGACATAACTTTTAGTTTATCAAATAAAGACAGTAATTATATTTATCGCTCGCAAGTGAGTCACTGCATTGGGTAGTTCGTGAGTCACGAACTCACCCCTGGACTGTTCACATTCCAAAAACTTTCAACTGTCAATAATGAGTCATCTTCAAGCCGCTATTCAATTTTCTTATTTCTGTGTCACCATCGGGCCAGTAAACATGTCACTGAGGACTCCAAAATTCAAATTGTACTGAAAAAGGCCTATTATTATCTTAACTATAATGTTAAAGTGTCTTTGCGTGTACTTGAGAGTGAACTGAGCCGTGGTTATGTAAAAAGTTGTAGTGAACCGATTTCAACGGGACAAAAACTGTTGTTTTTCTTTTTAAAAGCAGATTATTAAAAAAATCGCTGTTACTTAAATACAACATGCAACTTTTTTTCAACATGTACTGGGGAGAGCTCTGAGCCGTAGCTAATCGGATTAGGGAAAGTCCGCGTGAAAGGGTCGAGCGCTTCGACCCTTCCGTCCCTTCATTACCCCCAGGTAGCGGACTCAAGTTAAGGTGGCACAACTTATAGATTCTGATTCTACACAACTTCAGAGGCACTTGACGAAAGCTGACCAAGTTGCTTTTACTAATGGTCGTGTCCTTTCATACACAAGATTCATGACCTTTATGTACCTTGGATATGGAATTAATAATGTTAATTTGTTAATAAACAATATTATTAAAAACATTTTAATCTACATTTAAATTTCAGTCTACAGATTCAAAGTCAGTTGTATGTCTCTGCAGGCTGGTTGCTTGTCAGTCAGCTGTATGTGTCTGGGAGGGTGGATCAAAGTTAGTGGATTCTTATACGATTATCACTTTAATATTAATACTGTAAATGAAGAAAATTATTAGATTCAAGTAATTGTGAGCAAAAAGAAAATATAAAAAGGGCAGTCCGATCCGAGGTCTTTTTTGTGTTTTTCAGTTTATAATATTTTGTTTGGAATCTCTCCTTTCCAATAATATATAAAATATACTATTTATAAAGTTATAAAATAGAGAAATAAATATTTTAACATAACCTTGCAAACTCCAGAAAGTTGAGTTTTTTTATCAATTTGCCATTGTATTCTTAACACGGTTTATACAGTGTAACTGATACCTTTCCCAGCTGATTTAATTTTTTGCAGTTGGCTATTCTGATTGATTCTTTATTCTGTTGTGTGTCAATAACCCCGTTTTTTATTGTTTATGATGTTTTGTTTCTATCGTTATGTTCATTCATCATAATCTTGTGTAAATATTTTAGTGTTAGTATAAGTTTTAGTGTGTTTTCATTGGTGGTTTCGTCTTTAGGTTATGAGGAACAAAAGAAAGTATGAAGTAGACAAAAGTCTACCTCCCATATAAACAACAGCATCCAACAAGGATCACATCTCAACTCTTACTTTGCAGACGTACGGTAGTTCCTAAGTTCGTCTACGTCGATGACTTCGCTATTTCTACCCAAAGGTCGATCATTCAACTCTTTCCTACTGGTCTTTGTGCATGCAACTGTGCTAGATTGTTTCTACTCCTACATTGGATTCTATGAATTTAGCTTGCAGATGGAATTAACTATTATTTTATTAACATATTTTCTCCATTGTGGTTTTGACTCAGCTTGAGGCGATATAAATGTTCTGTGCATGGCGTCTGCTCGGTGGTAACACGGAGTGGATAGTTCAAAATAGTCCATTTTCAATTCGATTATAGAAATGGGTTGAGTGTTGTCTGTAAGAAAGATCTCATCGTCACTCAGTCGAAAATAAACCAATACTAATAATTCGAATTCAACATTCATTAGTGAATCCCAGAGGCATTAGTGAATTCCGCTGTCACTAGTGAATTCCACTGCCACTATTGAATTTCACTGTCACTAGTGAATTTCACTGACACTCTTGAATTTCACTGACACTCTTGAATTCCGCTGTCACTCGTGAATTCCGCCGTCATTAGTGAATTCTACTGTCACTAGTGAATTCCGCTATCATTAGGGAATTCCACTGTCACTCGTGGATTCCGCTGTCATTAGTGAATTACACTGTCACTCGTGAATTCCACTGTCATTAGTGAACTCCACTGTAACTATTGAATTTCACTGTCATTAGTGAATTCCGCTGTCACTAGTGAATTCCGTTGTCACTAGTGAATTCCACTGTCACTATTGAATTCCACTGCCATTATTGAATTCAGCTATCACTAGTAAATTCCACTGTCACTAGTGAATTCCACTTTCATTAGTGAATTTCACTGTCACTAGTGAATTCCACTTGGCTAGGTTCCCTGTCTCTTAGTTGCCCCGGTTATTGGACTCTTAATAAATATGACTTTAAGAATCAATTTACTTTAGATAGTAACAAAGACTACACTCGTTTATTACACTTATCGCTCTGATCCCCTACTTATATTCGGTCACGATCGGCGTCTTAACAGTAAATAAATGTAAAGTTACTCAATGCGTACGTCTATTGTTGAAGATTTCTACTCAGCTGTGCTAATTTTACTTTACTAATAATAACTCAAAAAGGTTTATGTGTTACTACACCCGTAAATTTGTATGACTATTAAGTTACAAAAATATATTAAAATATTTTTATTGAAATGTTAGTAAAAGGTGCTAGCCTGGGCAGACTGCAAATCTACGAGTAAATACTTTTCCTTGTGAGAATATACTTTTTTTATTCACCTCATTTCTAAGCAAATACTTTATTGACTAGTAATTACTACGAGTATTTACTTTTTTCTTGTTTTATTAAGTGGGCCTATGTTTGTTGTATTCACGTACTCGCAAGTATTTCCTTGTCACACCGAAAGCAAAAGCTTTTACAAACTATGGATCGTTTACATGTGTTGAAGCTTGCCAGTTACCGATTAATGTGTCAAAGACAGTTAAGTGACTGTGGGGCTACTTAACTGTGAAGTTTGGTAGTCCGTGTTAGTAGACAGTTAAGTGACTGTGGGGCTACTTAACTGTGAAGTTTGGTAGTCCGTGTTAGTAGACAGTTAAGTGTCTGTGGGGCTACTTAACTGTGAAGTTTGGTAGTCCGTGTTAGTATACAGTTAAGTGACTGTGGGGCTACTTAACTGTGAAGTTTGGTAGTCCGTGTTAGTAGACAGTTAAGTGACTGTGGGGCTACTTAACTGTGAAGTTTGGTAGTCCGTGTTAGTAGACAGTTAAGTGTCTGTGGGGCTACTTAACTGTGAAGTTTGGTAGTCCGTGTTAGTAGACAGTTAAGTGTCTGTGGGGCTACTTAACTGTGAAGTTTGGTAGTCCGTGTTAGTAGACAGTTAAGTGTCTGTGGGGCTACTTAACTGTGAAGTTTGGTAGTCCGTGTTAGTAGACAGTTAAGTGTCTGTGGGGCTACTTAACTGTGAAGTTTGGTAGTCCGTGTTAGTAGATTGTTAAGTGACTGTGGGGCTACTTAACTGTGAAGTTTGGTAGTCCGTGTTAGTAGACAGTTAAGTGACTGTGGGGCTACTTAACTGTGAAGTTTGGTAGTCCGTGTTAGTAGACAGTTAAGTGTCTGTGGGGCTACTTAACTGTGAAGTTTGGTAGTCCGTGTTAGTAGACAGTTAAGTGTCTGTGGGGCTACTTAACTGTGAAGTTTGGTAGTCCGTGTTAGTAGATTGTTAAGTGACTGTGGGGCTACTTAACTGTGAAGTTTGGTAGTCCGTGTTAGTAGACAGTTAAGTGACTGTGGGGCTACTTAACTGTGAAGTTTGGTAGTCCGTGTTAGTAGACAGTTAAGTGTCTGTGGGGCTACTTAACTGTGAAGTTTGGTAGTCCGTGTTAGTAGACAGTTAAGTGACTGTGGGGCTACTTAACTGTGAAGTTTGGTAGTCCGTGTTAGTAGACAGTTAAGTGACTGTGGGGCTACTTAACTGTGAAGTTTGGTAGTCCGTGTTAGTAGATAGTTAAGGCATTATTATATGAAATTGTTAGTTAATTTGTTTAGAAATACATACATACCGTTTGCGTTTGACAAGATCTAAAGATACATGAAGTAGAGTTCAGTAAGACATTGGGGAAATAACAGATGTTTAAATGGTTAAACAGCGAGGTTTTTGTTATTAAAAATACGTATCAATAATAAATTTAGCTCATTTTGAAAACTTGCGTGGATGAGACTAACAGTAGAGCTCGACAGCTTCATTGTGCTCTCAAAATTGAACTGAATAGTTTTAACAGAGAAGTGATTGCGTGCAGTTACGGGCAAGAGGAAAAATCGGGAAGAAATCCTTGAAAACCGGGTGTCCTCGAACTTCATCTAATTCCACACCAGACGAGATGAATCATTCGTACTCTGTGTGTTTTTTTTATTTACAAGTCTATGATTTACCAAATGAATCACGTCTACAAGAATAATTTGTACATCGCTTTGGGCATGATTTATACGTTTGTTTTTATATACTTTTGAGTGCCGAAAGATGGCAGGATTTTTCATAAGTAAAATTGATCCATTTAACAGTACAATTTAATTCATAAACAAATAAAGTTATAATACTAGATAAATAAAAATACTAATTGCAAAACTGTATTACCAAGTTATTATATGACTAAATACGTTTTTTTGTTTGATTGATATTTTGATAATAGAAACGTTTTAATTGCTACACGATTTATAAGGATATTGTCAATTCATGAAAAAACTTTTAAAACTCATAAGTTAGTTGTGTACAATCGAAATCCATTGTGGCACAGTGGCGAGGCCCGCAGTGTCATTGGGAACCAAACCACGTGTAACCGGACATTCCTGGACGACAGTAAACACCACATATCCGGTCAAGCACTGTTTTAACGCTACGAATATCTCTTAAGACTCTGCCGAGGCTGTCACAGGTTGTCGGCCATGTTGGTTTTAATCCTATGTTGGTTTTAATGTTATTTTTGAACCGGACATACGATCACGCGAATCGAAATTAAACAGTTTATTTTTAAACGGATTTTTCCAAACAAATTGCATTTGATCAAGAATGAAATTTCGCGTTGGAATTGCTTTGCCAATTCCTAATTAGTTTTATAGAAAAATATAGCAAATATTTAGTGTGAAGTTTTTATTTTCACACATTTTTCAAAACTAGTCTTATGTATTCAAAATATCAAAAGCAAACCCAATGCGCAATATGATAACGTTTCAAATGACTTCTCATGCATAAATGTTGATAAAAAATAACGAAAAAATATGGATTCTCAAATAATATTGTTCTTAAGGGATTAAAACCAACATGGCCGACAGCCTCTGGAGACTCCTAACTGACAGTATCAGAAGATGTTGTGACGGTTTGTCATGTATGTTCACATGTTTGATAAGTTATATTACAGTAATTCAATCAACTCATGTTCATATGTGTAGAAGATAATGTAAATAATGTCAAATACAGATGTGATTTAAGTGTTCATTGTTTCCGTTAAAAAAAACTGATTCGTTAAAGGTACAACTTGTCTAAAAAGTGTTATATAAAAATCCACATCTTCTATAAGGCACACTATAAAAATACAGTAAAACCTGGATAACTATCCACCTATCCACATCGGCCATGGCGATGTGATGTAGCAAAATTATACAGCCCGGTGCAGATCAATGAAATAACCCTGCTAAAGTGAATAACAGTTAAAAATGACACATTTTGTGGACATTAAGTTATTGTATCTTGTAAGTACTGGACTGTACATACCTAAATAACTACGTACTGTAACTCTGTGCCAATTTAGTGGGACATACATTGTTACATCATTGCAAAGCTTGTCTTTAGTTATGTTAAAATTTTAACTATTCATGAGAAACCTTTCAAATTACAAATATATTAACCTCAACATCCAGTTTTCTTTTAGACGATACTCCAATTTACTCCACTCAAAAAACAAAGTTTCTCGGTTTAATCTTGTATAATATACTGAATTTCCATTTACATATTAACAATGTTATGAATAAAATTAGTTCCGGAATATCCGCCCTTCGCATTTTGGCTAAAACATCAAATACAAATATCCTTCTAACAGCCTATTATGGACTGAATTGTCCCCGCCTAGCTTATGCATTGCCTATTTAGTTTTTATATTTAGTGTGAAGTTTTTATTTTCAATGGCATTAATTTGAAGTGTTATTTGGTTGTGAGAGCCAAAGAACCCTTTACATTTTTCGTCTTCAAAAGAAGATGTTACGGATAATATTTCTATTAACAGACTGCAATCTTGTAGAGAAATATTTAAATCTCGCAACATTCTGGCATTCCATCTATTTACGTCTATGAAAGCCTATCATTTCTTAAACAAAATCTTTCAAAGTTCAGTAGTTCTCACACACATAAATACGACCTCCGTCCTTCGCCCAACATTCAAAAATACCAGCACATCGCACCGCTTTCTTCGGAAAACATCTCTTTAATGCAATCGCAATTTTCAACAAACTCCAAAAACCATTCAAACCACTTGAGCTTTAAAAATAAACTAAAATCCTTTTTGACTAATAAATATTTTTACAACGTCCGGGAGTTTATGACTGACAGTGCTCAAAATGTTTGAAAAATATATAACAAGAGGTTAAATTTGAATGAAGTATTAATGGTCATTTTCAAGTTACATATTATTATGTTGTTATTGTGTGTATTTTAATAGTCAAAAGTGTAATTGATGCACAAATGTTGACAAGACTAAGTATGTAACATGTTGATTTTGGTTGAATAAAGGAGTTACTGAGTTATTGAGTTACTGTGTTATTGAGTTACTAAATTATTGATTTACTAAGTTATTGAGTTACTGATTTATTGAGCTGCTGAGTTATTGAGTTACTAAGTTATTGAGTTACATAGTTATTGAGTTACTGAGTTATTGAGTTACTAAGTTATTGAGTTACCGAGTTATTGAGTTACATAGTTATTGAGTTACCGAGTTATTGAGTTACTAAGTTATTGAGTTACATAGTTATTGAGTTACTAAGTTATTGAGTTACTAAGTTATTGATTTACTGAGTTATTGAGTTGCTGAGTTATTGAGTTACTAAGTTATTGAGCTACAGAGTTATTGAGTTACATAGTTATTGAGTTACAGAGTTATTGGGTTACAGAGTTACTAAGTTATTGAGTTACTGTGTTATTTAGATATTAAGTTATTATTGAGGAAATCAGAATATGATTGCCCTATGTAAATAGTGTTTTTCCGTCAAGCGTGCCTTACGTTTCGTATACTTGGACACCGCTCTGTCGACAGTGTCGAACTAAGAGGTTTTACTACTGCAATATCATACTGTTTACATATAAACACCGATATTGAAGGTAGGCTTATATTTGTTTCCGTACGTAATGTGTTATATGAAAAAAAAACTACTTGTTTACGTACCTAAAATATAATTTAAAAAGTACTTGATGCCTCACAGATACAGCCAAAGTGTACTGCTACAGGTGTACAAACCTAAAATATCATATTAAACGATATTTATTTACACATGTCTCTTGGCCTTTCAACTGTCGATTCATAACTGGATACACTTAAGTTCTGCCTCCCCCCTTCCCCTTCCCCCCGTGGATCATTTCAAGTAAAGTTTAAGTTGTATATAATGACGTTTATAGCAGTTTTAAGCGAATTTTTATTTGTATAAATATACGTTTTTAGCAGTTTCAAATGAAGTTTAATTTGTATAAAAAAGACGTTTATAGCAGTTTCAAGTGAAGTTTAATTTCTAAAAAAGAAGTTTATAGCAGTTTCAAGTGAAGTTTAATTTGTATTAAAAGACGTTTATAGCAGTTTCAAATTGATTTTAATTAGTATAAACAGATGTTTACAACAGTTATAAGTGAAGTTTAATATGTATAAAAAAACTTTTATAGCAGTTTCAAGTGAACTTTAATTCGTATAAAAAACTGTTTCTAGCAGTTTCAAGTGAAGTTTAATTTGTATTAAAAGACGTTTATAGCAGTTTCAAATGAATTTTAATTTGTATAAAAAAGACGTTTATAGCAGTTTCAAGTGAAGTTTAATTTCTAAAAAAGAAGTTTATAGCAGTTTCAAGTGAAGTTTAATTTGTATTAAAAGACGTTTATAGCAGTTTCAAATTGATTTTAATTAGTACAAACAGATGTTTACAACAGTTATAAGTGAAGTTTAATATGTATAAAAAAAACTTTTATAGCAGTTTCAAGTGAAATTTAATTCGTATAAAAACCGTTTATAGCAGTTTCAAGTGAAGTTTAATTTCTATAAAAATACGTTTACAGCAGTTTTAAATAATTTTAATTAGTACAAACAGATGTTTACAACAGTTATAAGTGAAGTTTAATATGTATAAAAAAAACTTTTATAGCAGTTTCAAGTGAAATTTAATTCGTATAAAAACCGTTTATAGCAGTTTCAAGTGAAGTTTAATTTCTATAAAAATACGTTTACAGCAGTTTTAAATAATTTTAATTAGTACAAAAAGCCGTTTATAACAGTTTTAAGTGAAGTTTAATATGTATAAAAAGATATTTATAGTAGTTTCAAGTGAAATTTAATTCGTATAAAAAGACATTTATAGCAGTTTCAAGTGAAGTTTAATTCGTATTAAAAGACGTTTATAGCAGTTTCCAGTTAAGTTTAATTTGCATAAAAATACGTTTATAGCAGTTTCTTGATATTGTGTGAATAATTGGCTTCAAGATGCTGACGTAGTTCAATTCAGTATTCCTCGTGCACTTTCACACATCTAGGATATACAACCCTAGTATATCCTAGATAGTATATCCCAGCATAGTAAGACAACCCCAACAATCAAACAATGACGCAAACCAGTGATTGTGACGCAGTGCACAGTTTAAACACAAACATCGTTCAGCTCTATAATTTCAGTAATTAAGCAACAATATACTGTACGGCCTATAATTGAAGTGGGAAGCGTGTCGATCCGCTCATCTTGTAATTATCTTCTTCGTAATCCTTTTTTTCATGTGTTTGCTAACTGCACTCATTAACTACGAGTTTTTTGCCATTGTAACCTCGTTGGAAAACGGATTTAGAGGTTAGTTTTCCTACACGCTTGAACAAAAGTCATGTAGTAATTTCAAAACTTTGATTTTGTCTATTTATTGAATAATTTTTAACTTTTGAAGAAAAATGAAAATGGAAAAAGAATTTTACACGTTATATATAAAATTTAATGATTTTCAAATCATTTGAAACGGGATATTGTTTATAACATCTTATAAGCTTAACAACTCTATTGCACTTACGATAGGAACACTTAACGGATTCTACAGCAGAAATTAAGAATGAACAGTTGATTATACAACAATCACACAAAATAAAACGAAAACTCAAAAACATGCTAATCGAAATTGAAAACGCACAAATTACAAATGAAAATATTAGAACATTAATTAAAAACTAAATAAATAATTTGTAGGCTCGTAGCCCATATTTCATAGAATGTTCTCTGAAGGAAAACACTTCGATTACCTTATGGCCTAAATTAAAAATGGCTTGGAGTGAAAAAGGCGGGCAGGGTCTGAGTGAGAGTGTCCTCTAGCCCTGTTTCTCACCTGCGTATAGAGTGTAATCCTGGAGAGGGTTGAAGTAAAGACGACACGAGCAGTGCAGGTCAAGGCAGAACTAGGTCTGCCCGCGGCCCGCCTAACGGCCGCTTATACCGGGCATGACCTAACGGGACCCCTACCTCCGACTCTACACCTTAATTTCACTTTTCATTTCTGTCAGATGAGTTGCCTACCTGACGTTCGTCACATCGGAACAAATGTTTTCCATGAGACCGCGTATCTTTAGGCCGCCATCCACTTACTCGTATTTCCATGTCGTTTTAAAAATACGTTTCGAGTAGACTAGAGATTTTTTTCAAATTCTTCAAATGACAATGGTTCAAGTATTAGATATAGTAGGCGAGTCACGAGAAGTCCCTGAATTTCATCCCTCTATGATATTGAAGGCGCTGATTCCATTCCAACACAAGTCATGTGTACATGTCATAGTTAGTAATTACGACGAGTACACTAAATGACTTGAGATGTTTCAATGGAAATCAGCGCCTTCAATATCACAGAGGCATGAAGTTCAGAGGACATCTCGTGACTCACTGACAGTATTGTATATCAAAATATTGAATTAAGGCTTGGGTTTCGTTTGTTTTCAACAATGGTAGTTATTTTAATGAAATGACCGAATGAATGTGTACACATATACTAATGTAGGTGTCGGACTGAACATGGCTTAGCCCCAGCGTCATGTTGTACTCTGCTCGACCTCGAAGGGAAAGGGCCCAGCTGATCCTTATCAGTCACTTTCTGAGGATATATCAGTCTTAGTATGTAACAAAGACTACATACTTTCGTCAGCATTAAAACATTCCATCATAATCCATACTTTGGGCACAGAATATAGACAGAGATATTCTGTGCTTTGGGCTTTTGAAATTTTAATATTAGCTCATTATCTTGACGATTGATAAAAAAAGCGCCCTTGTGATAAAAATTACATAAGTTGAGAAAAGTTCTAAACATTTACTCTTTGAGCAAGCAACAGAATTTAACAATGTTGAAAAATTTCAAGATGAGTGGAGTTACATTTTTCAGGATACAGAAATCAATATTTTTTGGAGTCTTAACGTTTTGATATTGCCCTATGTAGTAATTTTGAGCTAGTTTCTAAATTATTGAATTCGTTTGTTTATGGTTCTTGAGGTTGCTAATGAGGAATGCATATGTTCTGCCGATAAACACTGAGACGTTTCATTTATGAATTGTACTTTAAAGCTTCCTGTGTGTGAGGATGTGTCTGTCGGTTGTGAAGTCTGATACTGTGTAGAGCAAGGGTAACCAAACTTTTTGTACCACACCTCCTCCTGTTAAAATGAAAACCTCCCCCTTCCCTACATGTAGAATAGTATTAAACCAATGGCTACAGATAGAATTCTATCTTTAGTCATTGATTAAACTGAACAAAACATTTGTCTCTACTTTTACAAAAAACTATAACATTATAAGTTTTAATTTCCTAGGTAAAGAAGTACTGTTAAGTGAAAAAAGTTAGTCTGTTAGTGAGATGGATAAGCTTGCATTTTCACTTGACTCATATCATAGCTTCGTATCTTATTTCAAACTTGTATCGCAATCCTCTTGACCTGTCTTCAAGCCCACTCTCCAGGGAGGAGGCACCCCCCAGTTTGGGAACCCTGGTGTAGAGGTTTGCCAGTATTGAAAAACTGAGAAGTGAAAAGTTCTCATTCAGTGCAAACGTTTATCTACCTTGCTCACGCAGCATTAAGTAAACCATACACATTACTTAAAAATACACCACTTCTACTAACCCTATTTACATACATTAGTTTTTCATTCCACTTATATATAGCCTCAACCCACCCAAAGTTCAACAACTCTAAGAGATGACGATTTGGATTCCGAATGATCAGAATCTTTTAGCAACAGATAATATTGCTAAAAATTATTAAAGTAGCAAAAAATAATTGAAGTTACTGCAAATGCATTAAGATCATGAATATTTAATCACTTTTTTGTCGCATACATTTAAAATAAATGTTCTAGTTTGACATGGACAATATACAGGACGTATATGGAATCCTGTACTGGCTTAATATTTTCTGAATGATTACAGATAAGGTACACATTGCACATTTAACACTTGATACATCATTGCTGAACCTAAGTACATCATCTACTTTTTTAAGTAATTATCACTTTTCCGCCATATTAGGGGGCCAGTCCACAAGGCATCAGAAGAAAATATTAGGGGGCCAGTCCACAAGGCGTCAGAAGAAAATATTAGGGGGCCAGTCCACAAGGCGTCAGAAGAAAATA
This sequence comes from Stictocephala bisonia, assembly GCA_035578905.1. Lineage (NCBI taxonomy): Eukaryota > Metazoa > Arthropoda > Insecta > Hemiptera > Membracidae > Stictocephala > Stictocephala bisonia. Next base: position 4,322,998 of record JAQJVL010000012.1, on the reverse strand, counting down.
TTAGGGGGCCAGTCCACAAGGCGTCAGAAGAAAATCTTAAATTAGAGCATAGTTCGAACCATAGTTAGGATTGTATACTGGAAGAGACAGTTACAAAACCTCATATTTTCATAGCATACTAGAAGACAGATACAAAACGTCGTGTTTATATTGTATACTAGAAGACACAGATACAAAACCTCTTGTTTAGACTGCATACTAATATACGCAGATACAAAACCTCTTATTTAGACTGCATACTAATAGACACAGATACTAAACCTCTTGTTTAGACTGCATACTAATAGATGCAGATACAAAACCACTTGTTTAGACTGTATACTAATAGATGCAGATACAAAACCTCTTGTTTAGACTGCATACTAATAGACGCAGATACAAAACCTCCTATTACGATTGCATTTATTTATTTATTTCTATGCTTTAATACAGGTTTACACCCAATTACATTAAAGCAGTTAAAGATATAAACTATCATTAATATATAGTGGGACTTAAGCCATGACACAAATGCATACTAGAATATAAAGATACAAAACCTCCTGTTAGGATTGAATAATAGCAAACATGGATACAAAATATCCTGTTAGGATTGAATAGTATCAAACACGGATACAAAACCTCCTGTTAGGACTGAATAATAGCAAACACGGATACAAAACCACCTGTTAGGACTGAATATTAGCAAACACGGATACATAACCTCCTACGCATTAGATCTATATAATACTGCTCAGTATTACAGGGAAACAATACATTTAAATAGCAATATAATAATACAATAATCCTAAATATTTTAGGAAATAAATTCAATGATTTTTTTAAAATCATTTTCAAAAAATGTTAACAAGTTTTTTCATGTTGAACTGAATAATAAAAATGTTGGCCTACCACCAAATTAATAATACTTAAGTTTTATTTATAAATAGATTTACTCGTATATGATTTTTAAATGAAACAATCTTTTGTAATGTACCCTTGGGTATTGAATTTTGTAATTAATTCTAGGAATTTTTTTTATTTGCTATACAGAATAATGCAGTGAAATGATATCTGTTGCTGTCTGAAAAAATTATAAAATGAGGTTTATTTTTAATTATTACATTTACATCCAATGCAGACATTATGTAAGAGGTATCTCGTTAATTGTATTATTGGTTATGTAATACAGCATCTGCACATATTATGAAATATCTATTCTATATCAAAATTTAATACGATATTTCCAAAAACATAAATTTTATTTTTTTGAAATTGTATGGGAAAATAAATGTGAAGTTCTTGCAATAAATTCTGCCAGAACATCTTGTAGAGTTAAATGAAGAACAAAGTTAAATGTAGTATGATACTCCAAGATAGTGCATACTACGTAACTGGAGGGGAGGCATGTTTAATGTCTTAGTCAGAGGCAGAGTAAATATCTACAACCATTCACTATTCTTGTTGAGTATCGTGAAGCCAGCCAGCCAGCCACAAGGCAGGAGCTGATTGAGAGAATGCTGCAAGCAAACCACAAAATGTGAAACTCTCAAATTACAAAAAAGTTACAAATACAGTAATTGAGTTGCAAGCTGCCACCTAAGAGTGGATAACTGAAAATTCAGTTTCAGATACTTAATTACTTAACATGAATTACCCGTGACATTCAAAAATGTTTACAATCTCGGTAAGTCTTTGTTTACTTCTATAACAGAGATTAGATTTTGTTAGAGGCTTTCAAGAAATCAATTAATATTGCATAGAAAACTGATTTACATGGTATATTTAAATATATATATATATATATATATATATATATATATATATATATATATATTTATATAATTAATGTAGTTTTTACTATCAAAAGAAATATATGTATTTTTCACTATTTATTTAATATTTTATGAATGTATTACACCATTTATAGCGGAACTAATTACTTATCAAAATGAAAGTACAGTACAAATATTATACAGGGTAGAAAAAAATATGGAAACGCTTCCATAACTTTTGTATGACTTGACTTGTAAAAGTGAAATCTTTACATGATCATGGTTACAAAGAATATACTTTTGACACTATTAGGGATATTTCATCTTTTCAGGGGACGGCCCAAGAGGAGTTGAGCAAAAATCTCCGACGTAAGCCTAGGTCGAGTTTGGTATAAAATGAAAGATATATTCAAGATAAATTAATTGCCATAAACGGGACTTCAAAAGTTTTATCCTTTCCAGAGTAGCGGTCATTTGAATTTCAAAGTAACTAATTTGAACAACATTATTTCTCTGCTATTTAACAGTTTTAAGTAAATTATTCTGATAAAAAATTATACTTTATGGAACACAAGTATTTAAAAAAAAAAATTAAATTATCAAATTAGCTATGGAGAAAAATAACGTTATGAAAGCAATGTCATATTTTTCCCCTGTAAAACAGTAAACGTTTGTAAGAACACTCACCATTTAGAGCTCTTCTTTTTTAAGAATTCGTCACTCTGAAACAAAAATAGCTTTAACTAGAAGAAGTATAATATAGAAAGAGCAAAAAGAGGTAAATCTCAAACCGAACCATATGTATTGGAAATAAATAATTATTTTGAACTAATAATATAATTTTGAAATTATATTATTATACAATTTGTTTTATATTACTATACAATTTGTATAGTAAACAGTATGTAGGTCATGTTCATTATGCAAGTGTGGTGTTTGGGTTGTTAGGATCTGTATATACTCGTATGTTCTGTAGATTTACTACTAAAAATCATAAGTCTCTGTGGCTCACTCACTCAGCCTATACAGCAACTAGTTAAGGAACAGATACAATGTGAGGCACTCACTCACTTACCCTATGCACTCGATTCATGGAGGATCGAATGTGACTATTTGGGATTCACCCAAAATAAGACTTGTGGAGGAACGGATGCAACAATTTGGGGCTCACCCACAGTAAAAAATATTAAAAATATGTTAGTAATATTATCAGAACAAAAAATACGGACATCTTCCCGGTTTTTTCTTTGTACGGTACGGACACGGACACTGAATGTAAAATACATTCTGTGTCCGTGTTCGTACTGTACAAAGGAAAAACATGTTAAATGTGCGTATTTTCGTTCTTTTAGTATTAAAAATATATTTTAAATATTTAATATCGTAAAAAAGACAAACATGTATTATTGTTACTATGGGCAGTCACAATCGTGAGACGTTGTGTGTTGTATGAAGACTCATATACTATGCACTATTGTACTATCACACACTTCCCTCCCCTTAAAACAAGGAGAATTTTTTCAACTCTTGAATTTGGCCACTCTTTCAAAATAGTGTGAACATTTTGAAAGAGTTTTGAAGTTTGCTTTTTCTCTACCCGATACTTCGGCACCAGTTGAACAAGTTTTTTCACTTCCAACTTAACCTAAACTTTATGAACTACTTTTTTAAAGTATACAAAATATGTTTGTTTGCATTGTCTTACTCTGAAATCTTAATATAAAATATAGTTGCAATATTAATATCACAATACTGTTGGTATAATTTTCCCATTTAACAACACAAATCGCATCAATCACATCGCAATCATAAAATTCAGAAAAGACAGTTTACAAAATCCCCTCCCCCAACCAGACCCCCAAGTATATCTGGTGTCCGTAATTTACTATGAAAATGTATGGCAACCCTATTTAGAAGTCAATATATAGAATATATGTACAGATTCTAACAACATCCTTAACAAAATGGACAAAACCTACAGGCTGTCCGCAAAAAAGATTTGCCTAGGGCCGCAAAATGTCTAAATCAGGTCTATATTGGTCACTGATGTTAAGTTAGTTATTATCATAATAAATTGATTAGGTAAAAAATGGTTTAGCAAACAATAAAATTAGAGTTTTAATTTTAAAGCATTAACATTATTTTTCATAGGGTCTCAGAGACCCTACACTACTTACATTTGGAGAAAACATAGTTTATAAAAGTTTAAAGCAATGGATCCTTAATTGTTCTTTGTTTTATGATGACAAAGACTTAGTTCTTATTTGATCAATACTGGGATATAACATTTTAGTTTTTAAGAACGACTTTATGAATTGTTCTAAAAATAAATCAGTTGGAGCTGAATCATTGTATTAGGACTAATAACTTTTTTATTGCAGATTAGTTTCCTTGTTTATCTAAACTTTTGGTACTGTAGATGTTATTAATGTAATTTTTTATCTGTGTTTTTATGTACTTATAACATTGAGAAAATAGGTACTAAATTGTTTTAACATAGAAATATATTTTTTTCCTATCTTAAGAGTGAATGTGTTTACCTCAGAACAGGCCATGGAGATTACTGTGTTGTCAGACTGGCTTGTGGCTGCACTGTGACTGAGGCACTGATAACTTATCTCCCAGCCTATTCCCCTGACCCTCTCCACTCACCATTCCCTGACACTAGATCTATAACCTTGACATATTGTCTTCAATTTAAACATTATCAATTTTAGAATATATTGAATTTTCTACTTGCACTAAAAATAATAAGTAGTTATTTTACAAAATAAATGTAGACATTATCTATATTCTTTATCTATATTCTTTATCTATATTCTTTAACTCTTTTAGTGCCAGAGGATTTTTCAAAGTTATTCTCTGCCATTAAATAATTCATATCTCTGCTATTTATTACACAAAATTAATATTTTTTTATCTAATTATATATAAATAACCAGTTTATTAAAATAATATATTACAAATAGCCTTGCACTATATATGCTATATTTATTCAAAATAAATTTACGAGATAAAAAGGTTTGTCTTATCTTTTTTATCTTTGGGCATACTTATGACCATGATAAAAATAAGTGCTATATTCAATCACTTTACTTTCAAGACAATTTAGTTATTAACAACCTGTTGAAATTTCATAATAATATGTCAACAAATAAAAAAGTTATGTAATTACAGATTTTTAAGTTGTTCAAAAAAGCTGTAAAACAGCTGTTTTCTGACAGGTTTTGGTACCTTTTGTATCAAAATATAACTAAATATTATACAAATATACAAAAATCATGGTTTTTATGTATATGTTAAAAATGAGAATATAATCCTTAATCAATCAAATGTTTATTTCTGAATTTTTTAATGCATTTTGTTTGTGATGTTCTGTTAACAGAAGGTTGGCACTTTATGCTTAGTTTTTTGGTCGTCCGGATAACAGGACGTTGGCACTAAAAGGGTTAATAAATAACTTGTATTGATTTTATCACAATTTTACATTTTTAATTTATTTTATTGTTTATTATTGAAATTTAATATTCATGCTTTTTTTATTTTAAATATTTTTGTAGTCATGTTGTACTTGCTTTGTTTTACATGTAAACTCACTTTTGTTAAAATATACTTTATATGCCAAAGTCTTAGTTCCAATCTTTTTTTAACTTCAACCTGTAATTATTTATTTTAGTAAGTATCTTTTTTTATATCATATATTTATTGCTATAACTTATTTATTGTTATTATAAATAATAATATTTTAATTTCTAATTTTCATCAGTAAGTAGACAACTCATGTGTCAATGTAGATGAATTGTTTAATGTTTTTTTGTTTTTTTTTTTTTTATTATTGTGAGAAACAAAATTATTGCATGTAAACTTTTTTAATCAAAATTTTATTCATTATTTCAGAGGTTATTGGCCAACAATACCCGCCCCCACACGTACAGTGCTATTGACTGTAATGTAGACAAACGGTGAGTTTGTCAACTGCTACCTACCAACCACCTTTACACGTGCAGTGGAAGTAACCCACCCGCCCACCCATACACTTACAGAGGTAGTGACCCACCCGCCCACACATACACGTGCAGTGGTAGTGACCCACTCGCACACCTATACACGTGCAGTATTTGCCATGTTTGCTTATCACCCTTTAGTATGCGTCATAAAAAAGGACCTAACTATAAGAGCTTGGTTATATAGCAGAAAGGACCTAACTATAAGAGCTTGGTTAGATAGCAAAAAGCTTAATCAATATCTTATTGTGGACAGACAGAGTACCAAATTAACTGAAGAAATATTCAAAAATGCATTGGTGCAAAATATTTTACAGCTTTACACACAGATACATTAGAAACATGATACTACACGTACAGTGGTATTGACCCACCCGCCCACCCATACACTACAGTAGTATTGATCCACCCGCCCACCAATACACGTACAGTGGTATGAACCCACCCAACCATCCATACACGTACAATGGTATGAACCCACCCACCCACCCATACATGTACAATGGTATGAACCCCCTCACCCATCCATATACGTACAATGGTATGAACCCATCCATACACGTACTGTGGTATGATGACTCATAATGTGCCAAAGTCTTAGTTCCACTCTTTTATTAACTTCACCCTGTAATTATTTATTTTAGTAAATATCTGTTTTTTATATCATATATTTATTTCTATAAATTATTTATTGTTATTATAAATAATAATATTTTAATTTCTCATTTTCATCAGTAAGTAGGCACCTCCTGTGTCAATGTAGATGAATTGTGTATTTTTTTGTTTTTTGTTTTTTTTTTTTTTTTTTTAAGGTTTATAAAGGAAATTACATAAATGATCAAAAAGTATCCAAGTGGTCATTTTGCCCATATCCAGGGTGTAATTTGGCCATACAATTTTATGGAAAGGGTACACCCGATATAATGGTCATTATGTCCAATTTCAGGGTGTAATTTGGCCATAAAATTCCAACTGGTCATTATGCCCATATCCAGGTGTACTTTGGCAATACAATTCCAAGTGGTCATTATGCCCATATCCAGGTTGTAATTTGGCCATACAATTTTATGGAAAGGGTACACCCGATATAATGGTCATTATGTCCAATTTCAGGGTGTAATTTGGCCATAAAATTCCAACTGGTCATTATGCCCATATCCAGGTGTACTTTGGCAATACAATTCCAAGTGGTCATTATGCCCATATCCAGGTTGTAATTTGGCCATACAATTTTATGGAAAGGGTACACCCGATATAATGGTCATTATGTCCAATTTCAGGGTGTAATTTGGCCATAAAATTCCAACTGGTCATTATGCCCATATCCAGGTGTACTTTGGCAATACAATTCCAAGTGGTCATTATGCCCATATCCAGGTTGTAATTTGGCCATACAATTTTATGGAAAGGGTACACCCGATATAATGGTCATTATGTCCAATTTCAGGGTGTAATTTGGCCATAAAATTCCAACTGGTCATTATGCCCATATCCAGGTGTACTTTGGCAATACAATTCCAAGTGGTCATTATGCCCATATCCAGGTTGTAATTTGGCCATACAATTTTATGGAAAGGGTACACCCGATATAATGGTCATTATGTCCAATTTCAGGGTGTAATTTGGCCATAAAATTCCAACTGGTCATTATGCCCATATCCAGGTGTACTTTGGCAATACAATTCCAAGTGGTCATTATGCCCATATCCAGGTTGTAATTTGGCCATACAATTTTATGGAAAGGGTACACCCGATATAATGGTCATTATGTCCAATTTCAGGGTGTAATTTGGCCATAAAATTCCAACTGGTCATTATGCCCATATCCAGGTGTACTTTGGCAATACAATTCCAAGTGGTCATTATGCCCATATCCAGGTTGTAATTTGGCCATACAATTTTATGGAAAGGGTACACCCGATATAATGGTCATTATGTCCAATTTCAGGGTGTAATTTGGCCATAAAATTCCAACTGGTCATTATGCCCATATCCAGGTGTACTTTGGCAATACAATTCCAAGTGGTCATTATGCCCATATCCAGGTTGTAATTTGGCCATACAATTTTATGGAAAGGGTACACCCGATATAATGGTCATTATGTCCAATTTCAGGGTGTAATTTGGCCATAAAATTCCAACTGGTCATTATGCCCATATCCAGGTGTACTTTGGCAATACAATTCCAAGTGGTCATTATGCCCATATCCAGGTTGTAATTTGGCCATACAATTTTATGGAAAGGGTACACCCGATATAATGGTCATTATGCCCATATCCAGGGTGTAATTTGGCCATACAATTCCAAGTGATCATCAGTTCAAATCAAAGTTTTTATTGCAGTAGACATATAACATGTATTGCAAAAGTCAATTTTAGTTTAAAAGTTATTTGATGCCTATTTAAAAATTTAATTTCACCCACACTACAAAATTCTTTCAAACATACAACATTTTTGCACATTCATACTACCAATTTCCCACCTCCAGTTCCGGTGTCAGCATACTAACTGTGCGGTTTCCAAGTTATTCGCCAAAAACTCACCCACGCTATAAATTGCATGGTAGGCCAGAAAGCCTTTTAACTGCATTTTAAACGCCTTCATCGTTGAGGTGATTTTTTATACAATTTGGCAGACTGTTGTAAAGATAAATAAACTAAAAAAGGGCAGGACTGAGAATTGATCCCTGAGGGACACCGTAGCACAGGTTGATCAGTTTTGATAATTGATTTGAGATTTGAACAAATTGAGCTCCTTGTTTGAGTTATGATCTAAGCCACTCCAAGGGCACACCTCTGATGCCATAAGATTACAATTACTGAGAAGTATTTTACGGTCAACATAGTCAAAAGCTTTTCATAAGTTGAGAAAAATGCTGAGGGTGGATTTCCGACATTCTAATCCCTCATAAACCGTATCGATCAGAATCACCACAGCGTCTATAGTCGATTTACCCTTTCTGAATCCAAATTGGTAATCAGATAGCTGGTTGTTTTGTTTAAAATATTTAGCATTCTAGTTAGAAAAAGTTTTTGAAATGTTTTGCTCAAAATTGGCAAAATCGAGACAGGCCGGTAGTTATTGAGTGAACTGGGGTCAGCCTTTTTAAATATAGGCATTACCTTAGCTGTTTTAAGGAGTGAGGGATAGACTCCATCATTATGCCCAAATTCAGGATGTGATTTGGCCAAAATTCAGGATGTAATTTGGCCATACAATTTTTTAAATAAAAGGGATTTTTTATGAAAAACTCACACTTTCAACTAGATCCATCCAAAAATAAATTTACCAGACCTAAAAAATTTTTGCGTCTGAGGGCTAGGTAATTAATGATTATTTCTACACAAAAAATACATATTAAAAGCAATTTCAAGAAAATGATAGAAATATTTTCCTTCATGGGCACATTCCTGTGCAAGGGATATGGGCTAGTGTTAGAAGTTATGATGCAAAAGGATGTGTTATTTTAAGGTATCCAGTGGGAGGAGGAATCAGGGTGGGAATTTGGAAGAGCATGTGAATTTGGAACTAGGGTACATAATGGCCATAAAATAAAATTTATAAGCAAAAATTTTAGATACAATGTGGCCAAAATGTAAAACAATTTATATAATGTTTAATACAAAAAATCCTTTTCAAAATATAAATTTTTAAAAATTATGTTCATAAAATTCTCGGTTTTTAGAAAAACTTTGAAACCAACCCTTGATCAAAATGAAACTGGTCTTGAGCCATGTTCATATCAGACTGAAAGGAATAAATTATTATAATTGCAGTATTTAAAAAACAGATATCCAAGCCAATGCTTTTCACCATATGAGTGAGGTCCCAACCAGGAAAACCTACGGCTGTACATACAATGGCTCATCAAAATAAAACCTCAGTATATTTTAACAAATTAAAATATAAACTCTATGGTCGTCCCCATTAGTTGGATATGTATGATGACGGGTTCTAAAAATTGCCTAATAGAGAGTCGTGGATGTGAGATTGACGGGTTTACTTGTCTCCGACTGGAGGTAACTTCTGTTTGAAAATGCACAAAGATTTATTGCTTTTTCTAGGCTTCTTACTTGGTAGGCCAACATATTATTTTGTTGTGTTTTAGTTGGTGGGGCCTTTAAGAAGCAGTTATGTAAATAAACCATATTTTGAAGTAGGAGTAAGACGTCACTCGATGTTAGTTGCACTTAGATTAACATTTGAGACACTATTTTGTACTCATGATGCACTTCTGAAATTGTAAATTTATTTTCATAATATAAAAAAAAATTGAATTATCATTTCATACTCTACGTTGTTTGCATATTTTTTATATTTTCCTAAATGCAATAAAAATAATTAAGTTTTATGAAGTTAGTTTTATTTTGTGTTAAACAAGTACATATTTAAATTAAAAGCATTTATATATATAATATATTTATATATTTAATATGTATTATTTAGCTTGAATTTTTTTAAATTTATTTATCTGTTAAAAGAATATATAAAACATTTAAAATGTTTGGGAGGCTATGTCATCAATCAAGAATCTATTCGTATTAAAACATTACACAATGCATCGACATTGTCACAGGAGGTGCCTACTTACTAATGAAAATTAGAAATTCAAATATTATTAAAAAATTTTTTTATATGCACAAGAGTGGATAGTAAGTATATTCTATTACTTTAAGATTTCCGTATCAATTAAAAATCTTTTTGTAAAATCAAAACCCCTTAAACTGGCCATCATGACTATCCTTCCCTACTACAACAAAACAAATACAATTAATTAAAATAGTATGCAATGGTCCACAAGGTGGCAAACAAAAAACGATACATTTAAATATATTGTATCAATGTACCTATAAATGGTTCATTCTTTCCTTATGAGCTGAGAACAGCCTAAAATATTATACAAAGCCGAGAAAATCCATCCTACGAGAAGTGTACTTACAACACAAAGCCTACCATCCAGCTACGAGTGGCTCGCTTATTGAAGACCTGCCATCCTGCTACGGGAGGGATTCTTCCAAACACAAGAAAGCTTGCCACACCGCAATGGATAGTTTATTCATATGATAAGAAGGCCTGCCATCCAGCTATGGGAGGTATTCTTCCAAACACAAGAAGGCCTGCCACACCGCAATGGATAGTTTATTCATATGATAAGAAGGCCTGCCATCCAGCTACGGGAGGTATTCTTCCAAATACAAGAAGGCCTGCCACACCACAATGGATAGTTTATTCATATGATAAGAAGGCCTGCCATCCAGCTACGGGAGGTATTCTTCCAAACACAAGAAGGCCTGCCACACCGCAATGGATAGTTTATTCATATGATAAGAAGGCCTGCCATCCAGCTATGGGAGGTATTCTTCCAAATACAAGAAGGCCTGCCACACCGCAATGGATAGTTTATTCATATGATAAGAAGGCCTGCCATCCAGCTACGGGAGGTATTCTTCCAAACCCAAGAAGGCCTGCCACACCGCAATGGATAGTTTATTCATATGATAAGAAGGCCTGCCATCCAGCTACGGGAGGTATTCTTCCAAACACAAGAAGGCCTGCCCCACCGCAATGGATAGTTTATTCATATGATAAGAAGGCCTGCCATCCAGCTACGGAAGGCTTGCTTGCAATACAAGAAGGCTTGCCATCTAGCTACAGAAGGCATGCTTGCAACATAAGAAGATTTTTCATCAAGCTACGAGTGACTTCCCTTACAACACAAGAAGGCCTGGCCATCCAGCTACGGGAGGCTTGGTTGCAACATAAGAAGGCCTGCCCTCTAGCTATGGGTACCTTACTAACATTACAGGAAGGCCTGCCATGCGATTAAGAGTGGCTTGTGCACAGAACAAAGAAAGCCTGCCATCCAGCTACGAATGCCTCGCTTGTAAACCAAGAAGACCATCCTGCTACAGGAGGTTTGCAACACAAGAAGGCCTGCCATCCTGCTACAGGAGGCTTGCTTGCAACACAAAAAGGCCTGCCATACTGCAATGGGTAGTTTATTCATATGATAAGAAGGCCTGCCATCTGGCTATGGTTGGCTTACTCATATCATAAGAAGGTCTGCCATCTGGCTATGGGTGGCTTACTCATATCATAAGAAGGTCTGCCATCTGGCTATGGGTGGCTTACTCATATAATAAGAAGGCCTTCCATCTGCCTATGGGTGGCTTACTCAATACTCATAACAAGGAACGTCTGCCATCTGACTACGTGTGGCTTACTCATATCATAAGAAGGTCTGCCATCTGACTACGTGTGGCTTGCTCATATGATAAGAACTCCTGTTATCTGGCTATGGGTGGCTTACTCATATGATAAGAAGGCCTGTTATCTGGCTATGGGTGGCTTACTCATATCTTAGAAGGCCATCCAAATCCAGGTGATTTGCAGCAAATATGTTATAGTACAATAGTTCAGTCACTATCGTTTATTATTAAGTTACAATTGAATTATTTAAAAATATTGACTTCATTTTAATTACGTTTAGCAATGTAATTAGTACAATATAAATCAACTTAAATCTAAGTTAATATTAATTGGTGCATTATTTTGCACAGTGATACTAATTTGTAATCATGAAACATAATTACATTTGTTGAATGTTACAGTTCAGTTCACTTTGCCTCATAGGCGATAAATAAACTTATGTAAAGATACTGTTCATTATTAACTACTACTGCTTGCTTTTGTCGCAAAATATCTAATAGTAGGTTACTTTATCTGTTATATGACTACTATAGCTTTAATATTTACAAGGTTTTTTTCAATCGATAGGTTAAAAATCGATAAATTATTGATAATAATAATAACAGATATTATTAAACCATTATTATGAATTTAATGGCAGTAAAACAGGAAATAAACTTGTTAGGGTAGGAAAATATTTAAATATTTGTATACAATCAATATAGACTTTATGATATCAATGTTAAAATCAAATACTATTACTATATAACCTTGACCTGGCCATCTCTTTTATTTCGTATACTTTAATGACTCGTGATGGTCTTACTTGGTACATATCATAACTCATAATAGAACACTACAATTACAAAGTAATTTCTTCAAAAACTGTTTTAATTAAACAAAATTGGAACCAAATTTATTTTTATTTATGTTAGGCAGACGACACTCCCTACTCATCCACTGATCAGTAGGTACTCACACAATATACTACTGTGGAGTGTGGATAGTACATGTGACAATCCAAATACTTTCCCTTCAATAATATAGACCCACCTGCCCTACATGTACAGTGGTATAGACCCACCCACCCTACACGTACAGTGGTATAGACCCACCCGCCCCTACATGTACAGTGGTATAGACCCACCCTCCCTACATGTACAGTGGTATAGACCCACCTGCCCTACACATACAGTGGTATAGACCCACACGCCCTACATGTACAGTGGTATAGACCCACACGCCCTACATGTACAGTGGTATAGACCCACCTGCCCTACACATACAGTGGTATAGACCCACACGCCCTACATGTACAGTGGTATAGACCCACCCTCCCTACATGTACAGTGGTATAGACCCACCCTCCCTACATGTACAGTGGTATAGACCCACCCTCCCTACATGTACAGTGGTATAGACCCACCCACCCTACACGTACAGTGGTATAGACCCACCCACCCTACATGTACAGTGGTATAGACCCACCTGCCCTACACATACAGTGGTATAGACCCACACGCCCTACACGTACAGTGGTATAGACCCACCCACCCAACACGTACAGTGGTATAGACCCACCCACCCTACATGTACAGTGGTATAGACCCACCCGCCCCTACATGTACAGTGGTATAGACCCGCCCTCCCTACATGTACAGTGGCATAGACCCACCTTCCCTACACGTACGTACAGTGGTATAGACCCACCCGCCCATCCCTACAGTTACAGTGATATAGGGCTGTACATATCACTGTAACTGTATTTATATCTTTTGTAATTGCAGGAGTGCTTATATTTTTTATCTCGAAAGGGATATATGGTGCATGTGGTGATTGCTTGTTTGGTCACTCCATAGTCCATATCTGCCTGGGAAGCGTTTGGGGTCACTTTAGAACCCACGATAGTAGTGATTTTTTTTAATGCCTAGACGAAATTTCAGAAAACATTCAATTGTGTGTTTCATCTGCACAAAGACAGTGTGCACAAACCGCAGCTACGGCGGTGTTTGCAGGGCCAGTGAAGCAAAATTGACAAGAGAAAATATGCAACGTATAAAGTATATAATAATAACCCATCATGCACGCATTTATTGTTGACGCATCCACCCACCCATACACGTACATTGGCACTGACACATCCACCCACCTATACATGAAAGGTAGGTGTGTACATACAATTGTACGTGTAAAGGGTGGGCAAGTGAGTGAAAAAAATTGTACGTCTAGGGCTGATGAATAAACAGTACTTTACATGTAAGGGCAGGCGGGAGGGTCAATACCACTGTATACATAAACCATGTATGTAAGTATTCTATATTTAGTCAGTTTAACCATTCAAACAAAATAAATACTAGTATTAATAAGTATTTATTATGTACTGTATTCCTGAAACATTTATGAATTGAATGCCCTTCTGGATAACCTGTCCATGTAATTTTAACATGATACAAGCAAAAAAATGAATAGTCCAAGGACTAAAACTTATAGAGTGCTCTATTACTGCTATCAAGATTTATATCTTGGTTAATGTAACCATTTGGTGTTAAACTTCTTTTGGGTGAAAAATGAAATTAGTTTATCTAAAAGATCTCACCATAGAAATGACCATAGTTAAAGATTGCAGTTGGAATATCACATTCTATGGAGACTGTTGTGTGTAAGACTGTGAGGCAATTGTGAGGAAAGTTTTGAAATAATGGTAGAAGTCTTAAAAGACTTCTACCATTATTACCCTCACAGTACATTAACAAAATTGGAACCAAATTTATTTTTATTTGTGTTAGGCAGACGACACTCCCTACTCATCCACTGATCAGTAGGTACTCACACAATATACTACTGTGGAGTGTGGATAGTACATGTGACAATCCACATACTTTCCCTTCAATAATATAGACCCACCTGCCCTACATGTACAGGTGGGCCTTCAATAACATTGAACGTGTATGGGTGGTCAGGTGGGTCAGTAACCACAGTACGTCTAAAGGTGAGCAGGTGGGTCAGTACCACGGTAAGTGTATGGGTGGGTGGGTGGGTCAGACCAGTGGTCTTTTGTAATCCCTCTGGTCTGAGGAAGCTGAGCATGGTTCACTGAAATCGATCACCATAATATTCGTGCATTTTGTACTTGTAATGTAATATATTTGTGCATTTTGTGCTTATATTGTAATAAATTTGTGTTGTGTGACGTTTACTTGTACTGTATAAATATAAACAAAATATTAGCAGAAACACAGTCCATGATGCTTAAAAGTGACATCAATATAAAAAAATATTAGCAGAAACACAGTCCATGATTCTTACAGGTGACATCAATTTAGACAAAATATCAGCAGAAACACAGTCCATGATTCTTACAAGTGACATCAATATAGACAAAATATCAGCAGAAACACAGGCTACGATTCTTACCGGTGACATCAATATAGACAAAATATCAGCAGAAACACAGGCCACGATTCTTACAGGTGACATCAATAAAAACAAAATATCAGCAGAAACACAATCCACAATTCTTACAGGTGACTAATATAGACTGCCTTGTCAAAATAACTATTACTTACATCTCATGACTTATGTTATATGAGGTACATATATATCTTCCTAAGAAAGAGTTATTTATTATATTACAATAGCCAGGCAACTAAGGGATCTACAGCTTTATGTGGAATCCAAACCACATAGTATTGGTCTGATTTTCAGCTCACTGACAAGTCTGACACTCAGTTCTCTTTCTTACGCAACATCTGAACCTTGACTACCACCCAACATGGACACTCCAGACTTCTCTAGTATTCGTGCCATTAGCAACCACTGAGCAGACACCTTGCTGGTATTAAGAGGCCCAAGCATAGAACCTATCGCCTACAATCTCCCAACACTTTTTAATGTATATCTGTTGTTGCAGGTGGCTGTTGTGGTTCCACCAAGAAGTCTACCATCGTTGGAGGATGGGCGTGGGCCTGGTGGCTGGTCACTGATGTCCAGTATCTCTCCCTTGAGGTTTGTCACTCTTTGTTTTGAAGTAGCTCTAATCATCGTGTACAACGCAACGTGTAATTAATTGATTCTTGTAATTTGTAACAAACTGTAGTATATCTAATTTTTTGAAACTTTAGTAGTTTTTCATGACACAGATATTTTAATTTTATTTAGAAGTGTTTTTTTTCAGTACTGTAATTGGCCTTAACTAAAACATGAATTAAAAAACTGCAAAAATATCCAGGAGTTTTATCCCGGACTCCCTCTCTTTCAAGATGTGGCCCCCGGCTCCACACCACCTTACAGTTTCGGCCCCCAATCTTTTTAAGTTGGACATCCCTGGACTAGTGAGTGGTTTATGTTATGTGTGTGCATAGGTTTTCTAAATATGAAATTGTTGGTTTATGAAATGTTACTGTCGGTGCAGAAATGATGTGCACCCGAGTTTGAAGGTTGTGTACTAAGAAGCCTATGAAAAAACCTCACACAACAAACTAAGAGGCCCAGACATACAATTGTTTTACTTGTTTAAATGTACTTTTTGAAATATGGATTTTAATAATAAGATTCAATAATATTTATCCAAGTTAAAACATTAAAAGTACCAGAATTTTAACTAGTTTTCACTGTGCATCAACTTTACACTGTTATTACTAAAAACCCCGTCTATGTATCGCATTTATATTTTAATATGTAGTTGACTGGAGTGTTTTTTATAAGTTTTACAATTTTATAGAATTTTTTTCACTATTTTAAAGTTTCAAGAAAAAAGTTCTTATCTATTTACTGAAACAATGTTTTCTTGGCTTCTAGAGGTCCTAAAATTCACACTTTGCAATCCTTATGAAGTGTGAAGTTACGATACATTACTTCTATTTGCATAAGTAAATGCGTAATTTTGTTTTTTTACCTGTTTAACATTTTTAAATGCAAACTTATGTACGAAGAACATGTACTATACGGAACAGTTCTTATAGTGGTATTGGCCACCCGCCCACTCATACACATACAGTGGTATTGGCCCACCTGCCCACTCATACACATACAGTGGTATTGGCCCATCCGCCCACTCATACACATACAGTGGTATTGGCCCACCCGCCCACTCATATACATACAGTGGTATTGGCCCTCCCGCCCACTCATACACATATTGATTAATTTAAAATCACAGCTTACTTACTTACACATATAAAAGTAATGTCTCGTAACTATAAATTTCATAAAGATTAGACCAAGAAACTAATTTTACAACCTCTAGAAGCAAAGAAATCATTGTTTCAGTAATCTGACAAGAACTTTTTTTCTTGAAATGTTAAAATTCTGAAATGTACAAAACTTACAGAAACATTCCTATCAACTACATATTAAAATATAAATGCGATGCATTTACTGGTTTTTGAGTAATAAAAGTATGAAGCCCAGTGATAACTAGTTAAAATTGTGGTACTTTTTTGTTGCAACTAGGATAAAAATTGTTAAAACTTACAATAAAATAGTGAAATGCATAACTCATAATGTAAGTTAAACAAGAAAAACAATGGTGTGATTGGACTTTTCATAGCTTATTAGTTTCATATTTAGCATTGCAGTTGTGAAGTTTGTAAAATATTGATGAACCCTTGTTCAAATTACTGTTTAGTATTTTTTTTCAGACTATACGTTGCGTCATCAATATAAGCATATTATTGTGGTTTGCTAAATTCTTATTTACTTGTTAATAACCGGTGTCATGTACAATACACTTCTTAATTATTACATGCACATGTAAACAGCATGTGGACAATGAACGTTATAATTTATGTTCATCGGTAAACACAACCACCTCTACTCTTTTTACACATCATACATTATAATTGTAAACAGATAACTAAATTGTATGTAATTAAAGTATAATGATACAGTGTAGTAGGTGTTATTATGTTGTATGTTATGTAATAAATAAATAGGGCTACTAGATATCTATTCAATAGATAGGTTCTTTTTTACTGATTAGATGTTTAAATTATGGAAACTGAGGTAGAAATAAATCTTGAGATAGCGATAGATTTCAGCGGATCTTTTCTAATTTTTTCCTGCATTTTCAATTTATTTTCTATAGCCACCAAGATCGAGAAACATCTTATCGTATCCTTAACCTAACCTAACCCAAGCATACAGGTGCTACACAAACTGATTAAGTAAACTTATCACAAATACTTTACTACCTTTATGGGTGGATCAGTACCACTGTACGTGTATGAGTGGATGGGTGGGGGGGTTCAATACCACAGTACATATATGGGTAGGTGGATGTGTCAATATGATTGTACATGTATGAGTAGGGGGTGGGGTGTAATACCACTGAATGTGTATGAGTGGGTGGGTGGCGGGCGTGGTCAATACCACCATAGATGTGTGGGTGGGTCAAACACTGTAGATATATTGGTAAGTGGGTGGGTCAGTACAACTGTATTTGTATGAGTGGGTAGGGGGGTCAATACCATACATGTATGGGTGGGTAGGTGGGTCATACCACTGTACATATATGGGTGGAATAACACCACTACTGTAGAAATATCACCATTGTTATCATCTGGTTTCCTCTAAAATCTTGTCCACTGTTTGAAGGATGCAATTATATGTCAAATCCTGAGGGATAGGAGATGGACTGAATCTGGCTAGTTTTTAATTCAGAAAGAGCATAGAACAAAAACAAATATGCTAAAGTAGGTAACATGTGACAGTATACGAAAGAATCGTGTCCATTATGCATATTTTTTGTATTTAGGTCACGTATGATAATTGGTTTCCAAGTACCACTCTTTGTCTTTTAAATTGTTTATCACTTTAACTCTACCTTTAGCCCTCAGGCCAAGTTCCACAAAAGGGCTAAAGGTAGATTTCCCAGGTGAGGCCGTAGGCCAAGCTTCCTTCAAGAGCGTAGCAAGTAACTGGGTTGGCACACTTAGCATGCAGAGGTATCCCCTAGTTTGATATATTTTTATCCATTTGTCCATTGTCCATTGATATATTTTTATCCATTTGTCCATTGTCCTTTGATATATTTTTATATATTTTACCCCTAGTTTGATATATATATTAAAAGCCAAATACCACTGACTTACTCACTCACTCATCACGAAATCTCAAAAACTACCAAACGGAATTATACGAAATTATGAAGGAAGTTAGCTTTAGTATCGTAGGGTCCCACTAATAAAGAATTTTTTTTAAATTCCATTCCTAAGGGGTAAAAACAGCCCTCCAATTTATTTTTATTTATTTTTTATCCATTCATAAGACGCAGATCGTCAAGATGTGGGCGAATATGGATTTCGAATGAGTGTAGATGAGCGAATGTAGTCATTGTTACAAACTAAGGCCGACTATTCCTTAGAAAGTGTCATTAATTAATTGCCCAATGACAAATGAACAGCCGGTGGTTATCAGCTGATCCTTCTCAAAATGTATTGACTCTGATTGGGATCGAACTGAGATGAAGCTGGGATTGAACCAACTACGCTACCGTGAACCAATAATATCACTGTGACCCAATAATAAAGGGTTTTGATAATAAATTTTAAATAATATCAAATTTTTATGTTCCTTAAATTTTTTCACTGCCATTCACCGAGGAGCATTTCACTAAGGTTAGTGTTTGTAACTACAGTATATCTTCCTGCCTTGCTGACTGTGTTAAAATATTTTCCTAGAAAATGTGTTGAAATTTCTTCTCACGGATGAGACATTGTCAGATATCACACTATTGCTAACATATATTTATATTGTACTTATTGAGTTGTCTTGTTTGAGATAAATCTTGTTGAAATGTCAAGAGAAAGAATTCTGTTACAGTTATGGTATCATATACCTCAGATGGCTTAGTTTGAAAAATATGTTCAGGAGTAAAGTGAAATTCGGTCTTTTAAATGTGTAAAAAATAGTTTGTGTGGCCAGACGTGACGTCCTACATGTAAATGTCTTTCCGTTCCCCTATAAAATTTTATTTATAACAGCTGACGTGTTTTATTGTCTCACAAATATTCTAAATGTTTGTGCCCTTTTATATATATATATATATTTTTTTTTTAACTTCAATTGCCAGTTCGCATAGGCTTAATGGACTGCTTGACTGTCCTGAGCTTCTTAGTAGAGTGGATCTGTCCATCCCAAGAGGAACACGTTCCAGGATCATCTTTCGTAGGCGTCAACATTCCTTCTACTACTCTTACCACAGTGGCATTTCAAGACTCTTGAGAACTGGAAGTGATATTGCAACCACATTGACTTTTTCGTGGGAATCTGTCGCCTCATTCAGAAATAAAGCAGCTCTAATTCTACGAAAGTGACATTTTTGTTATCAGAGTTTCCAATTTTAGTTGGAAATAACAAACTGATTTGGTTGTGGAGTATTTATTTATTATTTGTGTATTTTTTAATTATTATTTATCGTTGTTTAGAATTATTAATTTTTGTTTCTTAATATTATTATATCCTCACTTATTTCTCCTATTTTAATTTATTGTAATTAGAAATAAATTATTTATTGTCTCATAGTTGTTTATATGTATATACTGTTGTTTATACTGTGTTAAATTATTACTATCGATTGTTAGTGCTTGTTTCATAGTTTATTTATTGTTACTTATTGTTCACATTAGATTTTTGTTTTTACTTATTTTACTATATATATGTATGTATATATATATATATATATATATATATATATATATATATATATATATATATATAAGGAGAATTGTACCTGTACTTCTAATAGGTAGCCATCTGCTGTACTCAGTTTATTACGACCAACTAAACTCTCAAGAGTAAACGTGCAGTAGTATCGACCCACCCACCCACCCATACACATACATTGGTATCGATCCACCCACCCACTCATAAACATGCAAATTTTTATTTTCTAGTTCTAATATTCATATTCTATTGTGATGTTAGTTGTAATGTATTAAAATTAATCATTATTACAATTTGTATTATTTGTTATAAATTACTATTAGTGTTTTTCTTTGTACGAATAATTATAAAAAAAATAAGTCAAATTGTATATGATGTATTAGTATTACCTATAAAGTTGTTAAGTAAGTTGATTTTTTGAGCACTTTTTTTAGTTATCGAAAACGTAGGATTCTTTACAACCTGATTATTACCAAAACG
Organism: Stictocephala bisonia; assembly: GCA_035578905.1. NCBI lineage: Eukaryota > Metazoa > Arthropoda > Insecta > Hemiptera > Membracidae > Stictocephala > Stictocephala bisonia. The sequence continues at coordinate 4,301,906 of JAQJVL010000012.1, read as the reverse complement.
TAGCTGTTATATAGAACTGTTTCTTTTTGAACATTCAGTCACATATAACAATTCTCAAGGATACCACTACTGCGTGCTCCTTGAATATAGAATATTCATCACTTATGATCAGTATGCAAGTCATTGCTTGATAAAATCTGAATATATTTTTTATGTTTCTGTACTAGGCAGTAATTATCTACTGTTATGGCATCTTCAATTACAGAATCTGTGATTTCCTCTTTTACACATTAATTAAAACAATGCAATACATAATTACATAATACATAATAAACATCGGAATTGATAATGTAGTAATTTAATGCCTTAGAATTGTGTGTTTATAAATAATACTGGCCATAACAATTTTATGACATAACATTTATGTGAATTAAAATTAATTATTAATTTTATTTAATGATAATGCTCATGTTTTTGCATATTTTCAAGATTTTGTTTTCCAAGGTATACCAAGATTTATACATAGCATTTTATCCATATATTTTATATATATTAGGTAAAAACCAAACTGTGACTAACTGATTACAATTTCTCAAAAACCACAAAACCTAGGAATGTAAAACGAGGCACAATTATTCTTCATGTTTCTTAGACATGCTCTAAGAAAGGATTTTGACAAATTCTTCGTAGTTCTGAAATGGTATCCGTTTTAGTGTGAAAATTTTAAAATGTCAAAAATAGGGTTTTCCTATTTAGCCTTTAGTTGCAAAACAAACTGCCGTATTGAAACAATACTACCATTTTAAGTGACAGATTTGTGACGATCTACAACTTTGTTCCTATTACTGTTTGATCTCTCTCACTTCTTTCATGCTTAGGTAGAGTTAGATTTTTAATTTGTGCTTTTGACTCAGCACGGCTATTTACGTTCTCTGAAAGCAAACCTATATGCTCTTATCCAAAAAAAAAAAAAAACTCTTATATCTTATAGAATAAACACAATTTTGCAGGAAAACAGAAAAATATGTAGCCCACCACTGTACTTGTATGGGTTATGAGAATGGATTTTATATTTATACATCCTCTTCAACTCTTCATATATGCTTGTTTATGTGTTTATAAATTTTTTTACACCTTCATTATCAATTTACTAAATTTCTTCTACCTTGTCATATTTCATCTGTATTGCCTGAATCATGTGTTTTATAGCACTGTTGTCAAACCTTTTTACTAAGTACATCATTTTCTCTCTGAAACAATTAATTCTACTGTTCCTTCCTTCTTTAAATTTGTTTATCATAATTTGTTTGTAATATAAATGCTAGATATATTAGGAAAACAATATTTTATCTAACATAAATGCCTTCATTGCAGGTTATGACCCTGAACCCAATGTGCGAGATGGTAGAGACCTCCCAAGGTGTGCCTCTTACAGTAACAGGTGTTGCTCAGTGCAAGATCATGAAGGCTGATGAGCTCTTGCAGACTGCGTCAGAACAGTTCCTGGGCAAGAGTGTTAAGGAGATCAAGTCGACAGTTCTGCAGACTCTTGAAGGCCACCTCAGAGCTATCCTTGGTTTGTTTGAATATCAAATGTCTAGTCTTCACGTGATAGATTTGCTATCATATAAATGTTTGATAAATCTAGGAAATAAGAGGCTCTATTCCTAAAATAATATCAGGTTTGTGTGTGAAATTCATTCACTTTATTCAAGATAGTCTGTTGTTTATTTAGGTGTTAGTAAGTTTATAGCAAAAATACAGTTCATTCTATTCTGTATTTTTTTTAAATGTTAATTTTTTAGGAACTCTTACTGTGGAAGAGATCTACAAGGATAGAGACCAGTTTGCAGCGTTAGTTCGTGAAGTAGCAGCACCCGATGTCGGCAGAATGGGCATTGAGATTCTGTCCTTCACTATCAAGGATGTGTATGATGATGTACAGTACCTATCCTCACTAGGCAAAGCTCAAACGGCAGCGGTTAAGCGAGACGCTGACGTGGGTGTGGCCCAGGCTAACAGAGACGCAGGAATCAGAGTAAGCTGCATTGTACTCTGTATTTACTATTTAATTTTGAAAACAAATTTTTATTTAGATTATATGAATACATTAGGAAAAAAGTTACAAGTGGTATAATTAATAAATTTTATCCTAAATTAAAAAAAGTTAAAGCTAAAATGTCTCATTTAACTTTGGAAAGTTGAGAAGTTAGGTCAAGGCTACTGGCAAAGTGAATGTGTATGGGTGGGCGGGTAGGTCAATACCATTTTGCGTGTGTATAGGTGGGTGGGTGGATCAATACCACTGTACGTGCGTATAGGCGGGCGGGTAGGTCAATACCATTGTACGTGTGTATAGGCGGGCGGGTGGGCAATACCATGGTACGTGTGTATGGCCGGGCGGGTGGGAAGATATTGTTATTACAGCCCAAACTGATCATCTTTTATTGTTAAATGTTATGCTTTTTTTGTTAATTATTGAACAGTTAAAACATAAGACAATAATTTGATTGTTATTAAAATAAATAAAAATGAAAATCGGGATCTTTTCATATGTCATAATAATAACCAAACCTAAGTTATGGTTATTCACTACCATAACCATAACTTAGGTTAACCTAACATGACCAAATCTAACGTAACCTAACCAAATTAGTGGCAGTAAATTAACGGAAAAGGTCCTAGAATTTATTTGTGTTCTACCAGCTATTTCTCAGTGATTTGGAAGGTGATCAATACTGATTCTTTAATTAGAACTAAAATATGAAATAATATCAAACATATTTTAGCTTTTTTTGTGTCTATCTTTTATATTCAAACTGGCATATACTTAAAGGGGTTATTACATGGTCAGTCTTCCTTGATCAGTTTTCTTTACTCGAGGAAGCTTCAGTTACTATTACACTGTCAGTTTTTCTTGACGAGATTTCACAATCCCCAGAAATTAAATTGCTTTGCCAATTTTCTTCAATAATTTCTTATTAATGGATTATTGGTATTGGGGCATATATAGAGAGTTTATCTTTATCTTTTTAAAGGCATAAGTATCGTCCGCATTTGCATCTACCTTTTTTAATATATGATAACAGTATCCCACGCCTTTTGTTTTAAATTTCTGTCTAAATATTCAATGCTCCAAACTCGCCCCAAGGTAAACTTATATAAACCATAATAAATTTTGTTCAAAATTCTTTTGAGCAATGCCGTGAATAAGACATTGTTTTGCTAATGGAAAAAACAACACTCCACTTCAGAAAAGTGAGTATTGGTCCACGACATGGTTAGCGAGGACCGAGTAGGAATAGGAAGTGTGGGATATAACAAAACTGAGTAAAGAAATTTGAGTTACTGTTACTCGCTCAAGCTTCCTCACGTTCTTACCCAATATATCAAAACCAACCTGATTTACTACTGATTTTCCTCGAGTCAGCAACATTGCTCTCCAAGTTATCAGCCAGTGCTCTCCAATTACAGCCAAGTTATCGACCAGTGGCTATAATTCTGGTTCTGTCCAAATTGTTAGAAATTTTAGTTTTCGATCAGATTTACAATTTTTTTGAAATTAATAATTTTATCAGCACATCCCAATTTGGTTTTATAAGAAACAAATCAACATCAAACGCCATTGATAAACTTACTAGAATAATTCTCCAAACATTTGAAGATAAAGGTTTAGCCCAGGCTACCTTTTGCGACCTAAGCAAAGCGTTCGATTGCGTGGAACATAATGATCTTTTAAATAAATTATCTTATTATGGTGTGAAAGGTGCCCCCCTTAACTTTTTTAAATCGTATCTAAACAATCGGAAACAAAAAGTTTTTATCAATGGCGAGTGGTCCCATGAAATTACCGTGCAATATGGCGTTCCACAGGGGTCCGTTCTTGGACCTTTCTTATTCCTAGTCTGCATTAACGACTTACCTTCAAATATATCAACCACAACCATATTATATGCAGACGACTCTACCTTTTTTAATACAGGTAAACATCTTGCTGACATTACATTATTAGCACAAAATACCATCCTAGATGCGTCTGAGTGGTTTCAAGCGAATGGGTTTCTTTTAAATAATGACAAAACCAAAAATGTATTGTTTAGCTTAAGGTCCAATTCCGTTGATACATGTATCAATAATAACGATTTTTCTTCTTGTGTAAAATTTCTGGGTGTTTTCATTGATGAAAACCTTAACTGGAATCAACACATTGATTATATTGCATGCCGACTATCTAGAGTAATATTTCTTTTGAAATGTTTGACACATTGCGTTAAAATTAGTTATGTAAAAACAGCATACTACGCATATTTTCAGTCCATCTTTAGATATGGCCTGATTTTCTTTGGGAACTCTAAACGAATCCGAGACATTTTAATCTTACAAAAGAAAGCGGTTAGAGTAGTTTCTGAATCTAGCTTAACAGAACACTGTAAACCACTCTTCAGATCCTTAAAAATACCAACCGTTATTAATTTATATTTGTTTGATTTAGTATATTATGTTTTTAAAAACCCTCACCTACTTAACTTCACATCTTACACACATAGCCACAATACTAGACAGAAAAATAATGCAAAAATAGAATTTTACAGACTTACAAAAACACTTGATAGCCATGTCGTTCAAAGCTTGAAAACTTACACAACTTTCTCTTGCCTTTAATCAATAAATACGACCAAAAACTATTTTTAAAAAAATTTAATTGTTGGAGTTTAGAAAATCCATTTTACACTTTAGAGGAATTTTTTATGCTTGACAATATTAACTTTTAGCCGTATTTTATTGTAATTGATTTATTTATTTGTTTTTGGGTAACATGTTAACGATATACAACCTGAAGCTTATTTTTTTTTTTTTTTTTGATTCACTGTTAATCTAACTTTTTAATGACTTGGCCTGTTGCTGTATATTTGACATTGTCTATGATTGTATTTATCCAATGGCAAATAAAGATGTATTATTATTATTATTATTGAGTGAATTTTTAGCTATTGCACGCTCATTCTTCCTTCAATAAAACAAGGTACATGTATGGGTCGGTGGGTGGGTCAATACTACAGTATGTGTATGGGTGAGCGGGTATGTCAATACCACTGTACCACTGAGTGTTGGATGGGTCATCACCACTGTTCGTCTATGGTAGGCGGGAGGGTCAATAACTCTGTAGTGTATGGGTGGGCGGGTAGGTCAAGATACGCAGATTAATCAAGGAAGCTTGACCGTGTAATATCCTATTAAGAGAGTAGGACAGTCAGTTGGTTAGCATTATTGAGTATCAAATTGGTTCAAACAACAAGTTGCCCAGCTCAGTCTTCACTGTTGTTCTGTTTGACTTATATTTCTTATAGGAGCAGGTTATAAATTTCCTTCATATATCATATATAGAATAGAAAATAACTTTATTGTACATATTCCTTGAGAATAGAACAAAATTCAAACATACTTTTGTGTCACAATCAGTGAATGTGTCAGTGTCTGTGGATCATGAAGTGTTGGTTCTCCATTGGAGGAACTCCTGGATGGTGTAGTACAGCCGCTCCTGTAGCCAATTTCTTAATGCAGTCTTGAAGTTCTTCTCTGGGAGTTTTTTCAATGAGTCAGGTAGGGCGTTAAAAAAACAGTACAGGTAGGCTGCTTCTCTGTACAATGTTTTTTTCTGATATATAGCCAGATGGTGTTGGTCAAGTAAGAAGTTGTTAATATGTCTGGTGTTGTAGGAGTGGCTATCTGCAGTTCTTGGTTGTCCTATTAAGAATTATTGCTTGATTTTTTGTATTAAGTTGCTTTTTATTAAATTGCTTATTTTTTATTAATCCACTGCACATGAGAGGGTGGGCCTATACCGCCGCACGTTTATAGGTTGGTGAGTGGGCCAATACCACCGTACGTATAGGTATTGTTGGGTGGGACATTACCACTGTACGTGTAGGGGTGGGTGGGTAGGACATTACTACACTATGTGTATGGGTGGGCGGGTGAGTTAATACCACTGTACTTGTTTGGGTGGTTGAGTCAATTCTGTTAAAATTAATGATATATGATAAAATCTCGGAATCAAATGGGGGAAATTGCACTATTTATGTTAAAAAATATATATATACGTGGTTCAGAAGTCACGTAAAGCCGTTGGTCCCCAGGTTTAAGTGTTAGAGAGGGCTCCTTAGCCCTAACTTCGCTTGGTTAAACAAGACGATCTTTAACTTTTAACTTTATATAGCCCATTAACTAATTGTAAAAGTGAATTAAAAAATGATCATTAATTTCAGTTTTGTCAAGGATCATAATGTGAGTACATCATGTACATATGTAAATCCTCATAATTACATATGTACATACGAACGATGCAAAGCAATAAGTTGTAAATAAGATTGTCTCAAGGATGTATAGTCCTACAGTTGCCAGAATTCACTTGTGTTTGAAGGCTGCTTGACATGTGTCCCTTGGTGCTAGTTCTTTTAAGGCTCTGATAGCCCTCTTTTGAAAGATGAGCTTTTGTTGGGATTCAAATAAAGAATGGTATGTTGTCAGAGCTATCTGAGTATTACTAATTTGGTAGCTGGTCTTTGGTTTTTTTGGCAAGATGATATCTGTGTCTATTCCATGTATTATTCCTGTTTATATCTGCACTTTTTTTATGCAAACATTAACACATAATAAGACCTGCAACGTAACAATATGAAAGACGTTCAGATTATTAACGATTGTCACAGCTTTCTTTTAGTGTTTAGAATTATGATCTTCAAACGGTTACCTGCTATATTGTGTCCTCCAGGCTAACAAGCTGTCTGATACATTTCAAATATGATACATTCAATAAGTGCATTCAAATAAGTTAGCTTTGCTGTGAGAGTAGAACATTTCTTGCATTCATTTGGACATCTGGCTTAATTAAATTATATAAATTACCACGAAATGATAATAAAAGCAATGAACTGAGGATATCTAAACCAGATTGCAGCATAATGCTTTTAACTAAAAAAATTACGGGATTTAAATCATTTTACATGTGTATCAGACCACCTAATATATTGAAGGAATTGACTTAGAAAGCTGAAACAAACTGTACCCCACATTTTTGACCATAGAAGATATGTCTTAAATTATTTTCTTTAGTAGCCCCGCAATGGCTCTTTGTGGGGTTAGGGGGTCGGTTTTGGGAAATTTTCAAATAGCAACATATATCATATGATATTTTATTTTAAAGGTCTTTATTGCCTCGTCATTTTGATATAAAAGGTTTAAAATTATTCTTACTCGTAAGGGCAAGTGGCACAAAATGTAAAGAATTTTGATTTTTAAAGTATCAACATGCATAGTCATTTAACTTTCCATTTCCAAATTTGAAAAATTGTCAAACAGACTTAAAATGAAGATGAATATAAGTAAAAAATGTCAAATAGCAACCTATGTCATCATGATGCATATCAAATTAAAGATATTTAAAAAATTAACATTTTTTGTATTTAAATGTTTGCATACTTATGCTATTTTAAAAACAATTAATAACAAACTACAGGAAATGTAAAAACTTAGTTGTTCAACCGTCATTTCAAAACCAATAGAGGTGTGTAAAAATATTAAATACAAAATAAATTGATCCCATTTTCATTTTTTCTGCTAGTTTGACAACTTATCAAATTAGGTAATGGATGTTAAATGACTATGCCTGTTTATGCCTGTTTCATGAAAGGTTACGATACAGTCTGTATAGTCGGCGAGTCACGAGAAGTCCTCTGAACTTCATGCCTCTGTGATATTGAAGTCGATGATTTCCATTGAAGCACAAGTCATGTATTGTATCTTTCTTAATTACTAATTATGATATGCACACTACAAGACTTGTGCTGTTTCAGTGGAAATCAGCACCTTCAATATCACAGAGGCATGAAGTTCAGAGGACTTTCGTGACTCGCCGACAGTATATGCCTGTTTCATTAAAGGTTACGATACAGCCTGTATATGCCTGTTTCAAGAAAGGTTACGATACAGCCTGTATATGCTTGTTTCATGAAAGGTTACGATACAGCCTGTATATGCTTGTTTCAAGAAAGGTTACGATACAGCCTGTATATGCCTGTTTCAAGAAAGGTTACGATACAGCCTGTATATGCTTGTTTCAAGAAAGGTTACGATACAGCCTGTATATGCCTGTTTCATTAAAGGTTACGATACAGCCTGTATATGCCTGTTTCAAGAAAGGTTACGATACAGCCTGTATATGCTTGTTTCATGAAAGGTTACGATACAGCCTGTATATGCCTGTTTCATTAAAGGTTACGATACAGCCTGTATATGCCTGTTTCAAGAAAGGTTACGATACAGCCTGTATATGCTTGTTTCATGAAAGGTTACGATACAGCCTGTATATACCTGTTTCTAGAAAGGTGACTGCCAAACTGTTGTAACGCTTTATGGTTAACTCTAATACATATTGTACACTGATTGATAACTATTAATGTAAACGGTGGTTGATATATTCATCATTCTCTATAAACTATGGTGAACAATACGACCTCAACTAACTTTGCATAATTCATAGAAAAGCTGAAAGCTTTCAATTGGATTTGAATTGATTGATGACCAATTAGAAAAAAGCTCAGGTATGCAATTGGTCCGAGAAACAAGTTTTTATTTGTGAATTTGCAATTTCTGCCAAAAGAGCATTGACCTTGAGGGAAATACCATAGGCACAAATAGAGTTATTATTGATCATTCCGCCTTTTTTTGTCAACTCTCTAAATAGATTTCAAACCATTCTAATAATTTTTCAATCATTCCCAATTTTCTCAATGTTTCTAAAATGATATTTCTGATGCTGAGAAAGCCTTTTAAAGTCATTGAAGCTTGCTACTTGTTTTCCTCATTCAATATGGGCAAGTTTAAACTTTGTAAGGGTTTGAAAAAGTAGGATTGAATGTAATTTATTTTAAGTGATTTCATCACCTACAAATATGTTTTTACAGAATTCTAAACCAACTTACCAGTATTACAAGTTTTCAAACATTACTTATGGTACAAATATATTGTCATGAAAAGCAGCATAACTCAAGTATAATATCATAGCATAGCATTCTCTGCATGTAACAAATGCAATTAAAACTGTATAGTATTACATTTAAACAACTACTTTTTTAAATAATTTCATTTTCTATTATGTTACAGGAAGCTGAATGTGAAAAATCTGCTATGGATATAAAGTACAACACAGACACCAAAATTGAAGATAATTCAAGAATGTACAAACTACAAAAGGCAAATTTTGATAAGGAAATAAATACTGCTGTAAGTATTAAGCACTAAAGGTGTCGTATTTTGAATTCTGTGGTGACATTAACACAGTACAGTACATTTACATCTAGTTGGCATATACTTTCCAAGTATAAGAGTCTGTTAATACTTTACTAGGAAGGCCTGTGGAGAAAATGACGACCACTCCTCCACCACCCACTTGGATGACAATAGATGTAAATGTACGGTACTGTGTTAATGTCACCACTGAATTCAAAATACAACACCTTTTGCATATAGTTGGCCCAGAAACTATATGCATTAAGAATTTAGCTTGAACTGAAAATGAATTGTTAAACTTAAAGTAAAACACAGAATTTAGTAAAAAACGATTTAGCGAGATTTATTCAATGTTCATATATAAAACAAAAGTATTAATGCATTACTCTCTTGGAGCCTAGAGACGGAAAATAATAAACCATGTTTTTCACAAGTTGTTAGAATCACAGAACAAATGATAGTCAATCCTTTCAAAATTTGTTTGCCGTAAGTGATTTATGAAACGAATCATCACTGTACTTATACATTGTGCCTATTGGCAATGGGAAGCTATTTTTAACATCTGCCCGTCATGGTCAGATAGTAGGGTTACAATTCCACCAACCGAAAAGCAATCAGTTGGAATATTTTTTACAAAAAAATTATCAATAGCTGATTTTGTATTATCAGTTACACATGTAGGAAAATCAACCAAATAGCGCATATTATGACTTTTTAAAGTATTTCTTAAAATAAGATTTTCCCTGGGTTGTCTAAATACATTAATATTTATATCTCCAGCCACTATGATTGTTTCATGCTTTTTACTTAAGAAGTCTAAAAGTAAGCTTAACCTGTCAAGAAATGTTATTACTTTTGAGCAAGGTGATCTGTAAATACCTACTAAAGCAAATTTGAATCTTCCAATACCCCATACTTACTGGCACAAAACTCAAATTGCTTTTCTTCTAATATTAAATCACTTAAGGCTTTAGGAATTGATATTTTTTTGCTATTTATTTCTAACTTACTTAACAGCATAACCCCTCCCCCTCTACCAAAATTTTGTCTATAAAATTGATTATTTATTTTATAATTTCTCAAGTTAAAACGGTCAATTTGTTCTTCTTTCATATTGTGTTCAGTTAGAATAACAATGTTAGGTTTTAGCTCCTCTAATGTAACTTGTAAAAAATCTATTTTTGAGCTCAAATGTTGAATTTTTTGATGGAATAGTGATATTAAGTTTTTTGTGTTTCTTTACATGTTTCCTTAAAAAATAGTTAGTTTTCTCTTTTATTCTATTATTTACATCTGAAGAATTCTTTTCTTTACAAATTACATGATGCAGCAGGCCAAGATCTATGATTTCTGATTCCGGAGTCTTGAAGCCCCTGAAAGGTGATTCATGAGTTTTAGCCGGTGTAAGACAACTGCCATTTACTTCTGGGGTTTGGCTGGGGATGACTGATTCCGGCGAAGTGGCCAAATCATTTACTGCAGAAGCTTCTTCAAAGTGGCTGGTTCTGTGTGTACTAGATATCCTCTCTCTTTTGTTCAGGGGTGTAGTAGGTAGGCCAGGGGTGGCATCTGTTTCTCCTATTAGGCTTGCATTACAGTTGAGGCACATTGAATTGGATGTTCCACATACTTTAGGGTTTTCATTTGCTCTGGGTAGAACTACATCAGGCCAAGTATGCTGAGCTACACTAGGTGCCCAGTGTGGGTCACTGATATCTGCTATTGGATTCTCATATCTGCTATTGCCTCTCTTTCTTTGGTGCTTTCTTGTTCCGTCTTATTTGCAATTTTCATCCCTTCTTTGGAATGTAGTGAAAGCTTACAGGTAGTTGTATGTTTCACAGGAGCTACGTTCGAAGAAACACTTTTGGAGGCTTGTAGTAACTGCTTCAGTTCTTTAGCTATCCACTTTTTTTCTGCTTTTGTTAATATGAAACCCTTGATTCATATGATGGCATCTTTGTAACAAGTGTAGATCAAGAAGGAGTATTTTCATGCCATTGTTTACAAGATTAAGGTTGTAAACAATTTTACGTATTTCTGTGTTTATTTCTTTGATATGCTTGTTTTGCTGGTCCTCTTCCTTTAAATCATATCTATAAGGAATGGTGGCTAGTATTAAATTTGTTTTATAAACTCACTGCCATATCGCCCCATATAGCTTCTGGCACATCACATCACATAGCTTCTGGGGTTGGTTAATCAGATGTTGTGGATCAGGTGGATTGGTCTGTCAGTTCTGTCATCTGATTGGTCAGGTGTTTCTAAGATCTTATTGGTCCATTGTCCTGTGTTTTGATTGGTCTGTCAGGTATGTCATCTGATTGGTCAGTAAGCCCCCATCATCTCATTGGTCAATAAATCCTGTGATAAGATTGGTAAGTCAGCTCCGTGATCTGATTGGTTACTCAGTCTTGTGATCTGATTGGTCAGCAGAACTTGAAATCTGATTGGTCCGTTATCCCGTGATATGATTAGCCTATCAGTTCTGTCATCTGATTAGTCAGGCAGTCCTCTGCTCTGATAGGTCAATAAATCCTGTGATCTGATTGATCAGTCAGCTCTGTAATCTGATCTGTCACTCAGTCCTGTGATCCGATTGGTGAGCAGAAACTGAAATCTGATTGGTCAGTTGTCCTATATTCTAATTGGTCTGTCAGTTATGTAATCTTATTGGTCAGCAGATTCTGAGATCTTATTGGTCCATTGCTTATTGCTCCTGTGTTTTGATTAGTCAGTCAGCTCCGTAATCTGATTGGTGACTCAGCCCTGTGATCCGATTGATCAGCAGATCCTGAAATCTGATTGGTCAGTTGTCCTATATTCTAAATGGTCTGTCAGTTCTGTCATCTGATTGGTCTGCTGATTCTGATATCTTATTGGTTTATTGATCTTGTGACCAGATCAAATCAGTCCAGTGATTTGATCGTTCAGCATATCCTAAAATCTGATTGGTCCATTAGTAGTAAGATCTGATTGGTCAGTCTGTTCTGTGACCAGATTGGAAAGCAGATCCCTAGATCATATTGATCTGTTGGTCATGTGATCTGATTGGTCAGCCAGTCCTGTGATATGATTGGTCAGTTAGTCATGTGATCTGATTGGTCAGTAGCCTCACATTCTGATTGGTCAATAAATCCTGTGATTTTATTGGTCAGTTAGAACCGTGATCCCATTGGTCAGTCAGTCCCTTGATCTGATTGGTCAGCAGATCCTGAAATCTGATTGGTCCATTGTCCCGTGATATGATTGGTCTATCAGTTCTGTCATCTGATTGGTCTCTCAGTCCTGTATTTTAATTGGTCACTCAGCCTTGTGATCTGATTGGTAAGTCAGTCCCCTGATATGATTGGTCAGCAAATTCTCTGAGATCTTATTGGTGAGTTATCCTGTGTTCTGTTTGGTTTGTCAGTTCTGTCATCTTATTTGTCAGCAGATTCTGAGATCTTATTGGTCCTGTGTTTTGATGGATATTCAGTCCCTTGATCTGATTGGTCAGCAGATTCTGAGATCTTGTTGGTCCATTGGTCCTATGTTTTGATTGATCAGTGAGCCCAGTGATTTGATTGGTCACTCAATCCAGTGATCAGTTTGGCCAGTCAGTTCGTTGATCTGATTGGTCAGCAGATCCTAAAGTCTGATTGGTCAGTTGTCCTGTGTTCTGATTGGTCCAGTCAGCCTCATAGTGTGATGTGTTAATAAATTCTACACAGTACAGATAACCAAATAGTACTGATGATCAATTGATGTGGGTGGGTCAACAGTGGTTTTAACACACTCACCTTCCCAGACACAAACAGTGGCATTGATCCTCTGTCTCTTTCTCCCCTACCCCAACAGTGCTACTGAAGAGATATGAACAGTGCTATTGACCCAGCCACCCTTCCAGGCACAAACAGTGCTTTTAACCCACCCACCCTATCAGACATTTACAGTGCTATTGACCCACCCACCTTCCTATACACGAATAGCTCCTAGCCCATTTCTGGGCTCATATTGGACAGGGGATGTATTCTTAGAGCTACATCCACAATTCGCTGCTTTCTCCAGGCTCTTTAATTGAAGTTGAGTCTGTATCAACACAATTTTCTTAGCATTAAAACACGATGAAAAATGTATATATCATACTGGACACCAAATCATTTACTATTACATATTCATTCATATCATTTCCCTTATCACTTTATAAACAATAAATAAATATTAATAGTTTCCAAATATTAAATGGCTTATTTGTTCACCAGTGAAAGTAAAAAATTATACAAAAAATGTTTATAGGTCACAGATTGGTTATATTAATGTATGCCAACATTAATAAATCATACTATTTGTTTGGGAACAAGAGTGATGAATCAGAGCATCTTAGTTGCTTAGTTGTTATGTGTAGGATAAAAACTCAAACTGCAGTGTTTTTTAAGAGCCAAAAATTTTTAATTTTAAACATATCATTGTGAAATATGAATGTCTTTGAAGATAACTAAATGGTGTTTTAAATAGAATTATTAGCTCTGGTCAATGATATTTTTACTGCCATCCACAACACAGAAAATATTGTAAATATATATAAATACAACAAAATTTGTAAATTTGTTAGTCATTTTTTATTTAATTTTATACTACAGGTAATCTCTTTAGGAAACTAATAAAACTCAAAATAATAAATTTGCTTCATAAATAGAATTTTCATAATTTTTTTAGTAAAACGTGACAAAATCGACTAAAAGAGCCTGGGCTTTTTGGGTATGTCTAATATGAAAATACCTGGGTTTTTTGGAACAACATTTAAAAGAATGTCTGGGATGGAAAGGGTTAAGGCATCACTCTTCCTTTCAGTTTAGAAATGCAATTCAAGTTTTCTGTTGATCTGAAAACATACATAAACATATGTTGTATGTATGTGTGCTTTCACCTGATAATTAGCCTCGCAGGGGAACTCTGCATATACATAGCCTTACTTCAGGGTCTCGATTTCGTTTGTACTATGGAGTTCAAACTACGGTCCTAGGAGAAAACTGTGCCCGTAATATCGCTTGAGCCCATAGACTTCGCAAACGTGCTCTGCCTACCTCCAGCCTCGGCCCACGACCTCCGTCAGGAAGGCATTCCTGCCGGGAACATCTTGTCTTGCCAACTTTCGTAGAGTCCTTGTTTGTTTCCCACCCATACACGTACAGTGATATTGCCCCAACCGCCCACCCGTACACGTACAGTGGTATTGACCCACCCACTCATCCATAAACGTACAGTGATATTGACCCAGCCGCCCACCCATACACGTACAGTGATATTGACCCACCCGCCCACCCATACACGTACAGTGATATTGATCCTCCCGCCCACCCATACACGTACAGTGCTATTGATATTATTTATATTTGAACAATTTGAATACCACTGTACGTGTATGGGCGGGCGAATGGGTGAATACCACTGTACATGCATGGGTGGGTCAATACCACTGTATGTGTATGGGTGAGTGGGTGTTTCATATTTTAAACACATCATTTTGAAATTCATCCTAGTACGTTCAAACAAAAACTAATATCTTCAGAAGAGTCTGAACTTTAATTTCAGTCTTTACAGGTGGCATTGGAGCATGGACATGTCAATACCTCAGTACATGTATGGGTGGGCGGGTGGGTCAATACCACAGTACATGTATGGGTGGGCGGGTGGGTCATTACCACAGTACGTGTATGGGTGGGTGGTTGGTTCATTACCACAGTACGTAATGAAATAATTATATTTTAGTTTTTTAAAACTTAGGCTTAAGCAGCCGGTGTCATAACTAGAATCTACATTTTCCGGTGACAACCGCGTCAAGGTAACCAGACATGCACAAGATAATAAGAGAAACATCTGGTTATCTTGTAAATATTGTAGATAGTACCTTGGCGCGGTTATCACCGGAAAATGTAGATTATAATTATTTTAGTTACTTTGTAGGTTAAAAGATATATCTGGTCTTGAAATATAGCCACTGAATCAGCTAGTTACTTTACCTAAATCAACTTTAGAATAACTGTTTTTGTTTTTTAATCATTTAGAAAGCTGAAGCACAACTCGCTTATGAACTGCAAGCAGCAAAAATACGTCAGAAAATACGTAATGAAGAAATACAAATTGAAGTAGTGGAAAGAAGAAAACAGATAGAAGTTGAGGAACAGGAAGTGCAGCGAAAGGAAAGAGAATTGAATGCGATGGTTCGACTACCTGCAGAAGCAGAGAGCTACAAAGTCCAGACAATAGCTGAAGGAAAGAGGTGAGTCTCATGTTTTCCTTTCTAGTTGTTTTATTTCTTTATAAAACTATGTAAATATGTTCAAGTAGTAATTTTAAGTCTATATGCTGTTCATTTTATTTGCTAATAAATCAATCAGTGTTATGGGGAAGATTAACCAGTTTTAAACCGTAATACTTTGTTTTGTAGTGGCTAAGGCTTTGGACTATGGAGGGGAAGGTCCAAGGTTCAAATCCCCACTGAGCCAACGGTCGGTACTTGACTCGTTGAATACCGACCTCAGCTCACAAGGAATTATTGAACTGTTAGTTTATGTGAGGGTCTAAACTGCCTTTTCGTAACTATGCCTTTTGGTAAGGAAATAACGATCATATTGTAATAACTGTAACTTTTTAAAGTAGGGTAAATGTGCATTTTGGAATATTACCACAGACCTTCCATAGCAATTTAAAAATCATTGCACATTGTAGTATTAATTATTGATATGTTTCACGAACAAGCTTGCAAGCCCATGTGAACTGGCGAGTTAAGTTTTAATTTAAAATAAATAAATTGTTTTATTTAAACTGCATGCATTGCTTATGAATAGTACTAAAGAAGGGGTGTTATTTCAAGAAATGTTTACATAAGTAGTGTTAACTATTTTAGTTTCATAATTTAGTTGTCAATAACTATTCAAAGTACAAAAATAATGTAAAATTATATTTTTTTACTCTAGGTCCACTTGTTAAGACACTTACCTAATTACCATGTTGAACGTAAATGTAATTGAAATTTACACTGGTTTCATGTAAACAGTGTAAATAAGGTAGGTAAAAGTGGAGATTAACTAAATTACATAAACATCAGAATCGTTTACACCTTTTTAATGTTTTATTACAATGAAATTAAAATTTGTTGATTGAGAACTGGAGAGAGAAGGTAAAATTACAAAACAGTGATCAGAAAGGTTGCTAAAGCACCTAAGATAGCCTCAAATCACGCACACTGCACACTGAGAGGCTAGGTAAACGAGTGCTCCAGTCACAAGTGTAAACTTTGCACTCACACAATAAAAATACCATGCTCTAGGCCAGAATACATAGTTCTATCACACTGAACGTGATTACCAACTTTCATCTTGCTGTAGACAAAAAAATTTAATAACGAATCATAAGGAGGATAAAAAGTGTTGTATTATAGTGTACTTAAATATAACAATATGATAATCATTTATGTGCTAAACTTTGTTCAATGATACTTGAATCTGATTGAATATTACAGTAATGAGTTAACCATTGACAATAGAAATGAGAAGACTATCCGCTTATATAGGTCCCATGAAGCCGTGTTTCCTGTTTGGTGAAATTAGTTTATGTTACGTTTTCAGAGGCAGTGCCAGCGGTGTCCCTCTCTCTATCTCTCTTCAACCCTCTCTGTCTCTCTCCAGCACACACTGAAGTGATTAATAGCTGATCTAATAGTTCGCCAAATAGTCCTCCAAACACTTATTTGAAACAAATAATTGTAAGATAGCAGTACATGTGCACTTCTACTGAATATTCAAAAGCTTGGAAACTGAAAGCTTGGAAATTCTATTTGTTTCTTTAGTCAACATATAACACAAAATTATTATTTTGTAGAAATTATAACTTTCTAATTAGATTTTTAAACAAATATAAACCTACATCAAAATATAACTATACCAAATGTTTTGGGTATTATGAACCCAATTTATGAAAATATTTCTAACTCCATGGACAAAGAATCTTAGTTTCTTCTCATTTTCACTTATATCTTACCATAATGAATTTTTTAGTGATTGTTTATACAGTTATAAAGTAGATAGTACACATATGTAATGTTAGAACATAATTGTTTAGTGGTTTTAGTAATTTGTGTACTATAAAAACAAGTTAAATTGAAATAAAATACAACTAAAAAATATTATCTGAAACCTAACTATTTCTTACCAATCTATTTTGTAAACATCACATTTATAACAATTGAAATATGTAGCTATTAGCTGCTATATTTTGTAGGTAGTTTTGTAGTACCCTCAAGAAACACCATTTATGTTAATCCATCGCTTGCACCTCAACATATATATTGGTTACAGAAGAAATATCATCCCCCTCCAAACAACCACTCGATGAGCTCATCTTATGTAACATGTGATGATTGCAAAATACTACCTAAAGCAACTGCAACATCATTATTACCCTCTTTACCTCATCGCAAGGTTTTAATAATTTTTAGGCGAATCATTCACTGGCCTGATATTGTAGACCCTAGACACGTGCTTTAAGGCAAGTAAATGATTATGCACATTTGAACGCAGATTGAAACACAAATCTACCGTTAAATTAATTGTCAGACATTCAAATCATGTGCATAGGTTGTAACCACAGATCTTATGTTAAAAGTAATGTATTTCTTCCATGATAGAAATGTTTCTCAACAAACTTTTTCTTTCGTAGAACACAAGCAGTTGAAGCTGCCAAAGCCGAGGGGGAGAAGATTAAGCTAATAGGAACTGCCGAGGCTTATGCCATTGAAAGTGTGGGTAAGGCAGATGCAGAAAGGATGCGAATGAAGGCTCAGGTTTACAAGCAATACGGTGACGCAGCTATCATGTCTCTGGTGTTGGACGCTTTGCCCAAGGTAATAAAACTATTCAAAACCTGGATTATACACTAGGGATGCCTTTAACTAGAATGCGGTTATCCGTAGTTCTCGTTATGCAGAGAAAACTATCACAACTTTTTTTTTCATAAGCGAATTTTAAATGGTATAGATCCATTTTAAAACAGAATATAAACCAGCTACAATTTTGTATGAATTGTTTCATACATTTCTAATTCAACTAATTTCAACTGAGATCTATAGGACGTGTATTATAAGTGACTATATGTTGATTGTACTGTTAAATTTGACTTTGTCTTTTCTTTTGCCTGGCACTACTGGTTTTATATAAGAAGTATCTGCCGTTAGTAGAGCCAGCCAGTCATGACTTCAGGGTGTCTCATTTGCTATGGAACTGTCCACGCCTGATCATAGTTAGCGGCCACTGAACTCTGTGCCATTGAATTGAGGAATGATTTCAATTCCCCAAAATGTATTGCCCATTGTATATTGTAACAATGTCTTGTTACATTAATTTTAGGAAAATAAAAATATTAGAAGAATGCATTTTAATATGTACTCTCGGCAGTTGTTCATTCTCTGCATGGCCCATAACCGATATTCCAACATGTTAGTTGTGAAAGGAAATAATTATTCTAAATTACATTTTATTTTTATTAAATTAGATGTAGGAAGTTCCTTACTTTCTACATGAACTGACTCCATATAATCACTGAATCATCATCTCCATTAGATGTAGGAAGTTTCTAACTTTCTACATTAACTGACTCCATATAATCACTGAATCATCATCTCCATTAGACGTAGGGAGTTCCTTACTTTCTACATGAACTGACTCCATATAATCACTGAATCATCATCTCCATTAGATGTAGGAAGTTCCTTACTTTCTACATGAACTGACTCAATATAATCACTGAATCATCATCTCCATTAGATGTAGGGAGTTCCTTACTTTCTACATGAACTGACTCCATATAATCACTGAATCATCATCTCCATTAGATGTAGGAAGTTCCTTACTTTCTACATGAACTGACTCCATATAATCACTGAATCATCATCTCCATTAGATGTAGGAAGTTCCTTACTTTCTACATGAACTGATTCCATATAATCACTGAATCATCAACTCCATGTAATATTTATAATTGTAATTCTTTAATTTTATGTAAACAAGTTCTACTTACCATATAAATTGTCAAGAATAGTATTGTTATATCGTATTTTGATTTAATACTTCTTTAAAGTTATCGTTTTAAATTTAACTCAATAGTAGACATTTAAATTGTTTAGACATTAAATCGTTTTAATTGCTTATAATAAAATGGATTCTTGATGTAAGCAATTCTTACAATCCTCTTTATACAGCTTTGTAATACAGTAAACCCTTGATTTAACGGATCCCGATTTAAAGTACTTTGTATTTAACGGACAGCTTATAGCTGCATTACAGTATCTAAAATTCTATATATCAGGGAATTAAGGTTATTTAGGAATTTTTATAGAAAAATTGTAAATTATAAAATGTTTAGGTTAATCACCTTTATACAATATTTAATTGTATATTTTATTAATCTTAGAGTTAACTATTAGATGGCAGCATCACAGTTAGTTTTGATTAAGGTGTTGCAATCTCATAACAGCTTGAGGTGTGAGTTCACCCTAATTTAACAGACTAGAGAGGCTCACATATAGTCCGTTAAATCGAGTGTTTATTGTATTTGTACTAGAAGAGAAATAAAGTGAGTCTTAAGTTTATGATCTTGTTTTTCAGATTGCTGCAGAAGTGAGCGCACCTCTTGCAAAGACAGATGAAATCGTTCTGCTTGGAGGCAGTGATCCAATTACAGGAGAAGTCAATAGACTTGTCAGTCAAATACCTCCTTCAGTTCATGCTCTTACTGGTGTCGATCTTTCAAAAGTACGTACAGTCAAACCAACACTCTCTATCCCTGTTATCCGGACTCGTATCACTAGTCAAGGAGATTATATTCTTAAGATAATTTATAAAATCACAAACCACTTAGCTTGAACTAGCAAACACTTAGCTGCAATCACATCACTGCTCAAAATAGTGTTCACACAAAGCTACAGTTAAGTGTCTGGCTTTGTTGCTGCACAATCCAATACCATTACTGAAATATTTTACTTAACACCCAATATTGATCTCTTATTCTATTTTAATGTACGGTGGACTCTTGACTATCTGGATTAATATAGCGGCAAACCGATCTGGACACCACAAATTCCATATATAGTAGTGCAAGGTTAGGTGTTCTGTGATGACCTTTCAACATCAATGATACCTAAGTCATACGTATTACATGCAGTCCGCACTTTTATGATTAACCTATATTACAATTAAAACTATCTTATTATACCGGTTTGTTTATATTCTGTGTATATATGTGTTGTTTTATTGTTTGATAATGTCTGAAAAACGGAAGAATGTTTCATTTACTCTTCACTATTCAGCCTCTTGGTGACAAGATTACTACAAAAAACAATCCGAGGGAAGCATGATGCAAAGTCGAACATTCTACAAATACGGAAGGCGCAGGATGTATAATCATAGTCCTTCCATTATCTAAATGTTATAATAGGAGGTCTATGATATAATGCTAAGCAAAATAAAGGGATTGAGAACTGAATGCACCTTCATTTGCGGTTATAAGCACATTCATGTCTGTACCGTTATAGGCCTACTCATATGTCATCCATATAGTAGTGCAGACCTACCCTATTTTACTGCTGAAGAAATAAGCTACATTTAATTCAATCTGATTTGAATAGAACGGATTTCGGACAGTCACAATCTGAATAGTTGGAAGGCTTCTTTAATCCTAAATGACAGTACATAATTGGTTTGATAGTCTTTATTCTGTTTTCTCCAACTTTTGTTGAGGTTGTTGGATCTTTTGGCTGTCTATTAAGTGTGTAAGACACCTTCAGTCAACCTGCTCATGTTTCAAGCTGGCCAGTGTTGATGTTTTGTCTAGAGATGTGCCAAACTGCTGTTTGAAAGAAGCAGCTTAGCTGAAAGCAGTTGTCATCACTAAGCTGCTTATTAAAAGCAGTTTAGCTTAGCTACAGCACACATATTGGCAAGTTGTTTCTGTATACCGTTGTTGACTGAAAATTGCTTAGCCACTTTTAACTTGCTTTTAATTAAATTATAAGATCAAATAGATTAGTTACACATACATATCAAACAGTTACAGCAAATCTACAAAGACGAAGCTGTACAGTTTCTTGAAGATAGTTTAATAAAATTTGTGTATACCTTTCCATTAATAGAACATTTAATTCAAAGTATATAACAGTACAAGAGAGCTGCAGACAACAACTAATATAGAAAAGCGCTTACTGTTCACTGTTGTTGGTCAACCTGCTTTCTGTAACTCTTGGGTGAGCATAACTGCAGCCGAAAAGAAGTTATTCTCACTCAACTGTTTAGTAGCTGAGCTGCTTACTTTAATAAACTGCTGCTTCTAAACTGCTTCAGCTTATTTAAAACATCCCTAGTTCACATTTGCAGCATCGCAACAGTAAAAGAGAGCTGCAGACAGCAACTAATATAGAAAAGCGCTTACTGTTTACTGCTGTTGACCAACCTCTTTTCAGTAACTGTTGGACGAGGCTAACTGCTGCCAAAAAGCAGGTATTCTCACTCAACTGTTTAGTAGCTGAGTTGCTTACTTTAATAAGCTGCTGCTTAAGCTTAAGAAGCACATCCCTAGTTTTGCCTAACTGGTGGCTGACCGATGTTTTGCCCTCAAGTTGAGTAGGGATGTCACATCTTGATATCTAGCATGTCGAAGAAGCGATATTCTTTTCTTGCCTCTGGCCAAAAGTGAATTCCTGTTACAGCTTTTGTATTTTAGTATGTTGACTGGTGGTGTTCACCTTTTGTTTTTATTACAGTTATTGATTCCACAGTTTTCTATATTTTTATTGATTTTATTTGATTAATTAGCTGTAAGATGAGCCATGGAACTTTTATAAAAGGCTCTGAGCTGAGCTGACTGTAAAAAAAAGATTTATGGCAGTCAGAAAATTCATGCATTCTTGTAAACTATTTGATTAGGATGTCCAGAAAAAAATCTTCAACATATTTATGGAATTCAGCACAATAATATGAATACTATTTCACATTCATAAAGAATCTTTTTAGACTTTAAACTGAAAATGAGCAGCAAACTGCTTCAGTTCATATAAAGCCTACAAACACTGTATTTTATCTCCCCTTTTACAGTTGTCACCCAACCAATACAACTTGAATCTCTGTTTAAACTAAGCTTTTAGAGTAAATCATTTCTGCTTAACTTCATAAATTTAATCATAAAATTTCTGAATCATTCATCAACTAAGGCTATAAAAAAAGTAGAAAACAAAATTTGACTAGTACAAGAAAATAACACCACCGCACAAACCAAAATCTTCTCAGCAATTGAAATGGCTTGACAATAGTCTAGTACTTCGCACTCACAAACGATTTTATAAAGACTCCTCTTGCCATCACTTTTCGTCAACTACTCTACAGCAAACAGATTCTTCCATCTACAAGCAAAAAGATCAGACCAAAAAACTAGAACTACCACTAAACTTCTTCCCAATGGCTTTTTCCCCTGTAAAACAAAAAAATTATCATGATATTTCAAGTGGTTGGTGATCATAAAAATTTCATGTCCAAGTATGTTTTATTTTTGTATGTATTGAAAGTTGACTTGCAAACAGAGTAAACTGCTTTTGCTGTCAAATGTAAAGAAATGTTGTTTGTATTAAATGTACATATGTTTCATAGTGATATCAGGATTAGGTCAGTGCAACTTGTTTTTCTTTATTCTAAAATGTGCAACTTCAAAAAATATTTCATTCGATAAGTTCCACCTTATACAATATTCTTTTATTAAGTTTGATGATAGTCTTTACAAACAACTGTATTAGAAATAACTAGGGAAAACCTGCACGCTTCGCGTGCCAACTCCGGCACTTGCTGCGCTCGTTTCACCTCAGTCTTCGGCCTCGAGCTGTGAATTTTCACTATAAATTAGATTAACTGTATAAAGTAAAATCACAATATTAAATTATTTACAATATCTCACTCATATTACATGCATTGCCTCCCAATAATAGTGTAAACACCCGATGATTATTACTTATCCTATTTCAAACGTGTTCATTTCATTTGTTTTTGTTTGACAGCTAATTATTGATAGTTATTAATTAAAAATCTAAAATAACAACGGTATTAGATTACAATTGAAACCTTCAAATCCAGTCTAACGGAGTCATACAATCGAATGTGCATAAAACCATGCTTACATCCTTCCCTCGTTTATCATTATGAAAGATCTAACCTCCTCGCTATTACAAACTTGATTGTTTAAATTCCAACAGCTGTTCAAACATTTTAGAAATCATTCTTTACATTTTAACAGCTATTCGGTTTGGTTCATTTAAATCTCCCCCCGTGTTATTCTTTTGGCCGAAAAATATACTTTGAGGGCTTTCCACACCCTTCAAAGTGAAAATATTTAAGAATTAAGACCTTATTGCACAACTAAGAACAGAGGCAAATCTTTTGACACCTTAAACGTTTAAATTGGTCAAGAAATAAGGGAAGAGTTGTGTTGACAAAAAACGGCTTCACGTATTATATACTGTATAAAAGTATAGTTATGAAAATAATATAAAATTGCGTAAATATGTAAAAGTGTGACACGTTTTTGTGGGTGCTATAAAGACATAAAATTGATGTTATAAATACCATAAAATCAATCCCTGGGATCTTTTGTCTTTAAAAATAAGGGCAGATTTTTTTTTTATTGCAATTAAATGTCAGTTCTAATATTGGTAAATGACTTTTTCTGTTTTAGGTTCTCAGTAAAGTGCCTGGAGCGAAATAATGTCAAGAACAACAGAATCGGAGCAGCTAATTAATTTCAAAGTCTGCTGAACTCCTCAGTTGATATTGTATTGTATTTAATTTTATGTCATATATATTTATATGTTTATATCACTTTTTCTTATATTCTTATTTAGCGCATTTTAGCTTATTTCTGCAGTTATGGTCTTATAAGTCATCACCATATAGGGCTAAAACCAATAAATGGTGAATCTCTAATAACATACTGGTATTACAGCTGGAACTAATATACAGATTTGGACGTAAAACAAACAACTTTAGAGTAAAATAAATTATGTATAATTGAGGACTTATTAGAATGTATTTATACTGTTACCTAATAATAGTAATAAAATATATGTATACATAATTTAGTATAATTAGGCATCTGCAGTGTTTATTCAGCAGATTCCAGCTAGTTTGATGACAGTCTCATAACCACGAGGGTTGTCCGTAAATTAAGGTCTCCAGTGCTTTTTCACATAGTTTAACATCAACTTATTAAAAAACAAATTACAGATTCTGAAACCTTGGGACTTTTAGCTATTTTTCTATGCAGTCCTTGACACATCACTGCACTTTTGGAGTTGCTCCGGAAGCTTTTTCATACTCACATCATACGACTCTTCCGCCTACTCACGCAGGAAGGAATTAACAGCTGCCTTCATCTCTTTGTCACTTGAGAATTTCATTCCCCCCAAGTGTTTTTTTCAAGTTAGGGAACAATTAGGAGTCTCTGGGGGCTGTATGGAAAATGTTCAATACCACCCAACTTTGGCGATGAAATCCGTCATGGTTTGGGCGACATGAGAGCGTGCGTTATCATGGTGAAAACAAATTACCTTTGTCAGCCCTATTTTTGTATAACCGGACAAAATCTTCTCTATTGTAGTCTTAGAGATCTCACACAGTCATATGCCAATCCGTAAGCAAAAGTTCCTCAACTTTTGTCACTATCTCGCCTGAAATGCAGCCATCCTCATTGTGCACGTTGTTCAGTCTTCCGAAAACTCCCTGCACCACTTACACATATTTTTCATGTCAATGCACTTCTCTCCATACACATCCCTATGGAGAGAAGATGGATGGACCATAGTACCATTACCACTTTTCCCATTGTCAAAACACCAACAGGACAGAATTGTAATAACACACTACATTGGATTTGAAGTCGAATCCAATATAGTGTTAAGGGTTGTTAGGGATCTATACAATCCTTAACCAAGTCATTTTTGGTCAAAACAGATGTATAGTACATTGTGAATGGCCATCCTATGTTCTATGTAGAACATAGAAATTAAAGTACAATTACAGCCTATCTATGTCAAGGCTGAAAACCACTTTTGGTATGAGTTATGATGGATTTAAAAAGTGGTTTGACCTCTTAAACCACAGAATCATCATAGACCACAATTCACACTTGACGGGAGTGTCAATTTACCCTTTCACCGTTAACAGCTACTAAGCCAAGACTGAGCACCACAGAGACTAGACAGGTAGGAACTGGCCAGAATAATGGTGGGGGAAGCAAGGAATATGGCACTGTTGTCAGATTTACACTAGCTCCCTCTGTCACAACGGAAGTTTGCTGGAGACCTTAATTTACGGACTACACTTGTACAATACAGCATTCAGAGTAAACAATTTTATATATTTTTTCACTCTAAAATATAAATCTATTATTAATATTTTCTTTTGTAAAGATAGTTAATAAATAAGGAGTTATAGTTTTTGCTACCTCCAACAGATAAATTATAAATCCAAAGAAGCCAGCACTGGAACATCATATACAAATAATGAAATTTTTAACACCCTTTGAAGGCTATGGAAAATTCATCATCATGTCAAAAAGCCTATGCATTTAATAAAGTTCACTTACTGTAATTTCCAAAAATCAATTCGTCAAAAGTTAATTATTTATTTGGAACTAAATTAATACGCTTAATAACTATATCAGACAATTTGAACAGTCTTCTCTAGCGAATAATTTTGACGCACTCGAGCCTCCAACCCCTCTACTTGGTGTTGACTTCAGAACTACTTGCAAATCTGTCGACTATAAGTAGACGTTGTCGTCTATCTGTTCGCCCTAAACCATTGTGTGGTGTGGCAGTTGACTCTCCTTGCCCGCTTGGCTACCAGGAAGAGCCAGTTATAAGTAGATGGAACATTACTTAATTTGAAAAAGTTTTACGCTTAATTTGTTAAGGTATATATTTCAAATGTTAACATGCTTTATTGTACAACTATGCCTTGAGACAGATTTTTTTCCAATTGTTTTGGTTTATTTTGTAAAATTAAATAAAAACAATAATAATAACCATTGCTTGTGAGTCCACTCTTCATTGAACGACCGGGAATGAATAGTGGTTGAAAATTGATATTTCTTTATCAAAACTTTGCAGTAGTGACTGACAGCTTGTAGAATAGGATTATATTGAAGAGTACAAGTATTGCGAGAACACTCAGGATGGCCCAGAGAGCGATGTCACTGATTTTACTGGGTTCAGTAGGTATTGCACGAGTGTCATCTGGCAACACTTCAGGCTAAGGCACGGACGTGGTCACCTTCGTACTGTTCTGGATTCTTGACACTCCTATCTCATTTTCTGTTTTATTTCTAGGACATTCTTCGTCTAATGCTTTTGATAGTGCCTTAAAATAGTCTTCCAACCCTGATGAAACGTTTTCTACAACATTTTGATCAAGGCCCCAGACGGACTTGCGATACTTTATCTGACTGTGAAAGGTGAACACAAACTCAGAGTTGGAAACACAAGTCTGGTGTGGGTTGGAAACACAAGTTAACAGAAATGGGTGGCAATGCAGAAGGAATCACAGTAAGACACACCAAATTTGAATGTCTATCATATACAGCTCTCCAGGCTTGCTGGATAAAGGCATTATTATTTAGGACAAGATAAAGCCTTGTAGGACCTATGTTTCTTTGACCTGACAAGTTTTTGGTCCTATTGGTTTGGTCACAAGGACAATAAGACTGCTTTTTCTCGTTTTTACCCCAGTAGCTAGATTATCTTCGCAATTTTTGAAATTTATGTCTGAATATTTCATGAATTTCATGGATTCTTGTTGAACATGCTGTTAGTGAAAAGGAGCATGCAGATATCATCAACACACAAGGGATATGTTTCCCTCAAGAGCATCTGGCCCTCTTTATGGGACATGTAGAAGACACAACAGGTAGCTTGCTTTCTATAGACGAGGGATTTTTTTTTCTTCTTCAGATTCTGACATATCACTGGAATCAATTGGAGATTAGGAAGATGATCCAGCTACTGAACTTCCCTCTCGGGAAGATGATCACTTGTGGCACTGCCTAGAGGTACATCAAGAGGTGGTTTTCTCTCTCACATCCATTTCCTTGCAAAGGCTGAGCGGCTGAATTTTCCCATAGAGAAATCTTGGAACATAGTTTGAACTATGTCTCCAAAATTTCTCATCAGGCAAAGCAGTACATCATTCAAAATTGTTACCATGAAGGGCACTGAAAGCCATCAAACTACGTTTCTCTGTTATGAGAAGAACATGGAAGAGATTTAAGTTACTAACAACTATTTTACTAACTTAAATATTTTTACTAACAGGTAATAACCAGTTAGTTGTTCAAATGTAAATAATGATGTTTATGACATTTTAAGAGCTGTAGGAATGGATTTTATATAATACAGTTAAACATTAATATTTGTAGTCGAAAGTCACATGCAGAGGCCAAAGTGTCACAAGTACAGCGAGTGACAGGTCGGCCTGTGAAGTGTAGGTTTGGTGGATTGTAAAATGTGCACCTCAAGTCCCTCGGTGTGGACCCAGCATCTTGAGCTAAATGGGGAGCTGCGACTTCATAGTGAATCCTAGCAGTGAACTCTAGAACTAACAGCGTCAGAATCTGATGAGCCAAACACACATCTCTGAGCAACCACACTGTCCAGCCTTGTGAGTCCATCCCGGACTATTATATACATTTATACAAAATTATAAGAGGAGGAAAGGATTCGTAAAGCCTAAAGCTAAAATGTTACCTTGTGACGTTTAAAATTCTTAAAGCTGATATATTAGCCCATGGCCTTCAAAGGCATAAAGCAAACATTATAATATTTATTTATTACAAATTGATTTATATCTTTGGTCTTAAAATTAACCAGTTGTGATCGATGCCTGAGATCTTGACCAGTTGACTAACAATGAAATAGTGGGTCATTTGTTATAATTGCCCATGTTGAAGGTCTCTCTATATCTGATTATAACTATTATAAATGTTTCTTTCTGATAGAGATTTATATAAGACGTTAAGCAATATAATTATTTGTAACTATATGTTTCAAAACTGTAATGCTTTTATGTGTCCTTTCAGTGCAGGGAGTATTTTAAGAAATGTGTGTAGTTTGCTGTCATGCGTCTTTTTAAGGAATGTTTAGATAGTTTTGTACTTTGTCCAATGTTTTGTTGGTACCTGCAATGGTATTTATTAACAATGAATACACATCTATAAGAAGCGAAAAGAAATTGGGAAATAGTTGACTTTCTGTAGCTGACAAAACAAGCTTAGTGCGGCTACCGATATGCAGAGCTGGTTGAGAATTTCTTCCACATACCCTTCTCCCAACCTAATACCCCTGTCCACCGTTTCCTTTCTCTCTCATTCTCATGGTAATTTATAATCTTCCCTCTCTATCCAGTCATCTATGCTGCCCTGTCTGTCATTCTCTTTCTCACTCTAGGGTACCGCGCAATAAGCTCGACCTAGTGGCGCATGTGCCAAGATAGGAAAATGAAACATTGGCTTTTTTATAGATGTGTATTCATTCTTATTAACCCTTTTAACGCCAGCCTAATTTTTCATGGTGGTGCGAAAAACGCCAAGCTAATTTTCAGTAGATGTGCGAAAAACGCTAAGCCAATTTTGACTAAAATGCAGAGTCTTGCTTAAAAATTCACAGTAAATTCATTAATTGTCATAAATTAATGAAATTAGTCTTGTTTTGTTGGTATTGAGTTGTACTATAACATAAAAATAAAAGTTTTAATTGTTGGCCATTTTTTGGTTTTGTTAACAAACAAATATAAATTTACTTTTTTTATTTTTAAAAATTGTTGTACTTTGTAGTATCATAACATACCATAAATATCAAACCACCACATATGTTAGTATTTTATCATATAAAACATTTAATTGTTAGCACATACACAAAATTTGAAGAATTTACCTTGATATATACAGATGTTATGTTGCATTTTCCAGATATTTACATTTTGAGAAAAATCACATGTTATGCCATGGTAACACAATTTTTCATTTGAAGTTCATAAAAAGTATTAAATTGCACTAAAAACTTATACAACAGTCTAATATTACTAAACTAATAAACATTTGAAGAATTTACCTTGACATATACAGATGTTATGTTGCATTTTCCAGATATTTACATTTTGAGAAAATCACATGTTACCATGGTAACACAATTTTTCATTTGAAGTTCATAAAAAGTATTAAATTGCACTAAAAACTTATACAACAGTCTAATATTACTAAACTAATAAAATAAGCCCACTTTTTTATATTTACAGGGTCTACATACAATTTGTAAACAAACCACAAACACACTGAATGGATGAACTGGGTCATCTAACAAAAGTAAACAAAAACAACTTTGGTTCCATAGATAGAGTATAATGCATAGAAAAAATCCAAAGAGGTTAAAATATTTTTCTTTATGTTCCTTATATACTATAGAAAGAGTGTGCCAAATTTCATTGACTTTGATTAATATTAAAGACATGAAAAAAAAAATAAAAATGAACGATCGATATAGCGATCGTTAGCAGTTTTAGCGCGACTATGAACGATCGTTATATCGATCGTCGGCGATTTTCGCACAAGTGCCGACGATCGATATAGCGATCGTCGGCGTTAAAAGGGTTAACCTGGCAAAGAGAAAATAAATGTATTCTAAATTTACGTAGCTAAGGATATAGAACCAAGTATATTTGACTCATCAACTTTGAATATTACTGTTATCAAAGAAACAAAGAGCACTGTTATCAATTTACATTTTCATGTTTTGTATAAATTCTTCTATTGTTTATTTACTTATTATTTCTGTGAAGTAGTACTTAGCATGATCAAATTGATCTATGGTGTACATAAAGTATAGACAAATTTTGACAAAATAATATTTATTTACAATTTAGAATACATTTTGAATAAGAGTAGTAGTGGTTTACACAAACTGTACGTTACCAAGTCACTGCCTGCCGCACTGCAGTTGGCATTATGGCACACGAGCACCCACAATGCTCAACAAAAAGAACTGTGTCAGCTACCAATAAGCATTGTACTGCCAGTAAATTATGAAAGGACATTACATAAGGGTAAAGTATAAGGCCTTTGTAACTAAGGGATTTCTTGACTGCCATTGCAACCATCCAGCAGAGGTTCTCCCGAAGCCAGAAAGGAAATGTGTTGATCTTTTTGTTGACAATCACAAAGCCTACATCAAAGCTTGACGTTCACTTATGTAATTTGTTATTATTGTGATTTCATAGTAGTCGGGTGAATTTAGAAGCTCAATACCTTGGATCAAATCCCAGGAGGCTGTCCCATGTTGATGATGGATACTAGTTAAGAGGTGTTTCAGGTTATCACCATGCAACTGTCTGTTACACAAATTGTTTGTGGAAGAAGTAGGCATGGTAATGAATTGAAAGCTAAGAAACATATAACCAAAATTCTTGCTCACAAATTGTGCTACATTGAACACAAATAAGTTGTAATAAATTATATGAATTAAATAATGTTTAAAAAAACTTGTTTTTAAAAAATACTTAAGAGTTATAAGGACTTAAAATCATACATTGTTTACAATCCAATGAGTTTTATAGGTAAACATGTCAACATTTATTATTTTTGGATAAATAATTTAAAAAAATACTAATATAATACGTATCATCAAAACTTACATTGGTTTGATTTTAGAGTTGCAAAATAAAATATATAGTACCAAAATGCAATGTAACAACCAATGACACATCAGTTATGATAATGTTAATCATAAGTTTCTTATGACTAATTAAGGAGTGAAGTGAAATTAGTTGTGTAGCAACTTGTAAACCAATGGTTGACAAGGACATCAACATCTTTGTTGCTACTCTAAAATCATGCTGCTACATCTTAAATTGCTCTTGAGCCATCATGGATGATCTAAGCTTCTGAGCCCCCAGGAAAAGCCGTGACTTTATGCAAATTTCTTAGATACATTACAAATAAATAAAAATATTTGCAAACAAAGAATGGCAAATGCCAGAATTTTATGGAGACTTGAGTGGAAAAATGGCCTTACCTTATTTATAACTTCACATATAAAATAAACACAACAAATAATACAGTTAATATGAAATTTTCATGATAAAATATCACTATCAAAATTTGAATGAAGACATTAAACGTAGGAAATGGCAGAGTTCAAACTGGAGATTGTTTATTTAAACTTACTTTTTCCTGCACAGGATTGCCAAAATATAAAAAAAATTTCTAAATTCTTTCTTCAAATGTTGATCGTTTGATTTGTCATCATGAAAATGTTTTCTTAATCCGATAATTTTTTAATGAGTTTATTTAAGGAGTGACCAAGGTACGGTAAGCCTGTTTTTCCTCTCAAATCCCCCAAAAATCAAAAAGTACTTTTTTACACTTTTAATGCACTAATAACACAAAAATTTTTGTTATTGTTGAGTTCATGTTTTGCACCAAAGTAAATTCAAAAAGTGTGCTTATTCGATTTATGTTTACGTAATTGTTAAATAAATGTTATCATGGTATTTATTTGTTAATAAGTGGAGTTAATGATCCAACTAGAGTGTTTTGAAAGTCAATCAGAGTCCTGTACTTGTTGTATTAAAACCTACTACAGATGTAGAAGTAACTAATTAGATTTTGTACATGAAGTGTAGTTGTGAACAGATATTAGACTAATACGTAGATTCATGCACATCATGTAAACATAATTCGTCTGTCACAATGTGTGTTCATTTTTGTTTGTAATTTTGTGACAATTGTGAAATTCTTATTAAACTCAGTCATGATGTTTGAATACCATATTCTCTGGTACTTTTTTTCTAATAAAGAAACCTCTTCAGGCACCAAGTATTTATTATTCCTTTCATTTGTTTAGGTAAACAACAATTAAACAAGAGTAAGGTAATAGAGATGGTACAACAGGGCAATGGTATGCAAACAAGTATAGCCAGGTGATTCACAGTATACTTGCTGATAATGAATATTTGACAGAGGCCAGAAGTAATCACTGACCATGTGAATGGAACAAGGTCAAAGGAGGTAAATGGTCAAAGCAAATTTATTCAACTCTAGACCCCAAAATTAGTTTTTTAGCTCTTTATCTAAAAATATAAAAACATACATAAAGTATAAATTGCAGTATATGCTGTTTAACCCAGTAGGACTCACTTTGATTTTAAAACGTGACTCACTCAAGGTCTTTTTGAATGTGTTTAATAAAAATGATGTATTTTATTAGGTAATTATGTAGAACAGGGGCCTTGTCGATTTTTCGGCTGACATTTTTTTCCATATAGCTACGAGACAAGAATATGATCGTTTTTTAAGCGGAAAAGCCGGTAAAATTACGAAACTGAGGAAAATATATTTTTTTCGTAAATATTTTCCAGTAGGTACTGGAATTTTTCTCTGATCACGAATATCAGGAAGGTTTTTACAATCGAACTATTATTAAACACATTAGCACCCGAAATGTGCCAATTTAATTAAGTTACGTTCTGTTAAGATAGTGCTAGCTAGGGTATTGATAGGTTAGGTTCAGTTAGGTTTGATTAGATTATATTAGGATTAGTTATTATTAATTGGCTTGTAGCATAAGCCATAGTCTGTAGCATAACTATGCTACAAGCCATAGTCTGTAGCAACTGTTAAACCATAACTATGCTACAAGCCATAGTCTGTAGCAACTGTTAAACCATAACTATGCTCCAAGCCATAGTCTGTAGCAACTGTTAAACCATAACTATGCTCCAAGCCATAGTCTGTAGCATAACTATGCTACAAGCCATAGTCTGTAGCAACTGTTAAACCATAACTATGCTACAAGCCATAGTCTGTAGCAACTGTTAAACCATAACTATGCTACAAGCCATAGTCTGTAGCAACTGTTAAACCATAACTATGCTCCAAACCATAGTCTGTAGCATAACTATGCTACAAGCCATAGTCTGTAGCAACTGTTAAACCATAACTATGCTACAAGCCATAGTCTGTAGCAACTGTTAAACCATAACTATGCTACAAGCCATAGTCTGTAGCAACTGTTAAACCATAACTATGCTCCAAGCCATAGTCTGTAGCAACTGTTAAACCATAACTATGCTCCAAGCCATAGTCTGTAGCATAACTATGCTACAAGCCATAGTCTGTAGCAACTGTTAAACCATAACTATGCTACAAGCCATAGTCTGTAGCAACTGTTAAACCATAACTATGCTACAAGCCATAGTCTGTAGCAACTGTTAAACCATAACTATGCTCCAAACCATAGTCTGTAGCATAACTATGCTACAAGCCATAGTCTGTAGCAACTGTTAAACCATAACTATGCTCCAAGCAGTCTGTAGCAACTGTTAAACCATAACTATGCTACAAGCCATAGTCTGTAGCAACTGTTAAACCATAACTATGCTCCAAGCCATAGTCTGTAGCATAACTATGCTACAAGCCATAGTCTGTAGCAACTGTTAAACCATAACTATGCTACAAGCCATAGTCTGTAGCAACTGTTAAACCATAACTATGCTCCAAGCAGTCTGTAGCAACTGTTAAACCATAACTATGCTACAAGCCATAGTCTGTAGCAACTGTTAAACCATAACTATGCTCCAAGCCATAGTCTGTAGCAACTGTTAAACCATAACTATGCTCCAAGCCATAGTATGTAGCATAACTATGCTCCAAGCCATAGTCTATAGCAACTGTTAAACCATAACTATGCTCCAAGCCATAGTCTGTAGCATAACTATACTACAAGCCATAGTCTGTAGCAACTGTTAAACCATAATTATGCTACAAGCCATAGTCTGTAGCAACTGTTAAACCATAACTATGCTCCAAGCCATAGTCTGTAGCATAACTATGCTACGAGCCATAGTCTATAGCAACTGTTAAACCATAACTATGCTCCAAGCCATAGTCTGTAGCATAACTATGCTACAAGCCATAGTCTGTAGCAACTGTTAAACCATAATTATGCTACAAGCCATAGTCTGTAGCAACTGTTAAACCATAACTATTCTACAAGCCATAGTCTGTAGCAACTGTTAAACCATAACTATTCTACAAGCCATAGTCTGTAGCAACTGTTAAACCATAACTATGCTACAAGCCATAGTCTGTAGCATAACTATGCTCCAAGCCATAGTCTGTAGCAACAGTTAAACCATAACTATGCTACAAGCCATAGTCTGTAGCATAACTATGCTCCAAGCCATAGTCTGTAGCAACTGTTAAACCATAATTATGCTACAAGCCATAGTCTGTAGCAACTGTTAAACCATAACTATTCTACAAGCCATAGTCTGTAGCAACTGTTAAACCATAACTATTCTACAAGCCATAGTCTGTAGCAACTGTTAAACCATAACTATGCTACAAGCCATAGTCTGTAGCAACTGTTAAACCATAACTATTCTACAAGCCATAGTCTGTAGCAACTGTTAAACCATAATTATGCTACAAGCCATAGTCTGTAGCAACTGTTAAACCATAACTATTCTACAAGCCATAGTCTGTAGCAACTGTTAAATCATAACTATTCTACAAGCCATAGTCTGTAGCAACTGTTAAACCATAACTATGCTCCAAGCCATAGTCTGTAGCATAACTATGCTCCAAGCCATAGTCTGTAGCAACTGTTAAACCATAATTATGCTACAAGCCATAGTCTGTAGCAACTGTTAAACCATAACTATTCTACAAGCCATAGTCTGTAGCAACTGTTAAACCATAATTATGCTACAAGCCATAGTCTGTAGCATAACTATGCTACAAGCCATAGTCTGTAGCAACTGTTAAACCATAATTATGCTACAAGCCATAGTCTGTAGCAACTGTTAAACCATAACTATTCTACAAGCCATAGTCTGTAGCAACTGTTAAACCATAATTATGCTACAAGCCATAGTCTGTAGCAACTGTTAAACCATAACTATGCTACAAGCCATAGTCTGTAGCATAACTATGCTCCAAGCCATAGTCTGTAGCAACTGTTAAACCATAACTATGCTACAAGCCATAGTCTGTAGCATAACTATGCTCCAAGCAGTCTGTAGCAACTGTTAAACCATAACTATTCTACAAGCCATAGTCTGTAGCAACTGTTAAACCATAACTATGCTCCAACCCATAGTCTGTAGCATAACTATGCTACAAGCCATAGTCTGTAGCAACTGTTAAACCATAACTATGCTCCAACCCATAGTCTGTAGCATAACTATGCTACAAGCCATAGTCTGTAGCAACTGTTAAACCATAACTATGCTACAAGCCATAGTCTGTAGCAACTGTTAAACCATAACTATGCTACAAGCCATAGTCTGTAGCAACTGTTAAACCATAACTATGCTCCAAACCATAGTCTGTAGCATAACTATGCTACAAGCCATAGTCTGTAGCAACTGTTAAACCATAACTATGCTACAAGCCATAGTCTGTAGCAACTGTTAAACCATAACTATGCTACAAGCCATAGTCTGTAGCAACTGTTAAACCATAACTATGCTCAAAACCATAGTCTGTAGCATAACTATGCTACAAGCCATAGTCTGTAGCAACTGTTAAACCATAACTATGCTACAAGCCATAGTCTGTAGCAACTGTTAAACCATAACTATGCTCCAAGCAGTCTGTAGCAACTGTTAAACCATAACTATGCTACAAGCCATAGTCTGTAGCAACTGTTAAACCATAATTATGCTCCAAGCCATAGTCTGTAGCAACTGTTAAACCATAACTATGCTCCAAGCCATAGTATGTAGCATAACTATGCTCCAAGCCATAGTCTATAGCAACTGTTAAACCATAACTATGCTCCAAGCCATAGTCTGTAGCATAACTATGCTACAAGCCATAGTCTGTAGCAACTGTTAAACCATAACTATGCTAAAAGCCATAGTCTGTAGCAACTGTTAAACCATAACTATGCTCCAAGCCATAGTCTGTAGCATAACTATGCTACGAGCCATAGTCTATAGCAACTGTTAAACCATAACTATGCTCCAAGCCATAGTCTGTAGCATAACTATGCTACAAGCCATAGTCTGTAGCAACTGTTAAACCATAATTATGCTACAAGCCATAGTCTGTAGCAACTGTTAAACCATAACTATTCTACAAGCCATAGTCTGTAGCAACTGTTAAACCATAACTATTCTACAAGCCATAGTCTGTAGCAACTGTTAAACCATAACTATGCTACAAGCCATAGTCTGTAGCAACTGTTAAACCATAATTATGCTACAAGCCATAGTCTGTAGCAACTGTTAAACCATAACTATTCTACAAGCCATAGTCTGTAGCAACTGTTAAACCATAATTATGCTACAAGCCATAGTCTGTAGCAACTGTTAAACCATAACTATTCTACAAGCCATAGTCTGTAGCAACTGTTAAAAAATAACTATTCTACAAGCCATAGTCTGTAGCAACTGTTAAACCATAACTATGCTCCAAGCCATAGTATGTAGCATAACTATGCTCCAAGCCATAGTCTATAGCAACTGTTAAACCATAACTATGCTCCAAGCCATAGTCTGTAGCATAACTATGCTACAAGCCATAGTCTGTAGCAACTGTTAAACCATAATTATGCTACAAGCCATAGTCTGTAGCAACTGTTAAACCATAACTATTCTACAAGCCATAGTCTGTAGCAACTGTTAAACCATAACTATTCTACAAGCCATAGTCTGTAGCAACTGTTAAACCATAACTATGCTACAAGCCATAGTCTGTAGCAACTGTTAAACCATAATTATGCTACAAGCCATAGTCTGTAGCAACTGTTAAACCATAACTATTCTACAAGCCATAGTCTGTAGCAACTGTTAAACCATAATTATGCTACAAGCCATAGTCTGTAGCAACTGTTAAACCATAACTATTCTACAAGCCATAGTCTGTAGCAACTGTTAAACCATAATTATGCTACAAGCCATAGTCTGTAGCAACTGTTAAACCATAACTATTCTACAAGCCATAGTCTGTAGCAACTGTTAAATCATAACTATTCTACAAGCCATAGTCTGTAGCAACTGTTAAACCATAACTATGCTCCAAGCCATAGTCTGTAGCATAACTATGCTCCAAGCCATAGTCTGTAGCAACTGTTAAACCATAATTATGCTACAAGCCATAGTCTGTAGCAACTGTTAAACCATAACTATTCTACAAGCCATAGTCTGTAGCAACTGTTAAACCATAATTATGCTACAAGCCATAGTCTGTAGCATAACTATGCTCCAAGCCATAGTCTGTAGCAACTGTTAAACCATAATTATGCTACAAGCCATAGTCTGTAGCAACTGTTAAACCATAACTATTCTACAAGCCATAGTCTGTAGCAACTGTTAAACCATAATTATGCTACAAGCCATAGTCTGTAGCAACTGTTAAACCATAACTATGCTACAAGCCATAGTCTGTAGCATAACTATGCTCCAAGCCATAGTCTGTAGCAACTGTTAAACCATAACTATGCTACAAGCCATAGTCTGTAGCATAACTATGCTCCAAGCCATAGTCTGTAGCAACTGTTAAACCATAACTATGCTACAAGCCATAGTCTGTAGCATAACTATGCTCCAAGCCATAGTCTGTAGCAACTGTTAAACCATAACTATTCTACAAGCCATAGTCTGTAGCAACTGTTAAACCATAACTATGCTACAAGCCATAGTCTGTAGCAACTGTTAAACCATAACTATTCTACAAGCCATAGTCTGTAGCAACTGTTAAACCATAACTATGCTACAAGCCATAGTCTGTAGCAACTGTTAAACCATAACTATTCTACAAGCCATAGTCTGTAGAATAACTATGCTACAAGCCATAGTCTGTAGCAACTGTTAAACCATAACTATGCTACAAGCCATAGTCTGTAGCAACTGTTAAACCATAACTATGCTACAAGCCAAAGTCTGTAGCAACTGTTAAACCATAACTATGCTACAAGCCATAGTCTGTAGCAACTGTTAAACCATAACTATGCTACAAGCCATAGTCTGTAGCAACTGTTAAACCATAAGCAACTGCTTAAAACCTTTAAAGTTCATAGGTTTACCTAACCTAATATAACCAAACCTAACATGACCTAAACTAACCTAACTAAACATAACCTAATCAAACGTAACCTATTAATAGCATAACATAACCCAACCTAGCCCTATCCTAACAGAATGTAACCTTCCTGAAATCAGTACATTCCCGGTACTAACGTGCTTAATAATCGTTAGATTGCAAAGACCTTTTAATATTCATAATCAGGACGAAATTCCGCATTTTCTGAGTACCCACAACGATATATTTAACCTTCCGTAAACGTATGCCGATTATATACGCAAACCTTTTTCTAAGAGCGAGCGGTGTGCGTATATATAAACATAAAAAAACACACTGTTTTTAGCTCAACGAGTGTTTGCCGGGAATACCCCTCATATGACATTTGAGTTTGTTTGATCCCCACCCTGCCTTCCAAGGTCACACGTAATTCGTTATTAGTCATACTACACCCTCCACCCAATACTATTGCTGACTCCCCCTTCCCTACCCTCTCCGACCCTTCTCTCTCTCTAAAACTTGTGTCGTTATTAGTCCAGCATCCAGTACTTCGTCTGCTGCATTCCATGCTGCACACTTTGTTTACTTAGGCACAAGTTACATAGGTTTATGAATTTGATTTGTTCTGTTTATTTTATTTCTGTTTACTTTTGCAAAACCTGCAAGGAAAAGCCTCACTTGCATCCAGAAATCTGCTTTGAGGCATATCATACTAAAGAGAAATATGCTTGAATACACTTGTAATATCATGTTTAGTCATTAGATTATACAATCAAATGAAATTAACAACTAATTAGTATTTTATTTCAAACTTACTTAACAACTGATTTTAGTAGAACAAGCTAATGACGGGTAAAAACTTACAAAACAATTTCCCTTAGAGCTAATGACGTGTATATATGCAATTATTACTTTTGGAAAAATGTAAAAAAAAATTATTTCTGCCAAATATCAGTTTGATTTGCACATAATATTTAATTTTGAAGCATAATATTATACAGGGTGTCCCAAAAGTCAACGTCCAAACTTCACAGGCATGTTATATGGATCATTTCTAACAAAAAATGTCCTTTATGTATCTATCGTATTGTTAATAGTTACCGAGCTATTGACTTTTTAAATATTTTTTAAAATATGCGTATTGCAACAGAAAAAAATCATTTTATTTAAGAAATAATCCATGCAGAGCTGTAAAACTTTTACAATATAATTTTAATAATTATATTTGCATAATTATACAGTTTTAAGGCATTTTGGGATGTTTAAAACATAAATTAATAGTGTTTAAACTTTATTTTTGTAACTTAAAATAAAGTTACTACTACATTCAAACGGTGACTGCAAATGTATTTTTACCCTAAGCTAATGCCCAAATATCTTAAAAACTTCACTAATTAATGCAGAATTCAAAAATACTAATATATTAAGAAATTCATTGGCTTCTTTTGAGAATTGGTGTATTTTTCAAAATAAGTATACTTTTTTTGCGGGCTGGCCACTTGTCCACCCTCGCGTTGCGGCGCTTCTTCGCGGAAGTTTTACGCATGGACAAAGCTAACAAGTCATTTCAAAAAGGCTAGAGCAATAATGTAACTGCTATTCAAACACACATTTTGTGCTGATATTATAATTTTATCAAGTAAATAATTGTCAACCCCTTTACATTGATTTATTAAACTTGTTTAGTCTTCTGCAGTACATTACAAATAATTCCACTAATATCAGGGCCCTACAAACAAAATCAGCTGTTAATAACACACACAAAAAATCAGCTGTTATTGTTGGAGTAGATGTTTTATTATTGACCAGATGGGTATTAATAAACATTGAATATTTGATATCAGTGCAATGTTGAAATTGTCATTAACACTCTTTTGTGTGTTGTTTGCTGAAATAATCTATTTTTTTTATTTTACGTTTGTTTTTAAGTGTTTTAGTTTGTATTATGACATGTCTTACACTGTTAGGGTATACCCCTATGAGGAATATTTTTCAAAGACGTCCATTTTTGTATGGTCTTTGTTAACGGAAACACCCGTGCTGTTGCAAGGGAATATAAAGTTAGGTATCTTAACAGAGAACGATTCCCTGATCATATAGTATTTGTGTATCTGCATAGGTCTTATCAGGAGTGTAAGATTCCCGTACATTCTGAGAGGTTAGGCAGAACCCTTACTAACAATAATTATGATGAAACAATTGTAAATATGATAGAAGAAGATCCAACTACAAGTGTCCACCCCAGACAGACTGCCATACCAAGTTCATCAGTTCGCTGGAGCCTTAAAAGTTACCAGTTATATCCTTATCATATGCAGCGAGTTCAATCTCTTCTACCCACAGAGCGTGCTTTTGTAGAGAGATGCTTAAAAGAAATTAAGTTCATCCTGGGGTTTTCAATAACATTTTGTGGACTGACGAAAGTTTTGTCAAAAGGACAAGAATTTACAATGATCACAACACACATTATTGGTCATATGAAAACCCTAAAGTAATAAGAAATGATCACATTCAGCACTAGTTTGGAATAAACATGTGGGCTGGTATTGTTAAAGGCAAATTAGTTGGGCCATTTGAGTTGCCAGGTAGACTGAATGGAGCGAATTATTTTAACTTTGTGCAAAACAACCTTAGAGAAATCCTTGAAGATGTTACAATTGGCATATACGTGAAAATATTTGGTTTCAATGTGATGGCACTCCAGCCCATTATTCTCATGAAGTTAGGCTCTATATAAATGCCGAATTCCAAAATTGCTGGATTGGAAGACGAGGAACCAAAGAATGGCCGCCCAGATCACCTGATCAAAACTCCAAGGATTTATTTATATGGGGATACTACAAGAAATTGGTGATTTCTTCTGATTCCCATACACAGGATGAACTAAGACAACAAATAACAGTTACCAACACAATTAAGAATAATAAACAATCCTTTCATTCCTTAGGGAGAAATTGTCATCGTTGTCAGCTTTGTATCAGGGAAGAAGGTCGGAATTTTGAACTTTTATTGTAATAGGTATATTTCATAAAATGGTACTGTAATTTATCTAATCTATTTCCTTATTGCTTTGTTTGCTTCTAACAATTAATTTTACTTAAACGTTCATCAACTTTAATACTGTATTACACTAAATATTCATTAAATTATTTACTTAAAAAAATTATAACGTCAGCACAAAATGTAAGTTTCAATAGCAGTTATATTATTGCTCTAGCCTTTTTGAAATGATTTGTTAGCTTTGTCCTTGCGTAAAACGTCCGCAAAGAAGCGCCGCAACGTGCAGAGGGTGGACAAGTGGCCAGCCCACAAAAAAACGTATATTTATTTTGAAAAATAAATCAATTCTCAAAAGAAGCTAACGGATTCGTTAATGTGTTAGTATTTTTTAATTCTACATTAATTGGTGAAGTTTTTAAGATAATTGGGCATTAGCTTAAGGTAAAAATACATTTGCAGTCACCGTTTGAACGTAGTAGTAACTTTATTTTAAGTTAAAAAAATAAAGTTTAAACACTATTAATTTATGTTTTAAACATCCCAAAATGCCTTAAAACTGTATAATTATACAAATATACTTATTAAAATTATATTGTAAAAGTTTTAAAGCCCTGCGTGCATTATTTCTTGAATAAAAATGATTTTTTTTCTGTTGCAATACGCATATTTTAAAAAATATTTAAAAATTCAATAGCTCGGTAGCTATTGAAAAAAAAATCAATTTATGTATTAACAATACGATAAATACATAAAGGACATTTTTTGTTGGAAATGATCCATATAACAAGCCTGTGAAGTTTGGACGTCGACTTTAGGGACACCCTGTATATTGGTACAAAATTTTAGTATTGACCCAACCAAGTTTCTTATATGCTTACGTTAAGAATATAAATTAGCTCGCAAAGGGTTAAGGAAACAAATATTTTTCTGTTTTTCCTAATTTTTGTAATTTTCCAGCTTTTCCGTGGAAAAAACGATCATATTCTTGTTTCTTAGCTATGTATCTACTAAGAAAAAAACGACAAGACCCCTGTTCTATATAATTATCTTTTGTTAAAAAATGATTATAATTTTAAAATATTACTGAAAACATAATTTCAGCATATTCTTGTTTAATTCATAAAATATTTATTCAAATTAACCTTAACCCTAGAACACTAAGCCTTCGTAATACTTACGACGGCAATTGGTAAAACTGGTTTGGCGCGGAAGCCCCGCCTCGAATTCCCACCTCCTCTCGTGACAGGTTCTGGCACTAGCCTTTGAATTCATTCGTGGGTGAGCTGTCCTGTAGTACAATTCGGTTTGTGTGCAGTGAACAGTGTTTCGTGATTTTTACGAAGGCTTATGATCCATAGTCACCAGCCTATATGTGCGGAACATAAAGCAACATACTGTGTCCAGTGTGATGACGAGAAGTTAGAACAAATTCTAAGACACTTTCGTTGATTATTTTCATAAAATATAAGTAGTAACTCATTGGCCATGGTTATTGAATGACTGTATTTCATATTTGTTACACTTATGCATTATTACCCATTGATTAGATGTTAGACATTCAACTTTGCGCCAAAAATAGAAAACTGTAAAATTGTATCCTCTTCTATTTAAAATTATGATTTCAAGTATATTTTGTACAACAAAAAATTCTTAGTTGTAAAAATACAATTGTTCTAATATATATTTTTTTAATTTCTTTTAACCCTTACATTTTTTTGCTTATCTGTATTAAAAGCCTTCCAGATTGTAAAAAAAATGATACTTTATATAAACTATACTCATAATTATACATTGTAATATATATATTTACAAATTAACATGCTTTAAAACAATAGTAAACTATCGTTCATAGTTTAAAAAAATAATTAACATAAGTCGTAAAAATTACGAATGCTTAGTATCCACGTAATTTTTAGGAGGCTTAGTGTTCTAGGGTTATACAATTCCATTAGGTATTGGATAAAACAACATCCAAATCTTGCTCATAACTACTTTAATCCCATTACAAATGTCATAAAATGTATCATATGGGTATGCTTATAACATTTCAGAAAATTATTTTCCGTTATTTTGAGAAAGTAACATATAAATCAATACTGCGAGTAGTAAAGTAAAAATGTACATAAAACGAGGAGTAAGTTATAAAT
Source organism: Stictocephala bisonia (assembly GCA_035578905.1). NCBI lineage: Eukaryota > Metazoa > Arthropoda > Insecta > Hemiptera > Membracidae > Stictocephala > Stictocephala bisonia. Next base: position 4,258,383 of record JAQJVL010000012.1, on the reverse strand, counting down.
ATAGCAAAATATGTAATAATATTTAGATAGAAATAAAATCATAGGATGAAAAGTTGCCGATAAATATTCCATGTGTTCAATATAAATATGATCTTAGTACACAATAGTTTTCTTTTAAGCTCTTCACTTAAGCAAGCGTTTCGTCTATTACTTCATTCTTACTTACATTCTTAAACAAGTCTCCTTCACAGTTCATGAGGATTAAATTACTCAAAAGCTCTTGGCCTAAAGAATTCTTCAACTTTGTTTTTACGATTTTTAGTTTTGAAAACAATCTTTCACATGAAACCTGAGTACATGGAATTTATAGTAAATATTTATATGCTGAATATAAATTATTGAAAATTCCTGATTGAGAGGACAGATCACATAATGTACATGACAAAAATTTTACACAGAGAATCATCATTATTAGGCGACTTTTGTTCATCAAAAGTAAAATTTGCATCACAGCCTTTTACTTTGTGATAAGTTTGGATCTACTAATTTTGGTTACATCTGCTTACTTTGCTGTAAGATATGTCTGCTAAGTTACAGACATATCTTACAGACTGAAGTCAGTCAGCATCTTTTGAAATTTTTGGGATCCAAAACAGCACAGTCTTGTACAAAATCCTTATTCACAACAAAACGTTTCTCAATACTGTTCACTGCACAATCCAACATATTAAAGCTTCAAGCTTTTGTGTCAGAGAAATGGAATGTAATTCATCCTGAGCAAGTTCTCCTGGTATTTTCTTTTTTCCCAAATATTTTTTCTGAGGAATACATGTTTGTCTATTATTTCTAACTCACTGGCGTCTTCAAAGTGTTTGTTAGCACAGTAGTGTACCTTTTACTCTTTGTTAGTAGTCTATTAGCCTTGTCTCTCATTTTTCAGACTTGTTAGAACAAACTTTCTACTAATCTCCATGCTACAGTATAATCCATATTTTTGCTTTGTAAATAGAATTTGGGGAATTAAGATGATGAAAGAGGTAAATATATTTTTAAATTTGGTCCAAATAAGTGTTTGAGCTGTAAACTTAGTTTTACAGTCAAAGCCTCCTTTAGAAATGTCTAAAGGAACATGAAATGTACATCAACTTCCAAGATTCATTCGTGGAGCAGACAACAGCCACGGCACAAATCGCGACATGAGCTGCTAAAAAGTTAAAGATCGCCTTATTTTACCAGCTGAAGTTAGAGCTAAGAAGCCCTCGCTAACACTTAACCTGAGCTGCTCATAGCTGATGGCTGACATGAACGGCATGGGCGCCTGTGCCGACTAGTTTGATGAAAAGTGTTCAATATCATAATTCCCTGTTTTTTGTATATTCATTTATAAATGTATTTTTTCTCTCATATCTATGTTATCTTTATATTTTCTCATAAAATCTTAGGCCATTGAATTCATTGTATAATGTATATAGTATGTTATAACTTGTAAACTATGGAATGTACCCAATCATATCGTGAACAACAAACGATTACTCAATAACATTAGGTGACGATTAAATCTAAATTTAAATCCACACGATGTTGAATGTTTTATTCATTATCATTATTATATACTTTCTTCATATAGATTCCTCCCCTTTATCTGTTCTAGGCAAGAGTCGCCGTTGCCTATTCTGAGGTCAAAGAGTAGCAGGGAGTTCCCTATCTTATACCGAATAAAACCTAACTATATAATACCTAAATGACACCCTCTTCATGCCGAAACTATTCAATATACCCGTGTAATATTTTATTTTACTTTCTTTTTTCCATAACCATATTCATTCAATTAGTTGGAAATTAAAGTGTTTGATAGAGTCAATTGAAACAATATTCGAACTTATTTATAACACCTTTTCCTTTAAACCAAACATCTATATCAAAAGTAATTTCTGTATAGGATCACTCAATTATAGCGAAAATAGTCAGTGTAGTAAAATAGTCCAATGGTGCGGTGCCAACACATTATATAACAACAATGCAAACTGCCACGCATGTGAAACAGTCATACTGTATTATTCGTGTTTTAGTAATATAATTTCTTACCAACAACGTGAACTTTGCAAACTCCGGTGCTTTGACAAGTACCATGAGGATGTCGGGAATTCATTTATGAAGAAAAATTGGCAGCGGGAATCCCCTCTTCTGTACTTGTACAGGCGGATGGAAGAAGAAGATGGGTGGGTCATCACCACCGTACGTGTATGGGCGGATGGGTGGGTCATCACCACCGTACGTATATGGGTGTATCGACACTTACACTGGTATTGGCTCACCCGCCAATTGTACACCACCCATATATATATATATGTATATATATATATATATATATATATATGGAAAGTATAATCCAATTATTTTTTGTATTTTGATTTTTTTAGTATTATCTCATACACTTAACATTTTTCCTGCTTTCATATAAAATTTGTCACACTTTTGGAACGGTTGGGGGGAGTGTAAATATATTTTTTTCATACACAAGTATTTTTTAATGATTTTGTATGTATAAAGAACAATTGTACACGCCAGTGGGATAGTGTGATAAAAAAAGTTAATGGCGACAGTACACGGATCGGCACCAGTCATGGCCTACCGTACTATAATTAATTGTAGTACTGGAAATGACGTCATCATTTCCTTCTTCGATAGATTCGTAACGATCTGTAATCAACATCTTAGACATCATTTTCTAGTAAGTAATCAAAAAATATTTTTTAGCATATATGAGGGTGTAAAATATACTTTTTTACTTCAGGGATCATGTTAAGCCGTTGGTCCCTAGTTTAAGTGGGCTTCTTAGCCCTAACTTCGCCTGGTAAAATAAGACAATGTTTTTTTAACTTTACACTACCCTTCAGAGCACATTAATTTCAAACTTCCTTTAAAAAATAAGGCTGAAGCTGGTTTTATGCCTTCACACGCCTACAGAGTTTAGACAAAACCAACACCTGTGCATATACGTGCTTAGGGCTAAATATAAAGACTGTTCATTTATTTTTAACAGATAAAATGGATACCTGTTTGGGAAATCCTCCAGAACAGCTTTAAAATCCTTTGTTTACTCATTAGGAATCTGAGTATATCACTTGCAGGCAATGTACAATAACCGCAGTATAATTTAATGTCACTTTACTAACCTAATCCTGAGACAAGTTTAAATTGGGTTGAGATTTTGTCTAGTGGTTGTGAATTCATTTTAGTTCAAACCTGTCAATATTTTCTTGGAGGAGCTCATTCAGTATGTGAAAAACATTTACATTTTAACATTTTCTTAACACATTCGCTGCAGGTGACGCCTTACATCATCACGGTGGTCGGTGTGTGCACAATGTTGACGCCTTGCGTAGTCATTAGACAATGTGAACTGTTCTGTTTCAGCATGAGTCTAGCATTGCACGGGTGACTGTTGTTCGTTCGTAACGTTGTCCAAACATTCCATATAACTTTGCTGTGTCGCAGTTTTGGCGTGACATTTTTTGTTTTGTGTTTGAAGTGTACTTTATGTAAATACGTGTTTTAATGTGTATATTTCTTATTATTAGTGTTTTGTTTTTAACATAGCTAGACCATCTAGACTAGCTGTTATTGACCAAAATGTGACTACTAGTTAGTCAGTAGACAAAGATTTTAGAGTTTGGTGATATAACGGGAGATTTAGATTTGTTTACTACTGCTTCTGATGATGAATAAATAGACAGGAATAGAATGAACCGGTGGGTTAAAGGGGATTAAATGTAAATACCTAACAAATGAACTAAAAAAAATATTGCATAGATTGCACAAGTATAATTTTACTTGTCACTATGCTGAAACATGTCAACGTGCAGCCATGGAGCAAGCCGGGCAAGGCAGCGCCGCGCGAAATGCTAATCCACGCGCCACCATAGCGAATATGTTAAATCTGTCTCCAAAATGTCATTAAGGTGGTGCAATCGGTTTTCGGTGAGTTAATTATTTCCCAATTTTGTAATCAAAACTATAAAAACAGGAAAAATATAAAACAAAATTTTATACCACTATGTAGTGGTATAAAATTTTGTTTTTATACCACACAAGTTCTAATGTTAGAACTTGTGTCCTTTTCAAGAGGTGAATTTAGCTGATTTTAAATCAGCGTTAAGACAAAACCGTTCGAAGTACAAATTTAATGTTTTATAACTACATTTTTTACAAGTTATGTAACTTGTAACTGAAGGGATTTAGATGTTTTTCATTTTTTTCAAATTGGCAAACATTTATAATTTTAAAGGTAAAAAGGGTATTTTTCACCTTTAAAATTATAAATATTTTTACATTTTTTTAAAATGAAAAACATCTTAATTCCTTCATTTATATGTAAAAAACAGTTATAAAAATTAAATTTGTAATTTAATTTTTATCCACAAGATAAGACCACAAGTTCTAATAAATGGGTTAAAAAAATGTTGTATATATTTTTCTCATCTCAATGGAAGGTATATTAACTGATTTTGATTATAAAATTGGAAAATAATTAACTCACCGAAAACCGATTGCACCACCTTAAATCTTTTGTCTTTGATCTGTAATAAATGATCACAATACTCATAACAAATTATAATAAACCAAATAGAATAATACACAAGGAATATTAAAAAATACTACGATTTATTCTAATACAGCATATTTATTCTGTTGTAGCATTGAAATAAACTAGAAGGTACATTTGCCATCCTACCCACCTGTAATTTGACATTTGGCCTTAGGTGTAAAGTAACAAATTATATAATTTAACAAAATAAAATATGAACTCTGCAAGATATCTCATGCTCTGGTTTCTTAGCTCCTCAATTGTATGTATCCTGATATTTTTTAATGTTTGTAAAATTATTCATATTTTAAATGAAGTTTGTTTGACTAATTGCTATTCAGAAGGATCTAAACAGAAGTTACCTAGAATTACCATCAACAATCATGACTTGCACCACAGTTAATTTTCTATATCCGGACTAGCTGTTAGAGTTGGTTAGTGTCTTAACTCAAAATAAAACCATAAACTCTATTTTAATGCCAAGTAAGATTCCTTTTTGTTTCCATTATTTTATATTCTGTATGTATTGTGAACAAGATCAGGCTTACCTAGGTAAAAAACTTGTATTTAGCTAGCAAAATAAAAATTTGTTATACAACTGACAACCAGAGTTATAGCCACAAAGGAAACGTTGTTTCTTAAACCCATCGGAGCATAAAGAATTTTTATACAAATTTGATATCCTACTTTAATATGTTTAGGAAGTAAAATAATTTAGCGAGCGCGAACATCTAGTGCTTTAAAAACAGTCAACTGAGAGTTGAGGTTATGTTTTTGTTTTCAAAACAGGTTGTAGAATAAAGTTGGTCCTCATTTAAAGTGGTCCTCATTGATGTTGGACATTAAAACATCTAGTTTATACTCGTGATTTGAAGTCAGTTTTTGTGCTAACTTTAAAACTATTCAATTTTTATGTCAAAGGAAACATTACAGTAGAGAGAAAATAAAAAAAAAATGCATGTACAGTAAACTCTGGTTAACCAGTTAAATATAGTACAGAACATAACAAAATTATAATTTTTAGACAAGACTATGCCACGCAATTCCTCCGCGATAGCGTATGGCAAGTTGAATGTAATGCATCATACACACATATTGTTGCACATCCGGTAAGTGAGCGGTGATGTTGTATGCATATTTACCAGATTTAAGTACCTAGAAATCTACTGTAATTTAGTGGTTTTATCGTTAATTTATTCTTTTTATACTGTAAAAATATATAATTTACTTTGCAGTATATTACAATACTATATTGAAACATTATAGTCTATTTTTATTGATTCCAATAAAACGTTACCATAAATTACTGGGCCTAAACTTTAGCTTTTTGTTCTCTCAAAATCTGGAAATGGAATATGAATCATAGCAAATTAAATTAATTGATAATTATAGTAGTTTACTAGGAAATCCAAAAGAACGCATTAAATTACAGAAATATCACTATGTAAAATACAACAATAACAAAATATTTCTTTACTGGACGACAGTAAACAAACAGACTAATGATTGACGATGTCCCCGATCTACCCTTCATGACAATTAATTGAACTCTTCCAGCCATGTTGTTACAACATTGTATATTTTGCCTGCGGGTTTTTTGGGTGCAAAACACAGTTACTACTGAAATACAACTACTATTTCTTAAATTGTATATATTGAAGTGCATATATTGAAAAATTGCACTAAATTACTGCAAAGAGGAAAGAGTGCAACGTTACCACGTTCGAACGGAGTGCCGCCGCCTACTACCAGCTTTGAAACCAAGTTTGTAAGAACCTTTTCTCATAAAGACTTTTCGACCTTTTAAAATGTTTTTACTTTAATTTTGTTTGCTTATTTAATTGTGTTGTTCTTAGGCTTCCACTTTTTTATTACAATTTATTAATTTGCATACTTTAGGCCGCAGGTTACTGATCACTCGTTTTCACATTATATAGATCTATTATTTTGCTACGATAAGTCAAGGGATTTTCGAAACACTAAATCAAGATTATTTATCTACATAAACAGAATTTGTGAAAAAATACAAAATAAGGATAAAAGCTTAATCAACAAACCACTACAAATACAAATTTATTCGCAATTGCTGTATTATCTTAAGTTCATAATAGTAATATATCATAACTAATGATTTTGTAAGGATAATAACGTGACCAAGTGATTGATTTTCCTACCACTAAAAGCCAAGATAGAGTTGAATTTAGGACAAGCATAACAATTTTGTTTGAAGTAGTATATACTTTTGAAATTAAAGTTAAAAAATAAAACATACAGAAACGTTCTTGTCCACCTTGTATTAAACACGTCCAAAAAAGGAGTTTTGAGTAATACAAATGTAAAGTTAGTGGGTCTTTTGACATGTTTTATATAAATAGTGTACGAAAACAGGACATCTCTCAAGTATATTTATATGTTGCACTTGACTTTACACTTGTTCGCAAACAAGACAACTGTTCACACACCAACCAGAGCGTATGCTGTCACACCACTATGTCGACCGCTGACAAACTTCAAAGACCAGTTTACAACTTGCTCCAAAAGGCTCCCTGGTTGCTATAAAACAAATGGTTTAGTTTAAACGTTTTAAAACTAAAACTGGAACACTTATCTGGCCTAATATCACTTTTGATATTTTGATACAGACCTGAATCGTTTCTTATCTGTTGTAAGTATTTTCTTTTTTGTTGCATGAAATGTGCCCCCCCCCCCTGTGAATTAAGTCTGTGTGGCCCCGGGGCAATTTGCCCCTTTTGCCCCCCCCCCCCTCTGGGCGGCCCTGACTACACGTAGACAGACTAAATCCAGAAACCCACAATAATGTTCACAACCACAACACTCGACACGCCTGCAGGTATGTTCTCCCACACCACCGAACTGCCCTTTACGAAAAAAAACCATCTTATGCAGGAAGAAAACTTAGAAATCGATTACCTGAAGACCTTCGATCCCTAACCGGAAAAGCACTACAGAAACGTCTCCAAGACTTCCTTGTAAAGAACCCTTTCTACAGCAGAGGAGTTCCTAGAAGCTGAAAACACCTAACTTACTGAATTGTATTTATGACCATATTGCTGTACTTGATGTTCATGTAATAAAGATGTTTTGATTGATTGATTGAAAATTTAAAACTTACATTATATACAATTTGAATAGCCAATTCTTTACAATTCACTCATTTGAAAACAAATTCATGGATGAGAAAATATTGAGGTTATGAGTTGAAACCTCTTAACCAACATTGGGAGGAAATTGTTAAAGAAGTTTTAGCACTACAGCTCGATACTCATTAAACATGGACAGTTTATTTAGTTCGATAAATATTAAGTTTATCTTTTGTGAATCTCTGTGGTTTGCCGAATTTGATCACCATAATATTTGTATATTTTGAACTTACATTGAATAAATTTGTTTTGTATGACGTTCACTTGGCTGCCCACATTAGGGGCTTTGCCTCCAAACCCCCATTTCCCAAATTGATCACGATGCTTCCAAAGTTGATCACGGTTGCTACCCAATTGATCATATGTAGATGGCTACCCAGGTTGTTCGCAATTAATTGGTACCCAAGCTGCTCATGGTTGCTACCCAAATTAATTAAAGCTGGCTACCATTGTTGAATAAATTTGGCTTTTAACCATTCTTTCTTCTTCAACATTGATTCCCATGTCTAACTATGAATGTGTTGATCAAATCGTAACTATACGCCAAACCAAGTGTCTTACCGTCTCTTGCACTGTACAGTCTTGAGGATAAAGCTATAACAACCACCCCACCCATGGTGTATTGATACCCTGTTTGGCTAAACAATATCATAGCTTCAATGAGGTGTGCGAGAATGCATTCTTTGATAGCGCTTTCTTAAAAAAACTATAAACATAAGAGGAAGACACCAACTTAAATATGAAACTATATGGAATAAAATTAGTAATAAACCTATGTAAGTACAGACAGTTGTAGCCCTTGTAACTGTAGTCTTAGAAAGAGCAGACTCTTTGTGAAGAGTGTATATGACTCTGTAATATGATGAGTAGGTATCTTTAATATTGACGATTTTTTTTGTTTCCTGAAATTTTAATATCAGTGACCCTCTGCTTTGAGGGTAGAAGTGTTAGTTCAACATACTAGGTTAGTATGTTGAACCTGACCTTTTTATTTTTTTTGTGATACTTTTTATTTTTTAGCGAGAGGCCGGTCTCCTTCTGAGCCTTACTCTGCCCATTCCCCATAGACTATTAATCTGTGCGGGGAAACTTATTCATTCACAGTTGATAGTCGAACTGTTAACCATTAGGCTAGCAAGTTGAACCCATGACCCTCTGCTTTGGGGGTCAAGTGTTAACCACGTTCACTGCTGATAACACCCAATGGCGTCACAAGGAACATGCAGTAAATTCTGATGGTGCCAAGTGTGTAAATCAGTATGTACATAAATATATATTTTATATCCAGACTTAATATACCAGGTACTTCACACGAGAATGAAGTAATGACAATCAGAGAAATTGACTGTGAATTGAATTCTAACTCGGAATCTGAAGTGCTGAGTAGTGGTGATAGTTGAATTCCTGGTGAACATGATTGGGATTTAGATCGCTGTGATAATGAAACAGTGGAGAAGATAAAAGAGACAAATAAGCTGTTCAATCAAATGAGACGCTACCATCCCCAACTGTTCCAACTACTATAGCTCCCATTACAGTCCAAACGACACAAAACAGGAAAATAACGACTCAATGTACAAAAAATTGTTTCTTGTAGTTATTATAAAATGTTGCTTTCGTAAAATCATGTATGACATCGCTTGGCGTCATCAGCACATCTTATCAAAACTGCTGATGATGCCAAGTGGCATCAAACATAATATAACGATACGTTTATTCAACTAGAATTTAATAAATTATGAAAGAATAAACACTCATATACAAAATATTCCAGTATTTGCCATAAGACAAATGTTTGTGTCAGCAGTGAATGTGTTAACTACTAGGCTAGCAAGTTGAACCGGTGACCCTCTGCTTTGAGGACAGAAATGTTAACCACTTGGCTAGCAATTTGAACTTGTGCCCTCTGCTTTGAGGGCAAAAATGTTAATTTTTGGCTAGCAATTTGAACTCGTGACCCTCTGCTTTGAAAGCAGAAGTGTTAAATACTAAGTTAGCAAATTGAAACCATGACCCTCTGATTTTTTTTTCCAAAGGATAGGCCGATCTTCTTATCCTTACTCTGCGTATTCCCCACAGACTATTAATCTGAGTGGGGAAACGTATTCACAGTTTGATAGCTTAACTGTTTAGCACTAGCAGGGTGTCTACCAGTGGACTGATACCTAATGAATTTTAGTCTGTTTTATTCTTACAATCGGCTCTTTCAACGTATTATTAAAGATTTAAAAACTGTATTGAACAATAACAACATAAAAATTCTTAGTATTTACAGCAAAAAAACCGTATATTGGACTTTTCCTTTAAAAGAAGAATTCTTAAATTGAAAACAAATATTTAATCTTGAGATAAAACCAATCAATACCAGTTTTCAAATATTTTAGAAATTGGTAACCATGCAGGTTCTAGTCACCTCATAAAAATTAAAATTTACTTTAAATTGAGATTGATTATTAGACGAAATAATTTCAATTCTTCAATAAGTATTTTTAAATATTTAATTTAATAATACGTGGAGTAAGCCAATTGTAAGAGTAGCACGTTTAACTCGCAACCCTCTAATTTTTTTTCCTAAGCAGGCAATCTTCTTCTAGACCTTACTTTACCTATAATAAATAGCAAGTTGAACCCACAATCCTCTGCTTTGAAGACCACTAGGCTATCATGATGTTAGTACAGCTGTACAATAAGCTATTAGTGGAGAAGGAAACACTACATTAACAAGTATAACGCTCTAAAAACATGTTTCTCTTGGCTCCTTACCCACATGCCAGCACACCTTGCAAAACTTTAAGCGCACCTCATTTTTATCATTTATGTGCTGTAACTCAGCTACTTGGGGACAAAGTGTTTGGGAGATTGTAGGCGATAGGTTTCATGCTCGGTTCTCTTAATACCGACACGGCGTCCGCTCAATGGTTGTCATCAATATAGACACTACTTGAGAAGTCTGGAGTGTCTGTGTTGAATGGTAGTCAAAGTTCGGGTGTTGTGTGGGGGAGAGAACTAAGTGTCAAACTTGTCAGTTAGCTGAAAATCAGACCAACACTACGTGGTTCGGATTCCACGTAAAACTGTAGGTCCCATAGTTGCCCTGGCTATTGGGCTATTAATAAATAGTCCTTTCTGAGCTAAGTCGAACTCAGATAGTAACAATGACTACACTCGTTCATCTACACTCATCACAGTCTTTCACGCCTCATATTCGCCCATATCTCTACGATCGGCGTCTTAGAGATGAATAGTGAATAGTAATAATAAATTTGGTCAAGAATAATTTGTTGATGCTCTGGCTGAACAGTTTGACTGCTCTGTGCCTCTCAATATAAACAGAGCATTAACTGACCAGAGCTTGAGATACTTGCTTTATAGAACAAACAGATTTTCAACTTTTTCTTTGATTAACTACATTTTAAACATTTTCATATTAAACAAAATTTGTGACACTACAATGTTAGCTAAATTGTACTTCATTGTAGACATTGATCAATTACTTATTGCGCTACGTTTACTGAAATTAACAGATGAAAATTGAGCAAACATGAAACCATGTGTAAGGCGCCACTTGTGATTGTCCTATCCGGCTAAACAACACAAAATGCTGGTATGTACAACTATGCACTTCTTATTGCACATATACTCACCCGTTCACCCCATTCATACTTTATTTCAATTATTAATTCATTAATACAATAAATTATCTGTAAATTCAAATATACAAATACTTAAGGTAAAATTTCAGACTTACTAAACTTTTATGCAGCGAAAGTATAAAATAAAACATGGACGGGTAATAAAATTACAGAACCAGCCTCTCGTACATATCTTCCACGAAAACTCAACGAGAGGAGTCTTATCGAACAACAATAATAAAGGGTAAACATTCAAAAATACCCTTGAAACTATAGTTTTAAAAATCACATACAAAACTCTAGGAGTTACACAATATGTAAATATAGCTCTGCTTAATAAATAATACAATATATATATATATATAAACATTTGGAATCTAATCTTTATGATCGCTGATGTTAATTTGGAGTGCTGGCAGCAGCACTTACAACCACCATCGTAGGCTTGACCAGGAACTGAGGCTGTATTGGTACTTGACTGATATTTTTCAGCACTGGTGCCGCAGTAATTACCTGTAACACATAGACGTATCACTCAAGTACGAATAAGTAATTTTTAGATCATTACATTAAATGTAATTAGGGGTGCGATGTAGCAAATTTTTTTCGACTCGATGCAGCAATGTGATTCAAAGTATTTTGATTCGAATCGATGCAATTCAATTTGATGCAACTCGATTTGATGTGCACCTAAAGAATTTAGGTTTTTTATTCAGTTTTAGAAGCAGTTGAGCAACAATAATACCTTTTGTTACAGGTACCGTATCTTGCTAGTACAAAGAATGATAATTTAAAATATACCTTTTTTGATCAAGCAAATGCTAGTTTTTGTTTTATGTATGCAACAAAAATATAAAAATTAACTTTACATCAAAGTAAGAAGGTCAATTAAAAATAATATAAGGAATGTAAGATGAAGGGATTCACAGAATGCAGTTAGTAGGCCTAAAGGACAATAAATCATAATTATTTTGAAATACAATTTTAGGGCTTAATACATTTTTTAGCACTAAGCACCCTTATGTAATTAAATAACTAAGGACATAGGAAAAGCTAGTAATGAAGAAAGTTGATGGCTCTGTATTAAATTCATTAAATTTAAATGCCAATAGTTGTACTTGCTGTTAATGTGGGAGAGTAACTGGTCAAAATTTAATTTTTTACAGTTAAAATAATATGCCACAGGCAAAAAGAATAATTTATAAAATAATGGAAAACAACTAAATTATTGTTATTCACTATCATAGTTGCAAAATGATAACAGCCATATAACTGATTACTTTTTAACTTACAATGAGTTGACTGAAATAAATATTGATGCAAAGTCTCATAAGCATAGATAAATAAAGGTATTATATCACAGAATTTGTTTAGTAGAAGCATCATTTTTATTCAAGTATAACAATCCATTATTGATTAGCCAATATATTAAAATTAATAAAACAATATCAACAAATGCAATAAAATATAATTTATTTAATAAGTTGAGTACTTATATTAATTCTAATTTAAAATATGTTCTAGTAAAAAGGTTGAAAATATATGTTAATAGATGTTTTTAATAACTTAAAAATTTTAAAATATTAAAAAAAGTTCAATTATACTTTTTTAAATGCAAATAATCGAGTAAAGTATTTTAGTGCCAACACACAGTGCCAACGGACTAACTGAAATAAAATCAACAAATGTGAATTATTGTTGAAAATGCAACAAGTTTGAATTTATAAAAGGAAACAAGATAATACAGTAGAACCTCTTTAATCCAGCACGTTTGGGACTTGACGCTTTCCGGATTAAAGAAAATTCCGGACTATGGACGTTATTTATAAAAATACAGGAGGTGTATAAAAAATAACATAATTTGCACAAAAATTTTACTGTTTGTATATATTATTTAAACATGGGTTATTTAAGCAATATAAATCAATATATAAGTACAGGAAATATTAAAATGCATTTTTAAGTACAGTACGTAATGAAATAAATTAGAATACAGTATGAAATACAGTACAGTACTGTACTACAGTATTAGTGGTTTGTAGCAACAGCACTGGAAAAGAGATCTAATATCTATTTGCTTCTTATAACTATTTTTTTTTTTTTTTTATTATTAGCTGTTGAGTTGCTCACGTTACAATGTTCATTGTGAAGGCAATTCTGTAATTTGTGTCTATTGCCGTTGATGTCGGATTATAGACAATTCCGGACTATAGAATGCCGGATTAAGGAGGTTTTACTGTAATATGGTTTGATTGGGAAATGTTTTGTTGATAGGATGGATGGGCCAGGTACCCTATCAGACAGGAAGTGATAACAAAAGTCATGATAATGAATAGACCAATGTTATCTGTAATATTCAACTGTTATCAGCAATATTCATACTGTTATCAGCAATATTTGAAAAGAAGGTTGAAGACATAATTTATTTCACTATTCTAATTATCTATTCAACAATTCATATTACTTGATATCAAATGGTCCCAAAATAATGCTGACTAACTGAAATAGATGGACTGTATGACAATATTCTACGATTTGTGGTACCCTACACACACGTAAATTACGATACCCATACACATTGCCTGATGGACTTTAATAATGTTCATATCAGTAAGAGTTATCTCCCGGCTGAACTCTGTGTTCGTTATCAGGTTTGTGTCCGATTGCGCTCATCCCTGTCCACTCGGAACGAAAATATACTCGAGTTATAATCATTTTACAACTGTTTTATTGTAAAAGATTTTATTTAAAACATCAAAGTAGTAGTTCTATAAGACGTACCAGTAATTATTATAGATGAAAAGAGAATTTTTTCCTAATAATTCATAATTTCGGCGTATCAGAACGAATCTGAGATATCGATATTGCTTATGCATCATGGCACTATCAATGCATTGCGATACTTTTGATGCATCAACATTTTGACTAGTCCCGAATCGAATCGTATCGATTTTTCGATGCATCGCACATCCCTAAACAGGTAAGTGGGACATGAAGGAGTGTGTTAAATAAAATGTCTTAATTCATCGAAGATGGGACTATTAAGTCCTTTACTCCAATCAATTTTTCATTATAAGATTTATAAAATGTAGCTTACAAACTACTTTAATGAGAAATTGCGAAGAATGGAATTCATAAACTGCTAAGAAGAATGTGTACGAATATGAAGAAGTTTAGAAGACTAAGGAGAGATGTAAAGAGTATTAACCCTTTCCACTTGATTATTTTTTTTACCTGTTTGCCCCCTAAGATCGTATTATTTTGACGCATTTCGGTATTAAGGAGCAGTTCAGTATTTGTTAGGTTTATAAATGTTATAAAATGAATTTAAAACACTAAATGTATATTTTATGTGATAGAATGGAAAAAAAATAATGTTTTTTTAAATGGTATGATATCGTTCAAATATTAAAATATCACCACTATTTAAAGTTAGGCCTACTTCTACAACACTGTCACTTTGTGAGATATTTTCTAATGTTGGAAGAATTATTTCATCATTACTAACACCTTCATTCCCATTTGAATCACCATCTGATAAATCTTGTTGTAATTGTTGTATAACTTCAGCATCCGTAAGATTGGGACTACTATGGGCCGACATTTTTACACTACTGACAAGTGTCAGCTAATGAAAAATCAATCTTAAGGTTAGAATAAACAAGAAAGAATAACATCACATGACATTCCAGTTGCCATGACGACCGATTGTAGTTCATATAGTTCCCGCATGATAGCAGCACGAATTGGGAACATCGATAACCAAACGAAACTTGCATCACTGCCATGTCGCACACTGTCCAACATACGAGTGGAACGGCTAAATTACGATGTCGGACCGTGTCCAACATACGAGTGGAAAGGGTTAAGAAAACTGTAAAGAGGAACAGAAGATTGGGGCAGAATATTGTAAGAAAGACAGAGTTAGAGTAGTTCTTAGTTTTTGATGTATCGACATTTGTACAAAGTTTCAACCATATAGGAGATGGAAAATAAATTTGTCAAAAAAAATAGTAAGACTAATGTATGCCTTGCATCACACACGCACATGCACACGCACACACACAAAACCACCCTTATGGACCACACACGTTCAGAGTTGTTGACCCACCCACCCAACCATACATACAAGTCCAGAGTTATTAACCCGCCTATACACGTCCAGTGGTATTGACATAACCACCCACCCATTCACGTTCAGTAGTGTTCACCCACCAACCCACCCACACATACAAGTCCAGAGTTATTAACCCGTCCATACACATTCAGTTGTGTTGACCCACCTACTCGACCATACACGTTCAGTGGTATTGACCCAACCACCCACCCATTCACGTTCAGTGGGGTTGACCCACCAACCCACCCACACATACAAGTCCAGAGGTACTGACCCACCCACCCGCCCATACACGTTCAGTGGTATTGACCCACCCACTCGACCATACATGTTCAGTGGTGATCACCCAACCACCTACCTATTTTTGTTCAGTGGGGTTCGTTGGGTAAATGAGATGTCCTGTTGTAATTACCTATAATGGTACTGCTGACGACAAACATAAGTAATCAATTTTACCACTTACTTTATGGGGGCTTTGATACTCACAACATTGCCTAATATGACTAAAGAGACAATGCAAAACTCCATGTTCAAAACATTCTTTGTGACTAGAACCTATTTTAAGTGTTAAATTTTCTGTTTACAAGGTTTAACAGTTCAATTTGTTAAGCAATGTAGATAAAAACTAAATATAACCCTTTTAGGACCTTACCAAATTTTAGAATTTTTGAGTGTACAATTTTTTTAAATAAGGGACATAAGACCTTGACTACTGAAAGATACAGACACGAAGTGGAGATTTTTGGAAGCTTTTACAAAAAAGTCAATTTCCTCTAAATATAGTGATATCTACTTAGCATGAACTATATAATTGTATATAAATTAGTAATTAAAAAAAAAAAAATTGCTATATAATGTCTTTATGTACATATAAATAATTCAATTTGTAAAAAGATGTACAGATAAAAGTCACTAAAATTTATATTTTAACAATAACACCAAAACAACAGTAAACCTGATTCCTACAAGTAAAATATTTATAGTGCCTTGAATTTTTAATTTTTCATGGAAACTGTGTAATTTTCATTTTATCACACATTTGGTTGTTACCAACATTTTAGAATTCTTCAGTATCTTATCTAATACAAAAGATATGTTAATTTTTTTGTTTCATCAACTTCAAAATATCAATGGTGTTTACACTAAAAGTGCAAAATTCAGGTGGTAAGAGAGAGGAACTACAACAATTCTACAACAAACACTTACGTAACAATTAATCTGTTTCTTCTTTATTAAATTGTGGTTGACGAAAAGTATTGATACAGTTGATGTAACAAGAATATTTTAACCCACCACAATCTTTTTACACTAAACTCTCTACCAGACTCCTTCAGCAAACCGCCCACCATACTTCCTCTACTCTAAAGACACTGCCAGACTACCTCTATAGATCAGGTATGAGCAAACCCCCGGCCCACAGACCATATGTATAAGTTTCTTGCCCGGGCCGTGTCATATGGTGTACAATTTTGTATTAAATCTGGCTTTAATTTACAGCTTTACATGACATGAGCTCAAGAATTCTTGACAGAATATTACAGCATTGTCATTTACAACAAATCACAGCGATTTGCATTAATTTCTTACATCCCTTACATGTATTGTGACCAACATAGAAGCGAGTACTAAGCTATACTGTCACTTGCTGCACTCTACAACAAGTTACACGTAGTTCACGGATTAGCCACTACGTCGCTAGTTTCAGTCAGTCTACTAGTCATCCATTTATTGTTCAAATTCTCAGGTGCTTTTGCATTTTGGTTTTTTTCTTTGATTTACTTTGTTTATTGTGTTACTGGGGTATTGTTTTATATTGTTAGTCATTTATGCCTGTGCAATTGTAGATTTTGATGACAGGGCTTTTATGTCATTATCTTGAATGTAAAGATCATTCAAAGCACTTCTACAGCTCTCAGCACCGTTTAGCACAGTCATTGTTTACTGACAGATTAGGATGACCTAGTGGGGCTGGATGAGTCACTAAGTTGACCTTAGCTCACTGCACCTGTCTGTCACTCTATCCCTCGAACTCCCGTATCAAATTGATGTTACTGATCAGAGTATCTAGAAATAAAGACGTTAGGTATCACCCCCATATCCCCTGAAGTACATGGGCGAAGTGACAGCTGGGTTGAACAACAAACAACAAATAAACACAAAAATACTGTTCTAATTCTCGTGGTTTTAACTCAAGCAGATTAGTGATGAATAGTTTGCTTACTACTTAGCTGTAGGCTTTCATATGTTGGTAGCTTTAGTTACCAGTATTTAATAGAATCATCAAACCGGCTGATTTTGCCCATGTGATGTCTCAGTATACTGCACAGCCACACTGCGATACCTCCTGTATGTCCTAGTTAATTATGTCTATACTGATGTATAGACATAATTAACCTTACAGTAATTTTAAGGTAAACCTTCGTTATTAACATAATTTGACTCTAAACTGTTGTTTGGTTTTTGATCAGCCAATGCAACTGGTTTTGGTTTTGAGCATGGTACAACAGGATTAATTAATCCTACACTACCAATTTTCTGGTTATACTGTATAGTAAACATGTTTTCAGGTTTTTGGTCTTTAATTTTTTTAATTTTACTTCCAGTTTCTATTGGTTCGCATTTGTCAAAAGTTTGGATAAGTGGGGTTTGGATTTGCAGTTTTTGACTGCATACATCAGCATATATATTTTTAATTTTAAAGCAACTATTAAAATTCAATCTGACGTTTCAAAAAATTTTTTTAATTCACCCAAAATATTCAATCATTTTGTCATGTCATTTGTGTGTTGTTATTTAGTGGACTTATATCCTAAGATACAGCATTAACCTTAATTTTCAATGCACACTTAACAGTTATAATCACTTTGCTTCATTGAATTTTTACTGCAAATATGGACACAGGTCCAATTGTAAAACCAATTGATTTTATATAGTAATTGTAACAAACAGATGAAATTTAAATATCTGATCGAATTCGGTACAAACACCAACAAATAAAACTTTTACTCATATTTACTGATTAGATAATTATTGAATGGTAAATGATTGTACAGTAAAAACTCACTAACTCAACACTCAGTGAACTCAGAGGTTGTTGAGTTATCCAGAATATTTTCGATGGGTTTTAGTGAATGAACTCATGATAGAATTGACTAAAACAACATAAATTTGCTATTTACATATGTAGAGTTATCACATCAATAAAGAAATCATGAATCTCCAACAATTATAGAACAGCTGAATGTGCTGAAAAATTGTTAAATTGAAGATTTTTTTTAAATTTCAGCACCTGGTTGTCACGTCACGGGAGTAGCCAGAGGAATAAAATATATATTGTAAACGATCCTTGTTGTTGCAAACAATGCAATATTCCTTTAATGTACTTGGAACAATCTAAAGCCAGCCACTGACTGACTGACAGCGTTAACCAATGACTGTCGAGTTACCCAGAGTGTCGAGTTGTAAGGTTTTACAGTATCAAGTTTACAAATGCCAACCTTTTCACTAATGTGAGACGGAGTGGCTAGGAGGAACGGCCCATTGGGTTGTGGCACCACTAACGAGTGGTTCAGCAGCCCCGTGGTGACAAGCGTACTGCTTTCTGTAACAAACACCATCTATGACTAACTCTCTTCCCGTCACCCATCATGATCCTATCTTTTCTGTTT
Source organism: Stictocephala bisonia (assembly GCA_035578905.1). Taxonomy (NCBI): domain Eukaryota; kingdom Metazoa; phylum Arthropoda; class Insecta; order Hemiptera; family Membracidae; genus Stictocephala; species Stictocephala bisonia. The sequence goes on along the minus strand of JAQJVL010000012.1, from coordinate 4,239,277 downwards.
GATTAGTATAAGCACATTCTATAAATCAAATACTGTATGTGAACTGAAATTAACAATTTTATTTGGTTTCTTAGTTTCTGTACTATTCAGAAGCCAAATTCTAGAGATTATTTTTCATTTACTAAAAATATTTATTGATAATAAACAAAAATATAATTGGGAAATCTATTATATCTTCAGTTTCACACATACCTAAAGCGGAACTTCAATTAATTTATAATAATTTCTTAATTAGCATATTACGCATTTGTAGAAATTAAATAAAAGTGAAATGTACAAAACACATTGTTAGTCTCTCAACTGCTGTGTTGATAGCCCTTTAAGGAGTAATGACATCTTGGAACGTTATGAAATCACTTGCCAAGAGGAGTAGTATTTTGAGCACAAAAATTACGTTATGGAGTAAAAACTTAAAACAGTAATTTTTGTTTGCATTTTAACACATTGAGTGCGGGTCACACGCCCGCGGGTGATAGCAGTGCTTGCGCGAGCAGCGGATAAGTCGCCGGCGGTGGACGGATCAATACCGGCTTGTACGCTTCAGTGTCGCCTAGCCCTTTGGCTTAGAAGGGTCGGATTTGCGCCGCATTATAGCCTGTTTCTCGCGTCACATTTCCTTGTTCTTCGTTCGTGGATCGCGCCATTTTGAGCCAGTTGGCGGGGGTTAGCGTGCCTGCGCGCGCAGCGGAACTGTTTCCGGCGGTTGACGAAGCAATGCTTGTTTGTGGAATTCAGTGTGGTCCAGCCACTTGCCTTATAACGGTCGGATTTGCGCTGCATTGTTGCCTGTGTCTAGCGTCACGTTTCGGTGTTCGCCGTTCGTGGATCGCGCCATTTTGAGCCAGTTGGCTTGCATCAGAGTTTTACCATTTTATTTTTGTGTATAATAGTGAAACATTAGAATCGTGTTGTGTTATATTGTATTGTGATTTGTGTTATATTGTAAATATATTTGTATAGTGCGTTTTATTCTTTTCTGCAATGTTTCAACCAACTCCTGGGCCATCTTCGGCTCCTGACTTTGTCCTGCCGACAGTGATGGTGAAGTTGATGACCCAATCTAACATCAGATGATGGGAAATGCTTCAGATGACTCTGATTCTTATGAATCTGATGATTCTGATATCGGAAATGATACTCCTGTATGGCGTATTTCAACTTCAGGAATGCGACCTGCCGCGACTAATTGCGGCAGGCGTCTCGCGGCGCGCATGGGTTTCGTTGCGATGTGCGGCTCCACCGCCGGCGGACGATCACTTCGGAAGCCCCGATCTACCAGAATTGAGGCCATAAACTGGATTTGGTGTATCAACCCTGTTTCCTGACTATATAAGGTATTGTTTTGGTACAAAATATTATTTTAGTATCTGACATGTTTTTAACATATTTTTTCAGCATCGAATGTGTTAACCAGTTTTATTGTAAGGTACTAAAAATGGCACAATTTTAAAAATAACTTAAAGAAAAAGCAATTAACGAACACCTTAACATTTTTTGTTTGTATGAAATATTTGAAAACAGGGATATATGCACAATGCTGCATTGCTCGTATGATGTTTATTTTCGCTATTTGACATTTATTGTAGAGTTGTAGCACCTTTTTTGAGGTTTCCTCGATTGATGTTGAAGATTCTGTAGAGGGTGTGGGAAATAGCACCCATGTCCTTATTGTATTTGATAAAAGACTTGGGTTTTTGGTGTTGCTTTTCCACAGGTAGTTACTGATAACATAGTTGACTTGGCAGAAGGCTGATAAGCCTGTGCACACAGTTATCTTAAATGACTCCTCCCAAGGACAAATCCCCGCCCAGGTCTCAATTATGTGAATTGTCATCGCTGGAATAATACTTCCTCCTTCCCAGAAATTTATTTCCATACTTCTGGAGATGGTTATACATGTTCCAGAGCAATAAAATTAGTTTGGTAAAAACATACTACCAAGAACGTCACTACTCCTTTGAGCCCATATCAGACATTACGTTCGAGAACGTTACTACTCTCTACATGCACTATTCCATACTCCTGTAAGGGTTAGTGCTGATATTTTTTCAACTATGGAATAGCTTTTACAAAAATGTGTTTCCCTATTTGTGTTTCCACAATTAAAAATTGTGTTTCCCTATTTGATAAGCCAAAATTAAAATCGACTGAATCAAAAGAGTCATTAGTCCAGATATAAATTAGCTATCAATCTTTTTGGTTTTTAACCTAGGCTTGTTTTCATCTTTGTTTCTTAGGAGGAGGTGGTATATCACTACTTTCACAATCATTTTGTTCATTCTTAATACACACAGGATCATTTTTGACACTGTTATCAGAAAAATAAATCACTCAAATCATTGTTTTCGTCTATTTCCAATTCCATAAAAAGTGTCTGAAATCCACTACCAGACGCTGTTTCCATGATACTACCAAATATAAACAAGCCGACAACAGGTGTAAAATAAGATGAAAATTAGATGTAGCTCACCATATATATCTCACTGATGTGAGCACTTTATTGCTAAGAAATAATCAATATCAAGTTCAGTCGTTAAGCAGCACAATGAGTGCTGAACAACTAAACTCGTGCGTAGCACTGTGCACACACCACAGAAAACAACAGTCATTTACAGCAGTTGAGACGTTAACACAATATAAATATAAGATGGACCTTATATGGAAGTGTTATTGCATAATTCATTTCAGTTAACTAAATTTATCATATTCAGGCAAAGGGCATTTAGATTGTTTATGGGACTTGGTATAGAATATGAACGGAATCCTGAATAATACAGAATAAAATATAAAGTTTTTAAAATTTATAACCTTTCTTTATTCAAATAGTATATTCACTTAGTTATATTGTCGAATGATTGATATTAAACTTGTCACGGCTTAGTGCAAATTTAACGCCATGCAATTTCCTATTAAATCAAATAAATATTACTGTATTGCTATTTTTCTTGTGTCTCATGTCTGTGCTCTTGAACTACAAGTATCTAATTTGGCTACAGTGAATTTTAATTATTTTATGCTGAATTCTATTTAATTATGATTATGTGTTCATTCTTGGGTCATCTTGAATGTATGTTTTGTTTATATAAAATATTCATGTTTTCTTTTAAGCTTTTGTCAAATTGTTTAATTTTATCTCATTGTTGTCACATGTTTAGAGTTTTAATCAAAAAAGTGTTGTCTTTTATATGTTTGTAAAATTGATATTATTTTGACTCATGAATATATTGCAGCTCATCAATATCATTTAGTTACATTTTTGCTATATTAGGTGTGTATTAATATTAAATGTTTTTTGTACATTTTTCTTGGAAGTACCATTACAAGGGGGGGGAGAATGTTGGGTTGAGAGAATTTTTATTTACTACCTCTGTGAATTAGTTTAGTGTTAATGTTGAATGTTATTTATCACATTTTATATTTTTTGTTGCTAGGCAATTATGTTGTTAAGAGATGTAAAAAATAGTATGGTCATTGTTTTATATTCATAGTTAGTTCAATTTCATCATATTATAGAGTCCACTAATTTTGATTATTAAACAGTACAGTGGAGCGTAAAAAATCTGGATTAATTCGGATTGGACCCCTTCCGAATTTTCAAAATATCTGGATTATCAAATTTAACTCATACAATGGCTGGAAGATATCTTCAACATAAAAAGAACTCTAAAATCGGCTGTTTTTCATGTTAGCGGTTGATGGGAAATGGGTGGATGAATGACACCAATGGTGATTTTTAATATTAAACTATTTTACCTAGAATGTTGTTAACTATAATGAATAAATATCATTAATGTACCAAATTATTCAAACACTAAAGTGTACTGTATTAACATACATTTCACTTAAAGACTTACAATTTAAATATTTAACTCACTAAGTACACTATAATGCTCAGATCTAAAAATGTTATTGTAAATTACAGTTAGAGGTTTTAAAAAAATCTTTATAGCCATGGTTAAAAAAAAGGTGTGCTTCTTTTCGAACAAAGCCGTATTGGTCACATTTAACAACTACTGCAGTTCGTCTACCTATTACAACGTAGTTCATCCGTTGGTTCACCATAACTGTGTGCACGCAATCCACTTTCTTGCGTCCAAAGGAAATAACAAGCACTTCTGTTCCATTCATGCATTTTTAGGTTATGTTGTTACAACTGACTGGAGATTCAGTCATCATGTATGATGTCTACCTTCCCAGCTCTGTTAACTGGTTCACTAAGCTGACTCGTTCATTTGACTCAGTCGGTCGTGAACTAAACATCACTAAGATACAGTAGGCACACAGTGAATTGTTGAGTTGTGTTGAAACTTTAATTTATTTTATAAAATATTAATTTTTTAGAATGAATATTTCACCAGAATTGATATTACGGTAATAAAATAAAAATTACTTAATACTTTGAGATCAGCAACTGTACTCTCATAATGGCTGGTCTCTTATAGTGACACACACCATTTGGAGTTATATCTCCAACAAAAACTGCAAAGGGCCACTCAGCTCGATCATGATAACGAGTTATGAGTGTCTATGGAGTATAACTCGGTTTAAAAATATGGGGCCTCTTTCTGAGACCTTTGGAGGTCTATAGTATTTTGATAAAAGTCTTCAATTATGTAACTCATCCATTGTATGGTAACTGTTTCTATCAAGACTCATTATTATTAATCATCAAAGTGACAGCGAAGTATATTTTTTTTAAATTTCTTATGGCTTTTAGTGGGGAGAGATACCCAAGCACAGTTCCTCTCGCCTGCTTAAACGAGCCCATTTTTGTTTTGAAGACTCGTTGGACCACCGGCTTAACGTAACTTCCAACCCACATTGGAGTAAAAATTGTTGTGGTCACATCAGGAATCAAACCAGGCCAGCTGCGTGGCAAGTCACCGCCCTAGCCCTTAACTACAGTAACTTCAGTGACCACTGCCTACAGCGTTCAAGTGACTGATTAGTGAAAGACGGATTTACTTTTTTCCATTTGAACAAGGATGGAAAATAATACATCTTGATTACAGATAATATGCAAACTGGTAAGAGTTATAGTACATAGCTCTAGTACTGTAAAGTATAATGGTACTTCAGTGGCAAATGTAAGTTTATAATGCCAGAGTTAAATAAAGTTCAAAATAATTGAACTCTTCATAGACGTTTGTTTACTAAGCCATCTTGCCAGCGTTGTGGCTCAGTGGCTAAGGCTTCGGACTGTGGAGGGAATTTTCCAAGGTTTGAATCCCCAACTGAGCTAACTGTCGTACTTCACTCGTTGAATACAGTCGTTGAAGCCTGCAGGCCCATGTGAAGTGGGGAGTTGTTTTAAAAAATATAAGGTTTTTTACACTTTTCTGTAACATAATATAAAAAAATCAATATGCCCATAAAGACAGACTTTTAATGACTAATCAATGAAAACAAAAGATTAATATAAAACACTAACCTGTACTAACTGGATGCTTGGTGGTTAGTTTTACTGTGCTGTGATTAATGACTCCATTTTGAATTGTGATACCTAACATAAGAAACAAAATATTTAGAGTTATTAAATTAAAATACATTTAAATACAAATAAAGGAAGAGATGGAACATTTTGACTATTTAAAAACAAATATATGATCAGACTAAAACTCGTAAATAAGGTCTTTCTAGTGTAAGGAAAGGAAGCCTCTTGGTTTTGTTATCCTGGAGGCAGGTCCACCGTTCATGCAAGATTTAAGTGTTTTGTAATTAGTATTGTTTATTTTGATATTGTTTCTTGAATTTAAGGATTTGTTATTGGCATTTTGTTGTTGTATGTATTTTTTAGAATTACGTAATAAATTGTAAGTCTGTTAAAGGTAATTGCAACAGACCTGTTCTTCAGGCGTTTCTTCTTTTTATTTGTATAATAAGCGTACGTTGGCTTAAGTTACTTGGCAACGAGGGGAATTCCTTGCCTTTTGAAACGTCGTGTAGTTAAAAAAACACTGATTCGTTGGAAAAATCCAACTAAACTTTAACAAACTTCAAACAAACTATAAAACACATAGTAATAAAATTATAAATAATAGCCCATTTTTACAACTTATATTCACAAAATGATGGTAGATTTTTGCCATAGGCAAGACTAAATTACACTCTCAAAGAATCTGAATAAACAGGTGTACAGGTGATTTTCAGAAGAGAGGGTGTAATTCTATGTGGCAGTACACTATTATTATGTTGGCCACTATTGTTTTGAAGCCAAATAAAGATCAAAAGTGAAATAAGTCATCAGCTAAAGGTCATATTGAGATTGTGTTGTAATCTGCTGGAGAATCATCCATAGTTATCGTCTATTCTTAATTTGATCATCGTATTAGATCAAGCTAGCTTTAGACCAGCGTTCAGGTTCTTGATTTAAAACTATTGTTTATTTATGTAAGTTCAATCTAGAACTTCATGACCCCAACACATCACCCCTGCAATTGTGGCAAACCAGGACATGGTGGTTTCGATGAAGTTCTAGATTGAACTTACATTTACTGACCAAGGAGTTGTAATCCCTTAACACATTGACTGCGGACTACTTCTTTATACGTAGTGGTGGCGCAGCGCGCGTAGTGGACTACTTATGATTTGTTGGCACCAAAATGCACACAAAGAACGGCACAACAAGCGGTGAGTGGCACAAGGTTCCCGGGCAATGGCTAGCCTCACCCTGAACCAATATTGTTGAAGCGGGAGGGGTACTTCTTTAGAAGTAGTCCGCTACGCGCGCAGCGCCACCACTACGTATAAAGAAGTAGTCCGCAGTCAACGTGTTAAGGCTCTTCCTTAGGGCCTTTAATTTTTAATATATATAAATGATATTGATGAAAATTTGATATATGAAGAAATTAAATGCTTTTTGTATGCTAATGATTGAGGAATTGATCATTAGCAAAATCACTTGTAAAGATATAAAATGAATGAAAAATGACTTTATTTTTAAGGCGAGGTTAGGACTAGACAGTCCTCTCTACCACCAAACCTTATCAAAATTAATCATATAAATAATACAAAACATTACTATTAATACAATAGAAACCAATTACAACATATCAGTAATCAAGAACAAAAAACAAAACTCAACATATCAAACATAAAAAATAACTATAGAATCAAACCTAACAAATGAATAAATATATTAGACATATTAGAAATACTTTCTTCTATAACAAATAAAATAAAACTAAAACTATGGTGCAAACTTTGTCTGAATATTGCAATATTTAGGATCTGGAAATAAATGTTCTCAAACAAAGCAAAAATAGAATTAGAAATTAAACCTCTTACATTTTTAGGACCCAATACAATCTGCGACTGTATGAACTGCATTTTTATGATTAAAAATCAAGCCATAATAAGAAACTAGACTCAACGTACTTGGCGGCCAGCGTTCTGTCTTGACTTGTTCGATTTAATGTGCGGTCACCAACAAACGGTCTCGTCACGTTCTGTTCTGTTTGAATCAGTGTGCAGTTGGCCTTAAGGGTACTACTTGACAAGAATTTTATTCCTTAGTACAGTAAAACCTGGCATATCCGGCCCTGTGATATCCGGGACCTCTGATAACCAGCCCGGACGGCTTTGTGACAAAGTGAAGGAATATTAGTTCCCAACGCTTAACCTTGGGAATGGTGGGGAGGGGATAGCAAGGGATATCCTCAAAACAAACAACTTTGCCTATGTTAGGAAACATTGCCCTGTTGTGTCAGTAGATCAAACAGTTGCTATTGACTATATCGCCATTCCGTGTGGGTTAGTAAGAGTTATTCTAGTATAATGTATTTTATAGTTGTTATTTACTGTATGTTTTAAAATAAAGTCATATTTATAATATTTTGATTTGTTTTCTTTCCATTACGTAACCAGAAAGTACCTTAACTAAGAAATATGATACTGGCAGGCCAACGGTATTATAGTTTCTGACGCCATATTAGGCCGGATATGACAGGTTTTACAGTATATATAACGTACCAGCACACTTGATTGCAAAAACAAATCAACTAAATACAAAAACAAATTGTTAAAAACTACATAAATTGTTGGTACCCGTGACACATCCACTAGGTAGAGGAGTTTTATTTGAAGAATTTGTCAGTGGAATTTCCTACCTATTTAGGAACTAACATCATACACCTCTTATTAACCTCTTGATTAATGAGTTATTTTTCTGTCTGCAGTGCCCAAAAAAGTTAGTGTTTTTAAGTCAAGTAATATTTTAATAATGAAGCTCTTTACTTATCATGTTGGATTTTTATCCAATATATATATATATATATACACTATCAGAATTTGAAATAACTTGTGAATCTGATTACTGTCAACTTGTTGCGATATGTCATTTCATAGAATGAAAGGAATTGTAAAATCACTTATCACAGGTTATTTACAAAAAACTATAACCATCAATTAATACTAAAATTAAATTATTACTAGACAAAACAAATACAGTGAAACTTGGATAATTCGAACCTCAAGGGACCAATAAAAAAATTCGAACTATCCAAAAATTCGAATTAAAAAAGTTTTGAATAAAAGGCTTTCAAAATAAAATGATCATACTGTATATTCGGTCCAAACATTTAATGAGAATAACATTTGTTGTTGTACATTCACGTTTTACAATAAATTCAAATTATACAGTACTGTATTACGTTATGTAGGCTAAACATTACGGCCAAAAGAGTTAAAAACAATCATAAATACAGTACAGTACTGTAAAACAATTACTGTAGAATAGAATAGAATAGAATAGAATAGAATAGAATAGAATAGAATATCTTTTATTGTCGTACAGGCTACAATAAGCATTGACAAAGTCGTTTTTCAGCAATCATGCCACGTTACCATTACATAGTTTTATAAATAAATAATAAATATACTAATACAATACAGCAATTACACTATAGACAAATAATTTAACTTATAGATAGTGTACAATAAATGCCTATAAACAATGACAAAGTGAATATGACTAACAAGAACAAATATTATCATTTTTAATATTATCCCTGCCAATCTCTTACAACTCAAAATCCCTAGTTTAAAATTCAATCTTAGTGACCAAGAAAAATTCATTTATTGAATAAAAGGGATTCTTAAGTAACCAATTATAAAATCTGATTTTAAAAAACATTGATTGAATAAAGATGGATGAGGTGATTTATTTTATTATATACCTTCAAGGATATTACCAAATGACTAGAAAGTGATTTACTTAACCTATTGAACTCAATTGCTGCTTTTTCTCTGTTACGTGTTTTGTAGTTGTGTTTGTCACAGTGTAAAGTTATTAGATTCTGATTTTTTAAAATAAATGAAGTTAAATCAAATATATACAAGTTGATAACTGTTTGCACTTCTAGCTGAATAAATAAAGGTCTGCAGTGATCTCTCATTTCTGATTTTGTAATTACTCTAATTGCTTTCTTTTGAAGAAGTAATATTTCATTGATTTTTGAACAGTTACCAAATAATATTAAACCATACCTAAAAACTGACTGAAAGTATGCATAATAGGCCGTTTTGAGGTAGTTAAAAGGTACGCAAAAAGTCAGTTGTTTTAAAAGATACACCACCCTTGATAGTTTTGACGATATATATTCAATATGTGGTTGCCAATTCATTTTATTGTCAATATAAATACCTAGAAATTTAGCATTTGTGACAAAATCATCAGTTGCTGGAACTTCAGCAGTTCTTAAAGTACAAAGCAATTTTTTAGTCTTATTTTCATTAAGTAAAAACCCATTTGTTTTAAACCATATGGCAGCGTCTTTAATTGTTTCTTGAGAAAATAATTTAAGTTCTTCAAGGTTGCTAGCAACATCCACAAAGGTAGTGTCATCAGCATATAATAGGGATTTCGAGTTAACAGAGAATGGCAGTCGTTCACACTAATTAAAAATAAAAGTGGTCCCAAAACCGACCCCTGAGGACTCCATACTCAACTAAGGCGTCCTTGGAATATTCATCATTTACATAAACTGATTGAATTCTATTTTCTAGATATGATTCGAAAAATTTTAAACAGGAACCAGAAAAGCCATAATAATTTAATTTTAATAAAAGGTCATCGTGCTTGACACAATCGAAAGCCTTGCTCAGGTCACACAATGTAACCTGAGCACAGGCTCTGTTTTCAAAAGTTAAAAGTACTTCTCTTACAAGTCTCTCTACTGCATCAATTGTATTTTTACCTTTTCGGAATCCAAATTGTGACAAATGAAGAAAATTGTTCTGTTCCAAGAAAAAGCTAACTTGCTCGTATACTAAGAGTTCCAAGAGTTTAGACAATACAGGAATCAAAGACACAGGTCTATAGCTTTCCGGTAGGTCTCTTTGCCCTTTTTTAAAAATTGGACATATTTTTGAAACTTTTAATTTGTTTGGAAAGACACCTTCCTATAAACATCGATTAAAACTAACAGACAAAGGTTCAGCGATATTATGTACCGAGCTCTTTAGAAGATTATTAGAGAAATTGTATATATCTTTACTGCTTGTATTATTCATCCTTTTTGCAGCCCTTACAACATCATTAGGGGAGACAAATTTTCATTTAAAAGTTCTATGATTAAAATTAGCCTTACAAACTAACTCTCTTACAGTTACCCTAGTTTTATCTACATTTTGCTTAATTTCTCTAACAGAATTTATAAAATATTCATTGAAAACATCAGGATGTATATTAACTGCATGATTTTTAGATAGCTCCATACTGTTAAAATTATTTGAATTAATTACTGACCAGGCAGCTTTACATTTGTTTTTACTTTTCTCAATTTTTTTAATGTTAAAATTAAGCTTAGCTTCATGAATTGCCTCTCTATACTGTTTCCTCAGTTTGTTTAGTTGTACTTTTGAACTCTGTGCCTTTAATTTACCTAAAAATAATAATCTATCTTTCATGTTTTTCAGGTCTTGAGTATACCACTCATTTATTGATTTGTTACATATGTTCAGCTTAGGTCTAACTCTCTTCAAAACATGAACATTATCCAGCTTTTTCAAAATTTCTCTTAAAATTTCATTGAAAAAATTATTTGCATCTAAATGTGTGATACTGCTTAACAGAGTATGCCAGTTCAGTGAGTCCAAGCCATTTATAAAATCTTGTTCAGCCGAAATCGGTAACAACAACTAAAATTGGTCAGAAGGAATTGAATTTAAGACCTTATTTTTTAAATCCAAACATATTATATCAAACATTAAACCAGCATGATCTGAGTAAGGAAAATTAAATAATTGACATGACTTAACCTGTTGTCTTGGACAATAAACAAAAACATTATCTAAACAGTTATTGCCCCGTGTCGAAGCTGAATTTAAATAGTAAAAATTATTTTGTCTGAGTATATTAAGGAGTTCTTTGACTGTTCTTATTTCAGTGTTATTAACATTAAATTTATTATTTATATCGCCACCCGCTACAACTGTATAATTGGGCCATTTTGACACAAAAATCAACAGTTTTTCCAAACTATCGAGGAATATATCTGCATCCCCTGATGGAGAGTGATACAGAGATAAAATAATTAACTTATAACTTTCTATAACTACCGCCGAGGCCTCAAAATGAAGTTCTAAACAAAATATACTAATATCAAGGGGCGTAGCCATCAAACTATTTTTTACAAAAATTACAGTACCTCCCCTTTTTCGTTCATTCCTACAAAAAGCACTAACACAGTGGTAACCATCTGGGTATGCAAATGCTACTTCATGTTCATTGAGCCAATGCTCTGATAAACAAATAAAGTCTACTTTTTCCAAATTAATCAAACTTTCAAAGACTAATTTTTTTCCATCAATACCCTGTATATTTAGGAATATGAAGCCAATATGAGTGGTTTGTTTCGGTTTATGACTACTTGCTATATTATTTACAGACTTTCTAAAAAAATAGCTGCATTGTTTTCTTTATCTTTATCTACCCCTCCACTTTCATCCGCATTCGCATCATCTTTTGTTAACACTTGTTTAATATGTTTGATTAAATTAATTTTACCCAATTTGTTTAAGTGGAGTCCATGTCTTGTAAAGTTACTCCTATCCATATTGCTTACATCAATAAAATTGTTAAGATTTACGTTTTGCATTTTTTTCTGTAATTTAGTGTTAGCACAGTGAATAACAAAATTCTTGTTCGGACAGTCATATCTAAAAGGTATACTGACCATGTTTATATTTGTCTTACAAGCTATGGATCTAATACTTTCTATATTAAAACTATTTACAATGTCTGCTGTTGAGGTTTGATCACAGTCATTGCAGCCAGCAATCAATATAGCTTGATCGTTTTTTGTGAAGTCTTCTGTCATCTCTACCAAGTTTTTCGTCACATAGTTAAAAGTAGCTCCAGGATTGCACACTACTCCCACTTCGTAGTCGACGCCAAGTTCCTTCTCTAAGAGTGATGAAAGATCTTTACCATGACTATCCGCCACAATTAAAAGCTGATGTTTCCTATTACGGTTTTTTCTATGACGAGTGAAGTCAGATGAGTTCACCCCAGGATTGCTTAAGGACCGTTTTGAGGGTGTTGAGTTGATTACACTAGACTCATTCCCATTAATATTATCACTATCTTGTATTAACGGTTGGAACTTGTTTTCTGTCTCAAAACTGACAGTCGGTATTTGAAAAGATTTTCGCGAAATCTTTTTTTTTTTTTTACTATTGAATAAGAGTCTTTTGAACCTCCTTCTTCATGGTGAATATTTACACTATTACCTTGAAAACCTCCAGAGATCTCTTCAGAACATTGTAAAGTATCAATTATAGCTTTCAAACATGAAACCTCTTCCTTTAATTTTACATTTTCTTCTTCAAACTGCTTAAATTTCCTAAGCTCTTTGTTTTCAAGCTCAATTGCCCTTAAAGCATGTAGCATATTATCTACTTCAGCTGTATATATGTTACACTTTACACATGCTTGTCTGTTTTTTTCTAATTCTGACCTCAGACACTCATTTTGCTCCATAATATCACCCAGTCTCTGTTCCAGGAGACTGGTTTTGTCTTTGAAAAACTCATTTGTCTGTTCACACTCTTTTGTTTTTTCAATAAGACTTGTTTCTAATTGTACACACTTTTCAGTGACTGAATGAAGCTTGTAGTTTACATCCAGGTATACTGGTGTATTGACCCCCACATCCTGCATAGAAATCCCATTAGACTGATTTGACTGATTTAAAAGTGAATGTGGACATTTTATTGGCGTTGATGATTGTAGACTAGTTTTTCCTTCATTTGTAGTTAATGGAGGATCATTTACCCTGGTCACTATTTTACCTGACTCCCTAGATACAGTTTTCGTTGAGAAGGATTTATCAGATGTTATACGGTTTTTAGGTGTGTTGCTGTGATATCCTCTGTCAAAGACTTCTATTTAGATTATTTTGTTGGTTCTCCCATTCTTTTTCTATTAACTTGAGTGCAGCTTCATAACTTTTTTTATGTTTATTAGCTACTGATTCTAGAGTATACGTAGCCCTATGCTCATTAAAACTACACATATCAGTGCTCCTTACAGTAGCAATTTCATTCGTTTTATAAAATAAAACTTCGTATTTAATGACATGTTTATATGTTTCATTATCAACTTTTATTACTTTTGAAGGCCAAAATGGAAATCCTTTTATTTTGGTAAATACTAAGTCATTATCTTTATAAGTTGTCTTATTCAATTTATCCAATGAAATGCTCATTATGTATAATATTATTCCCTTTGTACATAAAATTATTATAATAGTTAAATACTAATAGTAGCTAGTATTTCTAGTCCCAATTATTTCAGTACATTAATAAAGTGACCTTTATAATTTAAACTCTATTGTTGTGCCTTTAATTGAATGTTATTTGCTTTCAATAAATTAAATATTCAATAACTTTTTTCATTGTTATTGAATGGTAATTTTAATTGTTAAGAAGAGAGAAGAGTACACAACAATTTACTAAGTCTGTTTGGCCCATAGATAAAGAGATAGCAATGATTACTATGTTCTGACTCAAGGTCAGTGCTGTCCAAGATAACAAGTCATTGCAGCTAGTGTCTCAAGGTCATGTCTGGTCTAAGCAGATTGTATTCAGCAGAGATTGCAAAGTGGATATTGTTTAGTTTGCTCTGCCAATATATGTAAGTAGTGGGAGTTAGTGACAGTTGACAGTTAGAGACAGGAAATAACCACGTTAGTCAAAACAGTCACAGTTACAGCTGAACTTCTTATTAGTCCTCAAGACAATCAATTATAATTTGTTGAGTGTATCACTATATTATTAATTCTTTGAGTGTTAATATTTAAATTTTTTAATATTGTAAATTTAATATTTTATAACATTTTAAGTATTATTTCAAACCAAAATGTAAATGTCTTCAGTGAAAATCATGTGATATCATGAGAAGGTATTGTAAGATAACTATTTCTTAATCCATTGACATAAATCGTAACCTATCAAAAAAAACTATTCACTTAATTTGGAAATAAAACATTACCAATGACATTTTTATGTATTATACACTTAAAATTTTAACTTTAGAATCACAAAAACCACATACTGTAGAGGGTCCTAGTCTTCCAGCTAATTACATTACTTTAGCAGACGACGTACACAATATACATAACATTTATACACACTATGTATATATTACACATACATATATATTACACACACATTACATATATATGTATATATGTACACAATATACATAACATTTAATGTACTGTACAGTGCACAAAATACATAATAAAACCATAAGAACGCTGTTCAAACATAGTAGGCCTATACAGTTATGTTACAATATGTTGGTTCATAGAAATTAAATTTAACTTTGTCTAAAGTAGTGGGAAATCTTTAATTGCACAAGGCATTTTTCATCCTTAAATGCAAGAGTTTTGTCTGAGGTGCATTTAAAAAAAGACCCGTTTCATCAACATTGAAGATGTCCCTTTCGTCTCTGTCCTGAATCATCTGCTCCAAATCTGTTTTCCATTGATTGGCTTCTTGCTGATTAACGACCCCACTTTCCCCACAAATGTTTTTTAATGAAATTTGGTTGTGTTCCTTAAAGCCATCTAGCCACCCTGTACTTGCTTTAAAATCATTTTTACCCATTTGCGTAGCAAATTGTTCAGCTTTGACTATTACAAGCGGACCACTCAAGGGCATCTTTTGTCCCTTGCTTGCTTGAACCATTTCAACACACAATTGTCCAAATCTGGGTTATCCGGCTCCCTTAGTCTTTTTCGGCCTTTACTGTTTTCACTTTCACTCTTCAGAATTTTTTCTTTATTCTTCAAGTAGGTGGCAAGCGTGTTTGGAGGAATTCCAAAGTCCTTGGCGATCTCGGATTTTTTTCTTTCTTCCCTTCTCTACTTCTTTAATCGCCGCTATTTTCTCTTCCAAAGTTAACCCATTAAGGTAGTTCGACGTGCCAGGCACGTCCCGTTTCCGCGGGACC
Organism: Stictocephala bisonia; assembly: GCA_035578905.1. NCBI lineage: Eukaryota > Metazoa > Arthropoda > Insecta > Hemiptera > Membracidae > Stictocephala > Stictocephala bisonia. The sequence goes on along the minus strand of JAQJVL010000012.1, from coordinate 4,223,817 downwards.
GGGTGTCGACTGACGTGCCCAGCACGTCGCAAGTTTTAATGACGCAGTTGTGATCGTAGTTGCTAGGTTTTTCAACAGATAGTGGTGGATTGCTGTTCCGTGACATTTAAGAATTAAATGCCTTTGATTTTGTTGTTGTCCGCAGAATATACACGGTTCAATCAGCTGTTATTTGTTTTATTGTTTGGCATTGGCCAGTTTGTTTTCGTCTGCTTGCGAAGTTGTTTTGGGTATGTGCGTTGTGAATGTAATAATTGCGGTTGTGATATGAATCGGAAAAGATTGCGTGATTCAGAATTAGATTTATATTTGGATAGTGATTACGAGTTTGGTTCAAGTGGTAGTGAAAACTCTGATAGTGAAGACGATGTAATAATTCCCCAGTGTATAAGTTCGCATATCCATAATTCTGAATATGACGACGAGAGTGATGCTGACGAAATTGAATCAAATGTTCCTGAAAGTATTTTGTGTTGTAAATAGTGTTTTTTTTATATAAATATAGTTTTTCAAGATAATAAATTGTTGCTCTAAAACACCATTATTGAAATTTCCATAACAACATCTTTGCTACATTAGAAACAATGAAAATCAGCCACAGTAGCCTAAATTTTATTTCTTATTTTTTTTTAGGAAAACTGTATTTCAAAATATATGTTATCGTAACTTTTTATGTACAAAAATATATGTACTTTCATAAAATAAATGGTTTGTTCATATAAAAAAATATTTAAAATAAAAAAAATTTGTCTACTTTTGAAATTTCAAAACTAAATTTGTTATTATAAATTTATTAATAATAACAAACAAACAAATATTTACTATAGAATGTTTAGGTATACATTTTATTACAGCAAATTCTATGAGAAAAACAATAAAGCAAGTTTCATTACTCTATCAATAACATAAAAAAAGTTATATCAGTTCTACTATACTCTTACAATTTCACACATTTTAATTGCTGCCCACTAGAGCAACATAGCAAAAATAACTACTACCTCAATGGGTTAATGTCTTGTATGTTCGCTTTGGAGCCGACGACATTTTCCAGAACACACACGATGAAACAGACACGCACAAAAATAGGGGAAGAAATTCATCAATAAACAACTCCCAAAACTGTTCTCACACTACAGCCTCGGCTACGATACGAGCGACGGGCAATGTGCGGCGGGCGATAAGCGACACACAAGCGGCACAGCGAGGTGGCTACCACACAGATGTCTAGTGAACTGTTCTCTCACTACGACACAGATGTCAGCGTTAAAATAGGCCGTGACGGACTAGTGGAGTCAGTTTGCAAAACAAAGGGAGTAAAGAGAAAGCGTGAGTGTGCATTGACCCCTTAGCGGCGCCGGACTGGGGCGGGCGGGGGAGGGTTGAGGGCAGGTACGGCCGGCCGGGCGATGGGTTAACAGCTGGCCAAGGTCACTGTCACTGTACAATGGCTTTGGCACGAGCGTGTTTCCTGTTTTCCCATCTAAAACTGACATCAGCTCCGCATTTTACCTCGAACAAAATTCGAATTATCCAAAATATAATTCGAATTAACCACGATTTTTTAACATTACTAGTATAGAAAATGCTAGGGACCATGGTAAATATTCGAATTAAAGAGGATTTCGAATTAGAAAAGTTTGAATTATCCAGGTTTCACTGTATTGGTAACTAGACTGACTGAGATCGACAGGATAAATGGACAGGCAGTCAAAATAACAACTGTTCTGATTGCTCCTGCAACCTAGTGGACATTTTTGAAACTTCGAACAGTCTAGGATAACAAAAGAACCATTTTAGAATAATACTCAAATGGGCCACAACATCTGTTATCCCAATTAATACTATTAACATTAAAGTTTGTTAAATGTTTACAGATAATGTTACCCTACTTTTGGTATGACCACGCTTTCTGTTTACAAGTAATTGAAGAAGAGGCATGTGGACTAAAATATTTCACCTCTGGTACCTATTTCCATTTTTTTTTTTCAAATGTTGACACAGGGCCGTGCACCATCCTACTTTGGCGTATACGGAGCGTCCCCTGTGTAACGGATAGGGGAGAGGTCGGGAGATATGCGTAGCATTTCTCCTGGTTAGGTCCATTGGACCCGCTGACCATAAGTAGGTCCTCCATTCATATTGGGGGTTGAGCATAGGGCTAACCACCTTACCTTGTAAAAATCTTCTGGTTACGAACCGTCAACAAAATGCCTCGGAAAGAACCGGATTAAATAGAAAACGACATAGGATTCGCTCAACGGACTTAAGATTTGGAACTTGGAACATTCGCTCGCTTGCTATTCCAGGAGCAGTCAATATTGTGTGCAATGAACTAGAAAGATACAACATGGACATAGTGGCTCTCCAAGAAACAAGATGGCCCTTTAGTGGTATAATCAACTGTGGAAAATATTCTATATATACAGCGGAAGAGATGATGGAATACACCAAGCAGGAACTGGATTTGCTATTAAAAAAAGTCTGTTGGAAGCTCTAAATAAATTTGAGGCTGTGAATGAAAGGCTGTGCCTGATTAGACTAAGATGTAGATTTAAGAACATGACTGTGATAAATATGTATATGCTCCAACGGAGGATAAAGAAGATGAAACCAAAGATGAATTTTATGGACAATTAGAAGAAATGATATATGACATTCCTAATTATGAAATAAAAATTACATTGGGTGATGCCAATGCTAAAGTCGGAAAGGAAGATATTTGGAGAGATTGTGCAGGAAAAGAGAGTCTACATGACATGTCCAATGACAATGGAATAAGACTTCTCAGTCTCGCATGTGCAAACAATCTCTACATTAGCAGCACCTCATTCCCACATAAAAACATACACAAAGAAACATGGGTATCGCCTGATGGAAGAAAGAGAAACCAAATTGATCATGTGTTAATAGACAAGAGACATAAAACACACATATATGATGTGAGAAGCCTAAGAGGTGCTGAATGTGGGACTGACCATAACTTAGTACTCGTTAAGATAAGACAAAAACTGAAGTGGGAAAAACGAGAATAAGATATAGTGGAAGTACGGTGGGACACATCTAAACTGAAAAACATAGAAAATCAAAAGAAGGTGCAACTTAAACTAACAAACAGATTTCAAGTACTACAAGAACAGACTGTTGAAATTAATGATGTTAATGAGTATTGGGGGAAAATTAAAGAAATTATTACAGAAGTTTTGAAGGAAGAACTAAAACCAATACAAAGGAAACAGAAGAACAAACTTTGGTTCACCAACAGTTGCGAAGATTTAATAGAGTTGAGGAAGAAAAAGAAAAATGATGTTCTCAAAAACAACCGTAATGAAAATAGGGAGGAATACAAAGAACTCAACAAACAGGTAGATAGAAAACTAAGAACAAAGAAACGTAAATATATCACAGACTAACTGAGAAAAGCAGAGGACAGTACTCATAACAACGCAAGGAAATTTTTCAGATCAATAAGATTTTTTAAGAAGGGATACATCCCAAAAACAGACAGCATCAAAGATAAAAATAGAAACCTGACTTGCGACAGAAAAAATGTTCTTAGCATATGGAAACAATATTTTGAGCAACTACTGAATGCTGATAAAAGACCTGACGAAGAAGAAGTAGCAGAAGATGAAAGTAAATTAATTTTCCAACATGTGCAACCAAAAGTAGATGAACCATCACTTAAAGAGGTGGAAGAAAGCGTAAGACAACTAAACAACAATAAAGCCCCAGGAAATGATGGCATTCCGGCTGAAATATTCAAACTTGGGGGAAGAGAGCTATTAAGTTGTATGCATAGATTAATATTAGAAGTATGGAGAAAAGAAACAATACCCAATGATTGGAACAAAGCACTAATAACACCTATTTTCAAAAAGGGTTATAAGACAGAGTGCAAAAATTATAGAGGTATTTCTATTCTAAGTTCAACATATAAAGTACTATCAAAAATCCTCTTGAATAGACTGAAAGAGTATATAGAAGAAAATATTAAAGACCACCAAGCAGGATTTGTTCAAGGTCGCTCTACTACAGACCAAATATTTGCCATAAAACAATCTCTCTCAAAATATTGGGAGTTTAATAAGGATGTTCACCTATTATTTATAGATTTTCAAAAAGCGTATGATAGCATAAATAGGATGAAAATGTATGAAAAAATGCAAATGTTTGGCATCCCAGATAAGCTTATAAAATTGACACAAATATGTATTCATAAATCAAGATGTAAAGTGAAGGTAAATGGAGAATATACAGAGGGATTTGAAGTTAACACAGGAGTTCGTCAAAGTGATGGGATATCACCTCTACTCTTCAACCTAGTCTTAGAAGATGCACTCAGGAAGACAAAAGATTTAAGAGCTGGGATCTATGTTGGATCAAAAGTAAATGTGTTAGCTTTTGCAAATGAAGTTGCTCTTCTTGATGACAGTAGAACAGATCTGGAAAATTTAGCAAAAATGCTCATTCAAGAAACCAGAAAGGTGGGATTAGAAATAAACCAGGATAAGACAAAATATATGTATATAACCAGAAGACAGGGAATGAATAGAATACAAAATATTAAAGTAGACAAGTGGGGATTTGAAAAAGTTGACGAGTTTAAATACCTTGGCATAAATTTAGCACAAAACATAAAAGAGGAAAACGAAATCCAAAATAGACTAGTCTTAGCCTCTAGGACCTATTGGGCAGTAGAGAAATTACTTAAATCAAAAATATTGTCTAGGAAGGCTAAGATCAAAATCTACCATACAATAGTCCTCCCTGTGTTACTATATGGAGCAGAAACATGGACACTGACAAAGGAATATGAGAAGAAGCTTATTGTCTTTGAAAATAGAGTATTAAGAAAAGTGTTTGGTCCAGTATGCCAAGGAGATGTTTGGAGAATAAGAAAGAACAGAGAATTAAGAGAAATATACACTCACCCAGATATAGTAGCACTAGTGAAAAGTAGAAGACTAAGGTGGGCTGGACATGTGTGGAGGAGAGAAAATACCTCCATTATTAAATATATTGAACGATCGAACCCTGAAGGTAGAAGACCCCTTGGCAGGACAAGACTTAGATGGAGAGATCAGGTCCTCAAAGATATTCACAAATTGGGGACTACACCTGAGGCAGCAAAGAACAGAGCAGAATGGAGAGGCATTGTTGGCGAGGCCAAAAACCAACTGGAGTTTCAATGGCCAAGGAGGTAAGGTAGGTAGGTAAGGTAAGTTGACACAGGTATGGTGTTTTTTCACATTTTACAAAAATTCTAGGTAAAGTGCCTCAAAGAAAGAAAGAAAGAAACTGTTCTACAATTCCAAACAACAATACTGGGCAAATAAATAGTTTTCAATATATGTTGTTTATTTTATTGAATTTTCAAATAAAAAACAATAACATTTACTTTTAAAAATGCCTTTCGGCAGCAAAGCTGGCAACACGACTGATGATGTTTGCTGGCAAAAGGTTTTGTTAAAAGTAAATTTTATTGCTTTTTATTTGAAAATGTAATAAATTGAACAACATACTAAAATAACAAATATCAACTCAATATCTACTCACTCTACTAGTTTTCAAGATGTTTAACATTTACAGCACATCTCAGTGCTTTTTATGCTAAAAATGCTTCATAACAGAATTTCTTCACCTACTGTTTAATAAAAGACTGTTCTTATCACTTATAAGTATGACTAAACCAAGCTTTTCCCTTTCACATATCAAGTTAACAATAGACTGATAAATAATGACTGCCTTTCTCTTTAAACAATATGTGATAAGTCATAGAGAAGTTGTTTGTTTATTTTCCAAACAACTAACACACACAGCTGTATAATTATAAAGCTGCAGAACATACCTTTGAAACATACATAATAAAAGTTTGGATATTGCACTACTCTTCTCTCTCTCTAGAACATATGTAGCAAAGTTGTTCCAAGTTGCCACTGCTTTGCGTTTGCTGTATATAATTCAGATAACACTGTGGTAGCATAAGCCAGATCTAAATAACTGAGCTTATATAGAATAAAGTTACTATAATATTTCTGTCATTATTGCAGATTAGAAATTTTTCAACCGCCAAAGCTTTACAACAAATCATAAAATTTACTACCAACAAAAGAAATGTCACACGATAATTCAATACAATTAACTGTACAATACATTGTAAACAATATAAGTACAGTACTATATATACAAGGTGATTTTTTTTTAAATGTGCTACTATTTGGATATTTTAAACCTACAGTAATACAACAAACTTTAAATGGAGAACTTCACCTACTTTTCCTGATTAATAAAAATATGCATTTAGCTTATTTTTAAAAAAAGCCACCATTTTTCAAACTGGCGAACAACTTATTTTTTCTCATGGAACACTATATTTTTTTTGTAAAATGCAGAGAATAAGTCTTTAAATTACATTTTCTAACATAAAAATAAAAGAAATATAGTGTCCCATTAGAAAAAACTAAGTTGTCTGACGTTTTTGAAAAAGGCAGCTTTTTTTTAACACGTTCACTGCATTACGAGATCCCGGTGTCTCGTGTCGTAGGCTTACATTCACACGGTGATGAATTTCGCATTTCGTTCCTTAAATGCGTTTATGATATTTTTCGTTATAATTAACACATTGTTGTAGGAGTTGAACTCTATGGAAGCATTTTTCTTTGTGAATGTAATAGTAACCTAAATCTTACACAAGATCTATAGCTTTCGTGCCACACAAGAGTAATGACGTATTAGTTATAAGCGGTATGAAGCCTATAGACCTCGTCTATCACATGATAGACCAACGTCAATATTAGCAAACAGATTGTCAGTTGTTGTTTGAAAAGGCGGGAGAGTTGTTCCACGTGGTTCCCGAGTCGTCCACGAAATACCTCAATTTCTCAGCTAGAGTATAATTTATTACAGTACTTCCTTATATACACCACAAGATCCCGATGCCTTGTGCTTATATTACGTTATATCCACACCCTGCATAGCACTTATGACGTCAGAAACTTGATAGTTCTAAAACAATAACAGAGAGTGCTCTATCTTAAATTGATGACGTGATATTGTGCGCAAAACTTCTGTTGCGCAACGAGGTTTCGAGATCTCGTCCTGCACTGAATTTATGGTATGCAACGAGACTCCGAGATTGCGTGACGCACAGGATAAATGACCGAGAAATTATAACAACGCAGTGAACGTGTTAAATCGCTAAATACACATTTTTAATATGCAAGATAAATTAGGTGTTCACCATTTAAAATTTGTTATATCTCTGCAGTTTTAAAGTATCCTAATGGCACACTTAAACAAATCACCTTGTATATTACAGTGATCAATTTCAATATCCATTGACCAACCACCCACAAACCAAGAGGATCCTAAAGATGAGGAGAGCCAGTGGCTGTGCGATCTAAATCGTCAGGTCTTTGTGTCTGAGTTAGAGATAGTAGGCTTACACACGCGACTGTTAGTTTTTATCAGTAATATTCACCTTACTGATTTTCCCCCTAACTGTGTCTAATAAGTTCCACGCACAAATCAATAGTCTATGGGGAATGGGTGGAGTAGGGATAAAGAGGAAATTGGTCTCTCCTTTAACTAAAAAAAGATTCATATATAATGAGAAGTGAAGTTTACTAACCAGTAGTGGGTATGTGAGAATGTACAAAGTGTGTATCGGCTGGCAACATTCGGATGGTGGTAGAAGGTAGCAGTTGTTGGATCGGACTCATCAGTAAGCTTGGAGGCCCAGGACTGCTTACAACCTGCCAATACATATTGGAATAACTAACTTTATGGATACTAAATTATCTATATAAAGTAGAGGTGTCAGAGCACACAATGTCTCCTTGTCCTTACATCTACCATGCCTTTAACCTCAGTTCATCATTCTTTCAATAGAACATCTTAAATTAGATACCCCACTCAAGTATCTTTTGAAAAATTAAAACTTCGTCCAAATTATAAAACCATATTTTTAAATCGGGTGTGAGTGCATATATTTTGACTTTTCCTGAAGGCAAATGAATATTGAGATTCAGAATATCATTATGTTCATTTCATAACAAAATTGAAGTAAGTATTTATATTTCAACATTTTTAAAATGTTCAACAATGTTTCGGATCTGAATCCGAGTTTCAAAGCTAAGAATTGAATATGACGCACTTAATTATTAATAATCCATATGATGCTGAGTTTTGAAAATTGCATTCTAGTAATTTTTGAGATAGGTATAAAAAAAATAGAGTACATTTCACATTTGATACAGATAGTCACAATTTTATCACCAAGAAGGGCCATTAAGATGAAAATAAACATGCAATATGTCAATTTTTCACATTGTATATCACGATTTGATACTAACACCCACATATCAACTTGGATACAGTGGTTAGTTATATTCCAGAGGCATTTTTATGTAAATATTTTGTAAAATAGAATAAAAGTCATTATTTCATATACCAAATTTCAAGTTGAATGCTTATCAAGAAGTGCCTTAGAATTTGTGACAATCTACAATATACAAACTTACACCACAATACCAGGTATGACAGTTAACAGTTATCAAAAATGCAGTATCATGCAGTTAACATCTCATTCAAAGTGACTAAAATCCATTTACATGAGATTAACCAAAAGCCCCGTTGTAGTAAAATATTCTATTGAGGTCCAAACTAAAGCTGTGGTAAAGTGTGATGCTTCATTATCACTAGCTGTATTGGGAGCACATTCAAGTTGGCACTAGTGGCGCAGTGCTGTAACCCAGCTACTTGGGGACAAAATGTAGGTGATAGGTTCAAGGCTCTGTCCTCTTAATACTGACAAGGCACCTTATCAATGGTTGCCATCAACGTGGACACAACTAGAAAAGTTTGAGGTGTCCATGTTGGGTGATAATCAGTGTCCAGATGTTGTGTAGGGGAATAAACTGAATATCAGTCTCGTCAATTAACTGAAAATCAGACCAACACTACGTGGTTCGAATTGCACGTAAAGCTGTAGGTCCCTAGTTGCCCTAGCTATTGTGCTATTAATAAATGGCCCTTTCTGAAGAAAAGTCAAAATCAGTTAGTAACCAGACTATACAGGTCATGCACACTCATATTTGCTTTAAAATATGCACAAAGTTGTGTCGGAGTCTCATACCTAAGAAGCTGGTTACATCACTCAACAGGCTAATGGGGACCGGGGGGGGGGGGGGGTGGCCTAGAACAAGCAAAAGGTGTCTCTCATGCCAACCATGAATGAAATACTTCTGTATGGAGCAGAAGTGTGGGGAAGTGCCATAAGAGTGAAGAAGTACAATAAGCATGTGCTGGCAGTCCAGCGCAGAGCAGCGCTAAGGGTTACCTGCCTTACTGCACAGTTTCAAGTGCGGGTTCCCCTTTGACCTGCTTGCCATTTAGAGGCATACCGTATTTTGCCTTGCCCACGAACTGGGAAGAAAAAGTGTCGGCAGTCTTGAGAACAGAACCCCTACAGACTTGGCAATGGAGATGGGACAAGGGCACTGACAAACATTGGACTTTTTCCTTCTCAATTCTTTACAAATCATGGCTACTTAAAAAATTTTCTACAGGATGGGAAGTCATACTGCCTGGAGGATGACGATATTCATAATACGTTGTTTGTGTATGGAAGCTTCATTGAGGAAAGAAGTCAGTTTGCCTCCATTATTGGTGCTGTTTCATAAGATACTGTTGTTCAGGCAATGCTCCAAAGCAACGACGCATGGAACACACATTTTGCTTACGTTCACATGGTCCTACGCGAAGAGAGATGCCTGACTGACCCTTAGACTTCCTGAATAAAGTAGCTTAGTCCCAAATGGAAGACTTGAGAAATAAAATGGCACCAAAGTTAACAAAATCAATTGGGTATTTATCTTCTTTCTTCTGATTCAGGTAGTCTGTAGTCTTTTTCCTCGTAGCGCTTTTATATCTATAGGAAGTAGATTAGGAGTTTTCTGCCAATGTAGGATGGTTTACTCTCGATAAATGCCGTGTGATGTTGTGGTATATGAAAGTTTAGAGCATGGTGGGTTTTGTATGTGTGAATGTCATGGCCTTACTGTATTTGTTCTCTAGGAACATCGATTATAACTTCTTTGATGTATGGGCCAATGATCGTTAAAATATCCTGTAAGCGCAAGGCGTCTCTACAGATTTCTATTAGACCTATCCTGACAGGTATTTTCTGTAGTAGCAGAGTTCTATTTAGATTTCCTGTTGTTGCGCCTCCCCACACTGCTATGCTGTATCCAAGGTGCGACTCAAATAATGCATAATAAGCACTTTTCATAGTCACAGCATAACTGGCATGCTTTATTCTTTTTAAAACATTTAAGCAAGAATTAAGCTTTATGGAGAGAATATCAATGTAACTGTTCCAGGATAAATGGTCCAGAATAAGTCATTCTCAGGAATCTGGTTTGGCTTCCTACTGACATATCAGGCAGAATTGGAACTTCATCTTATCTTCTTCCAAAAGCTAGTGGTTTTGTTTTGTCCATGTTGACTATCATTGACCACATTGACACTGGTTAATTTATTACAAACCCTTATTATTTGAATATCTTTTTTTCGTCTTAACATGGCAGTTTGAAATAATGTTCGTTAGTGTGCTCTTAAAAGTTTAGCAACGTTTACTTGAATTGTTTGTTCATATCCTACTTAAGTGAGTTGTCTCCGAATCCTTAATTACCTGTGAGTAGAACTGTGTAGTGCATTTATGCTGCTCTCATATTATCAATACTTATTTATTAACTAAATGAACCGGCTTTCAACGTACGTAACAGTCTAGTTGACAGCATCATCTATGATTAGTCATTATCAGTTTTCTTGGCATTGCCAACTTTGGTTGACAAAATCATTAACTTTTTGCCTGGCTTACAATTTTTGCATGTAGCCTGCAGCAACTTACTGTGTGTCCAATTCATTTTAGCAAGTTCTTTATGCATGCAGCCTACTGATCCACTCACCAAGTTCAAGATTCAAGTTACCTGTTTAGTTTGTCTGTACTGGTGGATCGAGTAGCTGGTGGTGACTGGCTATACAGTGTATTTAACTGCTGGCAGCGTTTATTTACCCAAATACTCTTGGAATAAAACACCACACTTAGTGGCTTCATTTCTTGATAATAAGTCTATTTGTAAAGTTTGTGTTAAGGACGTCATTGATAAAGGAGTGGAATGTGATGGGCCATGTAATCGCTGGTTTCATCCTCAGTGTGTCAATGTATCACCCTCTGAATACAAAAAAATTTCTGACGTTACTGTTAAATGTTGGATCTGCGGACGTGCAGATTGTTCTTCTTCAGACGGTCTCAAGACTACTTTCGATGCTATTCTGTCAAAGTTTGACTCTTTGGCCACTAAGAATGGATTTTAAGACTATCGCCAACAACATATCGGCACTGAGGCAGGATATCACACTCTCTAATGCTGTCTCTGAAATGGAACCACGTGTATTAAAGTTGAATAGCAGATTGACACTAAAAAAGGACATCTTTCATCCTTGAACACTGCCCCGCGGAACCTTGAGGACGAGTGCGCTTTAGTTGCTGAGTGTTCTGTAATGAAGGCAAATATTATATTACGCAATATCCCTGAATACAATAATATAAACTCTGGCAAGAAGAAATCTCATGATCGCTAGCTTATTACGCGTATATTTAGTGCCATAAATTTTGAACTACAACGCTTTTCTTTTTATCGTCTTGGCCGCCCGTCTCCTCGATCAACTCGATCAATAAAAGTTATACTTCCAAATCCTGAATCTGCCAGGGACTTCTTCAAGAGATTCTCGAAAGATCTAATCGCGGATGATTCATTAGCAAATGTCTCTGCCTCTCACTACCGAACACCTAATTAATACAAACATCTAAATGACCTTCGCAAGGAACTGGATAGAAGGACCAGTAACGGTGAAAACAACCTCATCAGTACAAGTATGTCAATGGTGCTCCTAAGATAAAGATGACAAAAAACTAGACAGCTCAAAGTACCCTGTCCTTATCCACACTTACTACTTTGCACAAAACTAAATGAACTTTGTTTATCCTTAGCTTCATGTGTTCACGACATTGTTACCCTTATTGAAACAAATCTTAAACACTCCATCTACTCAAATGAACTAGGTTTTCCTGGTGACTACGTCCTATTCAGAAACGACAGATCTGAAGTTTCCAGCTGGAGGTGGTATGAATACCGTCCTTAATTCATACTTCTTCTAATCTATAAATAATCTTATTAGACCTATCATTGAGGGCGGGTATGAAGTCAGCTGTATGAAATCAATTCCTAGGAGCCGTATACATCCCACCAAATTCAAGACTACAAATCTATCTTGACTTTGTCTCCCTTCTTGAAGAAGTTATTGCCCACAATGACTTCGAACACATCCTAATATTTGGGGAATTCAACAGCCCTTGTTCCGACTGGATGAATTTAGAGGTCGTATCGGTTGCTTTCCCGCTAGCAGTCCTATACAACTTTCTCTCTATGTTTGAGTTGAAGCAAGCCAACCACAATCCCAATCAACATGGAGTTATTCTAGACCTAATATTATTAACATTGTCCGCAAATGCTTCAAACTTACGTGATTCTGATCCTTTAGTACCGGAAGACTCTCATCACCCAGCTTTGAATCTTGATGTATCATTTCCAGCCTTAAACTTTAAGAAGCCCATTTTTGTCCCTAATCCAATGAAATGCAACCTGCAGATGGTTCATGCTGAACTCTCTAATTTTAATTTTGATCAGCTATTCCAGGAACATGACATCAATCTACTCTTTGAGGCATTTATTAACGTAGTTAAGGGCTCTGTACTTAAGACGCTCACCTCAGAAGAGATTTGGACCTCGAAATTTCCCATTTGGTTCTCACACGAGCTTAAGCAATTCAACATACAGAAGAAAGTCCTTCACAAACTCTACAAGGAAACACTTGATGACACCATCTACCATCGTTTTGTCACTACCAGAGCTCGGTGCAAGGCACTATCCAGAGATTGTTTCAGAGAATATATAACTCATTTTGAAAATGTTCTACCTCACAACCCAAAGATTTTTTGTTCTTGTGTCAGAGCTTTCAACAAAAGCACTTCGTCCCCCTCTGTTGTCACTCTGGATGGCTTATATTCCACCGATGATCAGTCTGCGGCCAACTTGTTCGCCAACTTCTTCGCCTCCGTCTTTGGAGATGGAAAACTCGTAGATGAAGATCATTTTGAGTCTGTTTATGATTCCCCAGCTGCTCTGCATACTATGATTGTAAACATCGAGGATGGCCGACGGATCCTAAGTAATATCAACACTACCAAGGGTTGCGGCTCTGACTTAATTCCTCCCTTTGTTATAAAGTTTTGTGGCAACATCTTAGCACGGCCTCTCACTAAACTGTTCAATGTATATCTCTCAACTGGAATCTTTCCTGACATCTTCAAGCAAACAATCATTGTCCCAGTTCTCAAGAAGGTCTCTGTAAATGATGTGAGGAACTATCAACCCATTGCCATTCTGCCAGCTATTGCCAAGATATTTGAGAGGGTGATTTTTGACAGTGTACAGCATGCTGTTTCGTCATACTTAACACCTCAACAGCATGGATTTATATGCGGACGTTCTTCAACCACAAACCTGAAGACTTTCCAAAATGATATTTTTGATGCCTTTAATGAACGGAAACAGTAAACAGGTGGATACAATGGAATTGGACTTCGAAAAGGCTTTTGATCGTGTGAACCATAGTTTGCTCAGGCTAAAACTCAAGGCATACGGCATTACTGGTCAGTCATTGCTCTGGCTTTATAGCTACCTATGTGGAAGGAAGTTGCAAGTTCGCTTCAACAATGTTCTCTCCTATGTCTTTGAAGCTACCACTGGTGTTCCACAAGGTTCTTTGCTGGACCTCTTTTATTTAATATATTTATTAACGACTTGGTTGTCCACCCACACTGTAATCGACTACTATACGCAGATGACCTGAGGCTTTACAGAGCAATAACATCTTCTTATATCTTATAATTCTTCAAGAAAGCTTGAACGCTGTTGTCCAGTGGTTTGAGGATAACTTAATGGCCTTCAACTTTGAGAAGTGTGTCTCCATCTCATTCCATAGAAACCTAAATCCTCTACAGTGTGTCTACATGGTGAATGGCACCCCACTGAAACGGATAAGTGATATTAAAAGCCTTGGAGTGATTCTCACTCAGTCCATCAACTGGAACAAGTAAACTTTTGCCATTTCCAACAAAGCTCTGCATAGTTTGGGTTTGATTCACCGTATTGCTAAATCCTTCACCAATATCAACTCTCTGCAAACACTCTACTTCACAATAGTCCACTCACATCTTGAGTACTGCAGCGTGATTTGGTCTCTGCATCAGGCATATCTGAAAGACCATCTTGAGAGTGTCCAACATCACTTCTTTCTCCTTATTGGAATCAGATTTAGCTATCGCTCCTCTGAAATTCCTATTAATGAGGTTGCAGTTCTTCTCAATCTTACATCACTTGAAGTCAGACGACACATCCAAGATATATTTTTGCTGCATCCCCTCAATAACTCTGTACTTCACGTCCCGACCTACTCAAGAGAATCACTTTTAGAACACCATCTGGAACCAAGTAAGGAACCTCTTTGCAAGACATGCTGTGCCCACTAACTACGCCCAAAATAACCCATTCTTTGGATTCAGTACCATGCTAATTCAGTTCCAAACGAGATCGGACTAGATAGACTTCTTCACAACTACTGAGTCTACCTTCAAACGCTGTCTTACCATCATGAATTAGTGATCTGTGCATAAGTATCCCTGGTATGGGCCTTTATTGGGCAACATTGCTATTAGGGTTATTCTGTGTTTGCCTCTGTATTTTGTGTATTGTTATTTATTTCTTAGTCTACTTATTGTTACTTATATATATTATTCTATTTATGTTGTTTTTTGCTGTTATTATTTTGTAGCTTGCTTATTTCTTCTTTATATTTAGCACATTATTTCGTTTTGTTGTTAGATATTCGAGTTGTTATCTCTTATCTATATTTAGCACATATGTTCTGCTTGTTATCGGTTTGTTATCTCTACCTGTTACTGTAAATTATTTTTACTGTTTTTATGTTTACCTCTTGAATTTGTGTGACCTGTGCATTTGTATCTCTGGTATGGTCTGTTAGGTGGAGCCTTTACTGGGCAACATTGCTAATGTAGTCATTTTGTGTTTCCCTCTGTATTTTGTGTATTGTTATTTATTTCCTAGTCTATTTATTGTTAATCATATATATGTATAGTTCTATTTTAGTTTTTTTTTTTTTTTTTTTTTTTTTTATGGTTGTTATTGTTGTGTAGCTTACTTATTTCGTTTTGTTAGATATTCTAGTTGTTATCTCTTATTTATATTTAGCAAATATATTCTACTTGTTATCAGTTTGTTATCTCTGCCTGTAATTGTCAATTATTTATACTGGTTTTTTATGATTACCTCTTATATTGTTTGTCTTGTTCATTGATTTTTTTGCTTCAATGTGACCTTTTCTATATATATTTTTCATGTTGCATCCTGCTTGTGTAGATATTGTTGTAGCATGAATGAAACTAAAATTATATTCATCTTTTTTTCTAGTACATTAGCACTTAGAAAATTTACTTAACTTATAAGCATGCCATGTTGAATACTTTTGTAATTTTGTAAAACGGGTTCGCACATAAATAAATAAACATTGATATCACATTTTTAGTAATTTGCCTCCATTTGCCAATTTGGTTGTGTTCCTGACCTACTTGGGTTAAACTCGTATGTAATATTTGTAACAACAAGTAAAATGTGGTTCAATAAATAAATACGTTTCCTCTGATAATATTTATAATTACGGTAGAACCTTAATACCATCAACCTCAATAGTACAAAATCCTCAATAACACATTTTTTTAAAAATCCCTATTCCATCAAATTCAATGTTAAAATTACCTCTTAAACAAAAAATGTTGCGATTAACTTCCTAAAAAACTCAAATTTTATTCATACCTCTGTACTACGAATTTGCCTCTATTAGACAAATTCCCACAGTCAACACCTCAATAAATGAACATTTAGGACCAAAACCTGTTCATGGGGTACCATGAAAACTTCCTATCTATTTACTGTGATTACTGGTGTTCAACACGCATAGACTTAACTCAGGTTGGTTCGGTTTTAGAGATGTGATTGATTTATCTAATGCGAGCATAGATGATTTGCAGTTTACCGTTGTTGTACACAACTCACTTGTGCTATACTGTACTTACAGTAGTAATGTAATGTTCACAAGTTTTTTATTTAATTTGCGTTTATTATCACACCATAACATTCCTCTGGCAAACATTACATAATTGTTTAACTGTTTTTCATCAGTAGAAAATAAATGGTTGTTTAATCAGTTCAAAATGAATAATTAGTATCATCAACAATTTGTTACATTAAAATTCTAAGCTTTACACCACAAATTTTGCCCGTCTTAACCTCATTAGCATGAACCTTGCAATCGCAAATACCTTGATAGCACACTTTGTTTCAATCCCCTTTAGTTTCCTGGTATCGAGGTTCCACTGTTCAACAGTGATAACCATGAAAATTCTTATTATGACCACTACAATAGGAATATAGCAAAAATTATTCGAACTATAAATATACTGTTACTTGTTTACTTAATATATTTTTTATGTCAAGTGTAATTAAAAATAGTAATGTTCTGTAGCATTGGAAAAAGTGGAACAGGAATATACGATTAAAAAACTAATATTGAAACATGTTTGAATATTACATGGATTAGTAGCCTGCCTTAAAAGGATTTGCACACTTTATAATTCCTACGTTCTACCATCACTGACCTGGGTGTGATGAGGGATGGAGTCTGAGTGGAGGGGGGAGGCGCTGGACAGAGAAGACGTGCTACTGTATAAAGTACCTGTGCGCCCTACATCTTCTTCACTCCCTGTGTCGATCACTCGGCCGTTCAACCAGTCACCTGCAACAACCCCAACTACAAGTTGTTAACTCACCTTTTAAGAACTCTAGTAATAGTAGTAAATTCGTAAAATTTTAAATTAAAAACATCTTAAAGGTATAATGATAAAATATTAAGTACACGACTATCCATTAATTTATAATGCAATATTAAGAATGATTGAAGCCTATTTAAAGTCTAATGAATCTAAATCTATAACAAATGAAAAAGGGGTGTAGTCCTCATCTCTTTTCATGTTTGTCCTGTGACTGGAAAATCTGGACACCTCCACAATCTTTCATTCCTATTTGCTCTTTATCTCTATTATCTGGTTTCAATTTAATTGGATGAATGGATTCAAATGTACACACATATTGTACATCCCTATCTTTAAACAAGGCTGACCTGCTTCTGTACTTCTATGAAACTCAGAGATTCACACAAGCGTTGAGCAATTGTTAAGATCATATAATTCGATTCTGAATGTTTGGTGCCAAAGAAACCTCTTCCCTTGGTCATAAAATCTTCAAATCCAGCTAACTGTGCTATGCTGATCATCGTCATTCCTGCACAGTCTGCAATGGGGATAGTTATATTTGGTTCCTGTCTGCATTAATCATCATATCACACAGATGAGTCCAGAAGTGACAAGGACAGTAACAAGAGAAAACAGAGATCAAAAGCAGCTTTGGTTCATGTTCAACTTTCCTTGTCGAAGATCTGCGCACATTTATTGCCTTCAAAGTGCTATATAGCATGGTATTGTTGCCAAAAGTAGTCTACAAACTTTACAAGAGTTTCCCCAATGGGGAGACTTGTCTCCACTTCTGTATCAAAGATAAAATGACAGTAATATGTATGTTCAAGAGTACACAGCTGACACTTACGAAGTTAAGTAGGCATGTTCAGGTAAAGTTGGTGATGGCTTACCCGCCCTCTCATACATGTACAGTGGCGATAACAGACCCGCCCTCCCATACATGTACAGTGGTGATGACAAACCCGCCCTCCCGTACACGTACAGTGGTGATGGGCCACCCCCCCCCCCATACACGTATGATGGTGACGGGCCACCCGCCCTCCCATACATGTAAAGTAGTTGATGGACCACCCGCCTTCTCATACATGTACAATATTGATAGACTCCCTCCCATACACATTCAGTGGTGATGGCCCACCCATACACGTACACTGGTGATAGAATTACACGTTAAGTGGGTTAATACTACTGTATGTGTATGGTTGGTCGGGTGGGTCCATACCACTGATTGGTAAAATCGTATTATTTCAATACTAATGTTTTCTTAAAAAACCCTTAACTTGATCTAAGTTAAATGGTAGAAGTTCTCTATGGCTTATTTAGTATTTTAGTCATAAACTACAAAACCTGTGGTGGTGGCTAAACTACACTTCAGATTGCAGAGGGAAAGTTTCAGGATAGAATTCTCAAATGAGCTAACGATTGGTGCTTGACTAGTTTCTGCTTGTAGACTCTGGACCAATCTACCAGATCATATAGGAGGCATAAGCAAGTGTAAACTTTATAGGGTTCTGGCAAAGGATCATCTCTTTTGGGCCAAGTGGGGTATATGATTCATTGGTGTCATAGGAATATTATGAATAGAATCTTTGGGCATGAAGTATCAAGAGTGATAAATATTTACTTTTAAACTGCCGTTAACTCAAACAGGGTAGTTTTTACTTTTAGTTATGGCTGAGAGAGACATTTTCATCAGGGGCAGATCTTAGTCAAGTTGCTGTATTTGACCCTCTGCTTAAATTTAAATTGGAGTTAATGCTTAGCTCACAAAATGAATGTCTCGTTATATGTTACAAAGGTCATATTTTTCCTATTTTATTTAGCAAATTATGTTTCTATTGTTTTTGGTGTTGTATTCATTAATTTATATATACCTATATTTAAAAAATGCACACACAAAAATTCAAATAGGATTTTAATATTGCAGAAGAGAGCAATAAGAATAATTGAAAATCTGAAGTACAATGACTCTGTCACAATTAATTTTAAAAATTTAACTATTTTTACAGTCGTGGTGAAAATTTTTGCCGATGGTGGCTCAGTGGATACGGCTTCAGACTGCAGAGAGCAATGTCCAAGGTTCGAATCCCCACTGAACCAATGGTCGGTACTTTGTTGAATAAAGTCCACACACAGGTTTGTAGCCCATGTGAACTAGCGTGTGAAGTTTTCAACAAAAAAAAAAAAAAAAAAAAAGGATGGTCTAAGCAATTTTACAAACAATCAAGACCCGTCTGAATGAAAACCATACAACACAAGTGCATGAGTACAATATGAGACAGAAACACATTTCAGTAAAACAACACCACAGATAACAATTGTTCAATAAAAAAAAATTATAGCGGAAACTACTTTACAAGAATGCTGTCTAAGAAATTAAGAAAAAAAAAAATAAATATGAACAACACATATTCAATCACTATTAAAAGATCATATAATAAAATTATCTCCTTATTCAATAGCAGATTTTGTAGATAGTTATTAAAATAACTTTTATTTCAATATGTACCTACGTATAGTGCATATATACAAGGCCTTTTTTTTGCCTATGTATAGTATTAGTTATTACTATATGTGATAAAAGGCTATTTAATAAAATTAGCATCCTAAAAAATAACATATTTTATAGGTAAATTATAGAATTATTTAATTAACATAATTTTAATATAATTGTTATTATTGTATTTTTTATTATTTAGGGGAAAATATTTATTACAATGTTAGTCTAGTATTAACCCTTACCACGCCGTAAGCACATATACACGTAACTACAAAAATATTATTTTCGTAGTAATGTTTCTAATTTAATCTAATTTAATACAGTAAGGTGGACAAAAATAATATTTTTGTAATAATGTTTCTAATTTAATCTGGTAGTGCGTTTGGGTTATGGGCGGTGACTCATGAGAGACACATTGTGCGACTCGCGACCTTTTGTTGGCCTGTCAATCACTTTGAGACTGGATTTTGTCTGGCAGTGTACATTTCCGCTGCGCCGCCCAACGCCACAAGCCCATATACACGCAGCAACTGTCAAGCCAAGCGGTTGTCATTGTTCACCGCCTTACAGCTTTGAAAATGTGTATTTAGTTGTTTTATCATTGCTTTAGTTTAATAAATATTAGTAATTTATTAGTTGTTTTAACTGTCAATATAAATAATCCGGCCGATTTTGATTTTCTGGAATGTACTAAATACATCGTAATCAAGTGCTATATGTATTTACTTATTTGTTATTATATGTATGTGTTACGAGCAGGCCCCGTCTGTATCCGTTTATGTACAAGTAAATGTACTCAATTATACATATTTTATTGATAGTAATAATATTTTGTATTGATTCATAATGCTTAAGTGATATATGCCTGAGGCTTACTTTCAAGTAAAAGGTTGCTTATTTATATATTCATATATAAGAAAAAAAGGTAAAATAAGCTAATAAAAGTTTCAAAATGTTATCATATCTTTTATTTTCCTGTACAGAACAATTTAAAAAAATTAGCAACTAAAACATTTTATTTTGATTTTTTTTACAATAAATTAGCGCTAAATGGAAAATAGGCATTGTATAGTATAAATGGTGCTCTAAGGGTTAAGTGACACTTTTCTTGTAAACATGTGCAATGTAATTAATAAAGATGTTCAAATTGATATTATATAAGGTAAGAGGTTAAATTGTAAAGATGTTTATTTAGTCCTAACTTATATCAGAGGTTTTTCATTTCATCAATTTTTCAACATGTTAGATCATTATCTAAATATTAAATGAGTTTATAGTGTAGCTTAAAATTTTACTTAAAATGTGCAGTTTCTAACTAAATTACTAGCTAACAAAAGTTCCAAAGTTGTAATTTATTGATTTTTACGTAAAATAAAGTGTTTTTCTAATAAACCTTGCTATTAAATTACCTTTTTTATAATGCAATATTAATTTTAAATACTAGAACTTGTTTTCATTCTTATGATAAATATAGTAAAGTAACAAAAAATATGTTCAGTTTAACTAAAAAAAAAAAAAATAATAATAATGTATAGAAAATATAAATTTCTATAAGTACAGGCTGCTACTCGTAACATAATGATGTATTTTTTATAAGTAGTACAACAAAAATTGTTGGTTATCAAGGCAACAAAATCTCATGGTAAACCCCCTAAAATAAACAAATTTGATGGCTGTGCTGTGCTTTTGTAACTTTTTACAACACATATCCAAACATTTGTACTCTTTCAACTAAAGTATTATGAAAAAAACATGGAAATATTGTAAAAAATATATATTTATTGTAAGTACAATGTATCTTATAAATTTTGATTTCAAAAATGAACTATTCATAAAGAAAAAATTCGTTTTTCGGACTTTTATATCTAATTACCCATATTTGTATGTATAGTTACAATGTTTTTTTTTTTTTTTCAGGATAGAGAATAAAATAACTTGATATAGAGTAATAAAAAACTCCGTACAAAATTAAATATTACTATAAATAAAGAATGAACTTAAACTTTTTTGGGATTTCTGTAGAGGTACCATTTTATGGTTCACAGGAGTCAAAGAGGTAGACAGACAGTTTAAAAAACATAGGATGAAAATTATGGTAAAAATGAATGTAGATAAATGTCAAATTATACAGTACCGCTCAAATTAATTGGAACACACAGGGAATTTCACTCTTTTTATCATGCGACAGTTGGCATCACTGCTACATCACTTGTATTGAACAAACTAACAACCTAACCTCAAAAGCAGTTAGTGCACATGTGATTCTTTGTGTTGAACACATTTTCAGTGAAGTATTGTGTGAATTGTGTTATTGTTGCGCGTTTTTGTGTTTGTTAAACAAACTATTGTAGTTTTTCAATAACTCAACTGATGGATACCACACCTAGAAAACGTAGCAAGATTATTACACTACATCAGTATGGAAATATGTCTCAGAGGATGATATCTAAAGAATGTAAGGTGGGTCTAGCTACTGTTAACCAAATTGTTAAGCAATTTAATGATACTGGCTCCTTTTCTGTTAACAGAATAGGAAATTGTGGTCGTAAAAGGAAAACCACACCACAAACTGACCGCCAATTAATTAGGACTAGTAAGATCAACCCCAGGTTGTCGGCTGTAGATTTGGCACGAGAAATTAACAAAAAAGAGGTTAATATTCATGTTAGTACTGTTAAAAGAAGGCTGTCTGAAGTTGGGCGAAAAGCTTACCGACCTAAGAAAAAGCAGCTTCTTACTGTAGCAATGAAGAAGAAACGCTTGCAGTGGGCTAAAACCTACAAACAGTTCACTGTTGAACAGTGGAAAAATGTCCTTTTCTCTGATGAAACACATTTTTTGGTTCAGGGACATAAAGTAAACTTTGTCCGCAGAAGTGCGAATGAAGCTGAGACATCAGCTCACATCCTTCAACAACCAAAACATCCACCCAAAAAAATGTTTTGGGGCTGTATGTTCTATAATGGTCCAGGTCCATTAGTTCCCATAGAAGGTATGATGAACTCAGACAAATATATTGCTTTATTAGAAAGAAGAGTCGTTCCACTCCTTTTGCAAATGTTTCCAGAAAGCAATGGAATTTTTCAACAAGACTCGGCTCCATGCCATACATCTAAAAAATGCAAGAAATTTTTTCAAAATAACGGTTCTGGAATGGCCTGGCAATTCACCCGATTTAAACCCAATCGAAAATCTATGGGCTATTACTAAAAAAAGGATTGCCAAAGAAGATTGTACTACAAAAACATCCATGATTACTGCTGTAATCAAAATATGGTTCCACGATGAAGAAATAAAAAATATATGCAAAAAACTAATAGAATCAATGCCAAAACGCTGTGATGAGGTTATAAAACACAAAGGAGGACATATTAATTATTAGGGAGCTGTTTGTAATTTTTTTGATCAATAAATTGTCTTTCATTTAAGAATCGTAGTCGTTTACCTGGTGTTCCAATTAATTTGAGCGGTACTGTATCTTAAAAGTGAAAAGTCATTATTAGTATATACACTAAACAAATTTAAATTTCTTAGTACTGTATCCTCGCAACAATTCGGATTGCGACCATATAAAATCCATCCTATCCAGATCAGATTAAATTAAAGGTACCTTATTTCTTCATCAGTAAATTCAGGTAGGTTTACACCTTTATGTATGACATAAGATTAGGCCTATAGTAACACATGAATATGCGTTCAGTTCTTGATCTCTTTATTGTGCTGAACATTATATCATAGACCTTCTATACACTTAAGATATAAAAAAGTCTATGATTATATTTCCCCCCTCCTGTACTTATAGAATGTTGCACTAGGCGCCACGTTTCCCGCAAATTTTTTTGAAGTAACCTTGTCACCATAATCAGTGACCCAGCTGAAAAATGAGGTGTAAATAGAACTTTCTTCATTTTTCAGCTTTATTAAACTCAATGTCATTGAATGTTTGAATTCGGGTAAATCTGCCAAAAAAAAGGTTTGTTTCAGAATTAAGAGTGGGAACAAGCACTGGAAGTGATTTACACACGAGTCTTAATTTAGGCTCTATCCTTTGTTGAAATGAAATGAAAAACGACTTTATTTTTAAGGGGAGATTAGCAGTATAGTAAATGCCGTAGCCTACATTTTAGCATAGTTATCTACTTTATTTGAAGAATCAATATAATAACAAAGTTTTAATTATAATATAAGTTACTCAAAAGGTCAAACTGCATCTAATATCATCATCTAACATCATGTAATATCATCATCTAATATCATCGTCTAACATCATGTAATATCATCATCTAATATCATTATCTAACATCATGTAATATCATCATCTAATATCATCATCTAACATCATGTAATACCATCATCTAATATCATCGTCTAACATCATGTAATATCATCATCTAATATCATTATCTAACATCATGTAATATCATCATCTAATATCATCATCTAACATCATGTAATACCATCATCTAATACCATCATCAAATACCATCATCTAATACCATCATCTAATACCATCATCTATTACCATCATCTATTACCATCATCTAATACCATCATCTATTACCATCATCTAATACCATCATCTAATACCAT
Organism: Stictocephala bisonia; assembly: GCA_035578905.1. Lineage (NCBI taxonomy): Eukaryota > Metazoa > Arthropoda > Insecta > Hemiptera > Membracidae > Stictocephala > Stictocephala bisonia. The sequence goes on along the minus strand of JAQJVL010000012.1, from coordinate 4,199,713 downwards.
CATCTAATATCATCATCATCTAATATCATCATCTAATATCCTCATCTAATATCATCATCCTTATACGGAGCACTTAAACTTGAAATCCGGCATATAAAGAATAAACGGAATCAATGTTAACCAGATCGGTTCCCAGCCAAATTGATCTCGATAGTCACAAGTCCATTGTAAATTAGAATTAATGTCTATGAAAACTGCCTATGAATTGATAATGAGTTTGTATACGAGGTGACAGGGAATCCATATATTGCTTGGCTAATAGGCCCAAAGGAGACAAAGAGTTTGACAGTGTAAGTGAACAACACACAACACAAATATACTACAATAGAAGCACAAAATATACAAATATAAGCACAAAATGTACAAATATATTACAATACCAGTACAAAATGCACAAATATTATGGTGATCGATTTCTGTGAACCACGCTCACCTTCCTCAGACCAGAGAAATTCACAAAAGAATCTCTTCTTATTTTAGGAATCGCTCCTTAGTTAATTCTTTTGTGAATCCCTCTAGTCTGAGGAAGGTGAGCGTGGTTCACAGAAATAAATCACCATAATATTTGTGCATTTTAAGCTTATATTGTAATATATCTGTGTCGTGTGATGTTCAATTGTACTGTATTTATAGACACACATTATACTAATTAAAAAACAAAGTTAATTAGTATTGTTAATTAAAAAACAATAATGTATAAAGCAATAAATCAGTGAGCTATCATGGCAAGTGCTAAATAAGACAATAACAATACAATATGCGATACAGTACAACAATTACACTTATCATATTCACAGTTGCAAATCTACATCACACCGGCATTGTAATATAAAAATTTGATAAAATAATAAAATAAGAGAAACAAGACAAAATACTTAGACAAACAATTACTATAATTCTTGATAAGACAAAAATATCTCTATCAAACCTGGTATGTAACAAACATTTTTTAGGGGAATAATGAAACTTCTAATAATTAAGTAATATTATTGTACAATAAAAAATAATTGGTGCACATAAAGCAATTAATTGTTGATTGCTTTATGAATATTTGTTACGTTATTGCAGCATATATTGAACAACATACTGTTTTATATTTATTAAAGAAATAAAAACAGTATATGCTTGTAAATTGATGGATATAAATTCTATCAATAGTTCAATTTGGTAAATAAGAAACAGTTTATTGTTAGTATGATAAAACATTTGATTTACAATGAAGAAAACAACCTGGCAAAAAAAAAGTAATGAGGTGGTGAGAGTCAGTGGTATAATTAAAATTCATTTTGTAGCCCCTGAACTGTTGTAAATAGACTAAAATAGGTTTACTTTACCTTCACGTCAAACAGTTCACAGTGTGTGAGGTGAGAATACCAACTACATGTTTCGCCGTGAATACGGCATCTTCAGGTCGAAGAACATAAAAAATAAATAAGTCCCAGTGGGATGCGTCACAAATTAATTAAGAAACACAGTTTACACAAAAAAACATCGAACATTAAAACTTTTGGTAGGCCTACCACACACATTTCACGGTCCACGGCGTGATCGGAAGCAGACTGGAGTCCAGTCTGCTTCCAATCACGCCGTGGACCGTGAAGTGCAGTAACTGAAATGTCTTTTTATCATGGTAAAAGTTTGGAAGATGCTCTGGGAATGGAAGACACTAGTGAAGAAGAGTATGATAGTGATAAGGACAAAGAATATCAACCTGATTCCAGTGATAGCAGCTCTTGTTCTGCAGGTAAGAGTAATAACAGGTAGATTAACGTGAATTTTTTGCAGGTTATGTTTCAGATTATGAATATAGGTACTTTTTAACTATTTTAAACATTATGTATTGATTTATTTTAAACAACAGTGCATAATCCTTATACCCTTTACACGGTGAGAGCACTATAACATTTTGGTTCTTTTGAACCTATAAAAATATTGGGCAAAAATAAACATATAAAAATGTGTGGTTAATAAGTCTAGACATATTCCTAGCCTAATGCAGGTGATTATTTTCAGATTATGAGCACAATGACCATAGCTATACCAATAAAAGGCATATTCGCTGAAGCCTAAGTCAACAGAGAAAAATGTTCCTTGTAGTTCTGCACAAGCCCTTAAAACTCTTCAAGCTTTAGATTCTACCCGCTATTCCGTTTCTGTGGAAAACTTGCCTGGGCCCTCAGGATTACAAAATGCTAATGGACCTGCTACAAAGCTATCAGGTATGCTCATAACATTACTCCTTGGTGTTAGTTGTATGTTTCTGACAACGAAAAACAAAAAAAACTAGACAAGCCTTGTTTTGTTCCAATCAAATTGTTATTTTGCAGAGCACCTCTAGGCTATTTTAACTAAAAATATTTTTAGATTTATCTGTTCTAAGATTGTCAGGTGTGATTTAACCAGGCCTAGATGTTTACTGTGTGTTTATAATGAAAAAACTTAATTAGCTTGTTGTGTGATATTCTAAGCAAATTAGCGTTTTGAATAATACCTCTTTGGTTTTTCGCTCTTATTTTGTTTACAAGTGGAGTGTAAAAAAATTACAATGTAGGCCTATGTAATTTTTTCCTTTTTTCGGAAAACCAGCCTGCTGATGCTCCGGTGAGACCTGATGACGCCACTTCACAGACACCCAGTTTGGCTCCCAATGGCCAACCAGGAAGATCTCAGACGGCTGAAGCTTCACTCCCTATAGTTCCTTTGCCGATAATCATAGAAAACGTGGCTCCTGGGGGCTCATAAACTTCGCAAAAGACTGCAAAGACCTGATGCAACAAAACGTTCTACTGCAAAACGCCTGAGGAATTCAGGTGAATCGTACAAAAACTATAAGGGTAAAGAAGTAGAAGGTAAGAGATTTCAGAATAAAGATTGTAAATGTCGCCTAAAATGCTCTGAATCTATGACATATGAACAGAGACACATGTTATTCAAGAATTTTTATAGCATGGCTGACTTAAGCAAGCAAAATGCTTATCTCGGTGGCCTAATCCTTCAAGAACCAGTAGCTGTACGAAAACCCAAAGATGGTAGCAAGACAGAAAGACAGGCCTCAAATAAATATTACTTACAGGTTGCAGGAAAAACAATCCATGTGTGTAAGCAATTTTTCTTAGATACTTTCTGTACTTCAAACTGTAGAGTTTCTAGAATAATGACTACAATTTACAATAGTAAATCACCAAGTGAAGACCATAGAGGAAAACATGTTCCTCCAAAGAAAACTCCCGAAAACAAAATACAAGGTATAGTTGATCATATAAACAGTTTCCCAGCTTTCCAGAGTCCACTATAAACGTAAAGATAATCCTAACAGGAAATATCTTAGCCCAGAGCTCAACATCAGAAAAATGTACCAACTGTACCGAGAAAGTTGCACTGCACTTGATGTTTCCCCTGAAAAAGAACACACTTACAGGTATATTTTCAATACTAAATTTAACTTACAATTTCATGTCACTAGGAAAGATACCTTTAAGGTGTGTGATAGATTTAAAATAACATCTGATATAGAAACTGATCCCCAGAAAAAGGATGCCTTAAAAGTTGAGCACAAAATCCATTTGCGAAAAGCTGAAAAGGCTAGATCCGCGTTGAAAACTGACGGAGAAATGGCAAAAGAAAAAAAAGATGAACTTTTAGCATTAAGTATAGATTTCCAAAAAGCTCTTCCTTTTCCTAAGCTTTCGGTGTCTGATGCCTACTACAGGCGAAACATGTACTGTTACAACTTAGGTGTGCATGACCTTGCCACCAATAGTGCTGCAATGTATGTCTGGGATGAGTGTACAGCCTCTCGAGGATCTCAAGAAATCGCTTCAGCAATTTTAAAACACTTATCATTGCATGTTAGCAATCAAAACCATATCATAATTTTCAGTGACACATGCACTGGGCAAAATAGGAACATAAAGATTGCCCTCACTCTGATGAAGTTCGTTCAAGAAAGCCCCTCTGTTGAAATTATAGAACAAAAATTTCTTGTTTCAGGGCATTCGTATTTACCAAATGATTCTGATTTTGGTCTAATTGAACAATGCGCAAAAAACAAACCAATCTACGTGCCTGATGACTACAACGCTATGGCATCAGCAAGAAAAAAGAATAGATTCATAGTAGTTCAGATGGTTGCAAAAGACTTTTTTTCTACTGAAAACCTAGAAAATGCAATTGTTAGGAGGACTAAAAACACAGATGGGAACAAAGTTAACTGGCTATGAATTCAGTGGCTTCGATATGAAAAAAGTAAACCCTTTGAGATTATGTACAAGACAAGACTTGATGGTGACGAACCTTTTAGCATTTTGAATGTACGCATAATGCATCAGCCAGAGGTCGTCCTAGGTCTCTCCTGCCCGATCAGGACCTTCTTTACAAGGAACCTCGAATAATCCATGTTTTGAAAAAAGAGACATGATCTTCCTCCTGAAGTATATTCCTCCAGTTTATCATACCTACTTCAGGAATATAAAAAGTGCAAACGCAGTGGAAGAAACCAGCTTTCTGACTAATGAAGAAAACATCCTAGATGACACTCCAGAGGAAGAAGAAAATTTACAGTGAAGCTAAAAAAGTGTTCTTCTATTGTCAATTATTATTTTCTGTAATGTCTTTTGAAATGTTACAATTTTTTACTTATATGCAGTCTGCTAAACAAAAATTGAACTATTTTTTAAATTAAACTTATTTTTACCTTATGCATTATGTGAGATTTACTTAGAGTTAAAGTGGCATAACTCTTTGAAACATTAATTTTATCAATTTTCTGATAAAAAATAACAATTTAAAAAGTACCATTAGTTAATATAGTCTTTTGTTAACATCATCCAATAATTTTAAAAATTGTAACATTAAACCTGATTTTTTTACACCTAATGGGATAAAACGCTCTGTCGTGAAAAGTTGTAGAGAAGTGAGTTATACCACTCTGACTCTCACCACCTCATATATAGTGTGTATCAAGTCTGAAATTACTAAAATACTATTAGTGACTTGTAATTTTTTTTTTACATTATGAAAAAAATATTTTTTGTTGCATAATATGAAAAAAGTGTGCAAACAATAAACAAAGTCTCCAGGAACAATATGCATTAAGAGTAATGAAACTGCTGCCAGTCACAATTTGATGATATTTGTTTTGATGGAATTCTTCTCGTTTATTTTCAAATGGTGCTACAGCCAACGTACAGGACAAAATTCCTCAATGTTTTCACTTCTATATACTTGGTGGAATATTAGGTTTTAGAAAAGAAAACATTTTTTAAATTATTCCACAAATTTTAACTAAAAAAGCACGTTCACCGGTTATTTTAAAACTGATGATGCCTTAACCGGCAAAAGGGCTTTTTTAATTAAAATTTGTGGAATAATTTAAAAATTGTGTTCTTTGCTGAAATCGATTATCGTTGTTTTTAATTTATTTTTCTTCGTGTATAATTTTTACCATCTTTTTAATTACATAAACAATAAAGTAGTTGGGTAGTACTAAAACTGTTAGGAAATTTGATAATGTTAGGGTTTACATAACATTAACTGTTTTCCTACAGTAATTACTTTGAATGTTAAGGCTTAAAGTATAGTTGATTTGAGAGAAAGAAGAGAATTTGTACGAAGAGGAAGTGAAAAATATAATGTGTAGGAGATTCCAGCTGTAATTTGATCCCTGCTTTTACACTGTGAAGGGACAATAGTGTTCAAGGCTAGCTGAAAGAAAAGAAGTGGCCTTGATCAGAGGGTCACGATGTTACCGCAAGATTACGCCGTCAAGCAACATTGAGCGAGGCTGTTCCTTGGATATGTGACCATCTGAGAGATCCCATCCTTACACACCTTCCCAGTCACTGTTGGTGGTTTGGAAGTCACCCTTAAGTCATTAGTCCTCCTCAGGTTAAGTGATAGAGAAGGCTTCATAGCCTTCTCTTCGCCTGGTAAAATAAAACATTTTTTTAAAGATAAGAAGCAGGACTACAAGGATGGTTGGGATACCTACCTGGGTGGAGCAGACATTGAGAAATAAAACTTTACCAATTTTACCACACAGTTTCTTACTACACTAGGTTGTTTTCCTGTATGTTTACCTGTAATGGCTATAGTAAAAAACCAAGAGAGAAAGAGGAAAAGTATAGATGGCTTTTAGCTACAAACTATTATTCCAGCTGATAAGCCTTGGTGTTGTCTCCAATTTTCACGAATGTAAAAAGGTGAAGATCAGTAGTACTGAACCAGCATAGTTGGTTTAGGAGAATTTAGGCCATAAGTGGGCACATCTTAACCCATTGGCCTACCTATTATTTCGGTACTACTTGGTACTAAACAATTCTATTAACCCCTTTAATGCCGACGTGCGCCGCGAGCGCACGTCAGAGTTTGTTCGAAAAATGCCGACGTGCGCCGTGAGCGCACGCCTCTCGGTCCCGCTAAAACTGCCGACGTGCGCTATGGGCGCACGTCAAGTTTTTATTATATTGTAATTTTATTTGTCGACCGAATGCTTTCAAACTTGACATAGGGATTGAAGACAATATGCCATATGGCAACAACAAAATTATTACTCTACTGATCGTTGTCATGACGTAATAACAGCTGTTTATCTGACGTTTTTACCAATTTTGGATAATTACATGTTTTTTCAAAGATTTTTATATCTACTATGTTTTTGAATGTAAGTGTTTTAATTTTTGTATGTGTACTTACAATTATATGTAGATTAGTCTCCATATTTTAATACTGTAGTTTAGTTTATACAAAAAGTAGTAATGTATGTTGAAACTTGAAAAAATAAAAATAAAAAAAACTGTTTGAAACTTTTTGTAATATAAGTTTTTTTAATCTTGTAAATAACTCAAAATTATATTTTCTTTACTACAAACATATTATTACGAACAAAACAAGACCCCATTTGTTAATTTATAATAACAAATAAGAGAGCTATGAATGTTTTAACAAAATATGTCAAAATGGCCTAAAGTGGCCTGGCAGTCTTCGCACACCCTTTATGAAAATGGGTTGGCATTTCTCGTAAGTACCCCAAAAAACTGTCTGGCGCTAAAAGGGTTAAATGAGCATATTCATTCCATTCACGTCTTTATCAAAATCGTCATTACTTTTATCTAAAAAGCTATCGATTTCGCTTGAAAATCTCAAGTCAAAATTGTCCCTCCTAGCTATGTTTCACTTAAATAACTAAAATAAAACAATAATGTGATAAACTTTCATCTAAGAAACAACAATATCACACATCAAAACACAAGCAGAAACTGAACACAACCTATAACTACAACATGAACTTTGTTATTGTTTTCGTCAGCTGAGAAGTAAACCAGGTATGGTTAGTCCATCTTGGACTACCAGAGTCAAATACGTATACATTACTGCTAATATAAATACTATACTGCTATCAGTATGTGACTACATTTCTTTACTCTAATCAAACTAAGTTTTACCGCTACGAAAAGGTGTTTGAAAAATTGTTCACGATTTAAAAATAGTTAATAAAATAACTGATGTCTAGTTTTACCGTATATTTTATTTTATTGCAAAGTACAACATTTGTCTAACAATTCGTACCCATTTGATTACAGTAACTTCAATACCAAATTCATTACAACAATAACAAAATGTCATGTCACCATCACGGAACAGTGGGACATGCAATGTCATTACGGAATGGTTCCGTGAAAGTAGGCCAATGGGTTAAGTAAGAGAATAGTACTCTGAGGGCTGTACACCAGTTATAACAACTAATACCTGCATTAGTCCCAGGTAGTGTTCAAAGTAGTGCTTGAGTCGTAACAGTTATAGACCACAGACAGGTCATATATTTATGATCACTCACATAGGCCTACAATAGAGCTAATTATACTAACTGGTCCTCTGAAGCTCAGGTTCCACCACCTCTGGCAGTAATGTATTAAGGTCTATGTGTTCCCACTGGGCAGTCAACTCCTTCTTCAGGGTTGCCAACCTCTGTTGATAGGCGATCTTCTCCCGAGCTAACCTCTCCATCTCATGTTCAAATTCTCTTTCTTTTCGTTTTAATATCTAAAAAAAACCTTCTGATCTGATTCAAATTTTAACATATTTTATAAAACTAATAACAAATATTTACATATATCAAACCTCTTAACATGCATATTGGATAAGGGTGTTCGTCCGACCAGCTCAGCTCATCGCTGGATGGAGTTTAGTTCAACGTTTCGCGCCACTGTCGCCACGAGTAGCAAGGTGAATCCCTTGCTGTTGGCATGGGAGAGTACAGCACTCTTGCTGCGTGTCCAAAGCACAACCGGGAATAACTCCCTAATTGATCGGTAAACTTAATCAATAAAGATTGTATTAATCTACTTTTTCGGCCAAAGATAAATTTACTATTTTCAACTCTAAATTCGTACACAGCTCATTTATCAAATAATAATTGCTTACACTTAAAAAAATATTATTTTTATTATTTTTAATTTACTCTAGGTTGGTTAGTACCATTTGTCTACTATATTCTCCAAATTTGAATGAAATATATAGCACAGTTTGTTAATGAGTTTTTAACTATTAAAAAGGCCAAATTAGCCACTATAGGTAGCCACATTTCCGTAAAATATTTTTGTTCGATTTTTCCCTAACAAAATTATTATTTGTAATAAAACAATTTTATTCCAAAAATTAAAAAAAAAATAATTTTCAATCGAACACTCTCACTATCTTTTAGTTGTGAAATAAAATAGCAATTTATATGGAATTTTCTTAACTCTAAATACTTTACCTGATTTACAAACATTAAATTCATTTTAAAAGTGATTAAATTAAGTGAAAATTTACCTCATAAGAAAATCAGAGGTCTTTTAGGTTTTTGAGGGTTACTACAATAAATATCATAGCTATTTCCTTGTTTCATGGTAGGTAAAAATAAACACCATTATTATGGGAACTGTTGCATATTACCTTTTCTTCCTTAGCAACTCATTTTACTGAATACTAAAATTCGATACATCAAGAGTATAACTTGAGTAGAGAAACAAATCTCACTTTCATCATTAAATAAATCAAAGCATAAAGTTTGGGGTGAAGTGGAAATACCAGGTTTTTTTTTTTTTTCAAATAAGATATAAAAATTAATTTTAAAAAGTTACAACAATTTTTAACCAATAATTAGCTCATGTTATTTAAAACTCGTGAAAAATTGGGAAGTGCAGTTTTCAAGAGCTTGGCTGCCAGAGGATCCAACCCTTTTTGCACTCCATACTCCCAGTCCAGAAGGTGAACGATTACAGGGACTGTCTTTTGAAAAATTATTGTAGAAGAAAATAATAATAAAATGTTAAAATTTCTGTACCTCATATAATCAATATTAGAGATATTTGTACATCACATGGTCACTTATTATCATAAAATAAAATTATTTACTAGCTAAATGCAAGAAATTTGAAGTGCCTAGCTGTTATAGTAATGTAAAAAAGCAATTTATGTAATAGTTGACCCTATGTCTAATTTGTCCAAAAGATACACGAACTCTGCTCACTTATTTTGAAAATATAAAACCACAAGGTACTTTATGAACTATATAAAAAAATAACTGAAAACAAAATAAACAAATTGACAAATATTTATACATTTCCAAAACACAAAGGAAGAATTAGTTGCAGTTTTGAACAACCTAAGTTGTTTACCAAGGGATTCATTAACTTCTTCTGCTCAAATTTATACTTTAGAATAACTATTTAATGCACTAGAAAAAACAATTACTTTGAAAACCACTCTAAAACAAAATAATGACATATGGCCAACAAACTGAGTAGTAAAGAACTGAACAGCTAATGATAAACAAATAAATTTAAAGACTAAAAAATATGAAGCCAAAATTATTTTGTTTCATATACCTCATATGTTTAGCCAGACATACCTATAGTTTGATGGCGTTAGGAAAACAGTAAACACCGTTTATCAGAAACAGCAGAAGAAAAAATCAAATTTAATTTAAATGAATTATAAAAATATTTCTTATCTTTGTTTTGATTTAAAACAATAATATAAATTAAATAATACAATATACATGTACTATATTGTGAAATAATGATGATAACGTAATAAACAACAGTCGCCACTAAGCTAGAATACGATAACATTGTTTAGCTTAGTGTTGTGGCAGACAAATGCAGAGTGGAGTGAATCATGGGCCACTCCCCTACCTATTATTGAAGAAGCTTTTGAAAACTTGTTGAACCTTTGTTTAGTTACATGATCCCGTAGTATGTAATATAGTTTTAAAATAAATAGTCCATTTTTACAATAATTTAAGTTTATCTAAATTTATTTTCCGTCTAGACCGTCAAACTAATGTAATCTTCGATTATCGAAAACGGTTCCAGCCCCTATTAGATCCGATAATCAAGGTTCTACTGTAATCGAAATTAATAAACAGGCAATGAGTGTCTATTACACACGCCAGCCTAGAATATAAGTTTCGCCATGGGTTTTGTTAATTATACCCTTTTATTACACTAACACTAATTGTAAATCAGATAAAATCTACTCTACGTCTTTATAAAGCTATAGTGAGATGACAGTAAAAAATATATTAATACATAATTAATAGAAAACCAAATAAATTTAACTAGGAATTATGGATACAGGAAATATCATTTACTGAAGCAAGATAAAAGAAAACTTGTTCAACAAGAATCCCCAGCTATTTCCGGACAGCAAAAAAAGTATTACTTGTCTGGAGTATTCTTTAACAGGAAGTATACAAAAACAGATGTTTGCAATCTATAGATACTAAATAGTGAGAAGCAAGACAAAATAACTGACTATTAAATCACACCTTACCTGTCAAAAATGTACATTCAGTATAAATAGTGTAGGTTTATAAATGTATAAAGAGAGATACTAACTTGGACATTAACCTTAAAATACTAACTGTCCGTACAGAATACGAACATATAGTAACGCTAGATATGCGGCTTAGTTACAACTTTCTTAGTATTGTTACATCTCATATGCTTATCAACCCCTCTAATTTTTTCAGCTAACCCTTTGAGGACCAACAAAAAAAGTGTGAACATGTCACTTTTCAAGTGTGACATGTAAAATATTTATTTAGGCTGAAAATTTGGAGAAACCCAAGTCTTTATACATTTATTTATCAAATCTGTTCTAATAAATAAATAAACAAGGGTACTTCTTTGACCAGAATGTTTGTAATTGAGCACTTTATCAGAATAAATGTCCAAAAAGTCATCTCATAATTTTTAAATATTTATATTTTGTCAAAAAGTGTATTTTGTTTTAAAAAAATTAATGCTTGTTATTTTTACGCTTACAGCTCCTAAACAACAAATATTTTACTCGTGGGTACTTGTTTTATTGAAGTCTAAACTTAATCACCTACAAACACAGAAAAAATTATAACCATCGAATTGAAAAAAAAACAAAAAAAACATGAAATATTTAGTTAATACTGTCAGATTCGTCTGTTAAAATTAACTCTCTGTCTATTATTGTCAGTTCTTTTCATTGACGTTATATTCACAGCTGGCTCCAGACATTAAAAAAAGCATTCTTGAACATCTGCGTGTCATCCAAAAGACATAAAAGTTATCGTAAGCAGTAAATTGGATGTGTGTAATATGTAACAAATTTCAAATTATGGGATATTGTCATTCGGTCCTCAATGTGAATTTTAGTAGTGATCATATTTCTTCATTTCGGTCCTAAAGGGAAAAAACATAAATAACGAAATATAGTCATTAGGTCCCCAAAGGGTTAAACATATGAATATAACAAAATAATAGAAACAATTTAAAATAAACTTAGGAAATAAGGAAATTGTTAAAGGAATATTACATTGATGTATCGTATAGCATTATGAAGAATACTGAGATTGGAGGTCTTTTTCTCATCAGGTGAAAGAGGCAACTGCTTTTTTAGTGTTTCAAAACATTCCTTGAGATGAGCTCGTCGGTTTTTTTCCAACTTGTTATGAACTTCTCGAATGATCGACCTGTAAATAATTTACAATGTAGATATCTAGAAAAATTATACAATCATACATTTAGCTGGAGTTTTAATCAGGCTTGGAGATAAACTATTTATTAGATTACAGTGATTGTTTCCGCAACATCTATCCCAAAGATGTAGTTCAATTATTTTATTATCAGCCTATAATTTTATGTAGAATATAATTAATATCAATTTTTGTGAAGTACTAACTATTGTAGATATTAATAATTTATAGGTAGCCGATCTCCTCTTTAGCCTTACTCAACCCATACTCCATCTATGTGAGGAACTTATCAGACAGAGTAACCGGAAGGACCAGTGCACGGCAATGTGAATATTACCATTGATTTTATACACAAATAGATTTCCCATCCAATGTTAAATTTTGAGTCTCAAAATATCAGCTGTTTTTGTGGTCCATTGTGGAGCGTTAGTGTAGTCCCATGTAAGTGTAATGCAGTTTAAACCAGCTGTGGTTGCGGGCCACACAAACTAACAGAATTACTGCCACAAATATTCCTATTAGATGGTTTATCTATTGTAGGTTTAATATTGTATCAATGATATTACTGAAATTCAAACCTGTGCCATCTCTAATACGAATCAAAGTCATGACATCTTAGAGCGAGTGATGACATTACAAATAAGAATATCAACAAGTTTTTAGTTATATACAACCTATATATAAATGGAGGTATAACAGTCAATTATTAAAAACAGAAATACAAGTAATTTCAAATAAATAAATATTGTTACATATATTCAAGGGAGTATAAAATATGTTTTATAATAATGTAACACTTAAACTTAGAGTTTATAAAATAAACACCACACGACTTAAATTTATCATAAAAATTATATTTATCTTAAAAATTAAATTTATCGTACAACTTAGCATGTCATAAAATTTAACAAGATTGAGACTCTATACCAATACAATTTACCTCAATTTTTCCTTCCAAACAAACAAAAAATATGTTCTGAAACAAAAAACGATTTTCCTGACGCATGTAAAAAGTGCTTCATTAAACAAAACTTTCTTTTATTCTTAAATTATAAAACATGAAATGTTCCTCAGAACAAAACAAAAATGGAGTTTTTTAATTAGTCATTATTTTATCTTATCAATTAGTCAGTAAAAATTAACAATAATATTTTTCTCTCATCATAACATAAAACTAGTAGACATCAATTGAAATAGAATAGGGAAGCAATCATGTGCACCTTGGCAGTGTTAGTAGAACAAGCGTAACTCACTCCCAAATTGTTCCCACACCAAAGCATTATTATTTAAGTAAAAAAATTATAAAATACAATTTCACATTTACACAATAGATTCTTATTTTACATTCACCTTTGCATATTTTAACTATTTTTAATTTCTAATAAAAATCTAGTACACTACTCAAACACTAGGGGTTCAGAGTTCAAACTTTTAGGATTAAAAGAATTTTGGATTTTTTTCTTTAATTTTACATTAATGAGAGCTTAGATGCATATTTTAGTAGTGTTACTACTTACTATACGTACAACGTCTTAAGAGGAAACATCTACAAGGTACAATTCATGCAATGCATGAATATTATTGCTTATGAATGTGTTAAAAGCTTACCAACATACATTTTCAAGTTAAAATAGTCCTTACAAATAACACATTTAGCGAGCTAAACACAATATCCCTGGTCTAGTTAATAATTATTATGTACAATACATATTTTCAACAAATCACATTTTCATACCTTCCTTCAATAGCCTTTTCAACAAAAGAATTAAAAACTAAACATTTTTTAAAAAAAGGAACATATTAAATGCTTAAAAGAAAATATTTATTTATGCAGTAAAAACATTTTGTAACACTCTCGTATATCTATTACTACCTGGAAACTGCATCAACCATTGTTCACTTCATTCTTTGCAACAAATGTTTTTTTTCTTTGAATAAAACCATTATGACCATGGTCATAAACATGAACTACTACAATTCAAGACTCACAATCATAGATCAAATCTACTTACAATCTTACTTGCTATCAATTATTAACCTGACACCTACCTTGGATATCCTTATCTTATATAACCTATTAACACTTCCTCCTTTCTCAGAATTGAAATATCTTTCCGTTAAACAATAAATCTTAACATTATTTACAAGTCGATCATTAAATTTCACAGAAAAAGTCAAATTTGTAAAAGGAAGTCTCATACTGGCTTCATTACTCCATCTGTTCCGCAATTCCTGACTAACTTATGAGAATATACTCACCCATGCCTAGGCAAAGGAGGAGTTGGGATACGGCTTGAGCTGGACACAAGTTGAAGCCCGTTGTGACACACGGACACTACAGCATCTTTCGTTTCTAAGACCTCATCTGGAACAACAAAACCTCAGGTCATAAAACTATAAACACTTTTAATACAAAATCTGAGATTTGGTTATTTCCAATCTCAGATGTTACTGAGATGTTCTCATTGTTAATATGTAATGATTGTAATAACAATTGCTGTGTACTGATTTTGATAACAATTACAATCAAATACACATTTGTATTGATTGTGATAGCAATTACAATCAATACACATTGACAATGGGATGATGTCATCGTTCACATACTAAGAATTAATCATCCATATAAAAGAATTATTATTTTCCGTAAAAGGTAATTTTATAACGGTATTAGGATTCTACTTGAGTTAACTTCTTGAACAAGTTAAATTTAAGAAATTATCTCATGCAATTAAAGCTAGTGACAAATCAACTTACACTAACTTTATGAGATCTGTAACAAAAGCATAAGCAAGACTAAACATGACCTTACATTTAATTCATAGTCAACAACAGTGCAAACCGTAAGCTTGCCTTTTGCTAATATCATGGGTAATTTATAAAATGTACATGCTTTGTTTCTTGGCTTCGTTTTGCCAGGTCTGATGAATTTAAAAATGTAAATTATTAATATGCATAGCATGGTATTCGCACAAGTTAGTTTGTGTGCTTAAGTGTTACTGGTTTGCCACTTTGAATAGGCCTAGGCCTACTTGTGATTGTTTAAGAAGAAACCAATCTCCTTCTTAGCCTTACTCTGCCTATTGCCCAGATACTTGATCTGTGCAGAGAACTTATTCAGATAGAGTAAAGAGGGCGAACCACTGCAGTACAATGTTAACATTATAAATACTTCCAGTCCAGGCCGGATTCGAACTTGCGCTATCTCTAAACCACTCTCATGCCTAACACCGCTCGGCCAACGGCTAAATTCATTCTAGTGAGCAATTTTTATTTCAAATAAATTATGTTTTACCTCTAACATTTTTAGTTGCTATTCTTAAAAAGCAGACTTTATATACAAAATATATTTTACTCACAAAAGTTACACACAAGTTGAAATATAAAGAAACCAACTAAACAGACAATAACAGAATGAAATTAATTCCTAAATCTAGAAGAGAGGCACAAGCAGCAAGTGCTATAAAAAATTGTTTATCTGGCGCAGGCACACACAATGCGACCTTAAATTAAGCTGACAATGTTAACAATCAATTTAGAAGCATTTTTAGTAGACATATCAATATTATTTCTTTAACATAGGAAGTAAAATAGAAACATGCTACAACTTTCCTAAAAATTGGTGCTCCAAAGTAAGCCGGCTTGAGTAAAATGCATCAAATTATTGTAAAGAACTTCTTCAATTTTTTCTCGGACTATAGAAACGTATGCTTCTTCTATCCACTTTGTATACTATCTCAAGTGAAGTAGGCATTTTACAATAACTGATTTGTAAAGGTGCACTTGTCCTGCAGTGCAAGCAAAATTTCTGTCTGACTACACACTTATCTCAATAACGTCTGTCTGTGACAACGATGGCTGAGTTGTGAACTCAGCTGACTGTACACAAATAAACGAATACAGCCGAAGTTGGACAGCTTCACCCGAACTACCAGATTTACTGCTGGTTCGTGCTGGAAGTTGCTAGAGGCCCGCGCACTTGTCATATTCGTAATCATTCTTCAAGCGTCAAGCAATGCTGGATAGAATCCTCCTCCAACTATTCTGTCTGTGTCTGAACGCGCTGGACAGTGCAGTGCAAGACAAGTGTATGCCTCTCCAATTAAATAATATAGAAAAAAAATTCCCGCCCCGCAGCTTTCAGTGGCGTTTTATTTTTGCTCGAAGATGCTGTGCAGGACAAACGTACACTTACCTTAACTCCTTGTTGTTTGTGCCACCATTGTTGTCAGAAGTGCAATCTTGCATTTTTTGGTTATTCTTAGTGTTTATAACATTACATTTATATTCATTTTATATAAAAAAAAATACATTTATATTCATGTTATATAAAAAAAAACAATAACTTTATTTTATAGATGGAAAAAGTTTATAAATTTCTTATAGCAATGTTTGTTAGTTGAAATTTTGTACGTCATATATTACTTTAGGTACTTATTTACCTAATACAGCAAATGTTTAGTGTATGTGTTGTAAAAAATTATACAATGTTACCTTTCTTAATTAAAGTTATCATCATTTTTTAATCTATGTTTACAAATTTTATTTTAAAATAATTAGAAAAAAATCTTGTATTAACCTCTAACAAGAGTTATAAGATACTAGCTGAACCTTCCTATTTCGCTGGTCATAATATTGAGTTTGAAGACTTGCGATCAAAATATAATTAAAAATTCCCAACAAATCAAGAACATTCAAAAATAACAAAGTAAATGCTTTGTTTTTGAAAACAATTATCTAATATACCATTCAATTTATGAACAGCTAATGTTATGAATAATTTAATACGTTACTAACTTATTTTTAATTTTAAAATTTTATCCTACCACAATTTTATTCAATTTGTTTTTATTTAACAGCTGTTAATCAAATAAATTAATCTATTAATATAGCTCCATAAGAATACCATGAGAATTTTGGAGGGCAATAGGACGGAGTCCCAAGGTCGGAGAGTAAATCCTTTGTTAGTGTTAGTAAATCCTAGTAAAACTCTAGGGGCCAATATAAATATATGTACAAAATTTCAAGTAAATTGGACAAATAGTTTTGGAGAAATAGTTATGAGTGATAAATTGCTTGTATATATATATATATATATATATATTAATCTTGCTATTTCAATCAGACTTTTCTTGTAGTTTACAAACTTTGACTGTCTAAAAAAATCTGAACGTCTACTTTTAGAGGCTGTAACATACGGCAATTTACTATAAATCAATGAAATGTAGAGGTTCTCGCCATGTTTAGCCAGGTCCGATTAACTGGCTATACATGTGTTAAAATTAAATTTAAATTCTTCCAAATGAAATCAGTCTGTTCTCTTAGATAAAAAAGTTTCAAAATCTAGACAAATCTGTAAGTCTATTTTTAGAGGGCACAAATCACTGTAGTTGACTCTAAAATCAGTGAAATATCGGGTTTCTCGCCATATTTAGCCACGTCCTATGATCTGGAACTATGCATTTGGTCAAATTAGATTGTAAATTTTCCGATTAAAATCAGTTTGTTCTCTTATATAAAAAAGTTTCAAAGTTTAGAGAAATCTGTAAGTCTACTTTTAAAGGGCACAAAGCACTATATTTTACTCTGAATCAATAAAATATTGTGTTTCTCGCCATGTTTAGCCATGTCCTATGATCTGGCTATACATGTGTTCAGATTAAATTGTGTATTTTCCCATTGAATACAGTAGGTTCTCCCAGATAACAAAGTTTCACAGTCTATAAAAAACTACAAGTCTACTCTTAGAGGCTGTAAATTAACCAATTTGATTTACTGGCACAAATTGAAAATCTACCTCTACCTAAGGATGAAGGAGGTGAGATAGAGCAAAAAGTCATAGGGAGAGCAAAAAGTCATAGGGCCTGTTGTAGATCGTCTCAAATCAGATATGGAAAATTGTGTTAGTTTTGCTGTAGATAATATTTAGCCACAGTACATGTTCATTTAGCCGCTACAATCCAATTAGAGAAACTCTGTTTTGGCATTTAAAATTGTTGGCACTAAAAAGGCTGCCATCTTCGATTAACTAAGAATTTTTCAAAATCCCTTCTTATTTCAGATCTACAACATAAGACCTTTGACTCTACAAAATCTCAACCTCGTAGGTTTAGTACTTTTTTAGTTAGAGTGATGAGTCAGAGGTATTTGCCTTTTATAAGTATAAATATACTGTATTTTTAGAAAAATGTACAACAAAGCTTATCACAAAAAATAATTACTCAGCTGATTATACTTATAAGCAACTAAATTCATTAAGAAAAAAATATCCCAAACTAAATAAAAATTGTATATGCCACTTTACATCATACACCTCCTGGAGAGGCAATGTGTTACATGATTTTAGCCCATCCTACTAAACGAGAAAATGTGCCAACTTCAGCAAAAGATATTAAATATATAATGGATCATTTCAAGGGTATAATTTATAGTGAAAAAATTAATACTTTTTTTGTCAACATTCTAATTCTAACAATGATGATTAAGAAATTTCAGTCTGAATGCAAGTCATTTTGAGTTTCCAAAAATGAGTAGTAGGAAAATGACAATACAATAAAGTTGTCGATGTATTTGTTAACAATTTTTTTTAATAAATGATTTTTTAAAGTAAATGGTTTAAATAGCACTATAAATATTGATTTTTTTATCCAATAATTTCATATATTTTTATGAATGTGTAGTCAGTGAGCGGATAAAAATGCAATCGCCCCGCTTGTGTACTTTTTATATTATTCTCATAATAATGGTCTAATTGTACTTTAAAGGGTAAAGTACAATTTTTATACAAGGATGTTATTTATTAAAAAAAAAAAAAACGGCTAAAATGTGACAAAGTCATGAAACAAATGATGTATAATGTACACATCAAATAATGAAATAAAATACTGACAACTACGGGAACATTAAACATTTCCAGAATCCACTTAACTTGTTTTAAATTGCGCTTAAACAGATTTAGCGCGAAACAGAACTGGCGCGAAACGGAATGGGCACATAAACATACAGGTTGCGATAGTCAGCTGTGCCACAGCTGTTACAACATGTACCCACAATAGCATTTATTGTACGTATGCAAACATATATACCCACAATAGCATTTATTGTACGTATGCAAACATATATACCCACAATAGCATTTATTGTACGTATGCAAACATGTATGCGTACATTTGATGATATTTATATTCAAACATTATAATTCTATATTCTCTCCAATTTTACACACTTACAGCACACATTACTCTGCTAATGTAAGTTTTGTCACACCGACAATTAATAAATCATTTTCAACTACTAATCCGGTCTACATTGCACATGCATTCCTTTTAAATCTCCGACGGAATTACACCAATTTTAATATATTCTCTTGTACATTAGTATATATATATATATTCAAAAAAACAGGTAACTGATTGGATCAATCTGATAGGTTTGGAGGGAACAGAGAATGTCATTACGAGTGTCTACGGGCGGATTTGATGCTCGCCACTACCCCCCCCCCCCCTGAGTGAACTGTGGCCGAGGCCGGTGCTGTATGAGTGGGCCTTTGTTTGGAGGGTCTTGCGTTGAGACTGGATGAGGAGAAGCAATGACTACAGTTACATGTTTGAAAAAAAGTCATTGCAAGAAGTATTCACAGGGCATCATCCTGCATGCACTTGTTTCTCTAGCCCTTCCTAAATTGACATACAGTCAGTAATTACTTTTTGGATATGATTGCCCTACCTCCGAGTTACAATGTCATTGAAGTGTTAATTATTAAACTAATTAATGCTACCACTTTTCCATGTTTAAAAGTTCATATTATTATTATTATTATTTATAAATATTATCTATTTTTTCTTCTTTGAAAATATTTGTTTACTTTCTATTCTTATTTTTGTATATTTTAGTTAGTGTAGACTTACATTTAAAATATTTTTCCCTTATAAAATAATCTGCGATAAAACAAGGGGGGTGCGATAAAACATTTTGGTCCTTTTTGAATACCATACTTGCAACTCAGCCTAATCACAGGCAGTATGCCCATGTAGGCTTTTCCCATGAAAAGGAGTTACTGTTCGATATTTATTATTTTTGTTTTTATTTTAGACAATTTGTTTAGTGATTATTTGTATTATTTTTCAATGTATTTTTGTATTATTATTATGTTGAACAATATCATATAACTTACTGATGTATACATTTGAATGTTTGAGGTATCAATTTATTTTCATTTCATATGAAAAAATAATTTACTATGCTTAAATAACAGCATTTTACGCTTGTTATTTAAGCAGCGAAAATTAAAAAACTTAAATGAAATGACAGCTTAAATATGCGACGCCCAAAATCCTTCATACAAAGCAGTGTAAACGTTCATATCCACATCTAACCCTCAAGGACTTGTTTTTTTTTTTTTTTTTTTATTATTATAATCTAATGACTCTTGGAGTTTTTTTTTCCAAGCATAAAACACAGCTTTCATATGATTTTAAATTGAAAAAATGCTAGCTAACAAAAAGCCATACACTATATATACCCTCGAGGACAATATATTGTAGGTGTTTATATCCACTGTTGACCCGGGAAGGGTTTAATTTTTATAAAAAGTGGTTAATTCACAAATCATACTTCAGCAGCAAATTTAAATTTAAGCTTTTTAAAAAATGCATTTCTTAAATCTTATTTGAGATGATAGAACAAGATATCGACAAATTCTCAATAATTTGTATTTAAAGGAAACTTATATTGGGAAAATAGTTAAAACTTAAAACAATATAATTTCAGTATTATTTCCTGCATTTACAATATTTCATTTGGCTTCAGATATTAAATCTACATTCCTACAAAACAAATATTGTAAACAAATATTGTAAAAAGTTTACTATAGGATATTAGACAATAGACAATAGACAAGAATCTTTATTTGTAGTTTCTTCAAGAAATACAATGGCGTCAACAGAAATGAAATTATGTTTTATGTCTCTTGCTTTACAATATTGTAAAATTCGTTTATAGTGTAGACAGGTCGTTCCACTAGCCAGTCCTGGAGACGTCTCTTCAGTTCATTTCCTCTGAGGTTTTTGAGGTTCTGTGGAAGTGAGTTTAGAACTTTACGGCCCAGGTAGGATGGTTTTTTACTAAAATGTGTTGTCCGATGGGTAGGAAGAGGGTAGTTTAATGCTCCTCGTGTATTGTATAAATGAATGTCTTCATTCCTGGGAAAGTCCATCTGGTCGGTGTAAATGACTGCTGCAAGAAGATAAAGTGCTGTTACGGTTAAGAGCTTCAGTGACTTGAAGGCATCTCTGCAGTTGTCTGTACGATTCAGGTTTGCAAGTACTCTGACTGCTTTTTTCTGAAGGACTAAAACTTTATTCATGTTGCATTCAGATGTTCCTCCCCAAGATAGTATCCCATATCTGATATGGGATTCGACAAGAGCATAATAAGCTGCTTTGGCTGCATCTGTGTTTGCAATCCACTTTATTCTTCTTACCACGTAGATGCCTGATGAAAGTTTTTTTGTGAGGTTGTGTATGTGGTCATTCCATGAAAGAGCACTATCTATGATTACACCCAGTAGCTTTGTTGTGTTCTCAACTATAATATTGGGAGTTTCCGGGATTTGCTCGTGTCTTCTGCTGAAGTTGATTTGAGTGGTTTTGGACGGATTTATTGCGAGATCATTTTGAAGGCAGTATTGCATTGCATTGTCAGTAGATAATAAAATGTCCATGTGAAGTCCGAGAGGTGTGTCATTTGTAAAAAGTAGAGTTGTATCATCTGCATATAAAATGGGTTGAACCTTGGGGTCATTAATGTAATTAGAAAAGTCATTGGTAAAGAGTATATATAGAAAAGGACCAAGAACTGACCCTTGGGGTACTCCTCTACTTACTGGAAGTTGTGTAGATCTATATACACATTTTTTCTTGTTTGTAATTTGTTGAATTTCAACAATTTGCCTTCGACCAGATAAGTAGCTATCCAACCAATCCTTTGCTAAACCTTTTATCCCCAGTGTTGGTAGTTTTCTCAATATGAGATCATGGTCAAGACAATCAAACGCTTTACTATAATCTAGCAAAACGGCCGATACGAGCTTCCCGTCTTCCAGGTGATCAGTTATTTGTTCAATCAGACTTGTGAGAGCTGTGGTTGTTGACCTTCCTTTAAGAAAACCGTGCTGGTCATTTGATATCAGGCTGTTTTGTTCAATGTGTTTTGAAATACATAAAAGTGCTATTTTTTCTACTATTTTTGAAAAGGTTGATATCAATGAAATTGGGCGATAGTTTTCTACTTTTGTAACTGGACCTTTTTTGTGCTTCGGATATATTTTGGCAATTTTTAAAGAAGATGGAAAATGACCAGAATTGAAGGATTTATTTGTAATGTTTACTAATGGTGGTGCTAATTGTTTAGCACAGTGCTTTACAACTTTTGAAGGGACTTCATCCAGTCCACAAGAAAGCTTAGATTTGAGGGAAGATATCACTGATAGGACTTCTTTTATAGTTGTTGGTGTAAGATTCAATAGCTGGTTGTTAAAGTCTGGAAAGGTGAGTGGTTTGGTTATGGTTATGTTGTCCAGATTTTTTCTATTTTCTTTTAGTGTGGAATCTGCTATTGTTGAAAAATGGTGGTTGAAGAAATTAGCAATTCGGGAAGGATTACTTTGCATATTCCCTTCTACTTCAAGCATGAGTTTGGGTTCTACTTTTTGTTTAGACTGCTTTCCTGAATTTATAATGTTCCACAAGGCTTTGGGTTTGTTGTCTGAGTTAGAGATATATTCAGCAGTGACATTTTGCTTAAGATTTCTTAGCTTTAAATCATAAGCTTTCTTTTTTGTTAGCATAAGTGTTATTAGATAAACGATGTTTATTATATAATTAATTAAAAACAATTCCTTTTCTCAAGTAGGCATAACTGATGCTTACACAGTGGAATACATGATTAGCTGCTTTACTTCAGTTATCCATGTAAGAAGCTTATTTGTTATAATATCCTTGAATATGAGTAGGATGTAAGCTTATGCGTATCAAATTATATTGCTTGAACAAGAAACTTTACTAATTTTGCAACATACGTTTCATAATACAGGCCTACCCATAGATGTACTACAATTGATCACAATACCCTTTGATAATTAAATGTTTTAAAACCATACAATGCTTGCAAAAATATATATACATGTGAAAAAATGTAATACAATGGATGTAATTACATAGTCATGAGCTCCTTTAGCTAGACTTTATCTATTTAGATAGATTTGTATTTAGCAAGACTGAACAAATTTAGGCATAGTGTCATTCAGCTTCCAACATTCTTCCTTGTGATCTGACACCAGATTTCGGACATCACGAACTTAAATTACTTGACGGACAACTTAACTGCTTAGCTGAATCTGCAACCACACTGTTGTGAAGTTTCTCAATGGGGTTGATATCAGGGCCTCACACAAGCCAGAGCAACACCACAATATTCCTAAGACTATGCACAATTTTTTTTTTTTTTTTTTTTTTATTTTTTAAACATTTAATTTGAATCTTGTTGAGTGGCTTCCCATAGATTTTTGGATTCTGTAAATCTACACAACCATCCCATTACATAATGCCGTACCATAAAGGTTTCAGGATAAATCCTGGAAAGCCTGGCCAGATCTAATCTGGTAAATCTAGAGATTTATCAGCATTTAAAAATATATTCTTGATTTGTGATATATGGCTAAAGAGAGGCATCCATTCTACTACAACTTCCCTTGAGCTGGTCTACTCAGCAGCACCTCCAAGTTGGTAGGCTAAAATAATTTAATACTTTCTTGGAAAGTGTAAAATAAAAGTAATTCTTCTCATTAAGCTTTGTGTAAATTAAGGAGGCCCTTTTGCTCCACAAAAAAACGCCAAAAACATGGGTTTCTATTTCAACGATTGAGTATATAATAATCATATCGAACACTTAAAAGTGTCATTTCATAGATTAAGAACTGTTTTAATGGACTTTACGTTGGATTTTGTAAAAAATTGACTGTGTTTATAATTTTTCCACAGTTACATGTTTAACTTTATACATGATTCGTAACGATTTTAAATTAAATTAAAAAACTCATAACATAAACTTATGGTTCACTAGATTAGACCTTAAATATCATACAGTGTTCACATAATAATAAACACGAACTGTACATTTGAAATGAACAGCACGTTTTGGTCCACTGGCGGTAAAATTGCATGTCTACTATTGGGCTGTAGACTTCCCAGGGGTGACTTAACAGTTTGAAAATTCCACCTTCATTTACATCGCTCAACAATTTTCTGAATCCAACTGAATAGGTTTACAATCTTGAGATATAATTGAATAGGTTTACAATCTTGAGATAAAACTTAGAGCCAAACAACCTTAATGTCATCAGTATATTCTGCAAAGGCTAAATAGAGAATGTGGATATGTTAATTTCTTTCAAATGCTATCTCTTAACTGCCTAATTCTATAGGATAATGATATTACTGGTTCATCTACAATGCATGAAAACCAAGTGTAAGTTTTTACTGTGGTTTTAACTAAAACCTTCATTACAAACAATTTTTCAAATGTTTTAACCAATGAGTTTCCTGAGGGCTACTGCTGAGACAGTTTGGTGATTTCATCAAGAGTAAGGAACCAAGTGAAGTGAATGTTCAATCAGACTGCACTATAATTAATTACAAGGTGTAGGTAATATTAACACTTTGGAGTTGAACACATTCACTGCGGATGACGCGAAAGTGTGTCATCTTTATGAATGCTGTTTTCGAATTCAGCGTGAAATTCTACATAATAATGTGCATTATAAGTCGCATTTCAGAAAAAATTGTTGTCAAATTTTGCATACAATTAATTTTTTGGACACTCATCCACTCCTACACGTACAGTGGTAATGTCCCATTCGCCTACACCTACACGTACAGTGTTATGACCCACCCATACACGTACAGTAGTAATGTCCTACCCGCCTACTCCTACACATATAGTGGTAATGTCCCACTCACCCACTCCTACACGTACAGTGGTAATGTCCCATCCGCCCACGTACAGTGGTAATGTCCCACTTGCCCACACCTACACGTACAGTGTTATGACCCACCCATACACGTACAGTAGTAATGTCTTACCCGCCCACTCCTACATGTACAGTGGTAATGTCCAAACCGCCCACCCATACACGTACAGTAGTAATGTCCCACCCACCCACTCCTACACGTACAGTAGTAATGGGTGGGCATTCATCATATGTCATTTGCAGATGAAGCTCTTTTCCATCACAATCAGTACATGTGTCCTGCTTTTTAATATCTTGTGTTTGTTTTGTACTCTTACCCATTTTTATTTTTTTAATAAGTGATCAAATCAATGACTCGGGTGAAGGTATCTCAAAATGTCATTCCCGCAATGGGGCCGGCAGTAAATGTATGTTAGCTCGAGTAGAGAAAGGGAAATGCACATTCTGCACTTTACTGTCTGTGTGCAGCTGCGGATGGTACCTTTAACATAGAAATTTAAAGAGGCATTGGTCTGTTGCATAGTGGATGGAAGTTCACAGATCAGTGTTTTTTTTTATAGTTGCACAAATCAAATCAAATTAATTTATTAGTCATAAATATTATAAGATCATTGACAATGTCAGAATTAAACTCTATTCAATGTTAAGTCAAGGTTAATAAGCTATGGTAATAAGTCTATGATTTGACATTATTCAAAAATTGTATTCAAATTTAATTTTACTAAATATAGATTAGAATTTAAAAAGACATTGTATCGTAGAACATTCTTCCAGAGAATAGAAAGGATTTTCCAAAATCCAAGAATAGTATTGAGTTAGAAATAAATGTTCATCATATTTGTTGATTATTCACACTAAGTGGCTGTCTTTTTTTAATGAAATGACCGAGTGGCTGTTTAGAATTTGACTTAACCTGTTGAAGCTTAAGCATCATCAGTTGTGGCTGTAACTGCGGGGCAGGTCATTAATACAAATAAGGAATAACAAAGATCCAAGTATAGATCCCTGCAGGACTCCGTACTCCCAATTGCATTCTGAGAGTAGAATTGCTATCTACAAAAACTCTTTGTTTCTTGTTACTTAGATACGATTTGATCAATAATATTGGCTTATTTCCAAAACCATAACATTTTTTAAATGATAATTTTTATCCACACAATCAAAAGCCCTGCTCAGGTCATACTCGTAAAATGTAGCCTGAGCAAAGGCATTTTCTTTAAAGGACCCTGTAATATCCTATCAAAGGCTTGTAAGGTAGAACAATATTTCCTAAAATTAATTAGGGAGGAGCATAAATCACAACAATTAATCATGTAATTAAATCAATAGGTCTAAATATTACTCAAGAAAAACTACAAAGTGAAAACTTTAAACTTTATTGGGAATTTTACAAATCTATATACACTAATACACAATTATGAACAAATCAAAATTTTAGCCTCCACTTCAAAAACGAGAAATAAAGCTCTTCAAATACCTTCTGTAAAAAAAAACTATATCAAAGAAGCAGCCACTATATTGCTTATAAAGTTTACAATTCTCTACCATCCACATTGAAAACATTTATAAGTTCATTTCTGAAAATGCACTAATAGGTTGCCTCACATGCTGAAACACTGGTTTTTTTTTTTCAATGATAGAACAGGAACGGAACAAAATTTTCCTACCTAATTTGGTCTTAGATAGGAAAATCACACTCAATCGAAATCCATATTCGTCCATATCTTGACGATCAGCGTCTTATGAATAAATAAAATAAAAAATTAAGTCTGGTATTATCATAAAAGTAAAATTCATTTATGATAATACCAGACTAACTTAACATGTTCAATAACAATGACTTAGTGACCAGATGGCACGCCGGTCAGCCGCAGTGAATGATTAACAGGAAGATATGTTATTATTAAAAATCCTCTAAGGAATTATGCATTAACATTGAATCCTCTGACTGCATACTCCCAATATGAATTTTCATATACTATATTAGGCAATTTATTATGTTTCATTAATTGGTGCTAAATTTAAATTCTAACAAATTCCTTTCACACGCACAGATGGCTTGACCATCATTTGTTGGTGACAAATTCATGTACATATGTGTATTTTGTTTGTTAAAATGGTAATAATAATAAAATATAGGACATGCAAATGTAATGTAAAATACTAACCAGATATGACTCCAAAGTGTTAAGTTTTGATTGATGATCAGTGTAGATAGTCCAGATCTTGAAATATAGATTTCAGGGTTGATTGAAAAGCACAATAAAATCTACTGTCATCATAAATTTGTCTTACCGCTTTAAATAGCCTGTATTTTAACAAGATGGTGTTCCACCAGGTTACAATTTGCTTGTCCGTACATTGCTATACACTAAACGTTTTCTGACAGATGGATAGATCGACTGGCACTTTGGTAGAGTTCACTTAACCTTACACCTCTAGATTTTTTTCTTTTGGGGTTTCCTCATTAGTTAAGTTACGACACAAATCCCGCAAACCACAATGAATTAAGAACAAGAATTGATGCCTGCCACCTAATCACACCTGAAATCTTACAAAATGTGAGATGTGGTTTTCAATCCAGGGTTTTTTACTGTGAAGAAGTTCATAGCAGCCATTTGGAGCATCTAATCTGAGTGAAATTGAGGTGATATTTCAGCATTTTGACCATTTTTTCCATTCTAAAATTACTAATAAATGAAGAGATTTTATGAAATAATTCCAACTTTAAATTGCCACCAAATTTGATAGAGTAACTTTAGAGACCTCTAGTTTATGCCATTCTTCTAGTTTTAATATCACCTTTAAAACGATAAGTCGCTTGATAGGGATTCCTATTTAAAAATTGTGAATTAACATCAAACTACCCCCTTTTGGGTAGGAGTGTAAAAAAATTTGCATACATAAAATGACTCCATGTTGGTCGTATAAACATGACCCCAAGGATATCACTTTATCTCTATTCATGAGAAATAGATTTGGGGGACTTTTAAGACACCCTGTATATTTTCTTGTCCAGGATTACACATAGAAGGCCTTTGCTACAAATTAATGAAATTGCAGAATTTAGCATTTTTAACACAGTCCATTGTTAAAGTAATGAAAATGACACAGCGCTCAACGATTTATACTTTTTCAGAGTAACTAAAAATTGGGTAGGCTATCCAAGCATGTTTTATATTGTATGGTTTGTTGTCAGCTATCATTTGTTAATTTTAAAAAGCTGATATAAATATATATATATATAGATAAGATCCAAGTTATGTTGGTATATTAATAAGAATAAAAATGTACAGTGATCTCATGTCACAAAGCTAAATTCAATCCATGGAGCAATTTAAGAGGGCTCTAAACCTCCGTGCTGAGAAGCGTAAAAACTGCTTTGCGTGGTCCAAGATACAGCCTTTATTTACTGTCATAAAATTATAAATGAAGTATCTATTTAAAGATAAAGACATTTTTGACTTTAATCGCTTTTTAAAATTTTCGAATTCTCTTTCATTTCTATTTTATAGGTTATTGAAGTTACACAATATTCAAACTAGTACCAAAATAAAACTAGAGCTCTTATCAAAATTTTAAAAAGTGATTTTAGTCAGAAATTTATTTAGTTTCAATTTAGTTTTGGTTTCAGATCGATATCTTGAAAACTTTAGCCGCAATATGGGACCGCACAAAAGCCTGCATGGTAATTTATTCTAAAAAATGTGGTGATTCGTGAGATCCAAGTGGCGAAAACCTGAACTTCTTAGTCGCGGATGGATTTTACTACTTCATTCATTAAAATCTTTCTTTATTTAACTTAACATCGATGGATGCGATGTAGGCCTACGATTGATATCAGTATCATTTTACAGACTGATTTACTCACTTAGAGTTAGTCTACTTACTCTTGTATGGCTTATTTCATTTAAATTAAAATGTGCGTTCCCATGTGGTTCCTGATATAATCTAACCACAAATTAAAGCATAAAACGTTTTGTAATGACAATGCACAATATTTATTATGGCTTGACAAATACTGTAATAATCATCTATATACAACATGTCTATGAAATAAATCATATAAACTACATTAACGAATACGTACAATAAAAATATTAATTCAATAATTCCGACTTGATCAAAGAAATAAGTAATTCTATAATAAGTCACTGTCTCTACTGACCTTTATTTTATTTTAAAAATAAAAAAGCAGTAATGTTAACTCGTAACTTTTAATTTACTATGGTTCATTCATGGTATGGTAGAAAAAAATGCTAGGTCATTTATTTTTAATTTTATAAGAAGGTAACTTTGAGGCAAATATTTTTCCTAAACAGTAACAAGGACAGAAAAATATGACAGCCGGGGGACGGGGCAGAGCAGCAATCCTTTTGAGAACTTTAAAGTCCTTTTGAGAACTTTGAAGTCATGGGGCGAAGTAGTGTTTGGGAACCTTGTACAACTCCCGGTGTCTTCCGTTGAACAGCCAATGAGAAAATTAAGGACGGTTAAACTTGACATAAGTGATATTAAACATTGTGCAACGTGAAGAAAAATAATAAAATATGAATTTAAAAAAGTTTTCTTAATTAGTATAGTACGTGTTGGTAGATGAATTTAATACAATATTAATATAACTGAACAAATATTATGGCAATCGATTAAGATAAACATGGTTTACAGAAATCGATCACCATAACGTTCGTAGCCTACATATTGCACTTATTTTTTATAAATACAGTATAAGTATATACTGTATGAAATTTGCATTGTATGACATTCACTTGTGGATTGAAATAAAACTGTTAAACTATTATTAAATTGCTCAAATAAGATGTTCTGATCGGTTTGGTTTTGTATTAATTTAATGCATTTTCAATTACTTGAGTATCCACTGACCTAATTGGGTAGCTCGTGATCAACTTGTGGTAGCCACACTGATCAACTTGGGCAGCCTCCGTAATGGGCTTGGCTAGCACCCTTGATCAACATTGCTAACACTAATGATCACCTCGTGTAGAACCCGTAATAAACTTGGCCATCCACCGTCATGGACTTGGCTAGCACTCGTTGCTAGTCAATAATGGGTGGCTAGCCAAGTAGACCACAGGTGCTAACCAACGTAAACACTGGTGATTACACAAGTTCAGTTCACCAAGGGTGCTACCAAAGTAATTATGGGTGGCTACCTAAATTTACCATGTTCTACCTAAGTTGACCATGGGTCCTACGCAAATTAATCACAGGTACTATCCGAGTTGACCATGGGTGCTACTAAAAATAATCACACTTATTACCCTCGAGTTGACCATGGGTGCTACCCAAGATAATCACACTTATTACCCTCAAGTTGACCATGGGTGCTACCCAAGATAATCACACTTATTACCCTCAAGTTGACCACTGGTGCTACTTGAGTTCAGCTAATATAGCACTTACCTAATAATACATTATTGTAAATAATTCATGAAATATTTGACAAATAATTTGCCAAATGAATATATTGTATAGAGTTACATGAATTGTAATGTATTCAACTAATCTATATACATTATATATGACCTTGATCGCTTCTGACTCATTATGTCACTTGTCATATTGTTTCAGTAATTAGGCATTGCTTTATTTTGATTGTTGGTCATTTTTAACAGTCGTCTTTAAAAAAATTGTCATATTTTTTTTTGTGGTACATAAAATTTGTATAGGCCTAATTGAATCATATTAAATTAATCACTCCTAAAATACTGTGAAATATTTATCAGCAAAACTAACATTTTTGAAAAGTAATTGTGTAAGAACTGTTGTCGAAGTAAAATAATTGCTTTTCTCATGGAAGTGGGAAAATTGAGCAAGATTATAATTTATTATTTTAATTATAATTGATATCATTCATATGTTTCGCTTCGGTTTTTGTCTCTGTCCGCGAAAATAATTGTTGTAACAAAATGTCTGCTTTTTGAAACCAAATTGTCCCCGTAGTGTTATTTTCATGCACTGTAGTAATTCATTCAGCATACTTCAGAAGCAAATAAAAAAGTGGCTACATTTCAACTATTTTTTAACGTTTGGAAATTAGTGTGTTTATGTTGTAATTGCCATAAAACTATGATAGTTTATGTGAAATCATTTTTTATTTTGTTAAAAATAATTAATAAACTGTACAAAAATTATAAAACGTAAAATAAATTGTCAGGTGGTATTTTTTACCATTAATTTTTAACGTGTTTTATTTAGTTTTTTAGTTAGCGTATCCTTTAATTCTTTAAGCATATTTTGAGAATTGTTGTGGCATTCATTTAATATTATTTTGTTTTACTCTTTTTTTACATTTTTTTGCAAATTTATGTCTTTTATTAAATATTTAACCACATAAAAACCAATATTTAGGGCACAATCCAACAGCTTTAAGGAATATTTACAAAAACCATGCTTTTTAACGTAATTTACTTAGTTTTTAGTAAAGCGTATCATTTTAAATCAAACTCTTAAATTGCTTTTCAATTCTAGAATATAAGTATGGTATGCCTATGCCTAACTATGCTACATTTTAACCGTTTTGAGAATAACAAGATTTTAACAAGAATTATGATTTTGGAAAACATTTAAGTAGAAATTATATATTTTAGTAGACCCCCAATTTTATCAGTGAATAATTTGATCTCGCTGTAAAGAGTCTACTTTTTAAACAAATATTACTATTTTTTTACACACAAAAAATGACATAAAAACATGTTAAGAAATAAAATACTGCAGCAATACCGGTACTGACTGAAAAATTGACAATTGTTGAAAAGAATTGGCCTTTCTGCTCAACATACATTCAGATACAGAAGGTAGCCAACTGAGGAGGCGGCAGGTGGGAGGGAGGGGTAATTGTAGTTTCCGGTTGAAAATACTATGAAAACTTACTATACAGGAAATGATTCAAGGAACTATATTGTACTCTGTCCGGCGGATTAAACTTCCTTCACCTAAAATAACTGGACGTAGTTCCAACTTCTCTTGCCAGTGTCACATGACTTCTATATTTTCTTTCCCTTTAGAGCCCTCTTAATACCTGCCTCACTGATTCTGTTATATGCTGGCTAATCCCTCCGTAAAAGAGTGCAGGGGACAATCTGTAAAAACCTATTTCTAAGAAATAAAATCAAGAACTAGTTAAATAACAAATAATCCAGATCCCAACTTGTTTTTAATTGCTATTCAATTTTTATTATTTATTGTGGTTATTTATGCTAAACATGAATATAAAATTGGATTTCCACCAAAATTATTTTCTCAAACCCATAAACACAGTTTTTACTGACCCAATACTATATACATTCAATAAAAATCTATTATGTGCACACTTGACTTTTTTTTTTTTTGTCATATTAACAACCACAATTTACAAAAAAGTACTTTTTTGTGATATCTATCAATAATAATTGTCTTGGACCGAAAGTTTTTGTGAAAATTATCCACAAAATTTTATTTTAGCTTTTTATTTAACCCTAGATCATGAGCATCAGGTGAACCAATGTGTCCTCCCTACTGCTAGGTCCTTTTTTCGGCGTGACGCAAGCTTTTTGTTTTTAAATCATAAAAAATACTAAATATGCTCCAAATGTAAATGTTATCATAATGTTTTTCTTCTCAAGAACTGTACTTTCACATACTACCATCAAAACTTACAAAAAGAATTAGTAATTACTGTCATAAAAAGATTGAAATCATTTTTAAAATGTTGTACATAAATTATAACTTATAACACTCCTTAGGAGCACTAAAATTTTGTATACATAATTCCAAAATAGCCAAATTGTTTATTATTTAGTGCTCTATAATAATATGTTGTTACATTTTAGACAAACTACTAGGTTTTTTTTTTTTTGGAAGTGTTTACATAAAACGCAAAAATGTGCAAAGATACAGTTTGATCACTGAAGGTAATCAAATAGTATATGCAAAATTTCAAAAAAATTACCATTGAATAGACAAGGAAAAGTTGTTTAGGAAAAATTGTACCATACACACATTTTTATATTTATACTTTATTGGGGGAAAAATGTTACCACGGAAACTAAAAATTTCAGTGAAAAATTACATAACAATCTAAAAATAAGGGGTATATATAATTATTTGCTATATGTACTGTATTGATACAATCTATTAGCTACAAGAAAATGTAAAATATATGAAAATATTCCAAATAGTACCGTATAAAACTTAAAACACCATAAGTCAGCGTGCGCAAATTGTAAACGTCACTAGAATAATAGTGCATATTGTAAACATTATATAAAATAATGTTTGGGAATTTTTAGAACAATAACACCTTATACAACACATATTTCTGAATAGAAATTTAAAAAATGTATTACAGTAGTTACATAAATAAGGTTTTCACACTGTATAATAACATACTATGTCATATTGTTTTCACGTACATAAAATAATCTATTTAGATTGCACAGAAATAATATATACTATTTTTTATAAGATTATTATAAGTATGCTACACTAATACCCTATCCGTGTTGTTTGCTGAAATCGGATAAAAAATAAATGTTAAGGCTAGTACCTACATAAGTATCACTTTCACTATTTCTGATTATTTCAGAAAAAAAAAACACTATAGCACATTGTACTATGACTACACTAAATTCAAAACATAATTTTATTCATTCAAATAGTAATTTATAACACTAACAACAAATAAAACACTCATAAAGAAAATCAGACCCGCAACAAGTCAAAATGGCCTACTCTGGCCGTGGCGTTGACGGGCTCTGCTTCTTCCAGTAAAGTGAAAACTTGTCAAGTGACCATTGCCAACCTACTGCACGAAATTCGCTCGAAGCGGCACCGATCAACTTGTCAACTCTGTGTCTATCTACCTAATTTTTTTTAGTTTATCTCAATAAATAAATTATTAGCTAAACTTTTATCAACAGCATAAATTATGCCGTACCTCGCTTTTGGGAAATCATGTAAACAAGGGCATAGAAAAAATATTTCTTGTAAAATACCCAATGCAGCTAAGAGAATGAAATTTGTTTTGTTGAATAGAGTATTTCATTCTCTACAGACTGACATTTGGTACATCTTATTCCGTCTTCTGGTTATTCTTCAGTGATATGACAAACATCGTCAATTTTAATCCCTCTAGACCTCCGCCGGGCGGGAATTGAGCGGAAGTTTCAAGTTGCACATTCTAATTTTATTTCCTACGTTTATAAAATGGCATAAAAAATTATTAAAAATCTGATATGAATAGAACAGAACATTCTGCGTAGATTGGTACCAACTTTGTAGTAATTGCTTGGAAACAAACGTGTTTTATTGATTTTAATGCAACAGCATAAATTATGCCGTTCCTCACTTTTAGAAGGGATTTTGTGAGACACATAAATTATGTCGTTCCTCACGATCTAGGGTTAAACATAAAAAAACTATATCCAAATTTTGATTTTTTTTTATTTATTTACTTAATTAATTTTTGTTTTCAAAATATGAAAAATAACAGATATGACAAAAATTAAGAAATTGTAAAAAGTAGACTTTTCCATACTTTTAGTACAAAACAAGTTTTCCTCAGAATAAAAAATATGTTCCCAGAATACCTATATGTTAGACATGATTTTACCGAATGGAGACATAAATTTAAAAAAGTTCTAGAAAATGCATAAATATCTTATTAACCTTACTACTCATAAAAACCTTCTTCTGCCGTGAATCTAAGTCATTTTCACAGTCGTCAGGCCATTTCAAAGGCCTCCAGCTCAATTTCAATATGAATTTCAAACATTAACAAGAATTATGTAAGGTTAGACTAGGTTGGATTAGAATTGTTTTATGGGTTGAAATAATCTTAATTTTCTTACAAAACTAAGAGTATATTGGACTCCAGCATCAAAACATGTAAAAACTGGAAAATAAGTTAAAGGTGTTTTGAATTTTTCCTTATTAACTTAACACAAAGTTATCTAACCAAATATTCAGTTTTTGACATTACAAAGCTATCTCCCCTAACACATCTAGTGCGGGACCCGCGATTCCGCGGGATAAACTCCGCAATTACAAGTACACGCCATACGGGGTGTTGCCATGAACCAATCTATTGCTTAGTGTGAGCTCAGCATTGGGCCAGGCAACTTCATATTCGGTGAGCATGTTGTGTTTTTCCAACTCAACCTTGACATGCAGTTTGTTTCCACTATTCGTGTTTTCAGCCTATGCTAACCATGTTTATTGACTTTAAAGTTTGATTACGCGTTTGTACAGTTATATTATTGTGTTGTATATATTATTTTGTTCTTGTACATTCATATTATTGTTTTGTATTAATGTCTTATATTAAATATTATTATATTATATTTGACAAGTTCCACAAAGACCAGCAGTAAACCCTCAGGGCCATTCCAAACAATGTAAATAAATATGTTATACTGTAACACTAACACTGTAACAACTAACAAATAAGTGTTTTGTTTTTTACATGTATTTGGTGCAATTTCAGACATTAAAAACACAGTGTGTGTGACAAAACCAGTGTAACAAGCTGTTCCGTGGATTCGCGGACGTCACCTATGGAGCCATTTTGGATGACAGACATAAATTTTTTTCACAAACAGTCTTGTAATGTCATAAGGTAAGTTTATCAAATTACTTTATATATTAGCTTCTGGGGCGATATATATATGTATTTCCTTCAGCAATCATTGTGTAATACAGGCTCATTTTTAACCATTTTGTAAAAGCATTGTGGATATTTTTAAGTCAACAATACACTTAATCGCTATAGCCTAGCCTGGGCCTAATTTGTCATTAGCCTGGAATACCTAGTTAAATAGATACTCGACATAAAAGCTCTAGAAAAGAAGAGTAAGGCTAACAACAATAATAAATACTATCAATGACAATAAATGTAGGAAGAAGAATCAGTAACGTGTCCTATGCTTGAAAGCCTGCAAAGTGTTTGGCCAATTCCCTCTTGAACACAGCATCCGACATACCGAAGACATCCATGTAGTCAGGCAATCTGTTGGCCAACCGATGAAATCTTGAAATTGGGCTGTAGAAACCATAGTTAGTGGAGTGGTAATTGGCCTCAAAGATCTGAAAGCGTCTACCGGAAATGCGAGGACATCTCAAGTTGACACTCCCCAGAAGATCAGGAGAATCAAGAGATGAATTAATAATTTTCTTGAAGAATAACAAGTCAGCAATCCAGCGCCTGACCTGCAAGGGCTGAAGACCAAGCTGACGCTCCAGAAATTCAACAGGAATCTCACCATAGATGTATCCAAGACTCACACCAACAATCCTGATAAAACGCCTCTCCTAGCATTGTTATTGCTCTAAACAATAT
Source organism: Stictocephala bisonia (assembly GCA_035578905.1). Classification (NCBI taxonomy): domain Eukaryota; kingdom Metazoa; phylum Arthropoda; class Insecta; order Hemiptera; family Membracidae; genus Stictocephala; species Stictocephala bisonia. The sequence continues at coordinate 4,163,353 of JAQJVL010000012.1, read as the reverse complement.
GTTACTTATGCACTAAAAGCAATTTAATGAAAGATTGCTGATGAATATATATATATATATATATATATATATATATATATATATATATGATAGGGGCGTACTCAGGGGGGGGCCTAGGGAGCCGCCCCCCCCAACCTAATTTTGTTTGTAAAGAAACAAAGAGGAGCAACACTCAGCAATAACTGTAATGGGCAATAGTTGAAAATAGTTACTTCATCTTTATAGAGGGTAGCCCTTTCTTCATAAATTTAATCATATATAAGCTACTTTTATGTATCATTATACATAATATGCGAATAAAGATAATATAGTTTGATTTTTAGTTTGAAAGACATTATTTACATTTGTCAGTCGGCCCCCTCCAAACACTAACCCTGGGTACACCCCTGATATATGATTTATAGGTTAGCCTACGTTGATCAGTTTCATTACCTTATTGATGATAGGTATATGCTGGTATATATTTGAACTAAGTTAAATCTAGTTATTTTATATTATATTCTTTATTTTAATACGCCTAACATTGATAGAAAACTTTTTCTCAAAGGTATTATTCATGGAAACAAAATAGAGACTTAGACTGCACTCAGCCAACAATTTTAAGGGCTTTTTAATTTATTATTTGGGCAAATAAGACTTGTATTCATGGAGACTTGTGTTAAGTCCACAAGTTAATCTTGAATTATATTAAGATGTTAAGTAAAATGTAATTAATCTATATGTAATTTGTGAAGGTCAATGAAACTTAAATTTCTCTGTTTATGATATGGCTGGATTTGATTGTAAGTAAATTAAGCCTAGGAAAATAAAAGATTATTACTTACCATTATGCCTGAGGACACTTGATTGCCTTCTTAGTTTTTGTTTTTCCTGCTCTTCAACGAACTTGGCAGCTTTTAATAAAGCTTCCAAACCTCCTCCATTGCCTAGTATACTACCTATACCACTCATCCTTCGACGACACCAACTGATCACTCCTACTAAAATTGTACAGTTTCCAATACCACTACCGTAGCCATTTCTTATTTAAATATGCCATTCTAGATAAAAACTGAACGGCATTTAAATGTAGTTTATAAGGCGAGCGTCATAGATGCATATAAAAACAACAGCTCAAGAACTGTGCAAGGCTTGAGCGAATATTTACGTTTACGCGAATTGTCTCGGAAGACTATTATCATATTTAACACGAACGGAATTCAAGAAAACATAGTAGCTTAATAATTTTATAATACATGACGGATACACAACACAGAGAGTCAGACGGCGCACTCCATTGCTTCAAGGCTGGGCCATCACATCGTCCCTATAAAATCCGTTCGTCCCAGTCAGTCTGACTGTACGTACAGTCGATGCATGTTGTTGGCGCTATCACGTGGCCCAGACAGAGGGGTTCCACCAATCAGGTTGCACCATGTGATGCCTAGAGGGCGTAAACCATTTTGGCACGGCTCTTCAAAACACTGCACGTACTCCCCGCTTCAAGAATCATGTTTATCACCGAATGACGTGTCAGGCTTACTTGGAAATCGCTAACTCCTCTCAGCTGACCGAATTGTGTTGTAGTTGTAACAATCAGTGAACAATTTTTGTTTTCAAAATAAAAGGAAAGAAGCTAAAATTTAAATTTCTTTCAATAATGTATTATCTAATAAGAATTAAATAAATTGTTATTTATATCTAACTTATCTCGATTTTTATACATCTTACAATTTGACTGTTTATAGTTGTCAATAACATATTATTTGTGATCATAGTCTAAATTAATAAAATGTTCCTAATTTAATTTGTATATTATTAAGTTTCATTCTATTTATCTATAAGTTTGACGCGATTTAGATAGAACTCCAAGTTTAAAGGATAGATAGATTTTGTTTTAATTGTTTAGATTGTTTAATTTTCCATTTATAAAAACCATTCTATCTTTGTGGGATGATGGAATAAATAAAAGGAACTCTTGAGAAGGTATTGTAAACACTGAATTGGTCGCAAACAACCTTACAGAATTTTAATATAAAGATATTATATAATTTAAGTATTTTATTACATAATTCAATTAAACTATCTCCATAACCTGACCTGAGTTGTCTTAATAGTGAACTTGAATTAGATTAGACTACTGTACTTATTTGTTTTAGTAATATAGTATTTTTTAGAAGAATTTTTATTGTTTTGCTGTAAAAGAAGTTTTACATCTAAAAATACTTTTGATTTGTAGGCATATTCTTTTTCTTGAATACTCATTCGATGATGAAATTTATATTCGTTTACACACTTTGAAAATCGAAGGCCACCACAGCATTTGAATAACATTTCTATTAATGATTGAGTTTTAATATACATCTGGCAATTTAGTAGCGTTCTATCCCCTTGAGTAATAGTTCCTTTTGTTGCTAGCGAAATACGACGACATACGACGCGTTGTAATAACCTAATCTGATTTATAACTTGTACGTGATCAGCCTTGGAAATGCTTACAACATGCAATCTATGGCGAGTGAAGTACATGTGCAACAGTGCAAGGCACGGTATAAAGCCGTACTGCATACAATCCACGGCGAGAGAAGTGCACGTGCAACAGTGCAAGGTGCGTTATAATGGCGTACTGCATACAATCCATTGTGAGTGAAGTGCACTTCCAACAGTGCAAGGCACGTTATAAAGGCGTACTCAGTACAATCTATGGCGAGAGAAGTGCATGCGCAACAGTGCAAGAGACGTAGACTAATAATATTTGGCGTACTGCATAAATCCATGGCGAGAGAAGTGCTTGTGCAACAGTGCAAGGCACGTTATAAAGGCATACTGCATACAATCCATAGCGAGAGAAGTGCATGTGCAACAGTGCAATGTGCGTTATAATGGCGTACTGCATACAATCCATGGCGAGAGAAGTGCATGTGCAACAGTGCAAGGCACGTTATAAAGGCGTACTGCATACAATCCATGGCGAGAGAAGTGCATGTGCAACAGTGCAGGGCACGTTATAAAGGCGTACTGCATACAATCCATGGTGAGAGAAGTGCATGTGCAACAGTGCAGGGCACGTTATAAAGGCGTACTGCATACAATCCATGGTGAGAGAAGTGCATGTGCAACAGTGCAGGGCACGTTATAAAGGCGTACTGCATACAATCCATGGCGAGAGAAGTGCATGTGCAACAGTGCAGGGCACGTTATAAAGGCGTACTGCATACAATCCATGGCGAGAGAAGTGCATGTGCAACAGTGCAGGGCACGTTATAAAGGCGTACTGCATACAATCCATGGTGAGAGAAGTGCATGTGCAACAGTGCAGGGCACGTTATAAAGGCGTACTGCATACAATCCATGGTGAGAGAAGTGCATGTGCAACAGTGCAGGGCACGTTATAAAGGCGTACTGCATACAATCCATGGTGAGAGAAGTGCATGTGCAACAGTGCAGGGCACGTTATAAAGGCGTACTGCATACAATCCATGGCGAGAGAAGTGCATGTGCAACAGTGCAGGGCACGTTATAAAGGCGTACTGCATACAATCCATGGCGAGAGAAGTGCATGTGCAACAGTGCAGGGCACGTTATAAAGGCGTACTGCATACAATCCATGGTGAGAGAAGTGCATGTGCAACAGTGCAGGGCACGTTATAAAGGCGTACTGCATACAATCCATGGTGAGAGAAGTGCATGTGCAACAGTGCAGGGCACGTTATAAAGGCGTACTGCATACAATCCATGGTGAGAGAAGTGCATGTGCAACAGTGCAGGGCACGTTATAAAGGCGTACTGCATACAATCCATGGCGAGAGAAGTACATGTGCAACAGCGCAGGGCACGTTATAAAGGCGTACTGCATACAATCCATGGCGAGAGAAGTACAAGTGCAACAGTGCAGGGCACGTTATAAAGGCGTACTGCATACAATCCATTGTGAGTGAAGTGCACGTGCAACAGTGCAAGGTGCGTTATAATGGCGTACTGCATACAATCCATGGCGAGAGAAGTGCATGTGCAACAGTGCAGGGCACGTTATAAAGGCGTACTGCATACAATCCATGGCGAGAGAAATACATGTGCAACAGTGCAAGGTGCGTTATAATGGCGTACTGCATACAATCCATGGCGAGAGAAGTGCATGTGCAACATTGCAAGGTGCGTTATACTGGCGTACTGCATACAATCCATTGTGAGTGAAGTGCACGTGCAACAGTGCAAAGTGCGTTATAAAGGCGTACTTCATACCATTCATTTTGTGTGAAGTGCACTTTCAACAGTGCAAGGCACGTTATAAAGGAAAACTGCATACAATCCATGGCGAGAGAAGTGCATGTTCAAGGCACGTTATAGAGGCGTACTACAACTATTTACAATCTATGGTGAGTGAAGTACATGTTCAAGGCACGTTATAGATGCGTACTACAACTAGTTACAATCTATGGTGAGTGAAGTGCATGTTCAAGGCACGTTATAGAGACGTACTACAACTACTTACAATCTATGGTGAGTGAAGTGCATGTTCAAGGCACGTTATAGAGGCGTACTACTACTACTTGCAATCTATGGTGAGTGAAATGCATGTTCAAGGCACTTTATAGAGGCGTACTACAACTACTTGCAATCTATGGTGAGTGAAGTGCATGTTCAAGGCACGTTATAGATGCGTAGGCCTACTACAACTAGTTACAATCTATGGTTAGTGAAGTGCATGTTCAAGGTACGTTATAGAGGCCTACTATATACAATCTATGGAGAGTGAAGTGCATGGGCTAGGCACTTTATATAGGTCTACTACATTCAATCTATGGTGGGTGAGGAGCATGTGCAAGGCACGTTATGAAGGTGCAATCTATGATAAATGGTGAGTGAAATCATATGATAAAACAGTGAGGCGGCTGCCCAGGTTTGTGAATTCCAACGAACCGTAAAACTGAAAACATGCCATCAACAACCTAACAACTGTATTGAGAGCTTTTCATCTCAATTCGCTCTGCTCCTGTTTGTACAAGATAATGAGATGATGGAGTTATTATTTTATTTATGTACTTTTTTTAACCTGCACTAACACAATATTTAACCTGTAAACATAAACGTTGTGAATAAAACAAAACAAACGTAGGCTATTCAGTAATCTTATTTAGAAATTCTATTAGGGCAATGCATTGTTCAAAGGAACTAGGCTATGTGCTTTGCTGACAATGTTAAAACTGGAACAGGTAAAGATAGACCAATCGTTCTATTATCTTAAACATGAGAATAAAATCAAATATTGTCTTGATTGCACATTTCCTCATATTTTCTGCTCCAGTGTCAAATATTCTAATTAAACATTTAATTAGTGTAAACCGCATCAAAATAGTCCGATGACATTTTAGGCGGTGTTGCCATATCGTTTCTGAGAACCACCCAACCACATGTATCATCTGTGACAAGTATGCGTATGTTCAACACTGTCAATTTAATTGGCGTTTTGTTTACAAAACAATTGTATGATAATATTTAAAGACTTCTAGTACGTAGTGGTAAAATTAACTATGGTATGTGTTAATCCTGTAATTGTTTATAGTATTGTAATAATATAAATATTGTATATTCTGTAGAAAGTGCTATGAAATAATGTTTATTAAATTAAATAGCAGTTTTTATCCATAATTATATCACTAAATATATATAACCAAAATACGTGCATTATAAAACAAACAAGGTAACTTTTTAGAAAAGACGTCAGGTGTCACGACAAGACTGCGCAGTAGACTGAACGTCACATGGGCGAAATCAGCTGGTTTGTTTATTCTATTAATACTGGTAACTAAATCCACCAATTACATAGAAGCAATCAGCTGAATAGTTTAGCAAGTTTTTTACCTCTTATCAGCTGAAATTATAACTATGGGAATTAGAACAGTATTTATGCGTAAATCTTTGCAATTTCGCCAATGTGACGTCATTGGAGATGTGCGTGATATCTACCGTCTTCTTTTCTATGTACCGTGGATTATAATAACAACTAATAGCTATTGTTTACTGCAACAGATGTTTAGACAAATCATTAATATTTTCAATGAATTTATATTTGACAACATTGCTCGGCGAGAAGTGAGGAGGGGGCTTTACATGCCACAGCTATTATCGGACTATTTTGGTGCGGTTTACACTAATTCTTGGCAGTTGTAAATAGCAATGCTAATGTGTTTAGAATTTGTGTGTAACCAAGATTTTTTAAATTTTAATTACAACTGTAAATGAATGTAGTGAGTTTTGTGTTTGCAAAAGCATAGAATATAGACAGATAGTTATAAAGGACATGATGAAGGCTATACGCCCTTAATCCAAGAAATATTAGTATTTCACTTGCCCTACTTTGGAATTTAAGGCATTGACATGGTTAGAACAACTCAACCTGAATTCTATGTAAGTTTTTTTCTTTGGCGTAAGCGGCCGGTGTTGATTAGAATCGTAACACGGGCGACTCGTCCGGTAATACTGTAAACCACTGTAAACGGCGGAGTCTCATCATTTCCATGCCCCAAAATGTTCGTGTCCCGAAATGTCCGTGTCCCAAAATGTCCGTGTCCCAAAATGTCCGTGTCCCAAAATGTCCGTGTCCCAAAATGTCCGTGTCCCAAAATGTCCGTGTCCCAAAATGTCCGTGTCCCAAAATGTCCGTGTCTCAAAATTTCCGAATTCCAGAAGAACCCTAATTATCTCCACTTACCAGACACGGTAGCCGGTAGTCTCAGAATTTCCGCGCCAGACCAACCCCATTATTGCCGCTCGACTTCGCTTCCACCGGAATTAGGGAGTCTGATGGTGTGCGCCTATTTGCGGCCTACTCACTTGCGGCAAATCGGATTTTTTCTGGAATTTGCGGCACGATTTGAACTGACCCCCTATTATTGGTTAATTTATGACTTTGGGATCAGTTGGAAGACGGACAGACTACCACTTGCGGTCCTGACTTTATTTTTCTGAGTTATCATGTTAACTAACTATAAATCGAAACTCGTAAATGTCAGTTTAAATATATGTATTTATTTAGTGTCGGTTTTAGTGACGAAGGGGAATCTCTGTAACTTAACAAATAGATATTAAATATGTTTGTTTTAATATATATGTCGAGTGGTTTGTTGTTAGCAACCATTTGTTCATTTTAAAAATTTGCTGTATATATTTGGATAAAGATCCAAAAGTCATGATGGCATATTAATTGAATAAAAATCTAAAGTGATCTCCTGTCACAAAGCTAAGTCCAATCCATCGAGCCATTTAAGACCTGCCTCACTAATTCTATTCATGCTGGCTAATCCTTCCGTAAAGATCGCAGGGGCACTCTGTAACTATGTGATCCATTGTTTGGATAGACTCCCCGCAATCACGTGACTGGTCTAGTGTCAATCCCCAGTTGTACTTCCAGTAATTACATCTGTTCACTTCAGTTCGTCCCGCCTACAGTAATACCCATATTTACCAAGATCATTATGTTTATTTTAGATGGCCCGAAACGTATCGAGCATCGGTTATAAGTTACTGGATGTTCAAACATAAACAAAATTATCTTAATATTTGTATTTTAATGACAGGGATTACTTGTAATAATAGCCTAAAGTCCCACAGAAAGATTTTAGAGATTAAATTTAAGAGTTGACAAAAATTGGAATCATTGAGTTGATAAGTGATTTGTGTTTTATAATTATTTATGTTACAAGCTGTTTATTGTGCTTTGCTGTGGTATAAACTTATATTAATCAGTAATGTTTATATTGTACCACATCCAAGAAATTCAATATCAAATGTCAGCGGTTTAGATAAAAATATATTGGCAACGATGCTATATTCCAGGCACGTAAACCTTTATTCTGTTGTCATACTTGAGTACAGCTGATTCTTAATATCATAAAAAAACAATAATTTGTTTGTATAGTATTTTATAGATAAAAGATATAGGTGTTAAATTTAGTTTTGATCATAATCAAACTAATATTGTATCTCTTGAGATCATGAAAGGGAATCTCTGTAACATTAACTAAACAATCAATTATGGCAAAGTGTCTATCAATCATTTCATAAAATTCTAAAGAAACCCCTATCGTTCACTACGACAACGTAGGAGCTGTTATTGTTTGTATAATAAAGAGAGGGAAACACAATGGTTTTAAATATTACTGAATACATATACTGAAATATTCGCAGCGCAGATTAGGTCTACTGACATATACTGCTGTGGTTTTTGCAGTCTAATTACAATTATTTATTGCCATAAAATATACATGAAAGTGCCAATTTGTATTACTGCTAACCATAGTAACTATTAATGTGCTTAATAACTGTGACTACGTACAAATATATAGTTCTTCAATAGCACACTGCCTTGTCGTTAAAGTGCTTAATAACTGTGACTACGTACAAATATATAGTTCTTCAATAGCACACTGCCTTGTCGTTAAAGTGCTTAATAACTGTGACTACGTACAAATATATAGTTCTTCAATAGCACACTGCCTTGTCGTTAAAGTGCTTAATAACTGTGACTACGTACAAATATATAGTTCTTCAATAGCACACTGCCTTGTCGTTAAAGTGCTTAATAACTGTGACTACGTACAAATATAGTCTATAGTTCTTCAATAGCACACTGCCTTGTCGTTAAAGTGCTTAATAACTGTGACTACGTACAAATATATAGTTCTTCAATAGCACACTGCCTTGTCGTTAAAGTGCTTAATAACTGTGACTACGTACAAATATATAGTTCTTCAATAGCACACTGCCTTGTCGTTAAAGTGCTTAATAACTGTGACTACGTACAAATATAGTCTATAGTTCTTCAATAGCCCACTGCCTTGTCGTTAAAGTGCTTAATAACTGTGACTACGTACAAATATAGTCTATAGTTCTTCAATAGCACACTGCCTTGTCGTTAAAGTGCTTAATAACTGTGACTACGTACAAATATAGTCTATAGTTCTTCAATAGCACACTGCCTTGTCGTTAAAGTGCTTAATAACTGTGACTACGTACAAATATAGTCTATAGTTCTTCAATAGCACACTGCCTTGTCGTTAAAGTGCTTAATAACTGTGACTACGTACAAATATAGTCTATAGTTCTTCAATAGCACAATGCCTTGTCGTTAAAGTGCTTAATAACTGTGACTACGTACAAATATAGTCTATAGTTCTTCAATAGCACACTGCCTTGTCGTTAAAGTGCTTAATAACTGTGACTACGTACAAATATAGTCTATAGTTCTTCAATAGCACACTGCCTTGTCGTTAAAGTGCTTAATAACTGTGACTACGTACAAATATATAGTTCTTCAATAGCACACTGCCTTGTCGTTAAAGTGCTTAATAACTGTGACTACGTACAAATATAGTCTATAGTTCTTCAATAGCACACTGCCTTGTCGTTAATGTGCTTAATAACTGTGACTACGTACAAATATATAGTTCTTCAATAGCACACTGCCTTGTCGTTAAAGTGCTTAATAACTGTGACTACGTACAAATATATAGTTCTTCAATAGCCCACTGCCTTGTCGTTAAAGTGCTTAATAACTGTGACTACGTACAAATATATAGTTCTTCAATAGCACACTGCCTTGTCGTTAAAGTGCTTAATAACTGTGACTACGTACAAATATAGTCTATAGTTCTTCAATAGCACACTGCCTTGTCGTTAAAGTATTCCTCTACACTATAATACCCAAGCTTAGTTTTAACTTGAAACAGTTTTTTAAATACAATAATTGCTTTTGAATTATCGGAGAAGCTGTTAAAATATTTTCTTATGAACTTTTTTGAGGCAATTTCCATAAAGTTCAAGCCGGTTTTGCAGGTATTTAAATTTATTTCTGCACCAAACGCCTTAAATTGTGAGTATGCTGTTCAACTTTTATGGACACTTCAAAGTTGTTATGAGCAACCATAAGAATTTAAAACATAAAGAGCGAATGCAGGCAGAGTAATTTTAACGGTTCATGACTCTTCATTTGTTGAAAATACACAATCCTTATTTTGTCTAAGTGGGTATGGGTGGGCGGGCGGCTCCTTACCACCATGCGAGTACAGAAGAGTGGGTGGATTATTACCTCGTACGTGTGTGGGTGGGCGGGTAGATTAATACCTTGTACGTGTATGGGTGGGTGGGTGGCTCCTTACTACCATGCGAGTATGGAAGAGTGGGTGGATTATTACCTCGTACGTGTGTGGGTGGGCGGGTAGATTAATACCTCGTACGTGTATGGGTGGGTGGGTGGCTCCTTACTACCATGCGAGTATGGATGAGTGGATGGATTATTACCTCGTACGTGTGTGGGTGGGCGGGTAGATTAATACCTTGTACGTGTATGGGTGGGTGGGTGGTTCCTTACCACCATGCGAGTATGGAAGAGTGGGTGGATTATTACCTCGTACGTGTGTGGGTGGGCGGGTAGATTAATACCTCGTACGTGTATGAGTCGGCGGGCGGCTCCTTACCACCATGCGAGTATGAAAGAGTGGGTGGATTATTACCTCGTACGTGTGTAGGTGGGCGGGTAGATTAATACCTTGTACGTGTATGGGTCGGCGGGCGGCTCCTTACCACCATGCGAGTATGATAGAGTGGGTGGATTATTACCTCGTACGTGTGTAGGTGGGCGGGTAGATTAATACCTCGTACGTGTATGGGTCGGCGGGCGGCTCCTTACCACCATGCGAGTATAGAAGAGTGGGTGGATTATTACCTCGTACGTGTGTAGGTGGGCGGGTAGATTAATACCTCGTACGTGTATGGGTGGGTGGGTGGCTCCTTACCACCATGCGAGTATGGAAGAGTGGGTGGATTATAACCTCGTACGTGTGTGGGTGGGCGGGTAGATTAATACCTCGTACGTGTATGGGTGGGCGGGCGGCTCCTTACCACCATGCGAGTATGGAAGAGTGGGTGGATTATTACCTCGTACGTGTGTAGGTGGGCGAGTAGATTAATACCTCGTACGTGTATGGGTCGGCGGGCGGCTCCTTACCACCATGCGAGTATGGAAGAGTGGGTGGATTATTACCTCGTACGTGTGTGGGTGGGCGGGTAGATTAATACCTCGTACGTGTATGGGTGGGCGGGTGGCTCCTTACCACCATGCGAGTATGGAAGAGTGGGTGGATTATTACCTCGTACGTGTGTGAGTGGGCGGGTAGATTAATACCTTGTACGTGTATGGGTGGGTGGGTGGCTCCTTACCACCATGCGAGTATGGAAGAGTGGATGGATAATAACCTCGTATGTGTGTAGGTGGGCGGGTAGATTAATACCTTGTACGTGTATGGGTCGGCGGGCGGCTCCTTACCACCATGCGAGTATGGAAGAGTGGGTGGATTATTACCTCGTACGTGTGTGGGTGGGCGGGTAGATTAATACCTCGTACATGTATGGGTCGGCGGGCGGCTCCTTACCACCATGCGAGTATGGAAGAGTGGGTGGATTATTACCTCGTACGTGTGTGGGTGGGCGGGTAGATTAATACCTCGTACGTGAATGGGTCGGCGGGCGGCTCCTTACCACCATGCGAGTATGGAAGAGTGGGTGGATTATTACCTCGTACGTGTGTAGGTGGGCGGGTAGATTAATACCTTGTACGTGTATGGGTCGGCGGGCGGCTCCTTACCACCATGCGAGTATGGAAGAGTGGGTGGATTATTACCTCGTACGTGTGTAGGGTGGGCGGGTAGATTAATACCTAGTACGTGTATGGGTCGGCGGGCGGCTCCTTACCACCATGCGAGTATGGAAGAGTGGGTGGATTATTACCTCGTACGTGTGTAGGTGGGCGGGTAGATTAATACCTCGTACGTGTATGGGTCGGCGGGCGGCTCCTTACCACCATGCGAGTATGGAAGAGTGGGTGGATTATTACCTCGTACGTGTGTAGGGTGGGCGGGTAGATTAATACCTCGTACGTGTATGGGTCGGCGGGCGGCTCCTTACCACCATGCGAGTATGGAAGAGTGGGTGGATTATTACCTCGTACGTGTGTGGGCGGGCGGGTAGATTAATACCTCGTACGTGTATGGGTGGGTGGGTGGCTCCTTACCACCATGCGAGTATGGAAGAGTGGGTGGATTATTACCTCGTACGTGTGTGGGTGGGCGGGTAGATTAATACCTTGTACGTGTATGGGGGGGGGGGGTTTGGGTGGCTCCTTACCACCATGCGAGTATGGAAGAGTGGATGGATTATAACCTCGTACGTGTGTAGGTGGGCGGGTAGATTAATACCTCGTACGTGTATGGGTCGGCGGGCGGCTCCTTACCACCATGCGAGTATGGAAGAGTGGGTGGATTATTACCTCGTACGTGTGTGGGTGGGCGGGTAGATTAATACCTCGTACGTGTATGGGTCGGCGGGCGGCTCCTTACCACCATGCGAGTATGGAAGAGTGGGTGGATTATTACCTCGTACGTGTGTGAGGTGGGTGGGTAGATTAATACCTCGTACGTGTATGGGTCGGCGGGCGGCTCCTCTACCACCATGCGAGTATGGAAGAGTGGGTGGATTATTACCTCGTACGTGTGTGGGTGGGCGGGTAGATTAATACCTCGTACGTGTATGGGTGGGTAGGGTGGCTCCTTACCACCATGCGAGTATGGAAGAGTGGATGGATTATTACCTCGTACGTGTGTGGGTGGGCGGGTAGATTAATACCTTGTACGTGTATAGGGTGGGGGGGTGGCTCCTTACCACCATGCGAGTATGGAAGAGTGGATGGATTATAACCTCGTACGTGTGTAGGTGGGCGGGTAGATTAATACCTCGTACGTGTATGGGTCGGCGGGCGGCTCCTTACCACCATGCGAGTATGGAAGAGTGGGTGGATTGTTACCTCGTACGTGTGTAGGTGGGCGGGTAGATTAATACCTCGTACGTGTATGGGTCGGCGGGCGGCTCCTTACTACCATGCGAGTATGGAAGAGTGGATGGATTATAACCTCGTATGTGTGTAGGTGGGCGGGTAGATTAATACCTTGTACGTGTATGGGTGGGCGGGCTGCTCCTTACCACCATGCGAGTATGGAAGAGTGGGTGGATTATTACCTCGTACGTGTGTAGGTGGGCGGGTAGATTAATACCTCGTACGTGTATGGGTGGGCGGGCGGCTCCTTACCACCATGCGAGTATGGAAGGGTGGGTGGATTATTACCTCATACGTGTGTGGGTGGGCGGGTAGATTAATACCTCGTACGTGTATGGGAGGGCGGGCGGCTCCTTACCACCATGCGAGTATGGAAGAGTGGGTGGATTATTACCTCGTACGTGTGTGAGTGGGCGGGTAGATTAATACCTCGTACGTGTATGGGTGGGTGGGCGGCTCTTCACCACCATGCGAGTATGGAAAAGTGGGTGGATTATTACCTCGTACGTGTGTGGGTGGGCGGGTAGATTAATACCTCGTACGTGTATGGGTGGGTGGGCGGCTCCTCACCACCATGCGAGTATGGAAAAGTGGGTGGATTATTACCTCGTACGTGTGTGGGTGGGCGGGTAGATTAATACCTTGTACGTGTATGGGGGGGGGGGGGTGGCTCCTTACCACCATGCGAGTATGGAAGAGTGGATGGATTATAACCTCGTACGTGTGTAGGTGGGCGGGTAGATTAATACCTCGTACGTGTATAGGTGGGCGGGTGGCTCCTCACCACCATGCGAGTATGGAAAAGTGGGTGGATTATTACCTCGTACGTGTGTGGGTGGGCGGGTAGATTAATACCTCGTACGTGTATGGGTGGGTGGGCGGCTCCTCACCACCATGCGAGTATGGAAAAGTGGGTGGATTATTACCTCGTACGTGTGTGGGTGCGCGGGTAGATTAATACCTTGTACGTGTATGGGGGGGGGGGGTTGGGTGGCTCCTTACCACCATGCGAGTATGGAAGAGTGGATGGATTATAACCTCGTACGTGTGTAGGTGGGCGGGTAGATTAATATCTCGTACGTGTATGGGTGGGCGGGCGGCTCCTTACTACCATGTGAGTATGGAAGAGTGGGTGGATTATTACCTCGTACGTGTGTGGGTGGGCGGGTAGATAAATACCTTGTACGTGTATGGGTGGGCGGGCGGCTCCTTACCACCATGCGAGTATGGAAGAGTGGGTGGATTATTACCTCGTACGTGTGTGGGTGGGCGGGTAGATTAATACCTCGTACGTGTATGGGTGGGTGGGCGGCTCCTTACCACCATGCGAGTATGGAAGAGTTGGTGGATTATTACCTCGTACGTGTGTGGGTGGGCGGGTAGATTAATACCTCGTACGTGTACGGGTGGGCAGGTGAGTCAATACTATCGGCAATATGTGGGTGGATGAGTGTGTAAATATAATTTTGTTGAGAAGTGTTGTACTGATATTGCTGAACTCTTATATTATTTTTTATTCTAATTTTGCACTTGTGGATATCACAGTTTGTTGTTCATTCTTATTAATTATTATTTATTAATAATTAATAAATATTAATGTTCCCAAAAATCTACACATGTCATATTATTCTAAAAAAGGTATTTATCATGCCTCTCGTATTTCTAAAAAGGTAACTACAAAAATGGTGACATAGGTTAGGTCGGATTGGCTTAGGTTAAGTTAAGTTGGGATAGGTTAGGTTAGGAAAGGGACCTAAGAGGTTTACGAATATTCATTTGTAAATCCCTTTGGTCTGAAAATGATAAACGAGGTTACAGAAAACAATTCAATTTATGTACCTTCTGCTGTTTATAATAGTTGGTTAGTTTTGCGGAATTTTACTTTATACTGTTTCTAATAAAATGTAATATATAAAATGTAAAATACAAAATAACTATAACTATGTACCCTCATATTTCCTCTATTTGTTGATTTGGTGACACAATAAGGCAGAGAAAATATTATATACTTCGTTATGTTTGATTATTTAGAAACTAAATATTTTATACCATAAATATTGCAATAACTTGTTTATAAATTTTACAATAATTCCAACACAATTTGAATATTGGATATCATATTAAAAATAACGAAGCTAATTCGTTGTTTATTTTCACTACACTATTTGTGTAAAGTGAGGGAAACAATAACAATGGTAATGATCCTAGGATCGGTAAAAAATGGCAATGTTTATCATAAAGATCTACTGTCGGCACAGAAATTACATGCAGAGGAATATTATATACTTCGTTATGTTTGATTATTTAGAAACTAAATATTTTATACCATAAATATTGCAATAACTTGTTTATAAATTTTACAATAATTCCAACACAATTTGAATATTGGATATCATATTAAAAATAACGAAGCTAATTCGTTGTTTATTTTCATTACACTATTTGTGTAAAGTGAGGGAAACAATAACAATGGTAATGATCCTAGGATCGGTAAAAAATGGCAATGTTTATCATAAAGATCTACTGTCGGCACAGAAATTACATGCACCAGAGGCTTACGATAGATCTAACCACATCATTCTGTTTCTCCTTTAACTGTAAGTTGTAACATTTTCATTTTTAAAATGTATTACTAGTTTTAATAATTATTATCGTTGGAACAAAAAAGTACCGGAATTTTAACTAATTTTTACTGTACATCAAATTTACATCGTTATTACCCAAAAACACGTCAATGTATAGCATTTATATTTTAATACCTGGTTGATAGGAATGTTTTCTATAAGTTTTACGAATTTTAGAATTTTAACTTTATGAAAAAAAATTTCTTATCAAGTCACGAATATATTGTTTTCTTGGTTTCTAGATCATAAAATTGATTACTTGGTCTTGTAATGTAATTTTGTTTTTTCAAAAATAATTTGTTCTCAAAAACCATTAACCGTAAATTTTTTTAATTTGGTAAACTCCTTAATAATACTACGGCCAACTTACGAAAAATTCAACATTTTCTAAACTAGGAATTCAAAATGGCGGCCATCCAAAGTTTTGAAATAAGACCAACTTTTGAAATAATATGCTTATGACACTTTTACTAAAACAATTTCCTTTAGACAATTTAAAGCCAAATCTAACGATATCCTATTTATTTAGATCGAATAAAAAATGAACGAGGTATGACACTTTTTGTAGTGCACGGCAGATGGTGCAGGTTAATGTACGCAGCCAATACAACAATGTGACAATCACCTAACCCCCAATAATGATTTTTATAAGTTAATACAAATTTGTTTTCTCTTTAAAAATAAGAATATTAGTTAAAACTACCTTTTTTGTTTTCCCTTAAACTCTTCCTATGTTTTCGTTACATTCAGCAATGAAAATACAAAAGAAATTGTTTAAAATCTGATTGGTACTAATAAAATAACAATAAATCTGAACTAAGTAAATAAATATTGAATAAATTATACTAATTTAACTAACTAATTAACTTATAAAATCATTATTATGGGTTAGGTGATTGTCACATTGTTGTATTGGCTGCGTACATTAACCTGCACCATCTGCCGCGCACCACAAAAAGTGTCATACCTCGTTCATTTTTTATTCCATCTAAATAAATAGGATATCGTTAGATTTGCCTTTAAATTGCCTAAGAAAGTTATTCTGGTAAAAGTGTTAAATGACTATTACTTTAAAAGTTGTTCTTGCTTAAACATTTTGGATGGTCACCATTTTGAACTCCTACTTTAGAACATTTTTGATTTTTTTCGTAGGTTGGTCTTGCTATTAATAAGGTTAAAAAACATTTCAAAATTTTACGTTTTACAATTTTTGAGAAAAAAATAATTCTTGAAAAAAACAAAATGGAGGCTCTGTGAGTAACTAAGGACTTCCGGATGATTTAAATATGATATTTAGATTTGCTCTTAGCCAAGAATCAATATCACAAAAGGTTGGTAAAGCGTTCTGAAACACCCTGTATATCAAATGAGTAAGAAAGTGAGGTTAGAATTAGTGAGCGAGTTACGTAACCAATCGGTGAATTACTTCATTAAACTCCAAATCGCATATGATTAAGTCTTGTCGATGCTTATGAAAGCACGTACTTATCAAATATAGCCAGTGATTCGGAGGAAACTGGAGGGAATCATGCAATAATCAACCTGAAATTGTGTGACACTAAGCGATAAGATTAACTAACCGTGCGCGCTTTCGTTACAAGTGTTCGTGCAAGAGATGTTTATCTTAAAATGCCATTTAACACCCAAAACTAACCACTTTTCGAGTTTCTATAGTTCATTACGCTGTTTTAGTACATACGAATGTGCTGTATGAGTTGGCGCTTTCTTGCAAGATTAGAATAGTCTAATATATTGTTACGGTCCTACAGGGCCCAAAATAATAAGGTAATTCCTCATCGTGGCTAATTACTTTATTTTTATTCACATTCACTAATTAACTAAATCACACATTACGAGATATTTACATATTTATATTACCAGGCAGACACTATTTTAACACTTGAAATTAAACCACTCTTATTTACATTAATTAATGCCACTTATCACACTTGTTTTTGTTTTCACACAATAAATGTCACTGTTCGTGAACTGTCACTGTCAAACACTGTCACTTTCACATCAGGCTAAAAACCAAAGATTTACACTTCCACTGACTGACTGACTCGTCGAATGGGGGTTGCCTTTATATAAGGCGATTCTAGAAGATTCCGGAACTGTCAAGATGGTTCTGGAAGGAAGGTGATCTAGGTCTTTCTGGGAGCTATTTCGTGAAGGTTCTAGCTCCACCTAGAGGCTAATTAACTGTCATTCTAGCACCTTCTAGGAATAAACTGGATTAGCCTAGAAAAGTGGAAGTGCGTAAGTACCAAGGCAGAGAGGGAGGTGCAATTACCTGGGTGGCGCTGCTGGTAATTGTCTTCATCCTTCACAATATGCCATATGTATCTTCCTTGAAATCACCGACAATTTACAATGCCGATGGTGCACCCTAGTTGAATGTTGGAAGGATGTGTTCGGGTTTACACTATTGTCATAGAGTATTTAGATAAACTAAATTATAAAAGGTAATGTTTATCTAGATACTCTGTGCTATTGTTTTCGAGGGTCAGATGAGACGGACTGTCAATAAATTGTTCTGGTATATTGTTGAACACCTGCAGACAAAATAAAAATAAAAATAATAATAATAAGTTCCAGAGTCAAAGAAACCACAACTGAACTGACGGTTGGTACTTCACTCGTTGAATACAGTTCACGCACAGACCAGAGGCCCATATGTGAAATAGCGAGCAAAGTGATAAAAAAGAGAAAATTTCCTTTTACCATACAGTACTATACAGGAAATGATCTATTTTTATCACTTTACTCGCTATTTCACATATGGGCCTCTGGTCTGTGCGTGAACTGTATTCAATGAGTGAAGTACCAACCGTCAGTTCAGTTGTGGTTTCTTTGACCCTGGAACTTACTTTTTTATCTTGAATCATGTATTACCTCTTCGTTCTATGTATTCGTTCGAGTTTACAAAATAGTGGACCCAACTTAGAGCTCATTCCGTTCCTCTAAGTAGGCTACGTCTTTAGACTTGTAAATCGTGATGTAGGGACACTGTTATCCTCCGTCTCCGAATCTTATTATTGATCTCTTCGCCTAGATATAGGTTCATTTACTCTCTAAGGTGTACGACCCTGACATATATAGAACTATTGTTCAAAGAGGAAACAAATGTTTCACTCACTTGTCAGCCTAGACTTGTGGCTTTGGCAATTAATTTTCTGTATAGATACAATGTCCTATAAGGAACCTCTACTCGTGACTTTTCGTAGAGGCATATGAAGATTTTTCCTAGGTGTAGCAGACAGAACTTCGTATGCCAACGTCAGTCTCCATTTGAATGCACTTGACTACTTCCGGTAACTTATCGAGAGGAAGTGGTGAACTGTCGTCCATACTAGGCACAGAACTTTATTTTGACAACTGCCTATCTCATGGGGTGTATATTTGCCTTGGAGTACGTCTTCCATGTATACGAGTGTCCTCACTAACTTCTGTTTTTCGTGGACGACACGGCTCTATGCGTCAAAAAATCATCAAAAGATGAGTTATAAATTGAACTCCCATTCACGTACTCTGGCAATCTGTCATGGTGGAAGATACACTTTTAGAGGAAGGGCTCTGGTAAGAGGTTTGTTTGGAACGATCGTGTCGGTTACGTCTGTTCGGAGGTTAATTCAGGTATTTACACTTGATTCCTAGGTGTGTACCTTGACAGAGGTTTGACTTGGAACGATCGTGTTGATTACGTCTGTTCGGAGGTTAATTCAGGTGTTTACACCTGGTTCCTAGGTGTGTACCTTGACAGAGGTTTGACTTGGAACGATCGTGTTGATTACGTCTGTTCGGAGGTTAATTCAGGTGTTTACACCTGGTTCCTAGTTGTGTACCTTGACAGAGGTTTGACTTGGAACGATCGTGTTGATTACGTCTGTTCGGAGGTTAATTCAGGTGTTTACACCTGGTTCCTAGGTGTGTACCTTGACAGAGGTTTGACTTGAAACGATCGTGTTAATTACGTCTGTTCGGAGGTTAATTCAGGTGTTTACACCTGGTTCCTAGGTGTGTACCTTGACAGAGGTTTGACTTGAAACGATCGTGTTGATTACGTCTGTTCGGAGGTTAATTCAGGTGTTTACACCTGGATTCCTAGGTGTGTGACCTTGACAGAGGTTTGACTTGGAACGATCGTGTTGATTACGTCTGTTCGGAGGTTAATTCAGGTGTTTACACCTGGTTCCTAGGTGTGTACCTTGACAGAGGTTTGACTTGGAACGATCGTGTTGATTACGTCTGTTCGGAGGTTAATTCAGGTATTTACACTTGATTTCTAGGTGTGTACCTTGACAGAGGGTTGACTTGGAACGATCGTGTTGATTACGTCTGTTAGGAGGTTAATTCAGGTATTTACACTTGGTTCCTAGGTGTGTACCTTGACAGAGGTTTGAATTGGAACGATCGTGTTGATTACGTTTGTTAGGAGGTTAATTCAGGTATTTACACTTGGTTCCTAGGTGTGTACCTTGACAGAGGTTTGACTTGAAACGATCGTGTTGATTACGTCTGTTAGGAGCTAATTCAGGTATTTACACTTGGTTCCTAGGTGTGTACCTTGACAGAGGTTTGAATTGGAACGATCGTGTTGATTACGTCTGTTAGGAGGTTAATTCAGGTATTTACACTTGATTCCTAGGTGTGTACCTTGACAGAGGTTTGACTTGGAACGATCGTGTTGATTACGTCTGTTAGGAGGTTAATTCAGGTATTTACACTTGGTTCCTAGGTGTGTACCTTGACAGAGGTTTGAATTGGAACGATCGTGTTGATTACGTCTGTTCGGAGGTTAATTCAGGTATTTACACTTGATTTCTAGGTATGTACCTTGACAGAGGGTTGACTTGGAACGATCGTGTTGATTACGTCTGTTAGGAGGTTAATTCAGGTATTTACACTTGATTCCTAGGTGTGTACCTTGACAGAGGGTTGACTTGGAACGATCGTGTTGATTACGTCTGTTAGGAGGTTAATTCAGGTATTTACACTTGATTCCTAGGTGTGTACCTTGACAGAGGTTTGACTTGAAACGATCGTGTTGATTACGTCTGTTCGGAGGTTAATTCAGGTCTTTACACCTGGTTCCTAGGTGTGTACCTTGACAGAGGTTTGACTTGGAACGATCGTGTTGATTACGTCTGTTCGGAGATTAATTCAGGTCTTTACACCTGGTTCCTAGGTGTGTACCTTGACAGAGGTTTGACTTGAAACGATCGTGTTGATTACGTCTGTTCGGAGGTTAATTCAGGTCTTTACACCTGGTTCCTAGGTGTGTACCTTGACAGAGGTTTGACTTGAAACGATCGTGTTGATTACGTCTGTTCGGAGGTTAATTCAGGTGTTTACACTTGATTCCTAGGTGTGTACCTTGACAGAGGTTTGACTTGAAACGATCGTGTTGATTACGTCTGTTCGGAGGTTAATTCAGGTGTTTACACTTGGTTCCTAGGTGTGTACCTTGACAGAGGTTTGACTTGGAACGATCGTGTTGATTACGTCTGTTAGGAGGTTAATTCAGATGTTTACACTTGATTCCTAGGTGTGTACCTTGACAGAGGTTTGACTTGAAACGATCGTGTTGATTACGTCTGTTCGGAGGTTAATTCAGGTCTTTACACCTGGTTCCTAGTTGTGTACCTTGACAGAGGGTTGACTTGAAACGATCGTGTTGATTACGTCTGTTCGGAGGTTAATTCAGGTGTTTACACCTGGTTTCTAGGTGTGTACCGTGACAGAGGTTTGACTTGGAACGATCGTGTTGATTACATCTGTTCCGAGGTTATTTCAGGTGTTTACACCTGGTTCCTAGGTGTGTACCTTGACAGAGGTTTGACTTGAAACGATCGTGTTGATTACGTCTGTTCGGAGGTTAATTCAGGTGTTTACACCTGGTTCCTAGGTGTGTACCTTGACAGAGGTTTGACTTGAAACGATCGTGTTGATTACGTCTGTTCGGAGGTTAATTCAGGTGTTTACACCTGGTTCCTAGGTGTGTACCTTGACAGAGGTTTGACTTGAAACGATCGTGTTGATTACGTCTGTTAGGAGGTTAATTCAGGTATTTACACTTGGTTCCTAGGTGTGTACCTTGACAGAGGTTTGACTTGGAACGATCGTGTTGATTACGTCTGTTCGGAGGTTAATTCAGGTATTTACACTTGATTCCTAGGTGTGTACCTTGACAGAGGTTTGACTTGAAACGATCGTGTTGATTACGTCTGTTCGGAGGTTAATTCAGGTGTTTACACCTGGTTCCTAGTTGTGTACCTTGACAGAGGGTTGACTTGGAACGATCGTGTTGATTACGTCTGTTCGGAGGTTAATTCAGGTATTTACACTTGATTCCTAGGTGTGTACCTTGACAGAGGTTTGAATTGGAACGATCGTGTTGATTACGTCTGTTAGGAGGTTAATTCAGGTATTTACACTTGATTTCTAGGTGTGTACCTTGACAGAGGTTTGACTTGAAACGATCGTGTTGATTACGTCTGTTCGGAGGTTAATTCAGGTGTTTACACCTGGTTCCTAGTTGTGTACCTTGACAGAGGTTTGTTTGGAACGATCGTGTCGGTTACGTCTGTTCGGAGGTTAATTCAGGTATTTACACTTGATTTCTAGGTGTGTACCTTGACAGAGGTTTGACTTGAAACGATCGTGTTGATTACGTCTGTTCGGAGGTTAATTCAGGTGTTTACACCTGGTTCCTAGTTGTGTACCTTGACAGAGGTTTGACTTGGAACGATCGTGTTGATTACGTCTGTTCGGAGGTTAATTCAGGTGTTTACACTTGGTTCCTAGGTGTGTACCGTGACAGAGGTTTGACTTGGAACGATCGTGTTGATTACGTCTGTTCGGAGGTTAATTCAGGTGTTTACACCTGGTTCCTAGGTGTGTACCTTGACAGAGGTTTGACTTGGAACGATCGTGTTGATTACATCTGTTCCGAGGTTATTTCAGGTGTTTACACCTGGTTCCTAGGTGCGTACCGTGACAGAGGTTTGACTTGGAACGATTTTGTTGATTACGTCTGTTCGGAGGTTAATTCAGGTGTTTACACCTGGTTCCTAGGTGTGTACCTTGACAGAGGTTTGACTTGAAACGATCGTGTTGATTACATCTGTTCGGAGGTTAATTCAGGTGTTTACACTTGATTCCTAGGTGTGTACCTTGACAGAGGTTTGACTTGGAACGATCGTGTTGATTACGTCTGTTCGGAGGTTAATTCAGGTATTTACACTTGATTCCTAGGTGTGTACCTTGACAGAGGTTTGACTTGGAACGATCGTGTTGATTACGTCTGTTCGGAGGTTAATTCAGGTATTTACACTTGATTCCTAGGTGTGTACCTTGACAGAGGTTTGACTTGAAACGATCGTGTTGATTACATCTGTTAGGAGGTTAATTCAGGTATTTACACTTGATTCCTAGGTGTGTACCTTGACAGAGGTTTGACTTGGAACGATCGTGTTGATTACGTCTGTTCGGAGGTTAATTCAGGTATTTACACTTGATTCCTAGGTGTGTAACTTGACAGAGGTTTGACTTGGAACGATCGTGTTGATTACGTCTGTTCGGAGGTTAATTCAGGTGTTTACACCTGGTTCCTAGGTGTGTACCTTGACAGAGGTTTGACTTGGAACGATCGTGTTGATTACGTCTGTTCGGAGGTTAATTCAGGTATTTACACTTGATTCCTAGGTGTGTACCTTGACAGAGGTTTGTCTTGGAACGATCGTGTTGATTACGTCTGTTCGGAGGTTAATTCAGGTGTTTACACTTGATTCCTAGGTGTGTACCTTGACAGAGGTTTGACTTGGAACGATCGTGTTGATTACGTCTGTTTGAAGGTTACTTCAGGTATTTATGCGTTACGTACCCTCACACAATTTTACTCCTTTGAGGTTTTAAGAAAAGTCTATCTTGGTCTTATTCATCCATATTTGACCTATGGACTAAGCCCTTGGGAAGGCTGTGCAAATATAAATTTGAAAGAGTCTCCAGGATACAGAAATAAACTGTCTGAGTTTTGTTAAAATTCGGTAAAGAGAGTCTTGTCGCGAAGCTTTCAGGGAACTTGGCTTACTGACTTTACCTTGTCTCTAAATCCTTGTACTGCCGATTCAGATGTGAACTGACTCAGAACGTCTGTTTTTTTGTTTCTAAAGAGCTGCCAAAACGCCTGTTTTGATTGTTCCTAAGGTGCTACCAACAGAACGCCTGTTTTAATTATTTCTATTGTGCTGCTAACAGAACGTCTGTTTTGTTGTTTCTAAAGAGCTGCCAAAACGCCTGTTTTGATTGTTCCAAAGGTGCTACCAACAGAACGCCTGTTTTATTCTTTTAAAAAGCTACCAAAATGCATTATTTAATTGTTCCTAAGGCGCTGCCAACATAACGCCTCTTATACATTTTTTAAGGTGATGCCAACAGAACGCCTGCTGTAACTGGTTCTAAGGTGCTGCCAACAAAATTCCTCTTTTTATTATTCCTTAGATGCTGCATAAATAACGTCTGTTTTAATCGTTCTTGAAATAACCAAAGAAAGATTCATGCTACCATTTTATATCACCTAGGAGAAACGTCATTCAATTAAAAACAAGTTAAAACTCGTAAGACCTCCGAATTCGATAGTTTTTACGAAGTGAGTTTGAGCCAAGTTAATGTAAGCTCAACTGAATATGGAAGCTCTTTGTATGCATTGGAATATAAATAGAAAAGCTAGAAATTACTGTAATAAAATGTAATTAAAGTAGTATCCAAAGCATATTAAGTTACTATTCAAGCGTTACTGGATTACCTAAAGCTCAGTAACGATGAGGCTCAAAGTGGAGGCGTATTTGTTGAGATATCTACGAGATTTGTCTGTATTCAAGCGTTACTGGGTTGCCTAAAGCTCAGTAACGATGAGGCTCAAAGTGAAGGCGTATTTGTTGAGATATCTACGATATTTGTCTGTATTCAAGCGTTACTGGGTTGCCTAAAGCTCAGTAACGATGAGGCTCAAAGTGGAGGCGTATTTGTTGAGATATCTACGAGATTTGTCTGTATTCAAGCGTTACTGGGTTGCCTAAAGCTCAGTAACGATGAGGCTCAAAGTGGAGGCGTATTTGTTGAGATATCTACGAGATTTGTCTGTATTCAAGCGTTACTGGGTTGCCTAAAGCTCAGTAACGATGAGGCTCAAAGTGGAGGCGTATTTGTTGAGATATCTACGAGATTTGTCTCTATTCAAGCGTTACTGGGTTGCTTAAAGCTCAGTAACGATGAGGCTCAAAGTGAATGCGTATTTGTTGAGATATCTACGAGATTTGTCTGTATTCAAGCGTTACTGGGTTGCCTAAAGCTCAGTAACGATGAGGCTCAAAGTGGATGCGTATTTGTTGAGATATCTACGAGATTTGTCTGTATTCAAGCTACTCGTACGTGATGAGCTTGCTGGATGGCGGACGCGGTTCATAAATGCACTCCTGTGGTTTCATACAGTTCAGAGGTTGCAGAGAAGTGAAACTATTACCACTATCTTGACGATATTTGCTTCTTTTTTGTCGCCAAGGAACAATATTTTTAAGATTGAATATTAGTTTTATAAACTCGAGAGCCCGTAGCTGGTAAGAATGACGATATAAGCATATATGTTACTCATAAAAAAACTGTAAAACAAAATTGATTAAATTAGTTATTTTCTCTTTTTACATTTCAAAAATGTTACACTATCTTGTAAATATGTTAACAGTTTTAGATCGGTTCCGCCCCAACATACTTGTAACCCATCATATGGGACAGTTTCCTACTATTTAATAAGCGAATTATTATTTTAACAATTTCTTGTCTGTAATTACTCATTCAAATATTTTTAATTGAATATCCCGTGTAATTTTACTGCTCAACAAGACAAAAAAACATATAATTCAAGCTTTTAGCACAGTAAACCCTCGATTTTACGGACCCCGATTTAACGTACCTCGGATTTAACAGACAGCTTGCAGTTGTATTACAGTATATAAAATTCTATATATCGCCAATTTAAGGCTAAATAACCTTAATTCCGTTATATATAGAAAAATTGTAATTCATAAAATGAGTAGGTTAATCACCTTTATGCAATGTTCATTTGTATATTTTATCAATCTTTGAGCTAACTATTAGATGGCAGCATCACAGTTAGTTTTGATTAAGGTATGGCAATCTTACAAAGGCTAGAGATGAGTTCACCCTGATTTAACGGACAATCGGTTTTAACGGACTAGAGCCTGTCCCATATAGTCCGTTAAATCGATGGTTTACTGCATAATGTAACACTTAAAGAGTCTGCAGATGCTGTCGGCCACGTTGGTTTTAATCCCATAAGAGCAATGTTATTTTCGAACCGGAGATACGATCACGCATAACCAAACTAAACAGTTATTAAATTTTTAAACCCAAACAAATTCCAATTGAACAAGAATAAAATTGTGCGTTTGACTTTGCGAATTTCTAATTAGTTTTATAGATAAAAATATAAAAATGTTAGTTTGAAGTTCTTATGTTCAACTATTATTCAAAACTAAGCGTATGTATTCAAAATATTTTTAAAAAACCCAAAGCGCAATATGTTAACGTTACACCTCATACACAACTTTTGGTCAATAAATAACGAAAAAATATGGATTCGCAAGTAACGTTTTTCTTATGGGATTAAAACCAAAATGAACGCCAGCCTCTGCAGACTCTTAATTCATAACATCCATGGGAGAACGGAGAGGATTCCTTAGGTCCTTATACAGAGACAAGGATGGAGAAAAAGGACACGAGTATTGGGGTATTTATATTTCGGAGACAACTAAAGAGGATAAAAAACTACACAGCGTATATCTACCAACCCAACAGAATATACTGATGGTGAAACAAACATGACTACTTGAGGCCTTTCCACCCAGCCTACGGAGAATTCTGGTGGAGGTTAGGCACGATTCTAAACACCCTACTTACTGAGATGACAGAAGGGGGGAACGGGCTCGACTCCTAATTGTCTATCTAGCCACCCTACGTAGATGACTAATGGAGGAACGGGCTCGACTCCTAGTTGTCTATCTAACAGCCCTACGTAGATGACCTAGATAGACAATTCCTAGGGTGTACCACACAAGGCTTGTTACGTTTAAATTGATAACGCAGACAAACAACATTTTACCCACCCGCCCACCCATACACGTACAGTGCTGATGACCCGCACGGCCACCCATACACGTGCAGTCCCTCCATTAGTCATCTAAGTAGGTTGGTGAAATAGAGAACAAGGAATCAAGCCCGTCCCTCCATTAGTCATCTACGTAGGATGATTAGAGACAACTAGAAATCAAGCCCGTCCCTCCATTAGTCATCTACGTAGGGTGGTGAGATAGACAACTAGACGTCGAGCCCGTCCCTCCATTAGTTATCTACGTAGGGTGATTAGAGACAACTAGGAATCGAGCCCGTCTCTCTCTATTAGTCATCTACGTAGGGTGATTAGAGACGACTAGGAATCAAGCCCGTCCCTCCATTAGTTATCTACGTAGGGTGATTAGAGACAACTAGGAATCGAGCCCGTTCCCCTTTTAGTCATCTACGTAGGGTGGTGAGATAGACAACTAGAAGTCGAGCCCGTCCCTCCATTAGTTATCTACGTAGGGTGATTAGAGACAACTAGGAATCGAGCCCGTTCCCCTTTTAGTCATCTACGTAGGGTGGTGAGATAGACAACTAGGAGTCGAGCCCGTCCCTCCATTAGTCATCTATGTAGGGTGGTTAGAGACATCTAGGATTCGAGCCCGCCTTCTATTAGTCATCTACGTAGGGTGGTTAGAGACAACTAGGAGTCGAGCCCGTCCCTCCATTAGTAATCTACGTAGGGTGGTTAGAGATAACTAGGAGTCGAGCCCGTCCCTCCATTAGTAATCTACGTAGGATGGTTAGAGACAACTAGGAGTCAAGCCCGTTCCCTCCATTAGTAATCTATGTAGGGTGGTTAGAAACATCTATGAGTCGAGCCCGTCCCTCCATTATTAATCTACGTAGGGTGGTTAGAGACAACTAGGAGTCAAGCCCGTCCCTCCATTAGTAATCTATGTAGGGTGGTTAGAAACATCTAGGATTCGAGCCCGTCCCTCTATTAGTCATCTACGTAGGGTGATTAGAGACAACTAGGAGTCAAGCCCGTCCCTCCATTAGTAATCTATGTAGGGTGGTTAGAAACATCTAGGATTCGAGCCCGTCCCTCTATTAGTCACATACGTAGGGTGATTAGAGACAACTAGGTGTCGAGCCCGTCCCTCCATTAGTAATCTACTTAGGGTGGTTAGAGACATCTAGGATTCGAGCCCGTCCTTCTATTAGTCATCTACGTAGGGTGGTTAGAGACAACTAGGAGTCAAGCACGTCTCTCCATTAGTCATCTACGTAGGGTGATTAGAGACAAAGTATTATTCAAATAAAATCGTTAATCCTGTATTGGTACACAGAAAATCTGTACAATTGTGTCAATAGAACAAAATTAAGATAAATTACTTGCATACTCAAAGATAAAAGTTATTTTACTCATAGATAAAATTACGTACATTACTGTGATAAAGTTATTTACAAAAAGGTTTAGCTTTTAAGACTTTTAAACTGATTAAAAGTAACAATATTTAGTTAGACAATATTAGGTCTGTCAATTCAGGAATTCCCAATGCTGTAAAAAACGTGCTCTGACAAAAAATTCCTCAACATCTTTCCAAAGCGCCCACCATCACAAGTCACCATATTATTGTAATCCTTATTAAATGAATAGTTACGCTAAATTATTGTCATATGTCTAAATTAATGCAGTGGTTTTGATTCGATTTAAATCAATTTCAAATAACTTTAAATTTAAAAATTTTAATTGATTTAAATCTATATAGAACCAGTGACTTTACTTGCGTATATGAAAATAATGTATTGTAACTATACATTTAATAAAGATTACAACAAGACCGAGTAATTAACTGTACGACCTCTAGAAGCCAAGAAAACTATGTTTTAGGTAATTGATAAGAACTTTTTTTCTTGAAAAGATAAAATTCTAAAATGTATCAAACTTATAGGAAACATTAATATCAACCACGCATTAAAATATAAATTCTCTACATAAACGGGTTTTTAGTGATAACGGTGTAAATTTAAAGTATAGTCAAAACTAGTTTAAATGCCGGTACTTTTTTGTTCCAACTAGGATAAAAATTACTAAAACTTATGGTAAAAATTTAAAATTCATGTCATAACGTTCAATTAAATGAGAAAATTAATGGTATGATTGGAGTTTTAATAGTTCTCTAATCACCTTAGTTGTTTTAGTAAACAACCTTCAAACTCCGCACATAATTTGTGCGCGGACAGTAACTGAAGATTGCTGTAATAATGGGTATCAAAATATTGTCTTTCATCAAGCCTCAATTAAGGGTGCAACCTCAGCAGATCTGCGTTGCCTGTACTCAGCCTGGGCGTCAGCAGTCAGCACATTGCTCAGCCTCGATCGCCAGTGAGTGATGGCTGAGCCATGGTGTCGTTGCTGATTCTCTTTTTTTCAACTTGCCTGGCTACTTTTCATCATCACCACGGAGGTTCCCAGTCGGAGGAGACCATTTTGAAAGCCCAACTTCAAGAAGAACATGCGGAGGTACTGGACAACGTCTGGGATGATTTTAAGGTCAGTTGTCACCAAAACTAGTCTCTGTGGTTAATATTTCATCCCCTTTTTTTGTTGAAAATAATGTTAACCCACCATTTCACAATTTTGTTTTTAAAGATCTGCAGAGGCTGTCGGCGATGTTGGTTTTAATCCCATAAGAACAATGTTATTTGTGAATCCATATTTCTTCGTTATTTATTGACCAAAAGTTATGTATGATGTGTCATTTTAAACGTTTTCATATTGCGCGTCGGGTTTGCTTTTCATATTTCGAATATATACACCTATTTTTTTTAAATAGGTGAAACTAAATATTTTTTCTAAAAACCTAATTAGGAATTCCAACGCACAATTTCACTCTTGTTCAAATGCAATTTGTTTAGAAAAAATCCGTTTAAAAATAACTTTAATTTGGATACGCGTGATCGTATGTCCGGTTCGAAAATAATATTGTTCTTATGGGATTAAAAGCAACATGACCGACAACTTAAAAAATATTAATTTTTTTTGTTATTTTTAGTAGGTTTTATTGTTTTTTTGAGTATGTTTTTAAACATTATAAAATAAAATTAGTTTGTGAACAGAATATTTTGGTTATAGTTTGTTACCTTTATTAATTTTCAATTCGTGTCAAACCACAGTAATGTATCATTATTTTGTAAAGTAACGCCACATTGAACGGCAGATTAAGGTGTCAATACATTACTTTTTTTTTTTTTTTTTTTTTTTTTAAGGAGAGGCCGATCTCCTTCTGGACTGGATATACTGGACTGGACTAATATAATTTTTAGTTTTAAAGAAAATGTACTGTTTTTTAACTCTGGCCACATTACTAGGACCGTGGTCAGTAATATTTCCTGTTCTTCTCGTGTACTGTAAATAGTATTTAATAGGAAATAAATTTCGTTATTTCAACTTCCGACAGCCTCTGCAGATTCTTAAGGAATTTACGCAGGAGCATTATATGATTTTTTTTATCTAAACCCATTAAAATCTTCTTTTAAGCTATAATATTTTTAAAACATTTATAAAATATATTTAGACGATTCAAAATAAAAATTGATCATGGTATGTTATAAACTAGTAAAAACGGTTTTACTAGGCTAAACTAAATAAAACGATGATATGAAAAAATGACGAATTGTCTTAATTATAATTTAAATGGTTCTACATTCACCTCATTCGTTTGGTTTATTTAGTTAAAATGGTTAAAAATTACGAAAATGATGAAAAACGGAATATTTTTTTCGTAAATATAGTGATGTGGGTAGGCCTTCTTAAATTGTGCGGAATTTTGCCCTGATCCCGAATATGGCAACCATTAAACAATCGAACAGTTAGTTATTAAGTGGACCGGATTAAATTGGAAATTTGCCGACATCAGTTTCATTAGGCTCTAATAGGATAGGGCTAGGTTGGGTTTTGATAGGTTATGTTAGGTTTGGTTAGGTTATGTTAAGTATTTTTAGGTTAACCTAAATTAACCTCTACCTAACCCAAACCTGTATTGTATTGTGTGATGTTCACTTATACTGTATTGTATTTATAGTATCGCATAATAAGCTAATAAAGAAACTAGAAACCAAGAGTGAATCTGTTGTATCTTAAAATGCAAAACCTAAGCGTCGGTTGTCTACGCTTTAGCCTGAACGGTACGTCGATTTGAAACTGCTTGCAGTTCAGCCGATACACGTCTCGACTCGACTACGCCGTGACTCGGACACGCCATCTATCGTGCTGCTGCTCTTCATTCGTCTTTGAAAAGGTTCTCGTATAAATCATCGGTTTCTACAATGAAGTGTTCGCAACCTGATTCTCCCGTCTCGACTCCGCCTTCAAAACGATCCAAGAGAGACGACGATACACGAGTGGAGAATGAAGAAATGGATTGGGAAGATACGGACATGTTATCGGCCGGTCCTACAGAAAGGATGGAGTAGGAGTCGATACAATCTAGCGTTCCATCAGCTGTGCGAAGCACTGAGTCGACGTTCCATCAGCTGTGCGAAGCACTGAGTCGACGTTCCATCAGCTGTGCGAAGCACTGAGTTGACGTTCCATCAGCTGTGCGAAGCACTGAATCGACGTTCCATCAGCTGTGCGAAGCACTGAGTTGACGATCCATCAGCTGTGCGAAGCACTGAGTTGACGTTCCATCAGCTGTGTGAAGCACTGAGTTGATGTTCCATCAGCTGTGCGAAGTACTGAGTTGACGTTCCATCAGCTGTGTGAAGCACTGAGTTGATGTTCCATCAGATGTGCGAAGTACTGAGTCGACGTTCCATCAGCTGTGCGAAGCACTGAGTCGACGTTCCATAAGCTGTGCGAAGCACTGAGTTGACGTTCCATCAGCTGTGCGAAGCACTGAATCGACGTTCCATCAGCTGTGCGAAGCACTGAGTTGACGATCCATCAGCTGTGCGAAGCACTGAGTTGACGTTCCATCAGCTGTGTGAAGCACTGAGTTGATGTTCCATCAGCTGTGTGAAGCACTGAGTTGATGTTCCATCAGATGTGCGAAGTACTGAGTTGACGTTCCATCTGCTGTGCGAAGCACTGGGTTGACGTTCTAAAAATGCATCTGGTCAAGATTTGTACGGCGTTTGCTTGATTTCGATACGTCTGAACTATATTTCATGGTTGTTCAATAATACAACATAATGTATATGTTTTGTTATGTTTAGTA
Source organism: Stictocephala bisonia (assembly GCA_035578905.1). NCBI lineage: Eukaryota > Metazoa > Arthropoda > Insecta > Hemiptera > Membracidae > Stictocephala > Stictocephala bisonia. Next base: position 4,131,500 of record JAQJVL010000012.1, on the reverse strand, counting down.
ACGTTCTTAATCAACTACATTTTACATATTTTGTATGTTTGCTTTTGTTTAGCTGTCATATGTCATACTCTCGCGTTGATCCGACCACTAAACGTTTGTCGCGATTGTGTCTCATGACCGATGAGTTTTCACTCAGACAAAAACTTTGTACGAACTTGAGTTACGTTTGATTGCCAAATTGAAGAAATGCAGGCATGTTCTTGTCAAATACGCAAATGTCTGCTGAATTCTTAGAAATTCCGATTCCGGCAACTCCGTATTTCGCACTGCAGATGGAATGGTTGATAGTATTATCTTCCTCTTCATCGATCAGTTAGGAGAGGACGCTAATATTTTCATTTTTTCCCCCCAACAGAAGTTTATAGTATGTCTTACGTCGTTTCGAAGGTTGAGTCCAAACGGGTTGTGAACGTTTGGCCAACATTCGTTATATGCCCTCAATTGTATTTTTCCTAAACATTGTCAAACAGTAAGGAGATATGTATTGTAGGTGTTAAATAATCTAAATCACAATATTTAGAACGGTTTTCCAATCACACATAATAAACTATTATATTAATATAAAACTGGAGAAATACTTTTATTAAGTATCGAGTTGGACAAAAACTTGCTATGTCCTGTGTCAAGTGGATTTGCTCGCGGGGGACGCCTGTTATGCCACATGAACTCCGTCAATTTTGAACAAATATAAAAGTTCAAAAGGACTGAATAGGATAATAAAATACAACTGATTCGTAATCGTTATTGAAGCAGGACAGTTGCAGGCCACGGTGGTGCGAAGGCCTCTTGTTAGCTGGCCACGTAGGAATACCGTTAAATGTTTTAGTTCTACCATTGATTTTACTATACATAGAAGATAGTTCCATTCAATGTTAAATATTGAGGCACGGAAAATGGGAGCGACCGTGCTGCAACCTGTCGGAAATTGCCTCCAGTTTCGACTGTTCGGTTGCACAGCCTGTGAGCAGTAAAGGAACTAATCACTCCCTCTCATTTCCCCATTCTCTCTCTCTTTCTCTCGGGACGCTCGAGAGGGGGGAAGTACTTGTATACTGTCCCCCCTCCATCTGTCTACTGTCAGTGTCGCCGATTGGCCTTGATAGTGGGTCAAAGTGGGATATTGTTCCGTGCTGTGGTTTGTTTATCTTACACGGAAAGGAATCGCGATCTTTTATTTAGGCCTTAGGGCTTTGTGTATATGAAAAATGTTAGGGGTCATATTTTTGTTATTTTGTCAATGTAAATAACAGTGTGTTAAAGATGTTTAGTTAAAACATTACGCATTATCTAAAATTTGAAGTGCATTTGATAACAGGTAAGAGCACAGCCTACATATTTAATTACATATGTTAGATTGTATAAAAACTTGGCAGAATAGATCACGAACAGTTTTAAGTTTTATTGTTATAGTAGGGCTGCAGTTTGCGTTTGTATAACGACTTAGGCCTATGTAAAAAAATTAATCAATAAATATAATTCATTACTGTAATTCCATTCATATACGTATCGGATATGCATAGGAATACCCAATATATTATGTTAAAGAGATGCTGGCGCCTGCTGACGACTAAAAATGTCATATACAGTATTCATAAACTGTTTTCTGTTCGTTTATTATTTATTAAACAGCTTTAATATTACACTGATACCACTAGATTCGCGTCTGGCTCTAGCCGCCGAATAGATAAATCGCGTTGTCTCGTAGCTCAGCAATTATAGGCTCTTGCACGACAATTCTTGTTGCCATGTGTATAGTATGGTACATTTTTTCTGCGAATTTATGCTAATAAATTTGTTACTTTAACAATGTCATCTAACTGTGGTGTGAGTGGTAAACTGTGTTCGGAGGGAGATGTTCTGAATTGTGCCGGAACATGTGGGAAAGCTTTTCACACGAAATGCGTCAAGGACGACGTGGAGGGTAAGAATCATGCGTAGATCATATTTTTGTAAGATATAGATAAATAGATAGTTTTAAAAGTGCTGTTTTTGATTTTGGCATCACTGATCATTGTATAGTTGGTCTTTATTGTAAAAGTAATAAATTTAAAATACTTGATAAGTTTACTTACAACGATTCTGCCAGTAACTTAGTTAAAAGAGATATTATTGATTATAATATATTAAATGTTTATTTGCACAAAGATAATTGGGACGATGTTTACTCAGAAAATGATGTAAATACTGCGTATTGTAAGTTTGTTGATATTTTAAGTAATTATATATTTAGAAGTAGCAAGAAAAATGGTGGTAGTTCTAAATTGTTAAGTCCCTGGATAACACCAAACATTTTGCATAAATTTAAGAGACGTAAAAAATATATATAAAATTTCCAAGACCATATGACAGTTTTTCAGAATTATTTTGCAAAATATACTATTAAATTAAAAAATGTGATCAATAAAAAAAATGTATTATTCAACATTATTAGAGAACTGTAAAGGTGATGTATCTGCGCAGTGGAAGGTAATAAATAACTTAACAAGTGGTTCGTCAAGGAAAATAGTTCAGCTAATTGAATTGCCAAACGGTGCGTGAGCCTTCAGTCATTGCTGATAAGATAAACAATCACCTTATCGCAATCAAGTCTAGCCGTCCAGATGTTGTACATTCCAATACCCTTCCACCTCTACGTCCTTACTATTAACATTCTTTCTTTATAACTCAACCAGATGTAGATGAAATTAAGAGTATTGTTAAATTAATAAACATTTCTATTATTATTTCAACTCAACACTAGTATTATGTTTTGAACAATTGATTTTGTACATAACATGTACATGTGGGACAAAATTAATATATACTGTACATCTCAAATATAACCTTTCATTACCAACATATTTTCACTTTGACTAGAGAAGTGATTGAAAGGTGTGGGTCGAACCTATAAAGCAAATGCATGATTTTGTTATAGGTTATTATGGAGTCTATTACGGAACGTAAAACTGGTTGTCGTAAGACATGCTCTATGACTGGCTGTGATGTCAACCAAGCACGGTTCCCTGGACTACACTTTTTTAAATTCCCCGTCCCTAGACCAGCTGTTTGTGAACAGTGGATTGTGAATTGTGCCAATGAAGCACTCGATTCACTCCCTCAAACAGCCCTTAGGGCTAAAGTGGTATGTGAAAAACACTTTACGAAAGACAGTTTCACTAGTACATTGAAGACAAGGCTGAAATTAAATGCCATCCCAACGCGTCTACCATACCCTTCTTCACCAGTAACCCCTGTATCAACACCTGCTCATTCTGTTGAAACATCGTCAACTTCCCCCATTGCTAAGACACCAACCAAAACAAAGCGGTCTCTTTTTAAAAGCCCGATTCAAGACATTAGTACTCCAATATACAAAAAGTATAAAAGTTTAAAAGGTCGAAAATCAACACCTTATAAAAATAGGTCACCTGGAAGACAGAAGCTTTTGAAAAGGCTGAGAAATGCTTTGCAATCAAAAAAAAAGTTTCAGCAGGCACTTAAAAGAACTGAAAAAAAATCGCCAAACAGACCTACCGATTTGTTGTTAAGGACAATACAGTCCTGTTTGCCTGAAAAAGTGGCTTTGTTTGTTTCAATGCAGTTAAAGCATTCGGAAAAAAAAGTTCCATGGACAGAGGAAGAAAAGAAGCAAGCCCTAGCAATGAGGTACGCATACATTCAATAAAAAAAAATATATTGTTGGACCTTTAAAAGTTATACCTCATTTTAAAGGTCATTGTTTTTACAGTACAAAAGTGCAAACCTGAGGTCAAAAAGATGACCCATTCACAAAATACAGCGATTCAAAGAATTTAATGTCATATTACTAGTTCTTCTCAGTTATACGGCTATTTATTTAACAGTTTCAGGTCCCTGTTGCTGAGTATGTTATTGATTGTTAATAATCGTAACAAATGACTGCGTTATAAAAATAGATATGCTATTTAACTAAGATAAAAATAAGAAACATTTATTAAAAACACTTTTGACAGTAGGTTTACCTAAAAATAGTTTAATAATATTATTATAATAATTTGTTACTTATTTTTGTCAAATTTAATTTCTCATATTCAGTTAGATAAATTATAGCTCTACGCAGCAATAGATCTTGCCTTAGTCTTCAGCAGTGTTAGTTATATAACATTACATTCTTTGAGAGGCTATATTTTCTGACTGAGTCATCCTTTTGATCTCAGGTTTGCACTCTTGTGTTTTACAAACAAAGACCTTTAAAATGAGGTATAGCTCGAGATAGGCTTACATTTAACATTTTTAAGACTTCCTTCATGTGCCATCCCCCTGGATATGCAAAAACAAGTAAAATATGTCCATGTGTTTAGTATAGCGACATGAACATAACTACAACGTTTCATTACCTTTCTTTTAATAGTTTTAAAATTAATAAATACATTCCAGACTTTATCCCAACCCTGACAAAAATTTTTTGAGTGGCTAAATTTTACAATAAAATGAAATTTATATTTTTATTGGTTTTTGTATGTTTTCACCTTTGTTTCTCTACAACATAATTAATATGTATAACGTTACCAAGCACTTATAATTTTAATAATCCTATTATTGACCTTGGTAGTTTTTATTCCAAACAATGACAAACAGTATAAGAGTTATTCAGACATTTTCTTGTTACAGTTAAATGTGCACAGACTATATTATAATTAGTTTGAATATATCTTAATTTAGAAATTTATTTATTTTTAAACTTAGTTCATTGCTTAGGTACAAGTCTCCGGCCCTTTATGATCAGATGAGGAGTGATGGGTTTTCTCTGCCAAGTCCTACAACAATAGCTCGCTGGTTGCAGGTAAGCTTAAAAGCGATGAAGTCAATCAATAAATATTTTCCATGGCATTTAAATAATGTTAAATTAAAGTTTTTCTTGTATTAACTTTTGCATTTTTTTACACGTAACATGTCTATGTTTTTTTAATTATTGCTACTTGATATCAATTTTATTGTTAGGTTGTGGACTTAAGACCTGGAATGTGCAATGAAATCTTCCAATTGCTCAAATCGAAAGTGGAACATATGTCCTCATGGGAGAAGAATACAGTCATCATGTTTGATGAAATGTGTATTAAGTCAAGCCTTGAATATGACTCCAAAAGGGATTTAGTGGAAGGTAACTCAAATTAACTATCATTCTATGATATTCATTATGTTCTCATATTTAAGTCATATATGAAACAGCCTTTAAATTATCTACTCTACACACGCACGTACACGCGCACAGACAGTTAATTTGAAGACACCAAAAACACCAACGAACTGGACACCACCCACCCCCTTAACTTCAATAATAATTTATCAACAAGTTAGAGCATTGATTTAATATACAGAGATATTGTCTGTATAGTAAAATCAATGGCTATAGTTGTAATTTGTAAAAAGTATTATTTTATTGTTTTAAACTATATTAACATAATACAGGAAATAAACTGTGTTTATTAACAACGCTAATTGAATTGATGTTTAGGTCTGTTGGATCTGGGAGACATGGGAAGAAAACCACAGCCTGGATCTCACATTCTTCTGTTCATGGCACGCGGGCTCTTTAATAAATGGAAGATGCCCATAACATACTTTGTCACGAACAGCAATGTCCAGGCCAATTCAGTTTGCTTGCTGATTAAGCAAAACCTTACAACACTAACAGACATAGGGTTGAAAGTTAGGGCAGTTGTATGTGACCAAAGTTCTGTCAACCGGAAGGCCTTACATCTCCTTGGCATCACAAAATCCAAGCCCTATTTTACCACCGAGGGACAGAACATTTACTTCATCTACGATTTCCCACACATTATCAAATGTATTAGAAATAATTTTATGAAAGGAGTAATTCAATTTCAAACTTCTGAAGAAAAGGCCAATAATGACAAAACAACTACCGGGTCAGCGGATTGGCGACATGTTGTTTTATTATACAATACTGACATTTCATCGGAAACTGCCAGATCAACACGACTAACAGAAAGACATTTACATCCAAATTCGTTTCAAAAAATGTCTGTAAAACTTGCCACTCAAGTCTTCAGTCATTCTGTGAGCTCGGCAATGATTTCAGCAGCAGAAACAAATCAGTTGCCACCAGAAGCTAAGAATACAGCAATGTTCCTTGACAAATTAAACAATATATTTGATTCGATGAACAGCTATGGCAAATTTCACCCTAACCCGAACAAATGCAGTATTTCAAATTCATGTAATGCCCATCTTAAAGTCCCCCTGGCAAACTTAAAAAGTGGTTTATTGTGGGTGAGGACTTGGAAGATAAAAAACAGTACAAGACGACCCCCGAGTTTCGATGGCATTGAGCACAGCCTCAATTCAACCATTCTCCTATGGAATAACTTGAAGGAAGATGGCGCAACTTTCCTTCTTACTGGACGGCTAAATCAAGACCCAATTGAAAATGAATTTTCAATTGCAAGACATAAATGCGGGTATGTACAATCTACTTTGCAATAATGTAACTGTAAATATTATTACAATTTATTTTATTTTTAATGACTTTATTGCGCCTATCAAACATTATTTTCATATCAGACATGACAACATGTCACATGACCATCGAATGGTTAAAAACAACGTTTAAAGAAGATTTATACTGAATTTAAAGCTTAATAGATTAATTTATTTGAGCGTAGTAAACGTATATTAAACCAATATTTGATTTTGTAATTAATAAGCTAGACCTAACAAGCATGCATTTTCAGGTACAATAGAAATCCATCAGCTCGTCTTTTTAGACAAAATATGAGACACCGAATTCAGGCAGCTCTTATGAAACCCCCAGCTGGAAGTAATTGTCAGCCTGATGATGATAATTTATTGACCACTTCCATGACCATGACCATTCACGAACCGTCCACTAGCGTCCAGATAACGAAGTCTCCTGCTATTGAGAATGAAACACTGGCGCAACCGACAAGTGATGAAGACGATGAGGATTTTCTTAGGATTCCTGAGGATTTCCAAACAAAACAAAACTCACTAGAAATGTCTTCTATAAGGTAAGCATTTTGTTTTTGAACTAGTGAAGTGAATATTGTACCAAATTCCTTAAAATGAAATAGCAATGTAAAGCTGTTATATTCGTAGATTTTTAAAAGTTTGTTTGTTTTAGAATGTGGATGTATATTTTACAGATATTTCGCTGGCTACGCAGTTCGGGCTTGTTTAAAGCGGTACCAATGTAAAGACTGCGAGAAGCAACTGGTCCAGCAGCCTGATGTCTCGGTACCCACAACATCAGGTGACTTAACAAGACATAGGGAATATAACAGAAACGGCGACGACTCCTTTTGCTTATTGTATGTGAATGACCAAACAGCCAGAGCGGTCCACACAGCGCTGACTGTGGTCAACAAACATATGCATAAGTATGTCCACACAATTGGACTATTAAAAAAGATTCTACTAAAAGCCAAGCAAATAATTAACATGGAAGACACGCAATGGATGAGAACGTCCGACGAATGTCGTCAACACCGTAGTTTTATCCTAAAAAAAGTCATTTCAGCGAAGCTAAAAAGAAAGCTTCAGGAAATTTCTAAACATATGAGGCAGCCAGGAAGTAAAAATGACGGATTTTGGAGGAAAGTTCGAAACCTCTCCAATGATTAAAGTTCGTTCGGAAACATCCAAGATGCACCTTAGCGTTATAAATAAACTTATAAAAATTATAATTTCGCTTACCACTCAAATTACTACGTCTCATATAAAGTTTTATTTCTTAGACTTCACATTGTTACATTTTGCCATGGTTTAAAAATGGAGATAAAGAGAAAATATCTGCTGTATTGATGATTTCATAAATAGTGGCGGAGTCATAAAATGAAAAAGAAAAAAAAACATACACACATACAATTCGACTGCGTTGCCGAAAATCCTGTAATACCTCACTCTCTGGCCGTTAACGAGTTGCGCGCAATCCTACCTGCGTTAATTGCTATGTCCCAAGGAGGCCCCAAACCAGTACTCGAGTTGCGCGCAATACCGATTTCAGACAGTCCGTCCAGTCTTGGCCGCTCAAAAATGCAACTTAGACCACAAGCTATGCTATATAAATATTTCCGTAAATATCACAATCCGTCAAAAATAACTTGAATTGTCTGTCACTGGTCTGATTCCGAATAGCACCAAACTTATACTACAAAATAAGCACATATCTGCTTATTCTGTGCTTATAACTTCTTGGTTATTGGTAAAATATAATAATTATCTATATCAGCTGAACTTGTTTCCAAGATGACAAATTCATAATTTCATTTTATTCTAACAACAAAAGCGTGACAATATCTGAATTGATTTTGGGCTTGAATTTGAAAGAAAAAATTTTTTTTTAAATGGATAATATTTTTATTAAATATGTTATTTTTAAAAAACTACCGTTTCAAAATATACAATATTACTGTAGCATAAAAAAGTTTGCATGTACAGTAAGCCTGTGTGAAATCTCAGATTATCGATTATTGTGGTGTACTAGACTAACAATCATCGCTTATCCTTTGTTTTTCCTGTAACGTTTTAGGTGCAGCTCGGATGTTTGTCATAGGACCCTCTTCCTATCTCTCATTAGTGATTTAAATTATCACCATAATTAATGTATGTCCTAATTAATCTAATGTGTTGCTAAATAAGTGTAAATAATATAATTTGTTTGACTTTTATTTATGTTTTTAACTGCAGATGTTTAGTATAAGTATGTTTGCCATTCATTTAAATGTTAATATTAATTACAATAATTTTTAATCATGTATAGCCTAAATAACTCCCCACAGATTTAGAGTTGAAGTGTTTGGCTATTAATAAAGAGCCCTGTTCTTCTAATTAGGATTAATTTAATTTACCTTATTTGAAAGTGTATGCTTATCATTAATATATATATTTGGTGGTGGCTTCAGTTTGAAACCATATTATTACAGTTCTGCACAAAACCCAAAGTTACGTATTATTTTTTAACTATATTATTGTTAATTTGTAATAGTTATTTGTTTATATAGTTTTGTTAGTTCTGTTTTGTTAGTTGTTTATATAGTTGTTAGTTCAATGGAAACATATCACAACAGTGGAAAGTAATAAATAGTTTGACAGGAGATGCCTCAAACAAGAACATAGAGCGCATTGAGTTACAAGACGGAACAATCACGACAGACCCAGCGTTATCGCATACGAGATAAACAAATACCTTATCGCTGTCCAAGCCGACCGACCTCGTACAGTTCCCACATCGACTCTCCCACCTATTCGTTCTTATCCACAATCATTCTTTATAGAGTCAACTACTGTAAATGAAATAAAACAAATAGTGAAAAATTTTAAAAATAAAAATGAACAGGTTTTGATACGATTTGTGTTCATTTATTAAAATTCATTATAGACGAAATCGCTTCAGTACTGGTAATTAACGTCAGTTTTAGTACTGGCATTTTCCCTGAAATGTTGAAGTTAAGTTCAGTTGTTCCAATATTAAAGAAAAATAATTCTTTAATTTTAAAGATTAATTTAATTAATAAAAAATAATTATATTTTCAGGAATTTTAATATTGATATAACATAAAATGATTTTTTTTCTTGACTAGAAGCCATTGTCATGAAACACATGTACAACTCTCTTGTTCACGTTTTTGAATTATTTGTGTCAATAGTTTTAGATTATTTTTATACTTTAATTGAATTATATTTTCAGGAATTTTAATATTGATATAATATAAAATGATGTTTTTGTTTGTTTTGTTTTTGACTAAAAGCCATTGTCATAAAACACATGTACAACTCTCTTGTTCACGTTTTTGAATTATTTGTGTCTATAGTCTTAGATTATTTTTATACTTTAATTGAATTATATTTTCAGGAATGTAAACACTGCAGGGGGCGATTGTATGTCTTATATTATGCAATTATATGTATTGCTAGACTCATATGTTTAAATGTGTTTTAAATATATATTTTTTTCTTTAATAAAACTGGTCACATAACTCGATATAGTGGCCAGTTAATTTCCAAATAAGTACTATGTAAATGGATAATTGTCATTATTAGTTGGAAATAAATTCATTTCTTCATTTATTCTTGGCATTGTTTGTTCTGTATATTCTCACTTGTGTAAATAAGTCATATTCGAAGTGTTATAATTAAAAATGCCACAGAGTGCGGCTATAGTTTATTTTGTTATTATTTAGACTCTGTAGTAACACCAAACAATGAAATATTTTACAAACAATCATGTAATTACTTGGAACCAAAAAAATATGTTAATGTTAAAGACAGTAATAATAAAACAGACGTTTATAGTAAAAAGATAAATAATGCTATTTTAAATTAAATGCCTATACACAGATTGTCAGGCCATAAGATGAAAGCTATTTTTATCTTGTATAGAAGTAGATTAGTGGTTTTGTTATGATTTTTTTCTAACCCTATCACGACATTTGAATCTAACCTGGGTTTTATATTTTGCCCAGTATTATTCTATATAAATATCATAGGCCTATTTCAATATTTATTTTGCCAAAGATATAAATAATGTCACATTTTTTAATATTTCACTATATTACATATTCCTGGAATATTTGCAGATTAATTTCTTAATTGAAATGGGAGTCATTGATTGGATTTGAAAACAATTTATTTTTTAATCAATTACCGAATACGAAAAAAAATAATGATTGAGTCCAACAGTCGATTTAATCACCTAATCGATGGTTAAAATGCAACGAATAAAGATTTTTCAGATGGGCTATATAATATGAAAATGTTTACTTAAATCAGCAGTAATTATCGCCAGCATTGCCGATAAGTTAGTGGTCTATTCAAGTTTGTCTATTTACAAATACAAGGTGTGTTAATCATATAAATCAACATGGTGTTTTCATTTATTCAGTTATAAATATTTCTTTATTCAATTTGAATGTCAACTGAGTTTTACTGTAATAGTATCAACACAGTATTCTTTATTATTTGAAAGAGATGCAAGCAAATATAAAAACAGAGAACCCGGATAAACGTTGGCAATATGGAATAACGTAAACAATTATCTAAGCAGGATGTTGTTTGTGTGCGTGACCTGAGGAAGGAGAGGGCGGGGCGGCTGTCTGGAGAATGGGAGAGTGGGTTAAGGGGAGGGGAGGGCGGGGCGGCTGTCTGGAGAATTGGAGAGTGGGTTAAGAGGAGGGAAGTGAGAGAGAGAGACGTAAGAGCGTGCGAGAGAGAGAGGAAATAGGGCTATGCGCAGCGCAGCGTGGGGCCTCAAAACAGTTTTGGGGCCTCGCCACAACTCTCCCATATGGATGGAGTATCTCTTTATATAGTAAAATCAATGGTTCTACTCAATTACTTGTCCTGTTACAGTAATACTCAGTTTTAAAAAGTTAACAATAGGTACAAGTTTTCAAAATTTGGGGCCATGTAAATTATGTGATGTAACGGATTTTGACCGAACGTTCCTCAGTACTGTAGAACCCAATTTTACACAGAGAGGCCAGAACTTATAGAAAAAATACACATTTCTTACTTAAAATTTCTAAACTTTTACAGATAAAGCAATAAACTTCGGTACAAAACTACTGCACCTATAAATGTAAATTTTGAAGTAACAAGAGGGATGGCACGCAAGGAATTAGAATAAAATTTTAAATGAGAGCATAGATCGTTTAGTACCGTACATCAAATTTAAGATCTTTAGAAGTAAAACACAAAGCCACAAATCCAACCTCACAAGGTTCACTCCTAAAAATAATCACGCTGGATTTAAACAGTTACAGTGTATGTCCTGCTCTAGACGGTTTAATATTCTTTTCTTGGCTCAAGTAGGCAAAGTTAAATAAACTTTGTAAATCACTACTGGACTTGAAATAGTTTTTAGGGTAGTTAGTGACTCTTCATATCTAATGGAGGATGGTCCACAAGGAGATCGACAAACATATTAAACGTAAGCATAGATAAACGTGTGCATAATTTTAAAGGGATTGTCTAGCAAAGATGAATAACGCAAACAGCACTTTAAAAGGTTGATCCAGTACAAAATGGCAGATCTACAGATTTTACTTTGTTGTAAGACAATTTATGAGTGGCCACAATATTAGTGCACTAAAAAAAAAAAAAATATTTAAAAATGCTGCTATCTGAATTATGCCTGTCATGCAAATATATATTATGAAGTTAGTTATTCACAAAGTTAGCAATTCGAACAATTACTATAAAAATATTTGTAAAACTTAAACAAACCAGTTTTTTTTTTTTTTTTTTTGAGTGGACCTTTTGAGATCGGATATGTGTGTTTATGTTCTACCACTAAAGACCTTTAATTTGATGTACTACTCAACCTATGCTCTCATTTTAAAAATTTGTCTGACTCATTGTGGGCCGTCCCCCTCATATGACACAAAAATAGTAAGAAATTATTAGGCCGGTGCAGAACTTTATAAACACCCTACATGTGCGTGTACGTGTGCATGTGCATGTGCGTGTACGTGTGAAAATAGTCGTGCCAATCGCGGCAACCAGGTCGCCAAATGTCGTAGCCTTACTTTGTGATCTGGACCTTGTAAACCTACATTTCCGTTTCCTTCCTATGACCAATTTCAGTAATTCATTAGCGCCAACGCTGCCAACACATTATGCTGTAATTGAATAGTACTTCGGATCAGAATGGTAATTGGATTCCCTACCATCTTCGGAACTTCTTGTAGAATTTTTATAACTGACGTTTGAAGCATAGGCCTTCATTTTTATTTACTTATTTATTATTTCTTGTTTTAGTCTCTAAACAAACATAACTGACATACCCATTATAATCCTAAGTTATTTTATGATTGATAGTTTCATTTTTAATGTATAAATTGAACTAGTTAAACACAGATTGTGAGTAAGTACATTCTTTATAATTATAAAAAAAAATCTTATAATAATTTTCCTAGCACTAGACTCTATCAACGTTGTACTAACTTTATAAACGATGAACGATCAACAAAAAAAGCATGCACGTACGTGTTTATTTTCTTTAGAACTAAACAAACAAACTCATTCATTAATCTCTCTTCTTCCTGTACAGCCGGAAATGTCGCTTGCGTTTGACTTGCTAACATCGCCTAAAGTATTAGGCGCGCAGAGATTATGTAGAGCAGTACAGGTGGGACAGCGTCAGTAAACTCATTTCCTTTTTTTATCATACTGTAGTTTCGAAAGACAACCCAATACACAGTACAACCATATTATAACAATGTGCATTTCATTGTTAAATAAAAAAGAGCAGTCTGCACAAACTATGTGAATGTTATCCAAGTGAAAATTAGAATTAAAATTATGTTTGAACTCACTTCATTTAAAAACATTAAAATGAATTGATTTCGATCATTGTTGATGATTTAATTTTTATTGCTAATTTGCTAGGAATTGCGAATGTATAGTATGTATGAAACATGTAATATACGGCATGTTGAAATTAATTTTCTAGAGTGTGTAAAAGGTTGTAATGGCTTAAAATGTAAAAAGGGCAATGCAAGTTAAAAGGCAGTAAAAAGTAATTCAAAATTAAGAAATAAAAAGAAAAATTAGACCACGGAATTGATATATAAAAAAAGTTATTTTATAAAAAAAAGGTAGCTGACAAAAAATCCATACTGTCGTATGTATATATATACAGCTACCTTTTTTTTTTACTCATTAGTATTTCCAGTAGTTACATCTGCCCGCGCCAGCTCGGAACCAATTCAATAATGTCCACTCCCTACGAGGGAGGTTCATCCCACCTATAGGTATTGATGGATCGTTAATAAGGAACTTATTTCGTCCATCAAAATTGTTCTACGCTATGGACCAGCTAGTATTGGGCGAGAAATTTGATCTGCTTAACTGTAAAGCAGTACGTAGAGGTGGGTTCCGAGATTTTAAGCGAAAATCTCCTGACGTGGGAGATCCTGTGTAATGGGGATGTACGGGGCATTCAAGAATTCTTTACGTCGTGCCTCCTGACGTCTTATTTCTGGATGAGCAATATTGCACAGAACAGGGAGCCAAGGAAGTGGAGTTGCCATGAGAGTGCCATTATTAGCTCTCATGGCTCTATTAAGTTGGACATCAATCACTTTTGTATGTGCGCTATTTAGCCATACGGGAGCACTGTATTTAGCAGCTGAATAAACCAGTGACAAAGCAGTAGTACGCAGGTCGTGTGTGTTGGCTCCCCTAGTTGTTCCAGCAATATGAACGGCATTAGTTAGAGATTATCTTTAAATAATAGCTTAAAAATTATGCATGTAGGTTGTCCAAAGTTTTATTCATGGGTGCATTTCCAATCTATGAATATTTAAACGGATGTGTGCTAATATAAAAATTAAATATGTCTATTAAGGGAATTTGGTTTAAGGCAGAAATCCAGTTAGTGGGTGGAAGCGGAGCGTGCAGGGGTGTCCCTTGGTAATGTATAAAGGGCTGGGATTGTTTTAGGAGTTTGTGAATTAATAGTAAATAAACAATATAATCCACCATTGAATGATTAAAATTAGGGAGAATTTACCGGACTCGCACAGAAAATAAGACTCGTTCCTAATGTGGGCGACAGGAGCGACGAAAGCGTTTCCAGCGATCAGAACGGCCATTGGGCTAGGCGCACACTAAATGCGAACGCACACATTTGGCGCACGCCAATTTTTAAATTGTTGCCGATTTAAATATCTGCTGCATGTCGCAGATTTGTAGGCGACCCGATAGTCGGTCTGAAATCTGAACCCTCCGTCTCTCGCCTGGGGGGGGGGGGGGCAGCGGCTTTGACGGGAGGGGTGCGTTACGACCCCCAAATCGGGTAGGCAGCGTGGACAGGGTGTCGGTCCTCGGACTAATATCCCGAAACACACGTCTGTCGAACAGTCCCACCTGTTGACCGTAAGACAGGTACTACGGGGGCGGGGGGCCCTGGGACTTCCATCATCTGGTTGTTGCACCCTCCGCCATGCATTGGAAGGCCCCTTCCTTCCCCACCCCACTACATTTCTTCAAACATAGTTTATAAGTGTTTAACAATTTCGCAATGGAATATTCTATCAAACACTTGCCGATGTTTCGTGGCACATACTAATGGTAGACCATAGCAGGTTCTAACTAATAAATATGGTAACTATGTATTTAATGTTTAATTTTGTGTTTATCCGTGGCAACACTAACATCTAACCTAACCTAACCTAACCTAACCTAACCTAACCTAACCTAACCGACTCATGACTCATGTCATAACAAAGGGTGTGGAATTTGGCACGGTCAGCTTGGGGTTACTGTACTAGGAATCCGGCCTGGTTGGACTTTCCCGGCTCATGTCATAAACAAGGGCCTCTGGTGCAATTGGAACACCCCCCAAAAGGGGCTCCGGTGCATCTGGACACATCAGTTTGGGGCCGATCCCTGACCCCGGTGCAATTGGAAATCTCCCAGGCATGGACTCGTAGTGGTAGTGGGGTGCTATCATGGCACTAGTCTGCTCTCCGTATTCGGGCGGGGTGACAGATGGGGCCCGGCCCTTCCGGGACGCTCAGGGTGAATGTGATACCACCCAAGCCAGGTCTAAGATAGCTGGCGCCGGTGGACGGCGGTGGCCTCTGCTTCATACGCACAGCAAGCCGTACCGAACAAACCTCCTGATCCTTTCGGGGTGACGAGGGAGGGCAGGCGGTAAGCCTCCCTCGGAATAGGCGTCCTGAAAAAAAACCTCAGTCATATAAAGGTATCACGAATTGTGAGCCCAATATTTTCTCGCACATCTTCTTTTTCTCACACGAATAACAAGAGCACATACACAAGAATTTCAATAAAATTCTTTGCTTGACTAGAGGACCACATAAATCTGCATTCAAGCAAGGAAATTTTTAATCGGCCGCTGGAAAAATCGCCAGTGTGCGGCGGTAGGCCTACGTGGACTGGCGTTATGGGCGACACTGGCGACAAATGTTCTCGGAACAGTTAGAGTAATTACTGAACCCAACAGTCACTCACTGTCGCTGGTGCCGCTGCGAGCTCGTTCCATATTAGCGACGCGGGTGACACCAGCGGCAAGATACGAACTCGTTTGTAGATACAAAAAATACTCTCGCAACGGACGCTGCCAGTGTCGCTCCAGTCGCCCACGTAGAAATGCCATTATTTCTCCGTCACTCGGGTGGGACGATGATGTAGCCTCCTCCTACTTCTGTCGCCCTGATACTTCGGTTTTCGCCGGACTCCTATGAACCTTGTCACTTTTAATTTCTCAAAATAATTTACAGTATCGACTCGTCCTCCTTCCCTTACAAGATGTAAAAATCAATCATATTCAAAAAGACTATAGAAATATTTTCATTAAAATAATTAGTATCAAACTTAATTACGGTGGTTTTAAACTTGTTTTACACGTGTCAATAGAATAAAATAAAAATGTTATGACCTAGTAAAAGAACTGTAAAACTTAAAGATGACGGTCAGGATGTGGGATTAGGTTGGGAACGTTAACTTAGTGATAGGATTTTAGGAATTCATTAGAATTCGTCTAACAACAACGTTTTTTCCATTTAAATATCATTTATATTTAAAAAAATATCAAAGTTTCGAAACATATTGAATAACGGTGGTGATACAGCGCGTCTGTCACAAATCTAAATAGTCGTTAGATTCGTCGCTAGTCGCTAAACTAGTAAAAAAGTCACCGTACTTCTTATAAAGTCGCTAGTTTTATATATATTTGTCGCTAGTCGCTATATAGTAAAAAAGTCGCTGAAGTTCCCAGAAAGACAAAATTACTAGATTGGCGACTCTGGACGACGATATTCAGTGGTCAGGTGCCAGCTGTAACGTTAGAATAATCAATAATGACCAAACATATAAGATATAAAAACTTATTTTATTTAATAATTGTTAACTAAACATATACATTTGATTTTGAGTTGCATTAAGATACACGATTTAAGCGTGGAAGTAATCGGCGCTCGGCGTTGCAGGTTGTGGGAAACCCGACAATGGATATGACGTCATGGTGTACGGCTTCAACGATGATACGCCGCTGACTACTAGCAGTGACGTCACTCAGGTGGAACGATGTTGTAGCCTTCTCCTCACTCCTGTCGTCCGGATACTCCAGTTTTCGTCGGACTCCTTAAAATCACTTTTATATAGGAACCGAACCGTTTAAAAAATATACATATTTTAATTTAGGTTCTCAAGTTGTTCCTAAAGTAAGTCAGGACCCGATACCAAATTTCGATGAAGTTTCGAAAAGTCTCCGTGTCCATCGTTAGGTCTTGGCTTCTCGCAGGCATAGGAATGGTTGTATCTGGCTCCCACTCCATCGGTTCGGGAGCCGACAATGTTTCTGAGTCCCATTCCATTTGGTCATCATCACTCTTGAACCGTTTTGCAGGTGGTTCCCAAGCCCAAACGGCAGAATCTGGCTGTGAACGTTTCATCATAGAAGGCAAAATCTATACTGAAAGTCCGGCGGCGGGGATCGGGATATATAAGCCCTCGGCTACACGCTGTATGCCGTGCTCTGCTATCCAGTGGTAAGTCACCAAAACGCCGACAAATGTAAAGTTTTGTGCAGCAGCAGATCGAGGCGCGCCTCTGGTAGATGGGACGATGGCAGACGGGACTCGGCCAGAAAAGTCAGCTTTCTGTCACTTTTGTCTTTTCGAGACCAATAGCGTCGAGCTGATAGCCGGTCGAGACGTCCAACACAATCGGGGTATAAAATGAGATTTCCGTCGGTGAGCCGCACGCTACTCAAGTTCGGTCGATGTCAGTGGCAACTGTTGGTTGGAGTAATCGCAGATTGCGTACACTATATTTACGTATTAAATAGCTGGTGAACAGCCGATGACAACTGTTGGTGCGATCGCAGAACGCAGAGACGGGACTCGTCAGACCGACAGTTGGACAACTCTGATGTCGACCACAACCGCGGAATGGATGTACTATATGACAGTATGAAATAAGAGATCCGTTGCTTGATCATCCGAGGTTGGCGACTTTGTCGCTAGCAAGATTTTGCTAACCTCAGCGACTTTTATTCTGGGTTAGCGACTAACGACAAATCTTACGCGACTTTTTAGACTTGTCACTAAATACACAAGCGCTATATACTAAATATATATTTTTTTAATTAACATCTATTACTAAACTTCATCAATATTATTCATCAGTTAATTATTTTCCTTCACTATGAAGATTGTTGTTGAGATAGGAATCCAGTTGTAACTGGTCGCTTTCGTAAACACACGATCAACTGTAACGCGACTTTCTGGGAGCTTTAGTGACGAACGACAAATCTAACGCGACTGTTAAGGCTAGTTATACGAAGACCATTGTACTAATTATATTTCTTCAATCTACATATATTGCTAAATTTCATCGGTACAGTATGTTTAATTCATTTTCCTTTATTATGCAGATGTTAGTTGAGACAGGAGTTCAGTTGTAACAAATGCTCCTACACAACAGGTTGCCTCTTCTCATATGGTCTATATAAGCTGAGTTGTGACGTCAGAGGGCGACCTCCGACCACAGAGTAAATGTATTACTTACTCTGTGCCTCCAACACAGCATGCTGAACAATTAAAACTACACACTAAAAACCATTACTTTATTGTTTTCAAGAGTATTTTAGACTTGGTATTTGAATATTAATTTACAGCAGCAAATTATATTTTTTCATGTGTTGCTGAGTTATACTTACTTAGTAAATATCAATATTAAAATCAGTCATATGAATTCAAAACATAAACCTTGAGTTGTAACTGGCTGCTCACGTAAACACGCGATCAGTTGTCACGTGACTTTCTGGGAGCCTTAGCGATTAGCGACAAATCTAACGTGACTTTTTAGACTTGTCCCTAAATATACCAGCACTATTGAACTAAAAATATATTTCTTCAATTTATACCCATTGCTAAATTTCATCGTTATATTTAGTTAATTTTCCATAACTATGCAGACAGGAATCTAGTTGTAAGCAACTGGCTGCTCACGTAAACACGCGATCAGTTGTCACGTGACTTTCTGGGAGCCTTAGCGACTAGCGACAAATCTAACGCGACTTTTTAGACGTCCCTAAATATACCAGCACTATTGAACTAAATATATATTTCTTCAATTTATACCCATTGCTAAATTTCATCGTTATATTTAGTTAATTTTCCTCAATTATGCAGATGGTTGTTAAGACAGGAATCTAGTTGTAAGCAACTGGCTGCTCACGTAAACACGCGATCAGTTGTCACGCGACTTTCTGGGAGCCTTAGCGACTAGCGACAAATCTAACGCGACCTTTTAGACTTGTCCTTAAATATACCAGCACTATTGAACTAAATTTCTTCAATTTATACCCATTGCTAAATTTCATCGTTATATTTAGTTAATTTTCCTCAATTATGCAGATGGTTGTTAAGACAGGAATCTAGTTGTAAGCAACTGGAGCAGCATGTATAGCAAAGTGTACAGGTTATTAACTGTTTTGGTACGTTAATAAACGGTCAGATTTTGTTGAGATCTCAATGGGTGTTATTCAAGTGTTTTGTTTTGGAGCCTCTTCTCTTTGCGTTATATGTGAACGATTTCAGTTCTTGTATCCTTTAGCTACTCAATACACTGATGATACTTCAGTCATTATTCAGGCAGACACTTCAATAGCATTAAATATTCAATTAAACTCAGCAATAAATAAAATCAACTCTTAGTTCACTAGTTACGATTTATTCCTCAATGCTGACAAACCTCCATTCTTCACTTTTGATCTCAGACAGTTGCTAAGAGCATTGTTACTTTGGACGAGGTTGACATCACTGAGGTTGATTCAGTCTGTTTTTTGGGTTTTCATTTGGATTCTGGTTTTTCTTGGCGCCAGCATGTCGAAGCCCTTTGCTCTAAACTCAACTCCGTATTGTTTTCCTTGATGTGTCTTTCCAATTTCCTGAGGAGTAACACACTAAAAATTGTATATCATCACTACTTTGCTTCTGTGATGTCATACGGCATAATGTCATGGGGAACCACTTCATCTTCAAGTTGCAAAAGATGACTACACGTTTAATATTTGGTCTGGGGGGTCTGGAGAGCTGTAGGCAAGTGTTTCTGCGAGAACGTATCCTAACCCTTCCTTCTATTTTTATCTACTCCGTATCAGTTTACACTTTTAAACATATTCAAAATTTTCCTACCCGCAATCATACATAAGAAATTCTACCAGAAATAAAAACAATTTAATTGTACCCCATCATAGTAATAACACGTTCCATAAATCAATAGAATATTTATGACCCACAGTTTATAATAGATTGCCAGATCATTTAAAAACAAGCCTTTTAGTATAATCATTGATTTTATAGACAAATAGATTTCCCATCCAATGTTAAATTTTGAGTCTCCAAATATCAGCTGTTTTTGTGGTCCATTGTGGAGCGCTAGTGTAGTTTCATGTAAATGTAATGCAGTTTAAACCAGCTGTAGTTGCGGGCCTCACTAACTAACAAAATTACTGCCACAAATATTACTATTAGAAGGTTTATCTATGTAGGTTAATATAATCAATGGTATAATCTTCTAAAAATAACCTAAAATATTTTCTTGTGAAAAAAAACTGTTTTTATTCATTCTCTGAATTTTTGTGCCCCAACTAACCACACCAATAAAAAGTAATTGCAATACTGTTATTTTTATCTCTTAATTAGTTTTTAATTACTGACTTATGTAGATCATGTTACTATTTAGTTAATTTAAATATATTGACCATTCTTGAAACATGTAAATGTCCATAAGAAATAAATAATTTTGAATGTTGACTGGTTGCTCTCGTAAACACAAGATCAGTTGTCATTATTTCTTTTAATTTACTACCGTAATTCAATAAATACCTCTTTAGTATTTACTTTACAGAACACAGCAACTGGTTGAGGTAACATAAACAGTAGTTTTAGCGACATTTTGACCTTGCTTAGCGATAGTGGAGTTCAGAATGTTGGCAACACTGTTGTAATAGGGATGGTGAATGGGTTTTAAAGAAAAATTAGTTCTCAACTGACTCGTTCATTGTGGTGAACTTGGTCAACAGATATTTGTCCATGTGTAAATTAGCATTATCCAAAAGTGTGAACACATAATAATGTTGTCAGCCAATTTAACTTGGACCGATAAAGCCACAGTTTGTTTCGGACCATAATGACTGAAGATTCCCATCCTGTGGGATTGGCTTCTTTCCCGACTCTGGCTCTGTAGTTCCTTTTGAATTGAACTAATTTGAATCACAATTATCTACTTTACTAAACAAATAAGTTCATCATTTTGGCTCGTTCATTCATGAACTAGCCAGCAAAGCAAATACAATATTTGCAGCAGAGAAATTTATTTGTCATGAAAACATATAATAATGAAATCTTATTAAAACCATTATGAAATAATATTCACGATAATAAACTTTAGAGTAACATAAATTTTGTAATGCAGTATTTAGTAATGAAATATGGTTTGTTGTCAGCTACTATGTACTAATTCGAAAAAAGAAGTAAGAATATATTTAGAACAAGATCCCAAAATAATGTTATTCATCAAAGAAATAATAAAGTGATCTCTTGTCTCAAAGCTACATCAAATCCATCAAGACATTTAAGGTGGATCTGGAGTGGTCAGCCATCTTGGATCTATTCTCAAAAAGGCCAATGTCGTTGAACAGATAAGCCGATTTGTTGTGTAATATTTCCAATAAAACTATGTTTAATGTATCATTTTGTAGGTACCGTATTGTAGTGGAGAATGGTGATTGATTAGCATATTTTTTAATTCTTTATTTTAATGTTTTTAATACTAATATTTAAATTTCTTCTCATTTAAAAAAAATTGTGAAGCAAGAACACCGATCAATTGGAAAAACCAAATAGCAATTAACGTTAAGCGTTTATTCAAGAATTTCTGGTCAAGAATTTATCAAAATTTAAATGGTTAAAAACGGCTGACAGTCAGGCGCTTTAAAGTAGTACCATTTCAGGTATGTTTTTGCATGATCTGAGAACATTTATTTAACATTGGTCTTATGATGAATAGATTCGTGCTGGCCGGAAAGCTAGCATGAAGTCCCCATAATTTCTTATCAGTTCAGCCCACTAAGAGACTGCAGAGGCTGTCAGAGACTGTTGGCCATGTTGGTTTTAATCCCATAAGAACAATGTTATTTGCGAATCCATATTTTTCCATTATTTATTAACCAAAAATTGTGTACGAAGTGTCATTTTAAACGTTATCATATTGCATATTGGGTTTGCTTTGATATTTTGAATGCACATGCCTAGTTTTGAAAAATAGGTAAAAATAAAAACTTCAAACTAAATATTTTTATATTTTTTCTATACAACTAATTAGAAATTTGCAAAGCAATTCCCACATGAAATTTAATTCTTGATAAATGCAATTTCTATGGAAAAATCCATTAAAAAATACATGTGATCGTATGTTCAGTTAGAAATGATATTATTCTTATGAGATTAAAACCAACATGGCTGACAGATTCTCAAGTGTTACTGTACTATAATTACTAAATGCAACGAAGACTTTAAGTGTAGAGCGAATCGAAATGAAATTAAAACAGCACAAAATATGATTTGATTTTGAGATTTTGTCTGAACAAAATTACTTTAATTTTTCAACGTTTTTCAGTACGTGTGATGCTGAAAATACTTTAAATAGCACCTCGATTCAGTCATTGCCGAAACCTTCGAATTTGGTAACTGTACTGTATTTACAAACATTTTTTAATAATCTGTACCTCTTTTCCAGATACAGTTGTAACAAATTCAAAATATATCACCAATGGTGAACGATGTAGTTTGTTGGTATATATAAAATAATTTCCTATAGTTTAAAATGGTTGTATTATTCCTTCAAATTATTTCAGAATACGTTTAAAAAAAGTTACAACAGGCGCACAGAACCTCTACGAAGGCTGGCCTGGGAAGAGAACTTGCTGAAGGTACACCTTCATAACGAGGAGGCTAGGAATGGACTCCACAATTACACACTTAGAGAAAATCACTTGGCAGATATGGTGAGTATTTTGAAAACCAAAATCTTGGGATCTAAGAGGGAAAGGAAATTAAAGCAGATTATATTTATTTTTTACCTTAGTCTATAGTTCATATGGATGTCTTAACCTTCACTCCATTACTAAGAACCAAATGTTACAAATTTTAGTGACACCTCAGTCCCTGAAATTAACCCTTTTGCTCCCAGGAGTTTCATGAGTAGCATGTCTCAAAATCCCAGCCTTCTGACAAAGGGTGTCTCCCAGGATCCCAGGGCTGAATTAGGAAACTTGCAGCGTTTTAGTAAATAATTTATATAACATTTATTTATAATTCAATTTTTATAATTTTTGTTATTATGCTTGTAATAACCTAATCTACACCCTAATGTAATAAAAATTATGTTTACTCATCATGGGTAAAAATAATTTAAGAAATTATTTTAAACAATTTTATTTTGTTTTATTTTTTACAATTCATCCTACAATAACAATATAAGAAAAAAATCTCACAGCATTTAAATTTAAATGCCTAGACACACAATTTAAAAATGAACATACATAAAAAAATTCAATTTAAATAAACTCGTACGACGCTGTGATCAAGAGCAGGTGACAAACGAATCTGTCTAACTACGTTGCACCACAGCCACCTAAATCAATGTTCGTTGTTGCTTGCACACTGTGATTGACTATATAGAGTTATTTAACATATTAGTGTGAAAAAAACAGTTCTTTCTGAACATTACAATATAAACATATTTCAAGTTGATAAGGTAATACATTAATACATTTTTTATAAATTATTTTTCTAAACATCCAACAATTTGGATGCAGGATAAATTAGGAGATACCACTGCTGTTTGAAAATTTGAACGTCAGAAAAATTAAGAGATACTTCTGATGTCCGAAAAATTGGACGCTGGGAACGTTGGAAGGGGTTAACGCTTGGAAAGGGTTAAAAATCTGCATTGAGAGTATGTATAATTTTACTTTATTAAATGTATTGTAATCAAGACTAACAGTGCACTTAATTACCACAATCTAATGACTAGTTTGAAGTGCTTTTTCTTTGAACAAATTTTATTCATGGCATGATAGTTATACTACGAAGGCAAATAGTGGAGGTCTCTCTTCCCAGAATATTATTTGTTGATATTTACTATCTAATTAATCCTATTCTACGATACAGAAGTGTTTTCAACATGCAGTTCTATTGCGATAGATGTTGATGTTCAGTGAAATAATTTCAATCAACTACGTCATCAGATACCTTTCCCAGTATATTTGTTAAAGAGATATTACCCCTCTAAAAAGGGGTCACTCTTACAAACGCTGAAATATATGATGCAAATTTTTAAAGATAAATTTTGGATTAATATTTTTATTTGGAATAATTATTATTAGCTAGTAGTAACCTCAAAGCCGGACTGCATCCCTTCTAATAAATTATTGCTTCCTTTAAATACTAAAAAAAAAATCTGTGAAATCACTTAATATACTCACAAACTTAAGTCCAAACCATAACTTTAAGTCCAAAAGGCATTTCTTCTCTAACATACTTATTGTACATAGTATGTACAGGATGTAAAAAAATATGGATATGCTTTGATATTATTTAAGTGAGATGATGTAGGCAAATAAAATTTGGCAAAAAACCGAAGACCAGTGTTCCCAAGATTTCATTACACTTTTTATTGATCTTTATTATTTAGAGAATGTCTCATTCAGGGATTGATGGAAATTCTTCTGGTATAAAATTAAAGGTTGGTTAGAGAGACATTAAAATCTGCAAACCGGATGTCAAAAGGTTCACCTTGTCCAGAGTTATGGACATTTGAGTTTCAGATAAAATGTTACAACTCCAGGTTTTTGTCACAGGTTAGCCCACTGCCAACAAGTATTCGGTGCTCACTTTGAACATCTGTTATCAAAAGGCAAGACATAAACATTGCTTTTCCAATGCTGATTTGATTTTTTAATTTTGTTACGGCTTAGATCACTATTTCTGGTACAGTCCTTGTTCTCAGATATTGAATTCAAATGGCCATGACTCGAGACTGAGTGAACCTTTGAGATGTGGGTGTGCAGTTTAATGTCTCTTTTATAGATATTTAATTTGATATTAAATTAAACCTACTTTTATTTTTTTTTAGTATGCTTTTATTGAAGAATTCCAACCGACCCCAGCATGAGACATACCCTAAATGATAAAAATCAATGAAAAGTGTAGTAAATGTTTGATAACACTGGTGTACAGCTTTGTGCAACATTTAATGTGCTGCCATATGTTTTTTACAACCTGTATATATGCTCGAACAAGGTACAGCAGTTGTAACAACTCTGATGTACTGAACATGACAGCTAAAATAGTTAAATGTCTCTGGAATATATTTGTTTCTTGTTCTTAAACTATTATGGGTTCATCAACGGGTATGAAGCTGTCGTGTTAGTTAGGCCTACCCGTTACCAACCATACCATTTTTTCCTTTTTTTACTTCCTTTATTATATACAAAACAAATATATCTCAGATAAATTAACTATTTTAGATGTCGTCATCAGTATTATAGTTGTTACACCTGCTTTACCTGTTACCAGTCAACTTATCTACACTCGTATATTTAATTTCTTAAGACAAATCGGTTGCGTCAAAATTCCAAGCACTACACTCCACCTGCGGCCTTCGGAAATGGCTCATTTTAAAGCTCTGATATTTTAGATGGCAGGAAAAATAACAGTTTTGCAATTCGCCTTTAGGGCTCAGCCCCATTGGCCTTCAAAGTTCCCATGTTAATCTTATGTGAAGAGGGTTTCTAAGTTTTGTTTTGATTTATTGAGTCCAGCTGTCAATAAGACAAATTAAATATACCAGCTGTTAATGTTTTATACCCTAATTAACAAAGCACAAGGCCAAACCTTTAAGAAGCTAGTACAGTATTAGGAACCTTTGATATTCAACTGAACAAACCAGTGTTTACACATGGTCAACTTAGTAGAGTAAAATCCCCAGACGGAATTAAATTTATTGAATAGTAGTTTATTGAACATGCAATCGACCATAACAACAAAATATACAATCCTTACATAAAAAATATACTGTACAGAGAAGTTTTAACACAACAATGACACCTGATTAATCTGTATATATGATGACGAGTTCTACAAAACTCTAAATAATTAAATATTATTCATTACATATTTAACAGCAACATTTTAATTTTATTTATAAAGGATCTTATGCCCCAACAAGCCTAGTTTTTATTTTAATAACATTATTGCAAAACGATATACTCGTGTAGCTAGGTTATGGACATTTGTTGCAGACAGTGAAGGATTACATGAGGGAAATGGTGCGCCTAGTGAGAAGCAGGTATCGCAGGTGTGATAGCTCCGACATGCTGATGGCTGCATCTCCAGACGCGGTTCCTGAAGAGGTACTTATTTTATTGACTCTCATTTTAGATCTAAGTTACTGATTAGTGGAGATATACAGGGTTTCTCTGAACTCTCTGATAAGCTCTCTTGTTTATTGTTTCTGGTTCATTTAGAATCATAAATATCATATTTGAAACGTTCAAAAACACCTTGATGCCACCATTCCGTTTGTTTTTTTTTTTTAATTTTGAACTTATATCTCAAAAACAAAAACTACTATTAAGCTGAAATTTTGTATGGTCCTTTGTAACATAAACATTCATTTTTAGAAAAATTATTGGGTTTCCTGTAATGTGCAAGACACATGTAACAGCTGATAATAATAAAGTAATTTGTGATAGTCTTAAATCAGCTGACTAGTTCAACAATAAAGTTTATGTAAACATCAGATTTAAGACTATCACAAGTTACTTTCTTATTATCAGCTGTTACATGTGTGTTGCATATTGCATTGTACATACTCTCACATCAATTATCTTTTCTTTCTTATTTTTAATCCAATTTTTCAAAACGTTATATCATTGGACTTGTAATTTAATTTCCTAAAAAACATTATTTTGTGTAATTTTTAATATAATTATTGGTTTAAGAGTTTCATAGAATTTAATATTTTATATGGTTGTCATTTTGAAAATTTTGATACAGGAAAACCAATCATTTTTCTAAAAATAGATGTTTATACTATAAAGGACCATACAAAATTTCAGCTTCATACATGTTTTGGGATGTAAATTCAAAAGTAAAATAAAAAAAAACGGCTGCAAGGTTAATCGAGGTGTTTTGAATACTTTAATTATGATATTTGTGATTCGAAATGAACCAGAAACAATAAAAAAAAAATAATATAAATTAACATGTACGTCTCACAACACTATAATGACTAGATGTTGAGTCAAATATTTATATGGTGATCGATTTCGTCCATCTATGTGGACATCTTCGGACCGACAGAGTCCGACCGAAGATGTCCACATAGATGGACGAAATCGATCACCATATAAATATTTGACTCAACATCTAGTCATTATAGTGTTGTGAGACGTACATGTTAATTTATATGATATATACCAACACGTAACATGCTAATCAAGAAACTTATAAAAAAAATAATAAATAATAGCAAGGTGAAGGCTGTTATACCTAACCACAAATTGGAAATAATAGACAAAATTATTTACAAACAAAAGTGAAATTAAAATAAATAGAATAATAGTATTAGTGAAAAGTAAGGTGCTGAGCAAATTATAGTAACTAAAAAAATATTTGTACATTTTATAGTAATAAATATATTAACAGTAAAAACAATACATTTTCACATTAAGTTTCAATAAAAAATATTTACTCAACTTCATGCGTCCCCTTAATTGCTGAGTCCATAACCATTGCCATCAACACCACAAGGCCTAAAAACATGATTTCGTGGTCCTAACCATTTTCACTCGCCAACACTCTTCAATCAGAGAATCAGAAACTGTTGATGATTTACTGCATATGGAAGACCTGTGAAAAGGAATTGACAGCAATGAAGTCCTGCACAGTGTGTTCCATTTGCTGGTCTTAGAAATAAAAAATAAAATAAAAATGTCCAGACAAACATACACCTATAAATCATTGAATATATAAAGCGTGGAGGAGTGTCTATGAAGTGTTTTAAGATAAAATGAATCCTAGCTAAACTACATAACACTGCAAACCATGCTGACGGAATCAGCCTGTCTTTATACTAAAGCTAGATTGTTTGTTCAGATGGACTGGCGAGAGAAGGGTTTTGTAACACCTCCTATGAATCAAGACGCCTGTGGAGCTTGTTACGCATTCAGCATTGGAACCCTGGTACAGGCCCAAGTCTTCAAAACAACGGGAAAACTTGTTGAACTTAGGTGAGAGTTTCTGGACAAGTTAACAAAGATGTATAAATACCGTCAGCAGGGGTGACTTTGGTCAATTTTCATGTATTTTACAGCATTTTGTTACACAATTTATCAACATTTTTGAAAAAACCTTATACAAACATTTGATTCAGTTACTAATTAACAATTTGATGTGATAAAGTAATACACAATACTATGGTTCAAATTGTATTTTGTTTTGTGTTTGTTTTTTTTAAGTTTGGGCTAAACCTGGCACTGACTTGGGGTTTCTTTAGCCCAAATGTTAAAATCCATATAAAACAATGTCCTTCTTGACTTGGGTTAATCTCAGCATTAAGTTACCTGTAATAGATCCTACAATGAATGTAAAAAGGCATATTATACAATTAAAATAATATTTGCACACTTCATAGGGAATATTTTATTGAATATACAGTGTATTTTTAAATATAAAATGACATTTTTTATCACAGTATGGTATCATTATTTAATACAACAATATTTAAATGAATGTCTCTAGTTCAGGAACCATAAACTGATTTATTTTCAACAATTTTGGTGGATTTATTTTACAAAATATATCTTCCTCCTGGTAATCCTTGAAGTTAGCTCCTTTTCTCCTGTGAATGTCGTTGAGCCTCCTCTTGTTTTGGAGTGTTTACCAGCAGGCTTATTTTGAGGGATTCCAGCTTTTTTTCTGCTCCCTGAAAGAGCTCCCTGAAGGAGCTTTTTTCAGCTGCTCCCTGAGTTATTTCCTTAGATCGTATTGCTCTTAAACACTCTTCCAATGTTTCTGGAGAATAATTGCCATAAGGCCTAGAGTCTAGTAATTTGTAGTGTCTAGGCATTGTTAAACAGGACCCTGAAACAAAAATACACTCATTAGATTGTTTCAAGTGTATTAATGTGTTACCAGACCTAGAAGAATAAAAATGATAAACGATTAGAAGACATACATAAAAAAAACATAATATCCTTACCTAGAAAGTTGTGGGCCAAAGTAACCCCAAAAATTGGGCTAAAGCACCCCATCATGTCAATAAAATAATAACTAACCACCTTAAATACCGGCACCAACAAGAACTACTCGGGGTTTTGCTGCAGACAGTTTACAATGTGTCTTTGACGTCTCCCTAGACCATGGACTTACTGACACTAAGAACCTCCCCATCAATTTACCGCCCTAAATATCGCCACTCGTGATTTGCCGAAAGGAAACTGAAACCCCGACCAAAATTGAAAACCAATCATTTGGATTGTTGTGAGTTTTCTGGAATAAGTGACATTTATTCCCCCTTCCTAACTCAGCATTGAATTGATACGGAAATCGTACAGCTGTTACGGCATATTTCTGTACAATTTCAAATTTCTTTAGTCAGTCTTCAGGCGTTTTTATAGCTTGACTGTTGTATTTTGATTGAGTAACTCAGAGTTGTAAGATTTATTATAAGGCCATAATACCTTTTATTTTTACTTTTTATATAATTAATAGTGTTGTGACACTATTATTATTCTTAAGGAATTTTTCTTATATGGTGCGCTAAACAATAATATGACAGAATTGACCTAAACATATGTTAAAATAACCTAACCTAATGTTTGGCGTTACTGTATGCATTTTTTTAGTTTAGTATTGAAACAGCCATATGTTTCCTAAACAGGTGTTTAGGAACCTAAAGAAAAACAGGTGTTTGTTGCTATTAAACATCGATTCGATGTACTGTTCGAACACTAGTCAGTCAAGACTCAAGAGTAAGCCGAATCGTTGGACTTGAAGGAAGAATAGAACAGGCCTTCATAGAGAGTAGAGATGGGCGTTATTTAACGTAATAGGAAAAATAATGATTACTTCTTCGCACCCTATTACCAAATAATAGGATTACTGGTTTATCTATTAATTTTGTAACGTAGTCGACAGAGCTGCAACCAACAGCTCTCAATGTAGTGACTGAACGCTGTGAACAGAACAAATAATAGGAAGAGTAATATGATTCGGCTCTCGCTCTCGTCTCCAGAAATTAATGCTCGGTTGTAAACAGAATATTGGGAAGCAAGAAGAGCCTATAAAAACATGAAACTATTGTCGTATTAGCAGCCATATTTAGAATGTATTATAATAATTAATTATTTTTATTTCTTTATAATTTGTTCTATAATGTAAATAAACACAATTAAATATTCTGTAAATAGTTATTGTTAAACTTTAAATATGTATGTGATATAATATTAAAGTAGCCTCTTCTTTGTTTTATCAGAAACAAAATTTTAATAGCTCACCATTCAATAGGCTTGGTGCTTTAGTATGTTTGATATTTTAATAATAAAAGTAAGAATAATCTCTTTTTTAGCTTAAAATCAATTTTAATTTAAATACCTTGTTATTAAATATTATTTTATTATTGTTATGAGCATTTGGCAAATTAAAAATATATAAGAACAAAAAAGGTTCGTGAAAGTATCAGTATCATCTAGAACGATTTAAATACGACAACATTAACAGGATGTGTCTAATATTAACTTCTGTATAGATAAAACTAATAGCGAGTACAATTAATAGCGTATAGTAGATCGAGAACGAAAGAAACAATGTTATACAGTATTGTGTCAAGTAGGTTGGCTCGACTGGAACGATCCGGCCAAGCGGTAATAGGGTGACAAAAATAATAGGAGTCACCCCATTACCGAAGCGCTGTGGAACGCTGCAGCCTTTGGATTTCCCAGCTCAAATAAAGAGTTATTAGCCTCAGAGAGGCTTTCAGAAATTGATTTTGAATGAAGCTTTTTGCAAAG
Source organism: Stictocephala bisonia (assembly GCA_035578905.1). Taxonomy (NCBI): domain Eukaryota; kingdom Metazoa; phylum Arthropoda; class Insecta; order Hemiptera; family Membracidae; genus Stictocephala; species Stictocephala bisonia. Next base: position 4,100,383 of record JAQJVL010000012.1, on the reverse strand, counting down.
AAATAGTAGACAATAATAAATTAATTTTAGTACTTAAATAACTAAAAAATATGTTTATAACTGAGATTAAACGATAATATAAATAAACATAAATAAGTGTTAATGGTATTTTCAATTTTAAAACATCACATGTGTAAGGACACTTAGTAATTGTTACTGTGAATACAAACAAAAGTACACTCAAGAGAAGTAAAATAATTAAACCTTTTAAATTAATACGTTTTAATGTTATAAATAGTTTGTTTCAATGCTATCTAGCGACAATATTATGAGTCGTAGAGAGGGCTGGTCAACCACGCTTCTCGTGGATATTGAACAAACTGCTATTGATTTTGCGAATTAAAACAGTACATAATTTATTGCAACATTGTTCGGGAATCAAACAAATAGGCCTAACGATAATAAGTTTAATTAAAATATATTATTTAAATATATACTATAAAGCACTGTAATATCTTATGTTTAGGCACTATTTCAGTCATAAACAAGATGGCGGTCCTTTATGGACCAAAAATGGATCCAACGTATTGCTTACAGGAAAACTTGCAAAAAAGTGTTTTTTTACCTAACTCAGAAAGTACATGAGAAACATTTGTTAAACTTTACATGTGTATACACATAGTCGTGCCCATAATATCTGAATTTCAAGAGGAATATTATGAGAAATTTCGGGTTTTTTTCGTAAAAAAGAAATGTTATTATTCGACTTTATACACTGAATCGGGGTATCAAATTAAAGGTATTCTTCTTCTTAAACTGAATATACCTTTAGATTTTGGGAAAGGAAATATTTATGGGATCACCACCTCAAAAACAAAAAAATATTCAAATGAAAATATGTGCTATTGAGCCCTCACTCACCCATCACCATCACCACTTCCTGTAATTCTACAAAGTTGAAATTTTTTCTCTCAATGCTCCTAGAATTTTTAATGCACTATCCGCGGAAATAAAAAAATTCTAATTCTAGAACAAAATTTAAAAAATGGTTAAGAAATGCCTTGTGTCTTGCCACAATATTGAAAATTTATTGACTTAGTTTGCGTATAATTAACTTCTTTATTAGATCTATTTTCCTAACGCGTAGTAGAAACAAATATTTCATTTACTAAATTTCTCCAATATTGCTTGAAACATTTTGAACACATTTTGTATGTATTTTTTGTTTTATTAGTATGGAATTTGAATTTCAGTCAGCTCGCTGCCTTTAGTTTTAGTTTATTTAAGTAATAGTAACCCCAAAACAGTTTTTACTCTGGAGTGCTTATTTATTTTACCAAAAGTTGTAACTTTCATGTAGATGTTTGTTTCTTTTTTTGTTTTTTGATAGATAAGACATTTTATAAACAATCAAATGATACTATTCCAGTTGTATTTGAACAATTTGTGTATGTACAAAGTTATGGATGTGGTAAAATATGGACAAAGATATGGTAAAATAAATTATTTTTTGATTTGATTTGGTAAAACTATTTGTTGTAGGCTTAATAGGAAAACTAAAGTATTTTCAATTTTTCATCCTGACAAAATATCTAAAGAGTAGAAACCATTCCTAAAAGATTGTTCCATAAGGATAACATCGGGTTGATTTTAGTAAATTAATAACAGCTGTTTTTTTAAATAAATAAACATGTTTATTTTGTATAACATTTATCCTATGGATGCATTTAGAGTCTACTATTAATTTACACTTTTATATAAGTTTTCTCTATAGATTAACATTGTCAGTAATTTAGTTTAATATTTTATTTCACTACAGCTGATATAACAAACATAAACATGACACAAAATCGTGGTTAATATTGGTTTTCATTGTGAAATGTTTAAGGTCATTTCTACTAACTCTGACATGATTGCATTACTTTGCATTCCTAAAGTAGACTTATAGGGCTCCAAATTGTCCTCAGGCATTTATGTTTTGAGAACGTTAGCAAAATTCTGCTTAACTCAGGTTCTAATGACGGTGTATTACGGCCTGATTTATCCCGATCTCACCTACTATGTGGTGCTGTGGGGAGCTTCAGCAAACAATCAGTTTAGCTGAGCATTTAAATTGTAAAAACAAGTGGTTAGCATATTTGCACAATTAAAGATCAGAGAAACCTGCGAAGAAGAATTAAAAAAACTGCAACTGTTGACACTGCCTAGCCTTTACATATAGAGACAATTTGCTACACATCAAGAGAAAGAGACAATTTGCTACACATATAGAGACAATCTTTTACACATCTAAAAGTGTCATGACAAGTGGCTGGGACATGCATATGTACGACACTAGAGGCAGGAATAACTACCTAACTGGTCACAGGACGGTTGTTCACGAATGCCTGCCTCCACACACAGGTTTTGTCATCAAGTCGCCGGATTCAATTAAGAATGCCCCAACGCTCAAGGCGTTAAAAACTCGTCTGAAACGATGTTTAGCGTCTCATGCATATTATAGTGTGGACGAGTTTATGGCATACAACTGGGAGACCGCACAATCGAAAGACTGACAACCGGCGTCGGAGGTGGGGACTTGGTATGAATGAAAGTGCAACAGAAAAATATGTGTTTGACAGAGGTTTCGATGTAGAATAGCGGTTTTAAATTTTAGATAGGTATGAAAATTGCTACACGTTATTGTAATGTCATTGTTAATAAATATTTGATTGATTGATTTTATAAACGATAAAACTATGTTATCTTGAAGGAGCAGACTGAGCTTTCATATTGATTTAGTGCTTTACAGAGAACCACGGAGGGAAGGATAAGCAAGCGTACACAAGCATATACACCCCGTAGCGAAGGCCTATTTATAACTGCCACCGAGGCCTTCGCTGCAGCGATAAGAAATCGACCTTTCTAGGAAGGTATCTTTGTTCAAATATGTACTAGTATAATTACTTGAGTAAAATAACAAAAACAGATAATAACAGGATCTTTTCTAATATACGACCGCAAAGCTCGAACAATGATTTATACTCACAGAATCATATTAAAGTAGTTTTCTGACCTGAACTGATGAAATTATCAATAAAATGGAAGGTTTTAGTTGGTTTAAACAAAATGCAGAAATTTTAAAAGGGAAAACACTCTAACATAAACTTATTAAATGTGAGGTTAGGTTAGAAACCTAGTCACACAACTTCTATAGAACATTTTGTTCGAGCTTTGCGGTCGTATTTTTTGTAAAAGACGCATTACATATAATACAAATGATTCAGACTGAAACAAAGTGCATCAGATTCTACATATAATTTTGACTGTAGATGAATATATGTGGTTATGGTATCTCTTCGAGAATATGCAACACCTAAAAGTGGCCAAAGGTCATGACCGCCTACATTCGGCTGTCAGGAATACTTCAACTTCTTCAATACCAATAGAAAATAATATTACATTAACTATTTTCTTTTAATACACATACTGAAGAGAGAAATACATTTAGGTGGTGGAAATGCATACTTACATTACTAAATACGATTTGGTATTTAGCCGGCGTGGTGGCTCAGTGGCTAAGGCTTCGGACTGCGGAGGGCATGGTCCAAGGTTCGAATCCCCCCTGAGCCAACGGTCGGTACTTCACTCGTTGAATAAACTTTTGACGCACAGGCATGTAGGCCCATGTCATCTGGCAAGTGAACTTATATATAAAAAAAAAAGAGATATTAAATGAGTTTGTTTTTATGTCACAGTCTAGTATTCGTTCCAGTTTTCGTTGCATACCAAGAGTTGATACCTTGAGAGACTGGCGAAAATATATTATTTGAGTGCTTATAAAAGTAGACCAAGATATATTTTATGTAAAGTTGACATACAGTAACTTTCATCTCAATTATTTTGTATCTACATTTTCGTTGATGTCAGTTGTAATGGCGTGCAATGCTTCCAAAATGGATTTGGATAAGGTATTGTCTTAATTACTGTTTACTGAGATTAACTCACCTTTAAAGAGGTGACATATCCAAATTTAAGCTTGGTTGTAGTAAAGTGTTGCATTGAAGCCAGGGATGTACTAGCTGGATGATAGATGAAAGTACGACCCACACTCACTACACCTGATCCATCACTAGGCTTACACGAGTATGAGTGTGTAGGTGGTTCATTACAGCCTTGCTTGTATGGGTGGGTGGGTGAATCACCATGAAGATAAGCCACTGGAAGTGTGGGTGGTTGCTGCAAGACGTACACTGGTAGGGTGGTTGGGCTTGTCAATACTAACATTGGAAGGTTGTGTTTGTCCATCAAGCCAACGTTGGGAGGCTGGATGGGCTCGTCAAAATATTAACTGGGATTGTGGATGGTTCCAACAAGACGTACACTAAGAAAGGTAAGTACGCTGGTCAAAACAAATGTCAGGAGGTTGTGGACCAAGTTCACAAGTGGAGCTACTGATAAGGTTCACTTGTGTGGCTGGAGTAAATTCCGAGTTACTCAATCCGGGCTTCAGGTATAGTCCCCTCTAAGGTCGTAAGCCGTGCTCCTCCGATAGGCTAAATGCCAAGTTCCCTTGCAAGGCTGTAGTAACAATTTCCACCACCTTGAGGCATGACCATAAAAGCGGGAAGCTAGTTTGATAATACTGAATATAAACCATTTGAGTTACTATTTATGAGTGTTCCACACATTTTCTAAATGTAAGACCATCGTACCTAATATGTCTGTGAATATTACAACTAGGGAACTATCAAATACTCTTCAAGTACAAAATGGAACAAATATTATAGTTATCAATTTTATTTTTTTTTTGTAACCATTTTACTATCCTCTGACAAGAGGGACTTGCATAAGAATTACAAACGGTTTTCACAGAGGAATGGTAAAAGCAATTTATGAAAAGGAATCACCACAAGTGTACCTTAATGTTCTTATATTGTATTTTTATTTTCATAACAGTATGCCATACTTGGGCAATTAGTCTTTACTACAGTGTTTGTAGCACAGAAGCACAGATTCATCAAAGTAACTCTGCCAGGCGATAAAGTAGTATTCCACTTACATAATGGTATTTATTTATTTACTTTTATTTTTTTCAAGGGTATTTTTGGGTTTTGGGTTGATTGTAGAGCACTTCAGGACAATTTATTTTGCTTACATATAGTCTGTGATTCATTACATTATCTTGGCGTGGCTGTATCCAAATTTACCATCTTTTAATTAGGTAGAAACTTCCAGAAACAGAAACAGGCCATCCAAACTCACCAACTTTCTTCCATGGTCAGGTAGTCAAACCCCTCAACCCCTGCAGGTGTCAATTATGTATTTTCACTCCATATACCTAACCTGCAACTATAAACTGCCCAGGGTCAAAGATATATATAATATTAGTTTCATAATTGATGTAAGTGATTTTGTTTACTTCACAATAAACTTTATATCTATTCTATTATACAATTTGAAGATATTAAAATTACATTGTTTTGTTTACTTAAAGAAACTTACATTATATGTATGGACATATATACATAAACCTCTATAGTAAATTTGCAAGTCATATAAAAAAGAACTAAAATATATTAATTTATATACAAAAAAATATTGTCATGTTATAATAATTATCTATAAAACTATAAATTTAACCTACCTTTAGTGATGCATTTTGCCTCACTACTACTTAGCCATTTGTACATGCCAACTTCACCTCACTCTTACTGAAAATCTCTTCACAAATTTGAAGAGATTTTCAGTAATAAAAGAGGGCACTTTGTTACACTTTGTTGTCGGCACTGGTGGCGCAGTGCTGTAACCCAGCTACTTGGGGACAAAGTGTTTGGGAGATTGTAGGTGATAGGTTGGATGCTCGGTCCTCTTAATACCGACATGGCGTCCGCTCAGTGGTTGCTATCGGCGTGGACACTGCTAGAGAAGTCTGGGGTGTCCATGTTGGTTGGTAGTCACTGTGCGGATGTTGTGTGGGGGAGATAACCGAGTATCAGGCTTGTCAATTAGCTGAAAATCAGACCAGCACTACGTGGTTCGGATTCCACATAAAGCTGAAGGTCCTTTAGTTGCCCTGGCTGTTGGGCTATTAATAAATTGCCCTTTCTGAGGAAAAGTTGAACTCAGATAGTAACCAGACTACATTCATCCACACTCATCCTACACTCATATAATCATTCATATTCTCCTTAAAATACCAACAACGTTGTGTCGGCGTCTTATATGTAAGAATTGTAAGAACAAATGTTATCGTTTCAAGAGTATAAAAGGAACAAATAGGCAATATAAGTAGTTTTAAAAAAGCTGTTCCTTTTCTCTGTATGACATAGAATCTGTGTATTGCTTTGCAGGGCTTTAAAACAAAGTTGGAACTTCACTTCAACATATGCTTGAACTTCAAAATTCTTAAATATAGGAATCTGACAAAACATATTTTATATGATCAAAAGATATAAATTTATAATGATGAGTATTTTTTAACTGTATGAAATTATGTTTACAGTTGTCTACGAAACCACATTAAGAAATGGCTTATTTATGAAAACAAAATATCATAATTTAAGTAGAATTACCTTAAAAAAATTAGATCATAACTAATTAAATATTAAATGTAACTTTAAAATACGCCACTTGACACCCAGTCCTTCATAGAAACGCAGTAACTGTTGGTGTTACAGTGAGCAACAGATTGTGGACTGTTCAGTGCGGACTGGTAATCTAGGCTGCCTCGGAGGCTCACTCAGGAACACAATGCGCTACGTGAAGGAAAATGGGCTGATGAAGTATGAAGAATATCCCTACACATCTCAGGTATTTTTAGGCCTATTTTAATAAGTATGTTTAGTTAATTCTTTTTGAATAATTTACATCGAATATTCTAACTGCATCCGTAAAATTTCTTAGCGAGTGTTCATATAATTTCTAACAATACTGAGTTGGATTATAGGGCATAAAATTAGTTTAAAATCAATATAAGTAACCAAACATTATAATAAATTTTAAAGTTTATTCGTGAGGCCTTTCAATTACGAAGTAATCATTGTCAAACACTCACATCAATAATGATTACTTCGTAATCGAAAGGCCTCAAGAATAAACTTTAAAATTTATTGGAATTTTTTATTACATATATCCATTTTAAATTGTAATTCCAATAAGAAACTCCTCAAGAACCATGGATAAAATTAGTTTTCATATTTAATATAACATAGGAAATTAATATTCTCTCATAGTAAGACAACACACAACGAACAATACAGGATGCCAGCACATTTCACAAGACTACACAAACGTACAACCTCTTCATCAGGTTGTAATTGTGAATTAGTTTAAACAGTGAATGAGAAACAAGAAGTAGGTAGGACTAGAGCAGAGGATATGTGGGAGTAGTGGAAAGGGTGGGTGAGACTAGTAAAAAAGGTGGGTGGGATTAGAGGAAAGGGTGGGTGGAACTAGTAGAAAGGGTGGGTGGGAGTAGTGGAAAGAGTGGTGGGACTAGTGCAAAAGGTGGGTGAGACTAGTAGAAAGGGTAGGTGGGAGTAGTAATACTCTTCCCTAAAATCCAATATGTGATTTATAATATATTTGTATATATTACTTATTATTTGAATTCTTTTTTTGAGTTCTGAATTTGTTGATATTAAAAAAAAAACTGTTTTGTCTTTGGGCATGGCTGAGCCCTAAACTCCTCCTTCACTTTCATTATCATATAATTTTATGGCATATTTAGGCCTACTGTTGTACCTGTCTTGTTAATTTATATGAAATACAATGCAACTAATATTTGTATTGAATGCTTTTATACCCAGAGAGGATAGGCATTCGATAAAATAAGGCAATTAAAGGAATATATATTCTGACTACTGCCTAAATTTGATTGAGGTGAATAGAATTTTGGGTATCAATTTAAAAATAAAATGTGAATACTGTGCTAATATTTTTAAATTCACATATTATGTTATAGTTATTTTATACTGTTTTATTAGGTAATGTTTGTTTTATTTGGTAGAATAACAACAATTAATTAATATAAAATACTTTTAATCAACGTTCTATTTAATATGTAGTTTTTTTTTTTTAACTTACAGACAGTCAAAGTCTCTCTCCTATTCCATCCACACTTCTTTCCATGTCTACATATTATGGAAAATGTGGTCATAATGGTCCTTCATAGTTTTATCCCACAATACGGTTACCATAGTCCCGCAACATAATAACGAGAATCCTCAAGAGTTTGGCCCAAAGCACGCTTATGGCATATTTTTGCCCCTCTACACGAGCCTCTACTAACTAAACTGATTAAATTTCCGATGTAATTAAAATTATCCTTATAAAAAATTTTCTAATGGACCTATATCACTTAGTACTTAACACAATCACTTACAATCTGAGGCTAGTCAAGCTGAACAGGTGGGACACTCTTTCTAACACATTAGAACCATTTGACACTGCCTACAGACTTTCCAAAATATTTATGAGTAATACAATCTTTATGTATTTTAATCCTATTATTAACTTATTTGTATTCTTACACAAAATGCTTTCATTCTGCGTATAGATCCCCATATCAACTTCAAGAAATTAGTCTCCAGTGGCCTAACATTTTGGATAAATCAGTTTTAGAGTGTTCGGCTTATAGTATCAATCATCTACAGACAGTTTTAAAATTAGCATCAGCGTTTTTATTACAAAATGTATGGTTTATTGCAGAGATAATCTGAAGCAATATCAACTCGTAACTTCAACAGATTTTAATGTCATAAAACAAATTGATGATAAACTATTTTGCTTTAATTTGTTAGCTGTTGTTGGTAAAATTAACAGCGATGCATAATTAATTAGAAATTATGTAAGCTTGAAGATCACAGTGAATATATCAGTTGTATTATTAGTGATCAGTTCCAAAATGTAATTATATTTAAATTGATAGAAATTAGTAAAAGGTTAAAAATGTCAATTAATTTCAAACTAAAATGGTACGGTACTAGAAAAATAATTTGACATAACTCTTAAATCATATTGGAGAGATAGGACATCAACAAACTTACCTTAGAAGACAAGTTCACTAACACCAGAGTAATAGTAACATACTCAAAAGAAACACATAATTCCACGAATTTTCAGTGGCACTGCCACTTTCTTCAGGTGGGAGGGAGGGAGGAAAGGAGGGAGGCGGGGAGGGAGACTGAAATGGCTTCCACTATTGCTGGGTAGATGGCAGTGGTGGGGGTTGCTAATCCATTAGAATTAGCACACCAATGGACAACTAAATCCCGTGACCCACCTAATCTGAACATAAGATATACCACTTCCCTTCAACCCCTTCCCCATCAGCAAACTTCATATACCATATACCAACTGACAAAAAACTGCATCAATACCTGAGTGTTGCTCTATGGATATACAACCCCCCACCACTGCCATCTACCCCAGCAATAGTGGAAAAATTTACCATCTACCCACCACTACCCCATGTCAGTCTCTCTCTCTCTCTCTCTCTCTCTCTCTCTCTCTCTCTCTACTCATCTGAAGAAAGTGCCAATGGCACTGAAAATTCGTGGAATTATGTGTTTCTTTTGTGTATGTTACAACTACTCTGTTGTTAGTGAACTTGTCTTCTAAGGTAAGTTTGCTGATGTCCTATCTCTCCAATATACTAATTCCTGGCCTAGTGCCCTTTAACCTAACCTAAAACTCTTAAATCATAAAAATTAAAATTATTAAAAATAATTTGTTAGTTTAACAAATTAATTTAATACTAAAAATCAAAGGAAATAAGTAGTTCAATGTTTTTTTTTTTTTTTTTTTTTTTTTTTTTTTGAACTGGGGGACCCATACTTGCTGCTACCCAAGGTAATTACTTATGGGCCCATCAGCCCTGTAGCTAAGATATGTATGGGTATGATATCTCATTCCCTTTTGGGCAAAACCCGGGAAATTGCATGTTTAAGTTTGAAAGCATTAGTTAAAATTATCTATTAACACGTTCGCTGCTGATGGTGCTGCTGCCTGTTCTGAGCATGCGCTTGGTGCGGATCCGCACCAACTTCGTATCATAACTGTACGAAAAAATTAAATCGCTAGCTACGAACGAACGGTAAAAATTTGTTCAACTGAATGTTTTAAGCAAGCTCACAATGAATCCTCTGTCTGTGGACAGTGCTCGGCGCCGGGCGCACACTAAACAAATAACATGAGTCATCCAATATGGTGCGGATCCGCACCAAGCGCATGCTCAGAACAGGCAGCAGGGTGCGGATCCGCACCATCAGCAGTGAACGTGTTAAAGCATTTTCCTCCCACACAGATTGGGGATTTTACTTGTCCTACTGATCTCTGGGGCCGGAGGTATTTATGACCTTGTCTGCACATTGTGGAAAGACACATTAGATTCATCAATCAGAACTTTTTTTCTTCCAGGCCTATAATGATGTAAAGAGACATAAGCTATAAAAAGTTGTTAGCGAATAGAAGATTAAACAAATTAAAAAAAAGAAAATTCACAATAATGTCCTGATTGACAGCAATCACCCTGCAAATACAGCAACAACAAGGCTGTGGTGAACATCACCGACTGGCGAGTCTTGCCGCCGAGAGATGAAGAGGCCCTCAAGGTTGCCGTGGCCACCATAGGTCCCATCGCTGTCTCCATCAATGCCAGCCCCCACACCTTCATGCTGTACCAGTGAGTTCTTTATCAACTAGTTGTTTTGTCATAGAGTAGAACCTCAGGAGGTTGACTCTCGATTCTTTGAAACTTCTTTCACTTCGACAAGTTGTGATGTGGCAAAATTATATTCTTTGGCAGGCTATGCACGGTTTAGTCCAGTGCAAATAAACAAAATAACAATGCAAAGTGAATTTTTTAGTGTCCAAATTTTGTGGACTAATATATAATATTATGCTCTGATAGACTGAATATCATAGAAAAAGCCAAAAAATAGTTCATTCTTCAAGTGCATACTCAATTTCAATTTGTGTTTTGAGTTTGTTATTAAAAGACAAATATTTATAGTGTTTTTTTCTTTTGTAACATCAGTACTTCTGTCAGCAGACTGCTTTATAAAAAGTATTTATTACACTGTACCTTGATTATTTGTGCATTTAGAACAAAAGGACATTGTACATTCGTGTACAAGTTATAGTGTGTGTGTTTTATATCGTAGGATTTAAAATCTTTTCATACTTTATTTGTAGTTTATTGTAGTGGTTTAGGATTTTCTTTTATATAGTTAAAAAATATATCGTAAACCTCTAAAGTAATGATAATACTAAGTTAATATTAATTGTAAAATAGATAATATAGAGGCAATTAAATGACATATATAATATTATGCTCTGATTATAAAATAGCTAAAAAACAGATTATTCTTCATCCTTACCACCCTCTATATTAGTTTATGCTTTGAGTTTGTTATGAGAGAAAAAACATTTCTTGTGTTTACTGTTGTATATATTATTACGCTTTTATTATATTAATATTCATAATCAGCAAGTTAATATTTTTTGCTTTTTAAATTAAAAGGCCTGAGAAAAGATTGAGTTATTGAGGAGCTCGTGAAGTCCCAGTGAACTGCCCGTGGTAAATTGATTCCTTCACACTTATTGTGACAGATGACCCAAACATAATTTATTGTTAGTTTCACCAATTGTCTTTTGCCGACGTTTCAAAAAATGAATAAGAACCATTATAAAATAATAGCTCGACTTCTTTGATAAACAGATGACTCTGAATGGCTGACATTTTTACACACAGATATTTCTACACTTTATTCTTGACCAACTGTTGAAATATATACCACTTGAATGAAAGAGCTTCTTATATTCAAACAACTTTTTGATAATTTTTACTGCATTTAAACATAAAGTGCACTGGAGAGATAGAAACAAGTAAATTTAACAAGGAAGATAAACATGAAATGATACATTTCACAAACCACATACATTTTCAGTATCAAAGAAACAATCTTCAAGTAGAGTTGAATTGAGCACCAACAATTTGAGTGGTAACGTAGTACGTGTTTTGTATTTAGTATTTATATTTTCCTGGAAGTTTTTTTTAATCTTGACAATCTTCTCCAGTAACTTAGTTGCACTCGAGCCTCCACCCTCTACCTGGTGTTGACTTTGGAACTACTCGCAAATTCATTGACTATCAGAAGGCCGGTTGAGGTCTGTCTGTCAGTTCCCAGAACCACTGTGTGATTTGAATTGTCGTGGCAGTTGACTCTCCTTCCCGGCTTGGCTACCAGGCTGTGCCAGTTAACAGTAGCTGACCTTTGTGTTTTTCAGTTGAATATTACTTCAGTTGAAAACACTTGCTTAGATTTTTTAACAAATGTATTTCAAGTTTTAATATGCTTTATATAGTAAAAGTGTGACTAGTGTCTCCTGAAACAAATTTCTAATTGTTTTTGTTTATTTAAAAATACAAATTAAATTAGAATTAGGTATTGGTATATATGAAAAACAAAAGTTTGAAAACAAATCTGTCTTGGAGCCACTAGACAATTGTGTTAAAAAAAGTCAAGATTAAAATTGAATGTTCATAAATAAAGCTGTAATCTTATTTTGAAATTTACATTGGCCCATAGACCATTGATATGTGTGAGGAACTTATTCAGACAGAGTAAGGGGGTGAACGAGTATAGTAGAAGATGAATATTACTGATAAATCTTCCAGTCTAGGCCGGATTCGAACCAGCACTATCTCTAATCCATGCTCAAAGTCCTGACGCCTTAGACTGCTCGGCCACTAGCTCGCTCAACCCTTCCTATAGTTGTGGGCTGGAGCCTGGGAAGACAAGGAAAGGGCCTATTTGGAAAACACTCCTGGATTCAGGCAGCAGAACCTAGATAACAATTTGTCATCAATCCACAAGGATTCTTTATGGTATATGCTGACATTAAACCTCTTGCAGCATCTAAGAACAAAGATTAATATGACAACTATAGCTAGAATGTTCAACCTTCAATAGAAAACTACCATCAGTAAAGTTTCTGGAGCCTTTTGATATTAGTGGTAAAGGTCTCTTCAGATTGGTAAGTTTATTTAGATTATACAGTTGGAGGACTGAAAGTTTGGGGCTAAAAAACCTGTTTTATTTAAGTATATACAGGTTTTATTAACCCTTAACCTATATAAAAGAAAATGTAACCTGATGCTAAAAACTTAAGAATATTTGTTTAACATTTATTAAATGAACAGAACGTTAAGTTGAATTGTTTACTCTGTGTTCTTTTATTTGCTTATCTCTTTAATATTTACTACTCTTAAATATTTAATAATTAAAGAGGAAATAGTTATTAAAAAAAATCAGAGATTAAACAATTTAACTCAGGCATTTCCTTCTAGTCAAATAAATGTCAAAACAAATGTAATATTTAACAGTAAGATTAGGTAAAGGGCTCTAAACCAGTGCCACTACTACAGTAGCTTTACACAAAATTAAGCTTTTTCACAGAGTCTGCGCTGGTTGAAAGATTACATCAGGTGTTTGTTAAACCTAACAAAAAACATCTTACAATGATTAATTTTTTAATATATTTAATCTTTGTTTACTAAGATTATTAACTATTAGTTAATCTGGATACCAGATAAATGGATTAATGATAATATCGCTGTTATTATGAAATACTAAATGAAAAAGTATTATAAATTAACTCTCTTGTATTCTTGATATTGAATGGAAGGCTTTTTCCACCTAATCTACAGATTTGTTTTAATAAAAAGGCAAAATGTTCAATATAATCCACATTTTTCATTCCAATTCTTTTTTATCTATTGGGGAAGCTCAGTCAAAACTAGGATATCCGAAAGTTTTTTTTTCTAATAATCTGGTGTTATTTTCAATTAAATGTGTGTGTGTGTCTTTGTGAGAGGTATGTATTTGCCACAAAGCCAACACTGTACATACAAATGTTCAAAGCCTCTTTGTAATACTTACTAAGTCTATAGTAATAAGTCTATAGTATTACTAACAGATTTTAGTTGAGGATTATTACTGAAGGTTACAATAAGCAGGTTGGGCAAGAGGAAAGGGGGAGCAGCAAGACGGGCGATGTGAGGTAACGCAGCAGACCATCACATATCGCTGTTGCTAATTTACTGCAGGTCCCCCACACCTCGTCCTGCATACCATAATAACTTCCTCTCAGCGTTCAAAGCTTGTAGGCCGTGTTTGTTTCTTTTAAGTTTGATACATCTAGAATAAGTGTTGTATTCTTATGTTATAAATAAACAAAGTAAGCAAATTTAGAATGGCACATACCTAGTTCACTGAACAAGACTCTGCCACTGACTGGAACAGTGAGCGGCACTCTCAGCTACTGGAACATGCACAATGCACTCCCTTGCTGTTGCGAATCTAACCAACCGCTTTTTGTGAAAATCTAACATTATAAATCTTAATTTATAATGTATAAAATATTTGGGGTCATTTTTAACAGGCTAGATTGATCCTAAAGGTCTCAAGGTTACTTAAAGATTAGGGGTGACATTAGCAATAACTGGACATATTAATGATACAGCATTTTCTTAGAAGAAAAACAAGACATTTATGAAATAATCATAAAAAAAGCATGAAGAAAAAAGAAACAGAGGTTGTTTTCTTATGTCCACACTGAACGCCTAAGAGGTAGTTAGTTATAACTAGATTATACTTAATGAACATGTTTATAAATATGTAGTAATAATTACTATGTTTATCCTGGAAGATTTGGGGGAAATAAGGGAGGGACTGACGAAGTCCTGGCCCTCCATACGCACAGCACACTGAATAATTAACTATTATTATTCGACACACTACACACATTCAGCGCACTATTGGATAAGACATTTGTTTATTTCTTCTCTGTGCTTGAAGTCAATAGTTACTTGACTTCAAGCAAAGAATTCCATAAATTTGATAATTTATGGAAGAGTTTATTGTCGATGGCACTATTTTCTCACGCAACACCAAGTGCTGAACAATAAGCAGTTCTATCTGGTTATTCAGTGGCCAACACCCATATGTACTTTACACTAAGTTGTCATACATCAATCAATGAAAGAAAACACCGTCTCCGTACTTACGAACTGTACACGAAATTGTTAACATCACAACTTATTTATTTGTTTACTGGTCATTTATGTGGGCGATTAGTGATGAGTCGATATCCTTTTTGACCTTACTCTGCCCATTCCCCATAGACTTCTGATCTATGCAGAGAAGTCATTCAAACATAGTAAAGGGAAGAATCAGCACGGTACAAGACGATAATTACCAATAAAAATTCCAGTCCAGGCCAGATTCGAACCGCGCTATCTCTAGCGTTACTAACAGCTTTTAGTAAGAGATTATTACAGAAGGTTATTATATATTAGCAGCATCCACAGTAGTGTAAGAACTGAAATCAGAGGGAAAAGTCTATTGTACTTTTCTTTTTTTTTTTAATCAGCAATAAAATCTTTAAAAGAATCGAGGTTCCTTTCTGTAGTACCGCAACCTCAAAAACATAACGTCAAGCATTGACTCAAATACAGTAAAATCTACATTAACTTTGCTCTGTATTATTACAGCAATGGAGTGTACCACGACCCAGATTGTTCCTCGGACAAGGTAAATCACGCTATGCTACTTGTCGGCTATAACAAGGATGCTTGGATCCTTAAGAACTGGTGGAGTGAACACTGGGGAACGAATGGCTACATGTACCTTTCTCGGGGCAAGAATCTTTGTGGAATTTCAAATTTTGCTACTTATGCAATTCTCTAATGTATTTATTTAATGTTTAGTGCTATTTGTATTGGTTTATTGTACCCATAAATAATACAATATAATTAATAATCTCCTTTTTGTACTTTTCAACCAGAATTACTCTTCATTTTACCTTGTAGAGTTCCAAAAACATTCTTCAAAAAAACCTATGATCAGTGTTCATTAGATTCAGATTTTTATTCACCAGAAAACAAACATTGTCACAGGTAATAGTCAATAAAACATAGTTTATACAACAAATCTTAGTCTAAGTTATACAATGCATACAAGGATCAAATCAAGTCATTTACATAAAAAGTCTCGGATGCAATAGTATTCACCCTGTATCAAGAATGCTTTTAAGGTTTTTTGAATTTGTTTAAATCGACAATTGACTATAAATACAGAGGCAGAGCATTGTACAGTTTAATGCAATTAAACTGGACTTGTTTCTGAAAAAAAGAAGTTTGGTGACGTGGAATATCTAAATAGTCATAATTTCGAAGTGAGTAAGAGTGTATTTTATATAATTCAGAGTTAGTAAACAGATGAAAATTTCTTTTTAAAAAGGTGACTGATTCTAAAATATAGATCGATGGGAATGTTAATAAATTGTTAATGCGGAAGATGTTTCTACAGGATTCCCTAGCAGAGAGGCCACAAATGATGCGTAAGGCTTTCTTTTATAATCTAAAAATGTGTAGATTACTTAAACTTTGAGCTCCCCAGATTGCCACCGCATAAGACAAGCGGGGGTATACACACCCATAGTACGCTGATAGCAGGACCCGCCTATCTTTAAAGCAAACTAGTCTTCGAAGAATGAATAGCCCTTGCTAATTCTGCTAGACACCAAGGCAATGTGGCTTGAGAAAACAAGCTTGCTATCAATTACCAACCCTAGGAATCCAACCTCTGAACTCGGCGTTATCTCTGAGTCACCTATAATGAAATTGTGATCTAAGTTAGAGTCAAAAAAACGGATGTGGAATCTAACCACTTTAGTCTTTTGTGCATTGGCAACAAGTTGGTTACTTGTAAACCACTGCAACAAAGCGCTACCATTTAAAAAAGCATTTATTTCTGCTGCTGAACAATCTTGATTAGATACTAATAAATAGGTGCCATCCGCATATAGACATAAGTTGGCATTGTTCACACTGCTGGGGATGTCATTAATAAAAATCAAAAATAAAATTGGTCCCAATATGGACCCTTGGGGGATGCCAGTAAGAATTGGTTTCCGTTCTGATAACTGACTTCTTATGACTCCAAAATTATCCAAATATGGAATCTTCACAATCTGATGGCGACCCACAAGAAAAGAATAGTTATTTGTGTTAATGAATACATAATTTATTTTAACTGAGGTTTTATTGTAAATAATTATCATACTGTAACTCAATTGTTATTGGAGTCACAACAACAATACATATATTGTATTGTTTGTTTCTGTGATATATTCATGACCTGTCCTAAAACATTTTGTATGTTTTATTGGATAAATAAAGCACTTTGACGATACATGTCTGTAAGTTTTATGTAGTACTAAGTGCTATGTAGAATGAACAAAGCACATAAATTTGTCAATTAAAACTATAGATATTTTTATCATACATTTTATAAAATGAGTGACAGTGCAGAAAACAATATCTTTGTTTTTAATATATTGTTTTTATATTAATAGTTTGTTATACATTACAAGAAGCAGGATAACCTTCTTATCCAAAACAATTTTAAAAGTATAATTTTTAATTTTTCTATTATCGGTACTATTCAAAACTTAATAAATGTGTACATAAACAAATAAAGAACATAAATTTTATATTTTTTCTGAAATGATTGATGTCAATTATAGTAATTTAAAATCAATATTTAAAATAAATTAAAACTTCAAATTCCTATAAAATTGGGCATTTTTTTGAGAATAACATAATATTTTTGAAGTAGTAATACAGTAATATAAAAATGATGTTTAAAAAACATGATTTTTTAAAAACAATTCCTACATTCTTGAATGCACAATAATACTTGGTATGTTGCACACCAGATGAAATGCTAGAAATCCACTCATTATATGGGCTAGGTTACTCAGGTATATAGAACACATTTTTGTGCAAAGGACATCAGGAGGATGAGCCATCCTTGGCCTTGACCTGTAAGCAGTTGTAGTCATTGTCACTTTCCACCATGAACCATGAATGAATTTATTGATCACTCTTCATGTTCAGGGGCAGGAGAAAATGGTTCAAATAGTTTTTCTTTTTTCCAACATAAAGTGGATTAGCATTGAGTATACTGATCCACTTGTAGCCTACTGTCGGCACATTGTGTGTATACCTGAGTTTGAAGGTTGTTTAGTAAGAAACTAAGAGGCCTAAAAAAAATCCAATCACAAAATTGTTTTCCTCGGTTCATTGTACGTTTTGGCATGCATTTTCAAATTTTACTATAAGTTTTTTTGTAGACCTCTTAGTTTCTTAAGCCGCATTTACACCAGAATTGGCAACCAATGATTGCTGACCTTCATTGGCAATTTTTAGTCGAACACCTTAAAACAACTGCAAGTCGCATTGTCAACTCGTAGTTGCAGACCGATTTCACGAGTTGGCAATCAAAATTTGGTGTTCCGACTGGAGTCAGTAAAGAGTAAATGCGGATGCCAACCCAGTCAGCAATGCTAGTTGTAGCGCCAACTTGACCAGCAACTTGAGTGTGCAACTAACCTCATTTCCCTTGCGCCTACTGGATCCACGTGGTAGCGCTGCGTAGCTATACTTAATCACTAGTCGTTGTGTGTGGTGCATGTTGTTTTTTGTGCTACTGCTAGGAATGTAATGGAAAACCTGTCCAGTGAAATGGAGAGGACAAATGAACAGGTCATTAGTTTGATAGAATTATTTAGAGAGAGGCTTGTATTATGGAACCAAAACACTTTCGGATTTAAAAAACCAAAATTAAAAAAACTATGCCTGGCATCAAATATCCAAGGAAATGAAGATCAATAAATCAGAAGTACAGGCAAAAATGAGGAATTAGATCACAACATTCCAAAGAATTTTAAAGAAGGGGAAAAAATGTTCTGGAGTAAGCTAACAATTGAAATGGTTTGCTTTTGACCAACTCATGTTCTTAAAGGACAAAACGACCCCAACATTTTGCTGTGATGCTGGAGTGAATGATACACAAGCACAGGTAAGAAAACTATATTTACAATATTGACAGTAAAATGTACTTTATTATACCCAATTTACGATAGCGTTCAAGAGAACCTCATGAATGTAACAGAGAAATTAATGTTAGTTTTTTCAATGTTACTTCTATAGCAGCACAGTAACCGATTCTTTCATTTTTAGTAGTTATTTTGTCAGGGGACAGACCCCTGACCACTCTTAAAGTAGGCACTGAATTCATTTTGAATTTGTTTTGCAAGTGTTGGAGGTTTTTTACAGATACGTTTCAGTCTCAGTACAATAGGCATCCCCTCCATTCTCCTGGCACTAGGGTTGCTGTGGTTGTTTCTTAATAATCAAAAGTTCCAGATGGACTGTACAAGGCACTGGACGACTCACTTCTATGTAAAAGGTTATGTAAATGGCAGTATGTCAATACAACTCTTGAAGAATTTTCTGGCTCAAGAAGCATCGGTTTCCTCAGGACCCTGTATACTACTGATACTATCCCATATACATTTTTGATAAATCTTTGACCATGGCATTGACAGTTGTTGAAATGCGCTCTGAACTTTCCTTATCGTGGAATCCCGGGAATGGCTTCATTATCGATGGCTGGAAGGGATTTAACACTTGAGTATTAAAATACGATGCGTTGTCCTTTTGCAGAGTTAACTTAAAACAGTCATAATTCGGTTTCAGAATACAGCAGTGATTTTAATTTGATGTTATATGAATCAACAGGCTTCACAGTTTATTTAGATGCCTCAATTTAACAAATCCTGACAGTAGGAACCAAATTAACAGCTGATATAATTTATATAAATACAGTACAACCAACCTCGATTATCCGGCCTCGCTTTATCTGGCAGTCCGTCATCCAGTTCGGCAAGTAGATAAAAATTAAAACTATTTACAAGATAAAATTACAATTAATCTAAAGCGCCTTTCAGTTTTTAAACGCAAATGTCATACACGAGTGTATTGGTTTTGCATTGCGCTGTATTGACTAGTCACCCTCTCTAGACAAGCGGTCGCTGCATAATAATTTAATAATGCGCCTGAAGATCCGACCTGGCAATGTTGTTTACTTTTGTTCAGTGTGGCTGGCTTGTTGAGTCCATTTCACGAGTGGGGGAAGTGGAACATAAATAACTTTCGTATTGTATTGTAAAGCAATGTCAAAGTTGGCAATCGTGATAAACATCCTTCTTTCATTACAACTGCTGCAGAGCGTGTTGTGTCATTTGAAATTGTAGGCGCCCCGCTTACGCGTCCTGTCTGTTATCAGTTACTAAACATGTTACTCCAATAAAACCAAGTTATTTCTGACTTATGTTTTATCCGGCTTGACCTTGGCCACATTAGGCCGTATAACCGAGGTTGTACTGTATTAAGATTATGTAACTTCTGTGATGTAATTTTTCTTCACTGGATTGATGTTGCCATTAGTTTTGTATTAATATTTTAAAAGTTATTGTTTTTATTTTGTCAGTTGGACATAATAATAATGTACTAAGATTAACAATTAATAAATCTAACATTAAAATAAACATATTAAGAAAAAACAATTGCATTAGTGACATTAGTGGTATTGAAGATGCATTAGACCTTCCATATGACCAGATAAAAAATAGCGTATACAGTTAGGTTTAGTGTTACATTTTTTATTCTTGTGGTAATTGAATAACTTTATATTCATACACATAAAATTCTCTATGATTTGTATATTTGGAATTATTTCTGGGTTTACTATAATTTTTTGACGATAGTCAAAGTTTGAAAACATTTTTTTGAAAGGTAAAAAATTGCGTTAAAGAGCATAAGGAAATTTGATTAATTCAGATAGTATTTTTTGTTAATACATCCTTATTTTGCGTTCTTTTCTAGTTTTAAGGATACATAAAATGTCATGTTGTAATATTTACTATTTTCATGAATTATTAATGAAATGCTTACGGACTGACAAAAACCCCTTATCATTTTTAGATTTTCTATTGTACATTTGTTGGGTTAAAGATTAAAACTTTTTCTCAGCATACCTTTTTCTTTAAGTGAAGAGGAATGAAACAACCAAAATGTAAAGAATAAAATATCTTTTATTTTAAGAATGTAACATAACTACTTACAATTAACTACTATATACATGGTTAACTGACACAATATTTAATTACAGCTATTTAAGTGATTTATTTAAATTTACTTTACAATCATCATTTATCACTTTTAGGATGAGATGGAATGGCGGCTGTTTGGAGCCCATGACATTTCTTTGATTCATAAACAATTAAACATCTTGGAATTAACAGAACTATCATGATAACACGAGGAATAAAGATTGTTATTCAATCATTTATAATTATAATCACAAAGAAATAAATTATTAACACTAAGAAAATTTCAATAACATTGAAGTCAAAGACAGAGAAATAATAACACAATCTTATTGCCGTTTTATGTCACAGTTGTAGTTAGTTAAGTTCAGTGAAAACATAACAATAGACTATCAAAACAACAACAAGAAAACTTAACGTTTACAATGTACACAAGTTGGACTAACAGTTGTTCAGCACTAATGTGTCACAGGCCGATGTCCATGTCATCAAGGTGTGTGAGGTGCGATGTATCCGGTGGAGGGGAGGGCGAGGGTGACGGCACTAGATGGTGGGGAGAGGACAACATCGGGTCACCAGTCACCGGGTGGTCATCGTCCATCAGATCCTCACTAAGACTTAGAGGTGAGTCGTCTGTCATGCCATCTGATAACTGAACACACAATAGGTTAAGATTGTGATTTGTACACAGATTGTTTTGTAATTTAGTATACAATGCTAGTAGATTATTAGCTGGTTAATTTGGCTTTATTTACAACGTGTTGATTGAAGTCAGTGTCTAAATTAAGAATTTGCAGGATGGTTCTTTGGGTAAAAAAAAACAAAAAAAAAAAAAACCAGATAAGACTTCAGCTAACTTACCTTGTAAGACAAGTACACTAACACCAGAGAAGTAGTACCGTAAACAAATACAAAAAAAATCACACATGCACACATTTTTTGTACCACTGGAACTTTTTTCAGGTGAGGCGGGAGGGGAGGGGGAGGGAGGGAAAAAGAGAGAGAGAGAGAGAGAGAGAGAGAGAGAGAGAGAGAGAGAGAGAGAGAGAGAGAGAGAGAGAGAGAGAGAGAGAGAGAGAGAGAGAGAGAGAGAGAGAGAGAGAGAGAATGAGAGAGAGTAAAAACATAGAAATGTGTGTTTTTACTCTCTTTCTATAGTTAAAGGCATTTTACTAATCCTACAACTGTGCTAATATAAAAATGACTGAAAATAAGTCTACTGCCAGAAGGTGTGTTGTGCAATACATAATTTGTTTAACAATTAACAAAAACTACAGATAACAAAACCACAGAAAATTCAAGAAAAGTATGGGATCTTTCCCGTTAATTCACTATCACTACTTTTATTTTGTTTCCGTTAATTCACTACCATTTTATAAATATTCTATTGCTCTAAAAACTATTCCTATATAATTTTTACATCCACTGTGGTATTCCTTATACGCTAGGAATCCGATATCGCTGGCCTCATCTTATCGCTTTCCAAGAACTTACACATGGAGAGCGCATTCAGCGATAAGTCAATCATAGGATTTACCAATTTGTGAGCAACTTTAGAAGCCACTTAACCTAACTGTATTTGTGATAAAAAAGTAGTGGTAGTGAATTAACGGAAAAGGTCCAAAGTTTGTTCAATAGGACTGTGTCGCAACTGTATGTTATTATGATGTAGCCATACTCTAATTGTGACCTGATGAATATGACAAAACCTACTATTTTATTCCAGTCTTGTAACTAAACTGCCCACTACTCATTATACCGCTAGTACTGATACATGGATGAATGTGATGTCTGTCTCTGACCTTAATCATGTTGTGTACCAGAAACAAAATCTTGCTTACAGCCTCTAAACAAATGCCTTGATCTTCTTTATGTACAGTAAAACCTCGCTAACTTTACAGTCAACAGCTAAAAGTTAGATTATTTTTCAAATACATTGAAGAAACATTGCGTAGTTTGCAATAACAAGGATCGTCTGCAATGGGTATTTAATTCCTTTGGCGACTCCATGCGAAGCAGCCAGGTGCAGAATTAAGAAAAACAATCTTCAATTAAACAATACTTTCAGCACATTTAACTGTAATTTAATTGTTAGGTTTTGCGTGATATTTTGCTGATACAATAAGCATATGCATGTAAGTAATAAATGCATGATGTAAGTCAAGTCTATCATGTGTTCCTTTACTAAACTCCATTTACTGGATAATTCGACAACCTCTAGTGTTGAGTTAGTGATGTTTTAATGTACTTCTGTCTACTCCAAAATCTAGTCACAAATTTATTTCTTATAGAAAAAAAAACAAAGAGATAAATCAGAATACTCTTCTTAATGACCCTTGTTTCTTTAATTGGAATAATTTATTTTTTCTCCAAATATTTATTACATC
The DNA here is from genome assembly GCA_035578905.1 of Stictocephala bisonia. NCBI lineage: Eukaryota > Metazoa > Arthropoda > Insecta > Hemiptera > Membracidae > Stictocephala > Stictocephala bisonia. The sequence continues at coordinate 4,077,050 of JAQJVL010000012.1, read as the reverse complement.
GTCAATAAATTTATCTGTTTCACATTACCTCTTTGACGGGCATATCCTGCCAATATTCAAGAAAGTTTATAAGCAGCCGACACCTTGAATAACCAATTTCATCAGTAATTAGCAGAACAAAGATTCTGTATTTTAAAACTAAAAACACATAGTTGAATAAAAAATACTGAGAGAATTGTTTATGTAAAATACTACTAAAGACATTTCTTAATAATTATGGCCCAGAGTAAAGAGCTTCGTTAAATAAGCAAACAAGACAAATAATAATGGAACATTACCTATTGTCATAATTAACAAAGTAATAAAAATTAATGGTACAATAAAAATTATAAAAACATTGAGGCAAAAGAAGTCTAATAAATGCATTTATTTCTACCACTCTCACAAGTTGCAAAACTTAAGTTTTCTCAATATGTAATCAAGATGGATAAATTTTTATAATTTTAACTTTTTAACACACATTCAACTAGCCAGTAAAAATACAGTACAACCTCGGTTATCCGGCCGAATGTGGCGGCAACTTGGTTTTCTAGAAGAAAAAAACAGATTCAATAACTTATAACAGATGGCAAGCGAGAGGCGCCTACAATTACATGCAACGCAAATCGAGAAGGCTGGCGAATTTTGATGAGACGAACACGTATAATCAAAATCTTATGTCTTGTAAGACTACGTTTTTAAAAACCACTATGTTTTACTTATTTAAAATTCTAACATCACAAGTTAAGTTAATGTATAGTTTATAGGTAAAAACGTAACTACATCCTTTACATGAACAAGAACGTGTTTTCACTCCGCAACAGTAAACAAAATACTGACAATTCAATTGAATTCAAAACACATTTACTAAAACAAAATATTTTACATGAAATACATATAGCTTATACCAAGGCATCATAGTAATACAGGCGGGATTTTTTTATAATTTATGATACTATAACAATTTCTATTGACTTTTGTTTAATTGCTTAGCAATAAAGGAACAATGTTTAGGGTGTGTACGTAATGAATTCTTCCACTCTCCCAAAAGAGAAATGACATCTTCCAGCCGCTCTGTTACAGAAGTAAACAAATTGCCAGCTTTGATTTTCGGGCACATTGCGGAGAGAAAGTCAGTAATACACGACAAGTGAGAAGTTCAATATTCAAGATGCAAAATTCAAACATTTATGTTCAAGATTTGTGTTACAAGGCTGAACTTTTGTCTAATCATAAAAAATACCTTCGTCTGATTGTCAAGTTAGATAACACGGACAGCCGGATAAATAAGGCCAGAAAATCAAGTTTGTATTGTTGTAAAATTATAAATTATTTATAAAATTACCGCTGTATTGAGCATCGGATGGGGTTTGACAAAGTTGTTGAGTGTGGTGGTGGGACTTGGAGAATGCCACGACAACTCTGTGGCATCCAGACCGTTCACTTTTGCCAAGTGTTGTTCTAATTCCTAGAAAACATTAAACCAACAAATATTTAGAACAAAAAAATTAAATTTGTCTTTTTCATCATTAATAACTAGGGAAATTGATTTATGCTTCAGTCTTGTAATCTAATAATAATTCTGAAGAAGAATATATAACATAGCAAAGATACTTAATCTAGCAATATTGTAACTGAAAATAACTAACTGTTACCAAAATTGTCTAAAATAATATAAATAATTCAATATATAAATACATATAAAATAAATTGTTAGTGCAACAATGAAATGCAACAGCATAATTGTTGCTTTTTGACCTTAAAAAAAACAAAAGAAAAAGCAAGTAATAATATACCATTTGCTGTAGATATTTAACATTTAACAATAAAATAAATAAAGTACAACATAAAATAATCATAAAAGAAACTAGCAACAATAAACTAAAAGTGAAACTGTAGAATACTACAGTAAACTCTCGATTTAACAGTCTAAATGAGGTAGGCTCTAGTCCGTTAAAGCCGATTGTCCGTTAAAGCAGGGTGAATTCACTCCAAGCTGTTATGAGATTGCCACACCTTAACTAAAAGTAACTGTGATACTGCAAGCTCATTTTTAACTAAAAAATCAATAAAATATACAAATATATATATTTTATAAAAATGATTAACTCATAAGGATAAGGATTTTAGGATATATTGAATAATAATAATATCTATACATATGGAATATTTGAAGTTGCCTTAAAAAACTCCACCTTTTATAAATTAATTTTTGTATAAAACTTCCTTCAGGTGATATATCTAAGTTTTAGATACTGTAATACAGCTGCGAGTTGTCATTTAATCCGAAGTCCGTTCATTCGTGGTCCGTTAAATCGAGGATTTACTGTACTTTAAAACTTAAATGAGTGTGTTGAGACAACAAAAAGGTTTTTTCTTCTTGCCTCCCTCACTCCTTTGCAGCAGAGGACTACCTTGGCTTACAGAGAGAACTGTGGCTTGGAGAGAGAACTACCCTTAAGTATTGTCCTAACTCCCCTGCCATATGATTTTCACTTCAAGCCACAAAGGCTTTCTTTCATTCATTTGCAGAATATATACTTCCATTCATTTACAAGCCGACAATTATTCCATTTGATTTCACCACATTTAATTCACATCACTGTATAATTCAGTCAATGTTTGATAATAAACATTCAGTTTACATTTCTTAAGAGTAGAACCTATATTTTTCTGGTGACAACCACGTCAAGGTGCTATCTATACTATTTACAAGATAACCAGACGTTTCGCCCATGCTGTGATGTGGTATCCTCAGTGGTATCGACGAGACTGAGATCAGCGATTGACCTCCAGGTATTATAACAGATGGTGGAGTAGGAACTGGTTTAGCAGGTACGCTGGAGAGGGGCAAAGGCATGACCAACAAGACCTACTGTCATTGGCTGCAGAAAATCGATATGGCTGACTCTTCCATTTTATTTCAATTTACTTAAAATGAGCTCCCATGTCTTCAGAAGCGGTATACTTTCATCCTTATTAAAATTATTTCTTCTTTTATGTATTTCTATAGCTTCCCTTATTCTTGGGTAGTAATGCAGGATGTTGACAAGGACTTTAGTTTGGTCAAATAAAATTGTATGATTAGTTTTCATGCTATGTTCCGCAACTGCAGACTTTTCCATATCTTCTTTCTTAGTATGCCTTATATGTTCTTTAATCCTTGCGGAAATTAACCTCTTGGTTTCTCCTATGTAGACTAACCTGCAACTACAAGGTATTTTGTATACTAATTGAATTTTATCTTTAACTGGTCTCCGCTTCTGCCCCTCTCCAGCGTACCTGCCAAACCAGTTCCTACTCCACCATCTGTTATGATCCCTGGAGGTCATTCACCGAGCTCAGTCTCAGTGATACCACTGAGGATGCCACATCACAGCATGGGCAAAACGTCTGGCTATCTCGTAAATAGTGTACAAAGCACCTTGACGCGGTTGTCACAAGAAAATATAAATTCTAGTTATGACTACCTAAGATCTAAGATTTCAGAAGAGAGTAATTCTGTTTAGCGCCTTGAACTTACTTACTTAGTGGCGCCAGTGTGCGCAAAGAGTGTTTACAAAGTTTTTGGTGACTGGCTGTTTCAAATAAGATACTCTTAACCCTGCAAGTGTGGTATAGTTATTCCCCCAGTGTGGCAGCAAAATTAGTTGTTTCGCAAAGGTTTATTAAATTAATATTCCAGCTGCCTTATTATTGTATAAGTATAACTTGTTGTATATCTTTGTTTTCAGCTTGAAATGTAGCATTTGACAGTACATATATTAGAAGGCTAACTTTATTTTTGTAAATCTGGTATGAGATAAGAGACAAAATAAATATATAAATAAATAAATTATTTTTTCTTTTGCTTATTTATATAACACCAGTGATATTTATTTTAGCTTGGTAGTTTCTTTATATTATGTAAAATTGTATACAGATTACAAAAATGTATAGGTATCTATAGAAACCAGTACTTGATAGGAAGTTTTAAATTCCAAAAAGTAAATTCGCACATAAATAAAAAATTGTGTGTTGCATTTGCTGCCATACCTTCAATACACTAATAATGTATCATCTTCAGATTCATTAACCTCAATTTGAAATAGAATATCCCGAATATCACTTGATCTACAAGGATCTGTCATTATGAATTATGTTCTTATCAAACAATAAATTAAAAAATAAAATAAGCATAACTAAGATTCATGCCAGCTACAAACAGGCCTACCAGTAACCTGCAGTGTTCATATATATATATTTACATTTTCTAAAAATAATAACTATATTTACACTATAAACAATATTTGACTGAACTATGGAATAAAACGGTAAAAATTAGGTTAGATTTTAACAAAATAATGTGACAGTAAAACTGGAACACAGACTACATCTGACAAATCGACAACTGTAGTATAAAATACATCAGCTGTTAGCAGAGTGTATCCAGTCAAATGTGCAACCAAAGACATGTAAATATAACAAATGGAACCTCATTAACCAATTGGTGGTGATTATAATGGAATTTGACATATAATAATAACATAGTGGTGACGAAACAAGACAGTCGGAAACTCCGAGAGTCACACCCGTAATGGGTACTAACCATCGGAAATTCTGATGGCTCACACTTGCAGGGTTAAGAGATCTTAGGTTATATAATGGGTTACTATTTCAAGTATTCATTAAAATTATCCTGACAAGGTAACTTCAAATATATTTTGAGAAGCATAGTTTGAAATTTACATTATGAAGAAAATAGTTTGTGCCATTGGACACTTTTTTAGGTTGACTGGCAAAAAGTTAAAGTTTGTCATATTTTACCAGGCAAGTTAGTATTATGTGTGTTCCATTAAGTTGAGAAATAACTGATAATAACTCTATGACTTCTGTTGGTTTGACCCCTTTCTACTCAGCCGATGTCTGGTTCTATAGTAACTACTAGATACATATCTGAGTGTACATTTAATTTTAATTAAATTTGTGTTTATTTAACATGAATACAAAATACAACACAAAATCAGACACATTTCTTGAAAAGCGGACCCAGGATTACAAAATAAAATTGTCTTATAAAAGGTTTATCTTTTTTAAAAATACAATGCTACCTTGATAGTATGAAATCTTTGTAAGCACAAATTTTTAAAATTCCCTTGAACATTTCATAACACTCAATGCTAAAAGTACCTTCATAACACTAATTTGAGGGACAAACTAACTCAATAACAAAAATTTTTTTTGATTTTCAAGGCAACGAGAAACTCTTAAAATACGAATATCAATAGCCATACACCTCTATAACACAGTCTAATAGCATACAGTCACGACACTTACATTGCTTTGGGCACTTACAGTTAAGAGAAAAATCGATCGGTGGACCTTTGAGGAACATGCTAGTAGACGGAATACTAAGACCGGGCTCAGGCAGTCTCATGCTCTTATTCAAGGACCGGATTGCAGTTGCAGCCGACCTTTGCTGAGCTGTGACTGGGCCAAGGAAAGGGCTGTTACGGGGCTGTTGACCGGTCACAATCTCCTTCATAGACATGGATGAGGAGAGCTACATACACATCCTGTGTCATGCGGAGCTCTTGCATCTCTTAGACGTAGGACTCTAAGGGTACTGCTTTCCCGAAACCAGAGGATATCAGAAGGGCTCCACTTGGGGAGATTCTGTTCTTCATAAGGGGGACTAGTCTCTTGTGACATTAGGCTCGGGGGGGGGGGGGGGGGCGCAAAGGGCCACGGAGTGTAGGTGCGGCAGACTTGGTGACAGGACCACAACCCAGTGTATCTAATCTAATCTACATTGCTCCGTTATGGAGCCAGCATGACGCTAGCTCTCCAAGTAGCTGGATCATACAGCTACATCACATTACCGTTGTATTGCATTGAGTCTTGCAGAGTGGTGAAATAATAACAATAGAAAAAGTGCCAGGATAGAAAGAAAAAGTGCAGAAATATGCACTAGTATACTCCGCCACATCATGCTTGTCGCCTATTTTTAACACAGTGTTGTGACTGTATGTTATTTGACTGTGTCCATACCATGAATTTGCCCTTTAAAAGACGAGTTGCCATGGTCCAGACCTCAGCAAGACGAATTTATATTTCAAATTCATTCTTGTCGAAACAAAAACTTAACTTCCGCTTGTAGCGACTTTTGGAATTGCAGGTGGCATTAGACAGTACAGATTCAGATCAGTTTAATTTAATTCTATTGCGTGTTTGTTACCATTTAGTGTGATCAAAAATAAAGCTAAAATTTCTCATAGTAAAAATTAAAAAAAAGTGTACTGCTAAAGTATTATATTTAAGATCAATGTCATTGCAGTTGTAGAAGAGAAATACGCTAAAAAGAAAGTTGAGATAGTAAAGAATTTAAGCAGTAGTACATAGATTATTGAATTTTATTTCATTACAGCAGAGTAATATTTACCCAATTATTAAAGGTTTTTTTACTTTTCCCTGTTTGTTTAATTTGTGTTTATTATACCATCATTATAAATAATGCATTAGACAGTTCAATATACATACTTTAGTACGTATTGCATTAATTACACATTCTGCAGTACAGTGTATGAAAGTGAACAATTCTATACTATGAATTTTGCCCGTTTTAACCTCACTACCACAAACCTCACTATCACGTTGATAACACAAATATTTTTCAACCCTTCAGATTCATGATACAAGGTTCTACCGTCTAAGGAAAGGCTAATCTCCTTTTTAACCTTACTCAGCCTATTGTCTATTCAGTTCCCCACACAGATCTGTTGAGGCTAGTGGTACCAAATTTTAACCCTAGCAGTACTGCCACTTTTAACCTGAATCCGTCACTACTTATAAGCAGTTTTCTTGTGTTTTGGACAAATATCACTAAGCCTACATACAGAAGGGTTTATAGGTCATGTTATATATCATTATTTTTGGAATAAGATTGCCAATCATAATATACTATTTATTAGTCTGTATCTTTATTTATTTTTTTTAATTTTTGTATATACTGCAGAGTACAAAATGTTTTTATAAAAAAAATTAACTTCTGCCCAATATACACTACAATAAATGTTGTGTTTCCATAGTAAGAATGTATGTTTTATGTTCATAATTTTATTGCCTTCAAAATTATATATAAATATATCATATTATATAAGAATTAAACCTAAAACTTCAATAACAATAAAAGGATGCGTTTTTGTGGAATTTCTCATTTCATGCATATGCATATATAAAAATTAATTCTCATAACAAAAAGGTAAAAATTTATTATTACAATACAAGTATATCTTAATAAATTAGGTTGCATGCTTAGGACATAAATTGTACTCACTGAATGCTGATTCAAAAATTTTTCATGGCATTTTGAATGTTTTGAAAAGTTTTTGGTAGATAAAAAAATTTAAAATAAACTAAGTAAACACACACTTGAAACTATTTTACACTATATACAACAGTACTAAACTACTCTAATCATCCTCTTCATTTTCTTCATTCTCAATTCGCCTCTTTTTACTATGTAGAGGCCTCCAAAAATGCTCCAACATAGAATAGCACTGTGGATGTACCCCGCAGTTACATCCAGGACACCACCACACAGCTCGTTTTCCACATACAGGACAGACTTTCATTTGTTTTTTGCCAGGTAAATGGGTTAGTGCATGTTGGTTTCCAGGAACAGTTGGTAAATTTTGTTGTGTTGGGTCTCCTCTGGCTAACTCTTCTAATATTTCTGTAATATAATTGGTTCTAGAACATGGTTTGTATGTGTTTTGTGAGTAAAGAATATATGAATTGAACATACATGAGTCTAAGAGGTTATAGAAAATCTTCTTCCAGTATTTTTGAGTGGCTCTTGAACATGACAAGTGGTATAAGGATTTATCTTTGACATCAACCCCACCCATGTAGAGGTTGTACTCATTTATCAACAACGGTTTTTTAGCCTCTAAACCTCTCCTACTTCTGATGATTTTGTCTTCTGCATGAACTCCTGTAGATAATAAATAAACTGGCTTGTTTCTTTTTCTCTGCTTGTAACCAACTAATAAGATAGCATTTTTCCTAAAATAGACACTTTCTTGCTCATTTAGTTTAGTCTTGAGAACACTTTTTGACAGATCCTTAGTATTTTTGTTTACCGTTCCAGTTATGTATGTATGTTGTGAAATTAGTTCCTCTGCCAATGGTAACTTAGTATAAAAATTATCTGTGAATAAATGATAACCTTTATTGAGTAAATTTGTCTTCCTAAGGAGATTCATTACAACTTGTTGTGTGAACGGACTATTCGGGTTTGGTAAAAAGTCTTTGCCGTTATACAGGTCAATATGCATTATATATCCTGTTACTGAGTCACACAGTTCAAACTTTTTGATGCCAAATCTGGCATGCTGCTTATTGGGCATGTATTGCAGGAAAACGGTTCTGTTTTTCATGCCAATCATGCTTTCATCGATGCAAATATTTTGGGATGGTGTAAAATACATCTTGAAAGCATGATTGACAGCGTCTAATAATTTACGAACTTTCTGCCAGGCATCATACCCCGGTTGTCCTCTGGCAATATATGGATCAGATGTAATATGCAGCATAGCTGTGATTTGAAAAAATCTATCTCTTGACATTGTATTATGGAACCAATTTAGTTTTTTTGATTCACGAGTGCTCCAGTAATCTTTGATATTTTTCATACGGATTATTCCCATATTTAGCAGCACTCCTACGTACTTCTTTAGGTCAGAGACTGTAATGTCAACCCATTTCCTATACAACGATCTAGGAGGTAAATCCCCTGAGTTTGTTTTTTCAAGGATAGTTTTTCTGGCATAATCATTAGTGGCGTTTACGAGCATTACCCATACTGCTTGTGTAAAAAATAAATAAAAATACTGAATCATTGGTGAATTTCTTGGCGGGCAGTTTTTTATGCCTGCATTTCTTACTCTAAAATTCTGTGCCAAGTCAATTTTATTTTCAGGAGCATATACCCTAACCCAACTTGTAATAGCACTTGTAGGAGGAGTAACAGGCCTAGGTGTAGGAGGAGTAACAGGCCTAGGTGTAAGAGGAGTAACAGGCCTAGGTGTAAGAGGAGTAACAGGCCTAGGTGTAGGAGGAGTAACAGGCCTAGGTATAGGTGGAGTTGCAGAAGAATCATCACTAGAGTCTAATTCTGAATTGTGTGGAGAATATAGTTCATCACTACCTGACGAATAGTCTAATATATTAGAAAGAGAAATATCAGAGTCAATATCCTCACCTAACCCGTCCATGACTTCATCATCAGATAATTCATCACTCTTCAGTAATATGTCCCTAATTTCACTAGACCTACAATTGCCATCCATTGTACAAATAATTCACTATAACTAATAACAATAAATAATTCACTAATAACTGTAACAATAAGAAATAACCACTTTCAAAATCGTAAACAAACACAGACTGTAAACAACGGCGCGAGAACCAAAACAACAACTCAGTACCCACTAGACTGAATCGAACAGCTGGTTAGAATGCTCAAAAAAAAATCACAACCAATCAAATCAGTTACAAAGAGTACAAAACAGATAGAAAATATAATGGGCTTGGATATTTATTAAAGTATTGACCTTTGGGACGTCTTATATAGGAATGGTGGCCAATAAACTAAACCTATGTTTATCGAGACGTCTGAGACGTCGACCGGGATTCGCGGTACGGAGCGGCCGACGTCTCAGACGTCGATCGGACTAGTAGGGTTAAACAATTAAAATTTGAATTACCACATTTTAGTTTATATATTACTCTATTCTTTCAATTTTAGTTCATATATTACTGTATTTTTTTGATGGATATAAAACTATTCATATAAGTTCAAAAATATTTGGATGTGATTTTTTAAAAAGTTTCATATAGACTCACCTGGATTCGCAGGATTAAAGCTCTGTTCTGTGTTGCCAGTTGTTCTCCTATCTTCTTAGTGTCTCTCAGATCGCCTTGAAGAGTCTTTATATAAGCTACAGACATTTTTAAAATTGCCCCTTTGTTTTGGCGGACATCTCTGACGATTTCAAAATGTCTGCAAACACAAATTTATTAAGGTTATTTGGGGATGTATGATACATTTTATATAACCACAAACATACTATGAAAATATAACTAAACATACATATGATTAAGGGTTTGGCAGGGGGGTTTGAAAATTGTCTTTTATGAATTTTATGATATGTGATTTTGGTCGTTAAATTGGGAAAATAATACTTTGTAATACATAATATTAGTACAATAGTAATATTTATATAACAACTATATTTGAGATTTCAAAGTAAAACAATATTAACAAACATTAATTTAAAAAAATCATTCTTTAGTTTAAGTTAAGTTGGCAGAACTTAATAAATTGTCAAAATCTCCTTAAACACGTTTACCTGAAGAGATTACCCTTTTAAAGCAAAGAACTTCCCGCTTTAAAATTTTTTTAGAACTGAATGTGCTTAAAAAATTAAGTATGTGACATGTCAGTGTTAATTTTGATGCTCAGAATGCTTTGACCTTCTGTACTACTCTACTGACAGTCTGTTCCAATCGAGTGTTCAGACATTCTTAATCAGTGAAAAAACTTGTTCAACTGATGCTGAAGTACCGGGTAGAGAAAGAGCAAACTCCAACACTCTTTCAAATCACACTTATTTTGCTTGAAACTCAGGAGAGGGAGGTGTGTGAAAGTATAATAGTGCATAATATATGGGTCATCATACAACACACAAACTCTCACGATTGTCGATTGTCCACAGTAATAATATTAATACAAGTTTATCTTTTTTACAGAATTAAATGTTTAAAAAATAAAACTAAAAGAACGAGAAATATGGAAATCTACCAGGATGTTTTTTACGGTATAAACACAGAACGTAAAATACAAGCCGTCCGTACAAAATACGGACTTATGGCAACCCTACATATGATATACCTTCTCAAAAACTAATTGGTTTATTGAATGCAACATTCTAAGCCTCTGACCAGTTAACAATTTATTATAAGTACGGAAACTTGTTAGTATTAACTCTTTGACTACAAGGTGTAAAAATGTATCAAGGGAAACCAGTTAAAAAAGTTGGTTAAAAACATTTAAGGGAAATGGTTCTCAAGCGTTGGTTGTTAAATAAAACCTCAATTTTTCAATTTTCGTAGTAGATAGAAAAATTTTGAAAATGTGGAAAAGGGGAAAATATATATTTTCGCAAATGTGGCAGTTTAAGTACTGAATTTGTACAAGAATTTTGTCTTGATTACGAATATAACAAGAATATGCTTGTTGCGATCAAACAATTACTATGCACTGAAAATGTTCCGGTTTCAGTAAGGTTATGTTTTGTTAGGATAAGGCAAGGTTGTGTATTGATAGGCTAGGTTTGTATTTGTAAGGTTAGGTAAGTTAACCTAACACAACCCAACCAGACCTAACATAACCTAACCAAAACCAAGCCTAACATAACCTAAACAATCTAAAACAAACCTAACAAAACATAAATCCATGATATAATTTTTGTAAACATGATCTTATTTTTAACTGACAGTTGATTGAATTTTGTTGAAATCATTCAGAAGGGAAAATCATTAATTGCTCATCTATTTTTACTTAATGGTTAGTTATGGAATAAAATATCAACACCTACTCCCATGAACATATACCATAAGTAATATAATATTTACATATTGTACCTGATCCTTTTAGGCGATACAAAGAAGAAAATAATCCAGACACCAGTGCAGATTGACAGAGAAAGTCAAGTGTTTCTCGTAAAAGCTTGATCGAACTTAATTAAAAAAAATTTTACTGGTGTGTACTGATGAGCAGGTGAGTCGTTAGTAGCTCTACAATTATATTTTCATGATAAAAATAAATAAAAGATGGATCAGTTTTTTAGGTTGTAGAATCAACTAATAACCTTTCTGAGTCATTCTGACCCATGATTGTTAAACTGATAGAGAAGTTGACGTAAAGAAGTTTTGTTATAATTTATTACTAAGCAAGATAAGAGTATTTCCTTAATTAGTCAATCCAAGTAGTAGCGGCAGACCCAAGAATATAGATAACCAACTAGGAGTGGTTGATCTGAGACAAAGATCGACCGAGCTGCCATTACGTTGGAGAGGAACGCACCTTCACTTCATAGTATGACACAGGTAAGGGTAGATGTAGACTGGCTACTTCTGTCTTTCAATAGACAGTGTTCAAGTTATTACAGAAGTGATCATCTTTAGAGATAATAATCCCAAACCAGGCTATTCTCACATTCCACCTCAAATGAACAGCTTTACACCTTTTTTTTTAAGGGATTAAAAAAGGTTAACAGCTTTGTCCCAATAATTAGAGCTTTTTGTAAAACCTAACCTGGTTTAGAAGCACTACAGTTAGATGCTACTTGCGACTTATATATTTTTATTTTTTTGACATGTTGCTTGTGTTTATTACTTCTTTTAATAATATTCAGAATCACTCTGGTCTGAGGAAGGTGAGCGTGGTTCATCGAAATCGATCACCATAATATTTGTGCATTTTGTACTTGTATTTATGCATTTTGTGCTTATATTGTAATAAGATTTGTGTTGTATGACGTTTACTTGTACAGTGTGATAATATGTATAAATCATGAAACAATAATTTTTAAATATACATATTAATATTAATACAATACAATTGAACGTCACAAAATGCATAAATATATTACAATACAAGCACAAAATGCACAAATATACAATATAAGCACAAAATACACAAATATATTACAATATAAGTATAAAATGCACAAATATATTACAATATAAGCACAAAATGCACAAATGTATTACAATATAAGAACAAAATGCACAAATATATTACAATACAAGTACAAAATGCACAAATATTATGGTGATCGATTTCGGTGAACCACGCTCACCTTCCTCAGACCAGAGGATTCTTTTGTGCATGTATTGTAATATATTTGTGCATTTTGTGCTTATTTTGTAATAAATTTGTGTTGTGTGACGTTCGCTTGTACTGTATTTGTACCAACACGCATTATGCTCTTTAAAAAACTATTTATTAATATTAATGTTTATATTTTTAACACATTTTACAGTATTTTTCTCACTATATACAAAGTGTTTTGAACTGTTGGAATAAAAAAAATAACTGATCTTAAACAAAAGTAATACTTACGGGTCATTGTTTTTTGGTAACAACGCCCCCAGTTCTTTTATTCTGTCATTGATGTTGAACCTTCTTCTTCTTTCAACTAGAACAGATAAGTTGCAGACTCAATAAAACTAGTAATTCTCTTCAAGTAAATTCAATATTTTTTCTAACAAACTTCCTCTGTTAGCTATAACCATTCTTCTAAATTAAAAACAATTTCATACGATTGGCTTGTGGAAAATCCATATTTTTCCAAATTATTTGTTATAAACCAAGTTTAAAATTTACCAAACATTTTTTTTAAATGCAATATTTATTGAACCCTTTTTTGTATACCCGTTTTTACAGTTTTTTAATAGAATCTAAGGCTATATCTTTGTGAATTTTACAAAATAATTTAAATTACTTATATATAAAAACTACTTATACAATTTGCTATTACAAAAAGAAAACATTTATTTCATTACTTAAAAATAATATAACTAACTGTAGGGAATAGTAATATAATAATCTCATGTTTAATACCTTTGTGGGATGGTACACATTAGATTGAACAACAACAAAAAATAAATACACAAAACATGCGGAAGTAATGGCTGACCAGACTCAAACTTAAAATCAAACTATACGACAACAAAATTTTTTAGAAAAAAAACTTTCTATCTAACTAACAAACAAAAAACTGAACCAATAATTTTAAATTGGATGATTGTTAAATCAATACAAATCCAGCAACAATATATTGATGGATCAGAAATATCGATAAATATGTTTCGATATAATAGTTTTTTTCTTTTTATAATATCGGCCTTATCGATATTTTGGTCTGATAAATAATATCACTAAATATTGACATTAATATCTCTCCTCAAAATCATCTCGATTTGAAAAAACAAATTTAAATTGCCTCTTATGCATACAAAACATGTATTGAAGTAATAAAGTAACTTTATTTAGTTTTTTACATGAAGTTAACTCACTAAAATGTAGTTTATTGTAGACCAGCAGGTGGAACGGGTAAATGAAGTTGTGTGTAAGTTGGCAACGCTGAGTCTAAGATGCCTAGCCACTAGCCTTACAAACCACGTGACGTTTATGGTTAGTTTTTTTTTTTTTTTTACCCCACAGACCACAACTTGTTTTATGTAGATAAATGTATTTAACTGTTACATTCAGTAGCTATTCTAAATAGTGACAGCAAAACATGAATGTATTTTTGGTTATGACATAAGAGTTAGTACATAATTTTTAACAGATAAATCATTTACAATATGATTTATCAGTTACCTGATAAATCACTATTTTTTTCTCTATATTATCATTAGATTGATATTTGATTTGCGCTATATCAACAATTCCATATACCGATATGTTTAAAATATTTGCCGTCCCCAGTGATGGTACAGTAAGTAGCACAGTAGATATCTGGCAATCGGTAAAGCAAACTGTTTAATAGGTTTTATTAACGTAAATTAACTTATACAGTGCCTCATTGCTTAACCTTAGTTTCACTTTTCAGTAACCCTCCTCGACATGTAAATTTAAATTCAATCTGTGTTCCAAATTGCGAACCAGGCACTTGCGTATGAAAGAGACCAACATTGAATATTATATATTATTATTATCCTTTTGGTTGGCAGCTGGCAAAGCCGGGAGATTACACAAGTGATAATTCAGCTTCCAAATTCCTCATTCGTTTAGCACCACCCAAGCTGGTTTATTCTCACCTTACTTAAGGAGTGGCAATTAGGTGGAACAAAAGCAAGAAAACAAAGCTACTATTCAAACTTCAAAAACGAGCATTATGAGCTTGTTTAGAAAATCCCCTTGCTTTTCTTGTAAACAGATATTTAAGACATTCAACATTTACATCGTTATATATTTTGTCCTGACTGACAGCATTATTTTAAACTTTTCTCTGACTTTCCTGACCGAAACAAATTCCTTACTATTCCTGTCATTACAGGGACAAATTAAAAAAGTTAGCATATTAATTGAAAAAAAACTTATAAAATCTGTAAACATGCTTTAAAACGTACTATTATAAACGTATTTAGAGTGCCATGTTCATTGGTAAATGAAACGTAGTTGGGCGAGCCGGTGGCCAAGCAGTCTAAGGCGTCAGGACTTTGAGCTTTGGTTAGAGATAGCGCTGGTTCGAATCCGGCCTAGTACTGGACTGGAAGATTTATCAGTAATATTCACCTTCTACTGTACTGGTTTGCCCCCTTACTTTGATTGAATAAGTTCCTCATGCAGATCATAGTCATAGTCTATGAGGGTCATAGTGAGGATGAGAAGGAGATCGGCCTCTCCTTAAAAAAAATATATATATTATTTAATTTGAGGTATACTCAATGTCTTATTTTTCAAAGAAAGCTACCTGATTGTGTTTAACCTAATGTGGCATTTGAAACAAATGTAATGTATATTTATGTTTGATACACAGTACTGCATATCAAAATAAAGTACTTACTCATATTGTGATTGTCTTTTTTCTGACGATCTTTTAATGCTTGCAAGTCAGCTTCTGAGTACAGGTGTTCAGGTTTGATCTGAGATAGGTCTGCCGGACACGAGTGGCTGGTTTTCCCTGCGCTGCTGGTGGAGCCTGTGCTGCCCAAAGCTATCAGGTGATCCAGGAACATGCCTGAAGTGCCCTGCAACACGCAATCCACAATCTAAACAACTGTGCCAAGTTATCAAAGCATGAAAATAAACCGCTTGAAAAAATGATCTTAAAAAATTTACAAAATAAAATATTTTGTTTCAAATTACGTCAACTTAAGGTGACCGTTTTTCCAATTGCCAAGCCACCTGTTCAAGATACTTAACCACATATGTTGGTATTTATTTACATGTTGATTGTTGTATTTATATCTGAAATATTTTTTATCAGCTGTTTATATTAAAAAGGAACAAATAACAGAAACATTACATTTTGAGTTTTCAAGAAACACAGTGTTTCATTTATAATTTTATTTTATACTCTTTTATCCCAATTTTCATACCAGTGAAAGTATTCACTAATTCAACAAAACATTGGTCCTCCAGGCCGGATATAGTGATGAACATATTTCATTGCTTCAGTTGCTACAACAGTTTGTATGGTCACATTACAAGATTTGCAACTATCATGACAAATGGAATGCAGACAAATTGCAATGTGGAATACAGACAAGATATTTTCTTGTTGAGAAGCAAACACCATATTTATTTTAAGTTAATCATTCAACATTTAATTTTATTCTTAAAAGTACTTCAATTTTCACCCATTTCACAGCTCATACATAATTGAACTTTACCATTCTGAATTTATCTTTACCCAAGACATTTGATACTAATAGATGTTGGGAATATTTGTGATATTGATGAAAGCGCTCAAAAGGAACTCAAGATTCTTATAAACAAAAGGGGCAGATAAAGTGTAAACTTACAAGGTTCAAGCTCTCTAGACATGTCTCAGTTAAAGAGGAGATTGTCAAAGTTTGAAGAAGTTTGGACAGAATTTGAAATGTTCAGTCACAGATAGAACCGTTGGATGAAACAGCTCAAAGTGATGAAAGAGAGCAACTGAACATTCATATTTTGGTCTTTCAACTTAAGCTAATCTACTTTTTCAGAGTAATACATCGCTAAACATTATACATCAAACCTCACAAATTGCAGATGCTCCAAACATTGGAGTAACCCATGCACCAATGGTTCGACTCCCACAAATAGACCTACCTACATTTCAGGGATCTTATGAGGAACGGGTATCTTTTTCAGACACCTTCAGGCACTGGATTAACCCACTGATTGAAAACTAAATAGGTAATATATACTCTTTTTATTTAATTATTTACTGATTAAATGGCTCAATCTGAAGTTATGACTAAATATGGATAGTGAATGAATGTTCGTGAATGGGTGGGTGGGTGTAGGTTGAGGAGGGGTAAAGCGGAATAGGCGAGAGTGTTTGTCAGATCATATTACCGCTGATATTTATATTTAAATTGGGAGTTGTATCTTTATTGTGTTCAGTTTAACTAGTTTTTCGCTACGCCAAAAATATTTCCAGACAGTATTCTTGCCTGTGATATATAAAAATTAGCTTTGTTCAAGCAAGTTTTCCTTCACAAATCATGCAACACACAGTGAACTTCTTACAGAACTGGTTTGAAACTGGGGTTGCTGATGCAAGTGATGGAAGTTGAGATAAGACAGAACTTGTGGTGTCGGACTCAACAAACTTCTGGCCATTGCTGATATTAACAATTCAGAAGAGCAAGCATTTGAATTTATGATTATAAATTTTGAGAATTTTGTAGAGTGAAAAAATAAATATCTTTATCTTTAACTGTTGATTGTTTTAAAATACATTTTTTTATGGGAATCTTTTTAATTAGTTTCTCTTATTTTCTTCAATGAAAAGAGTAATTTGTACTCAACACTTTTAGATAACAGTAGTTGGCTGCCAATGAAGCGTGAATATTTTCTTTTGTATTGAATGAATTAGCAAAGGCAACCAAATTAAAAATTCACCCGAAGGTCTGCAAAAATGTTGTATTTGTGACTCACTATGTGTGAATCCAACTAAGTAAATAACCTGTTGGAATCTACTGTGTTGTACTTTAGTTGACAACTTCATTAAATTGTATAGTCTTCATAAATCTGTTATTTGCAATAAACTAGACTCATTAATAAAAGAAGTCATAAACGTATTCTTGTAAAAAAAGTCCATTTAAAAAATATATATATAAGTCTATAACCTACATAAAAATTGTTGAGCATCAATCTTCACAAACTAGTTTTTATATTTTATAATGAAAAAAAAAAAAATTAATTTACCTCCACATATAATTAACAATAATGATCAATCATATTTTACCATATCATAGTTTGAAAATAAAAGTGAATTTATTATTTTTTACATAATTTTTCCATATTTACAGTATTTAAATCTGTACGACTAAAGAACAATTTGGATATCAATAATTATGTAGATTGAATAGTTTATAAAACTGAGGCTATGTTTCATTACAAGCCAAACAAATGTAAAATAACCTAACCTAAGCAACAAGTTTCAACAATTGTTCCAAAATAGGCTATAGTGAGCAGTGTCCCACCTGAAGCGCAGCATACCTTGCTTTGATCAAAATAGGCTATAGTGAGCAGTGTCCCGCCTGAAGCGCAGCATACCTTGCTTTGATCAAAATAGGCTATAGTGAGCAGTGTCCCGCCTGAAGCGCAGCATACCTTGCTTTGATCAAAATAGGCTATAGTGAGCAGTGTCCCGCCTGAAGCGCAGCATACCTTGCTTTGATCAAAATAGGCTATAGTGAGCAGTGTCCCGCCTGAAGCGCAGCATACCTTGCTTTGATCAAAATAGGCTATAGTGAGCAGTGTCCCGCCTGAAGTGCAGCATACCTTGCTTTGATCAAAATAGGTTATAGTGAGCAGTGTCCCGCCTGAAGCGCAGCATACCTTGCTTTGATCAAAATAGGCTATAGTGAGCAGTGTCCTGCCTGAAGCGCAGCATACCTTGCTTTGATCAAAATAGGCTATAGTGAGCAGTATCCCGCCTGAAGCGCAGCATACCTTGCTTTGATCAAAATAGGCTATAGTGAGCAGTGTCCCGCCTGAAGCGCAGCATACCTTGCTTTGATCAAAATAGGCTATAGTGAGCAGTGTCCCGCCTGAAGCGCAGCATACCTTGCTTTGATCAAAATAGGCTATAGTGAGCAGTGTCCCGCCTGAAGCGCAGCATACCTTGCTTTGATCAAAATAGGCTATAGTGAGCAGTGTCCCGCCTGAAGCGCAGCATACCTTGCTTTGATCAAAATAGGCTATAGTGAGCAGTGTCCCGCCTGAAGCGCAGCATACCTTGCATTGATCAAAATAGGCTATAGTGAGCAGTGTCCCGCCTGAAGCGCAGCATACCTTGCATTGATCAAAATAGGCTATAGTGAGCAGTGTCCCGCCTGAAGCGCAGCATACCTTGCTTTGATCAAAATAGGCTATAGTGAGCAGTGTCCCGCCTGAAGCGCAGCATACCTTGCTTTGATCAAAATAGGCTATAGTGAGCAGTGTCCCGCCTGAAGCGCAGCATACCTTGCTTTGATCAAATGCACGTTCCTCAGCTACTTATGATAGGTTTTTAACTAACTATGGCTCGTTAGATTTGTAATAAAGCATTTCATCTTTTTTTCTACATTTTCGGTCAGATAAGTTTTTAAGTAATTGTCGGTTAAAATATTAAAATGGCCGCCTTTTTGTTAAATTTATACATGTAAAATTGTTATGACCTATTAAATGTACATAGTATTATTATCTTTTATGCCAAGTTTCAGCTCTGTAACTTTAGTCGTTCTTGACTTACAAAATTACACTTTAAAATACATAAATCAACAAATAGACGGACAAAAATCATTTGAGGACCTATGTTTATAGGAAATTTTTATCTTACTTCGACTTAAGGAACCATCCTTATCCTTATCCATCCTTATCCTTATCCATCCTTATCCTTATCCATATCCTTAAGTTTGAGAACATATTTTAGGGACATCCTGTATAATCAAGTGTGAAGCTAACTCAAACAAGTTCTGAAAAAAGATATTAGACAAAGTGTGGTAGTATAAATGTTCATTTTTACGTGCTTTAAGAAATTATAATACAAGTGAACGTCACACTACACGAATTTATTTCCTTCCTTTATAAATCCTTCAAGTCTGAGGAAGGTAAACATGGTTCACCAAAAATGATCACCATAATATTTATACATGTATTATAATAAATTTGTGTTGTTTGAAGCTTACTTGTATTGTATTTCTACAAACACATAATATGCTGATTAAGGATGTTTGTCCGGACACCCAGTTTAGCGTTCTAAGGAATTTAGTTCTAGATTTTATCACAACTGCCACTAAAAGTAGTAATGATCCTGACTCACTAACGAACAAGCAATGTATTTTCCCTTCCCTCTCTCCCCTTCATAGCCCCTGCCCCGCAAATTTGACAGATGGACATAACGCCCTCATTTGTAGTAAACAATAGCAATTAATTTTACATATATATATATTAATAATCTCCTTTTTTAGCTAAAGATGATTGTACAAATTTCAACTCAAAATTTGAATAAATATTATTTAAAGAAAAATAATTAATAACACTTAAAAAATAGTTTTTTTAGATTTACAAAAGGTTTGTTAGTGCCTTTTATCCACTATATTCTCAAAATGTAAATAAAATATATCACACGGTTTGTTCATGAGTTAAGCGCCAAAAATGCAAAATTAGTCACTTTGGGCGTAAATAACACATTTATTACTTACATGGATATTAACAATTTTTTTCAAAAATATTTCGGAAATAATTTTCGTTCGAGCACTCTTAAGAAAGAAAGATGTTAATAACAATCATGTTTTTCAAAAATTATAAATATATTTTCCTTGCCTTATTAATATCTCAAAGGTCGTAAACCATACGGAAGTTGAAGAAAATGAACATGAATGTTGTCTTTTACATTTTGTGAAAACTCCATTGATAGAAGAATCAATGTAATTGTACATTATATATATATATATATATATATATATATATATATATATATATATATATATACGTTTATATATTTATAAAGGTCTAATTTGAGAAATTATTTTCTTGAATTAGAGCCATATATCATCAACATCAGCCAATTGAGAGAGAGAGAGAGATGAAAGAGCCAATCAAACATCTTCATTAATTTCATTGCGTAATTGTACAGGAATAGTGTCTCTTCATACTTAAGCTAACATTATAATAAACATTTCCCCCTCAATAGTAAAGAAAATGATGGTAATAATACCTATAGAATATGTAATTTATTAAGTTGCTAATTTTATTAATAGCATTTTATTAAATACGATAATAAGTAATAAATAACACTAGACATAGCTACAAAACAATTACAATGAAATACAAATTTTTAGTAACAATATAAACTGAAAATCTGGTATTGAGTAGGTAGCTAATTTTACTACATATAATCTTTTAATAGGGATTGAAAATGTGTTTTTACAATTTTTTTTAATTTTTGAGGCAGCATTCTCATGAAGTAGTTCCCACTATAATTTGAATATTTTAGGAAAAATTGCAATCTGTGGTGTTCTTTTACTGAATGTGTTTCTGTCTTGTATTATACTCATACACTTGTGTGTAGTTTTTATCCGGATGAGTCTTAATTGTATGGAAAATTACTTCATAAATATAAAGACTCTACACTGTAAAAATATGTAAGTTTTGAAAATGAATTTTAACAGAATCATTGTGCTTCAGATTTTCAATTACTTTAAATGCTATTTTCTGCAATATTAAAATCCTATTTAATTTTTTTGGTGTGGTTGCTTTCAATACAGGGTGGAAAAAATAGCGCTTTCACAACTTTTGTATGACTTCACTGGTAAAAGTGAATCTTGTATATCATTATGGTTACAAAGAACATACTTTTTGACACCATTAGTGACATTTCATCTTTTCTGGGGGACGGCCCACGAGGAGTTGAACGACAATCTTCAATGTAAGCCTAGGTTGAGTTTGGTATCAAATGAAAGGTCAAGAGAAATTAATTGCCAAAAACCGGACATTTGAGAGTAGCGGTCATTTGAATTTTAAAGTAACTAATTTGAACAATATTATTTCTCCACTATTTAACGGTTTCAAGTAAATTATTCTGATACAAAAATGATATTTTATGGAACACAATTAGTTAAAAAATGCAACTATCAAATTATCTATGGAAAGAATTACGCTGTTGTAAAAGAGTTTCCATATTTTTTTTCCACCCTGTATAAGTTTTAATACAGTATAGATTTATTAAAAAAACATGACATTGATTTAAATGTGAATAAACTAGCACTCATTTTCATTATCACAAAATCTATGTGTGTATCCCAACTAATGCACTCATCAATTAGAAGGCCCAACAGTTTGCAGTTTTGTAATTGCTCAATTAGCTTCTTATCCATAGCAATATTAGGAGTGATTATGTTTATGTTTAATCTATTTTGAAATTAAATACAATTTTTTTTGAGTAATGAAAGATAAATTATTTTGCATGAAAAACTCTTAGCCTTTCCAGTTCTATTGCAGACTTATTTTCAAGGTTCTTTTCATATGTTCCTGCTATATTTAGATTAATGCCATCTGCATATAAACATAAATTATTTTTAGAAAATTTAAAAGGTCGTTTAGATAACAAAAAAATAAGAGTGGGCCTAAAAAGTGATGAAAAAGGGGTAAAATGAAAATAACTTGCATGGAAAATATACTTTTATGTGATGAAGTTGAGACTTATACGCTTTGATTTAGTTTTATGTTAGCTATAAATCATCTTTTTTAAGTGTATGCTGGCTGAGTAAACATAAAAACAAAAGTTCCATGTTTGAAATTAATTTTGAAGTCCATAGATATGAGCAATGTATGGCCGCTTATTATTAGGGAACCACGAATTGGCCCCCGGCCCGTTACCTAGTGCATTTTTGTGTTTATGTGACTTTCAGTAAGTGATACCAAAAATGTTATGAATTTTACGGTAATCCTGTGTACAACTCCTTGGGTACAATTATATTTTTTATGTCTTAAGTGGCTACTTTACTATAACATACAATATTTGGATGAACAACGTTACTCAAACAAAAAACGTTACTTAAAAACAATAATAATTAAAATAGAAGAAAATAAATCTTATTAATGGGTAACATGTTTAGGGATGGCAATGAAATATTGACTTATCGGAAATATCAATAAATATGTTTCGATACATCAATATATATGTATCGATATTTTCTTTCGATAATATCGGCCATATCGAAATTTTGTTCCGATCTATCATCAGCTCAAAATCATCACGATTCAAAAAAACACATTTAAATTGCCTCTTAAGTGTATAAAACACGCATTTAAATAATAAAATCACTACTTATTTTTGTATGTGAGATTAACGCACTAAAATGTAGTTTATTGTAGACCAGTCGGTGGAAGTTTAGTGTTTATAAGAATCGTAATGGTACTTTTAAACGTGAAAAACAAAAATAACAATGTTATTACATTATTCTTTAATAATTAACATAATAATTGAAGGTTTAATTATTCTTATTTTGAATTGTTTTCATCCAACCCCACAGACTACAACTTGTTTCGTGTAGATAAATGTATTTTATTGTTACATTCAAGAGGCTATTCTAAATAGTGACAGCTAAACATGAGTATTTTTTGGTCATTACATAAAAGTTAGTGCATATTTCTAAACAGATCATTCATTTACAATTTTTTCTTTCAATACTATCGTTAGATCGATGTAAGCAATACATCGATAATTCGATATATCGATACGTTGAAAATATTTGCCATCCCTAAATGTTTGTCAAAAGTTGCATGCCATCATATGCGTCCTTGTGGCCAAAAGTTAAATAAAGGGTTTTGATAAAAACTGTACTATGTACCAACAAATGTTTGATATGCAAATATAGTAAACGAGATGACATAATTTGAATATAAACTGAAATCGTATCGCTATATGAAGTCTAGTTAAAAAAAAGTAGCATTACTGTTGAGGCAAAAATAACGTGTATCCGAGTTTGAAGGTTGTATATTAAGAATTAAAAGGCCTATGAAAAATCCAACCACTCCATTGTTTTCCTCGTTTAATTATACATTACGAAATATGTATTTCCAATTATAAGGATTAGTAATTTTTATCCTAGTAGGAAGAAAAGAGTGCCGACATTTCAACTAATTTTCACTGTGCATTACTTTACAGTTTTATAACTAAAAAACCCATTTATGTTTTGTACATGGTTGACAGGAGTGTTTTATATAAATTGTATAAATTTCAACTTTAAAAAAAGTTGTTATCAATTTCCTGAAGCAGCGTTTTCTTGGCTTCTATAGACCGTAAAATTTATTACTTGGTCACGCTGTAGTCCTTATGACATGTACAGTTACGATACATTACTTTTACATGCGTAAGTAAGTGCAGTGATTTTAAATTGATTTAAATCATTTTTAAATCACTTTATTTATTTACGCATATAAAAGTAATGTATACATCATCCTTTCATAAATATTACAACGTGAACAAATTTGTTAATTTTAGGATATCTAGAAGCCAAGAACAAGTTTCAGGAAATTAATTAGAACTTTTTTTCTTGAAAAGTTAAAATTTAGACAGTTATAAAAGGTACAGAAAACACTCCTGTCAACCACGTGTAAAATATAAATGCAATACATTAAAGTGTTTAAGAGTATTAAGGGTGTAAAGTTGAAAACTAGTTAACATTTTGATACTTTGTTCCTACTAGGATAAAATTATTAAAACTTAAAAAATAAAAAACTCGGCCCTGCGGGCCTCACCAGGGGGCAAGCCCCCTGGACCCCCGGATCTTTTTGCTTAGAGCCTACGGCTAAAATTCAAGAAACATGGAACATGCTTTAGCTCTTGGCTGCTACTTGGTAATAGATCACGGATGCTACCCGGTAATAGATCACGGCTGCTACTTGGTAATAGATCACGGCTGCTACCCGGTGGCTCCTTTTTAATAATTTCTGCAAATGTATTTCTCCGAAAACAACGAATTTTAGATTTCATGTAAGGAATTACAAAACAAGAGTTGTCATGGAAACTAAAGATGTACTTTGATGAACGCTTGCAAATAAAATCATTATTGAAGTCAACACTGATATGTCATTGTGTTTTCATGGTTACGCGTCACCTTCCCGCGTCACCCTCCCGCGTAACGTAACGTTTTCAGGCAGTTAGGTCAAGACTAAAGCATGTTCCATGCTAAAAAATGTAAATGTAACAACGCACAATTCAACGAGGAAAACAATGGAGTGATTGGACTTTTCATAGGCCTCTTAGTTTTTTAGTAAATAACCTTCAAATTCGAGAACAGATCAGTTTTACTCAAACAGTAGTAATATTTTAGTCAACACAGTTTCAATTGAACACGTAGCGAGAAGGTATGCGCCTTCAATTATATGATAGGCCAGAAGGGTAGAGTTATACTCGTGCCTCGCAAACAATACAGCACAAAATACTTACGTCGACATCTGAAGGCAGCGTTAGGGACTGCGCCGTCTTGACGTTGTCGGAGTTGAGGCTGCCGAAGTTGAGTTCATCGAGCAGGTCCTCCGCCTGTGAACAAGTGCATTCATTAGTGGAGCATGCCACTAGCACTTAGTGTGCAACCACAACCATCTGTTAACTGCCACTTTAACACAGAAAACAATCCAGTTCCAACAAATTGGTACATAGTGTGCCTGGAGCTTGGTTAGTGATTAGCATGTCGAACTGGATTTTGGCAGTTCTGGAAGTAAGATCTCTTCATGTCAGATTAGCTGACGACCAGTTGGTAGTACAGTAAACCCTCATTTTAACGGACCCCGACTGAACGGACTTAAGATTTAACGGACAGCTTACAGCTGTATTACAGTATCTAAATTGATATATACTGTACCCCCACTGAAGGAAGTTTCACATTAACATTGTAGTTTTTCTATGAAAACTTCAAATATTCCAAATATAGTCATTATTATTATTCAGTACAGTACATCGTAAAACCTTTTATTCTTATGTGTTAATAATTTTTATACAATATATTTGATATTTTATTGATTGTTGAGTTAAAATTAATTAGTTTGCAGCATCACAGTTTTTAGTAAGGTGTGGCAATCACTCAGAACAGTTTGGACTGAATTCACCCTGATTTAACGGACGAGAGTTAACCCCATTTAGTCCGTCAAATCGAGAGTTTACTATATTCGGTTATTATATAAATCAGGGGCCTTGTCAATTTTTTTCGTTGTAGATAAATAGCTTAGAAACAAGAATATGATCGTTTTTTCAGCGGGAAAGCCGGAACAATTACGAAACTGAGGAAAAAAGAAAAAAATATATTGATGTGGGTACTCGAATTGGGCGGAATTTTCCTCTGATTACGAATGTCACAAGGTTTTTACAATCGAACCATTGTTAAGCACGGTAGCTTTGGAAATGTGCAGATTTAAGTAAGGTTACGTTCTGTTAGGATAGGGCTAGGTTGGGCATTGATAGGTTATGTTAGGCTTGTTTAGGTTATGTTAGTTTTGTTACTTATGTTGGGTTTGGTTAGGTTATGTTAGATTATTTATTATTAATTGGTTTGTAGCATAGTGGGTTGGTTAAATCCTTCAAAGTTCATAGGTTTACCTAACCTAACCAAACCCCAACATGACCTAAACAAACCTAACAACCTAAATTAATCTAACTAAACCCAACCTAACGAAATTCCGCATAATTTGAGCACCCATATCACTATATTTAAGGAAACAAATTTCCGTCTTCCCTCATTTTTATAATTTTCCCGGCTTTTTCACTGGAAAAAACGAATATATTCTATTTCTTAACTATTTATCTACTATGAAAAAAGTTTCCAGGCAAAAAATCGACAAGGCCCCTGTTCTATATAATTACCTAGCATTCTTATACGGCTATAGGCCTACCTGTTGACTGTTGTAAATGTAATTTTATCTACAACAAACTTAATGTTTGTTACAAAGTTCAAAAGGAAGCTAAATTATTAGAACTAAAACTAATCCAACAAATGAATAAAGGAGTTTATAAAAAATAAAATAGTAGTGTATATAAATCTCCCAGATGAGATAGTGGAAGTGGAGGGTGACAGTGCTGACGCAGGCTGAGAGTTTGTTTCGAACCGGTGGGACGTCTACTGGGAACTGATGAGATCCCCGTATACATAAATTTATTATCGTCAACAAAAACCTGCTACTTTTTGTTTTTGGTTTTGTTTTTTGTTAATGAGCTATGCTTCTCTTTGACAGTTTGGTTTTTTTATAATAATATCCAAGTTTAAATTGTAATGATTATTGTAGATTACGATGTATTACAGTATTGTTTTGTGTATTTATTTGTCTAATATAAACTGTGTCCAGTGATACAAACACGTATAAACAGTGACAATGACTAATGTCTATGTGAAAATAATTTCCATAATAAACTTACTTTGTGTTATTGTAAGAATAATTATTAATGGAATAATAAATACTTTCATTCATTCATTCAAATACACACTTGTTAGGAAGTAAATTACCTCGCCACGTTTTCCAGTAAACGTGTCAGTGGAAATATTACAGGAATATTAAATAGCTAAACATAAAATATTAATATAAACAATTAAAGTATACTTAAAATGAGTTCATCCTTCGTATTAAAAATAAATTGAGCCGCTTTCTGTAGCGATGAAAAAGAAAAATTAGCGCAAAAAAGAACTTGTACACACATATACATACACACAATACATATTTATACACATTTGGCGATACTAAATAAATATTAATAATAATAAACATATTGGGTACTAAAAATTATGAAAAATATTTGTTTAATAAGTGAAGACATGAAAAGTACATAAATAAGTGAATAGTAAAAAAAATACGTTTTTAAAGACTTAATAAGAGAGAGAGAAAAACAATATCAAGTACATGGAGACCACAACGATAAGCACCAGAAACAAATTAAACAATTATTGATTGATTATCTAACTAAAGATTCGCATAATTGCACATGTTGCAAGATAATAATAATAATCCTTTTTATTACGTCAGACAAAGTACGTTGTATTGCAATAATAAATTAAACAGTCTAAAATTTTCCATTAATTCATTTCATCAAAGTCACTTTCAAACATACAATTTTACATTCAGAGTCATCCATTCGAATTATATCCCATTACACCTCTGGTCTGTGTGTTCATAGGGTCTCCCAGTTGTGTGCCATAAACGCGTCTGTACTATAAAATGCTTCTGCAATCAGAACTTGCTTTAGACGCGTTTTGAATGTCTTGAGCATTGGGGCACTTTTTATCACATTTGGCAGACGGTTGACAAATTGGGCTCCTGCCAGTGAAGGCAAACGCTCATGAACTACCGTTCTGTGTTTCCCAGTTCTGTAGTTGTCCCTGCCTCTAGTTGCATAAAAGTGTATGTCACAACCGCTTATGAGATTGCACTTCGATTTGAAAAAATTGCACGCATTCAAGATGTAGAGACAGGGTAATGTCAACAGATGAAATTCGAAATTACGTGTATAGGTGAAAATTACGAGTCTGCAGAGATAATCGAAATATTTTATGTATTCCCAAAACAGTTGTGCGACCTAACTATTTGACGGAAAATAATAATTTTAACGACATTTAAGAGCGGAAAAGTTAAAAAAAGTCTCACTTTTTAATAAAAAAAAATTATTAGTGGTTAAATTGAAAATATTCAATTATAGCTTAATATTTTATGATAGTTATGAAAATACAAATACACAATCGATATTTTTAAAAGTGGATTTACTAGTAACTTTTACACGCTTACAAACTATGTAAAAATGTTAATTTTCTAACAAATCGTTATCTCACAATGCTGTTTAACATTTCAAATTGCTCTTATGGGAATAAATCCAATATGGAGAATACCTCTACAACCAACTCTAACCATATATTCAATGGCGTTTGACAGTTGTATCAAAACTTTGTTAGCCATTGTGCACGTACTAAATTTAATTTAGGTTTCATAAACGATTTAAACAATTAAAATATGTCATAAAAAATATTATATTGTAGTTAAAATACAAACATAAGCTTCATTGTGTTTATAAAATATTAAAAATTTAGTAAATAAAGAACCAACAAGACGCTTATTATATATTTCAAAACAGCAATTTAGGGGCCGTTCCTAAATTACATAACGCCTGAAGGGGAGGGGGGGTTCCAAGCAGCGTTACGTAACTATTAATCATCAACAATTTGTTTGAATTCATTCACGACATTTTATTCTTTTTAGCCAAAATACAAGATTTTTGAAAGGATTTTAAAGTTTGTAACATAGAGATCCTCCCCCTCCCTCCATTAAAAAACAAACGAGAGAAAGTCTAAACAATGACTTTACCATACATAAAAATATACATTAAAGTGGATGACAAAATTAAAAGGTTGGGGGGTTAGTGACAGTATTACGTAATTTTTAGGGGGGTTTAGTATTACCGTTAAAAGTCCGTTACACAAGGGGGAGGGGGGGGGGTTGAAAAGGCCGATTATAGTGTTACGTAATCAAGGGATGGCCCCAAAGATGAATGCGGAAAGCACCGAAGGACTTTCTTATCACGCTATAAAGCCTGATAGAGAGGTAACAGTCGCCTTGATGAACAACTATAAAGAGACGTATAGAGTTATAGAGACGTAACTGAAAGGCGTGAATTTGAGGCGAACCGGAGGTGTAACTCATTAGAAATGGCACTTATAATTGATGCTAATTGAGGCGACAGATTCGAGAGTTACGAAATGTGAGTGTGCTCATGCATTCTAACCTGGCCACAAACTGTTGTCACTGGCGCATTGAGGTGCGATATCCAGGGTCCTGGTACTGTGCACTCGGAGAGGTTACAAGTAACACGTGCTTACAACTACACTGTGTACTTTCCAATCTTCAGCAACCTGGTACTGCCAGTGACTCATTGTGCACTCGGCAAGGTTACAAGTAACACGTGCTTACAACTACACTGTGTACTTTCCAATCTTCAGCAACCTGGTACTGCCAGTGACTCATTGTGCACTCGGCAAGGTTACAAGTAACACGTGCTTACAACTACACAGTGTACTTTAAAGTATCCAGCAACCTGGTACTGCCAGTGACTCATTGTGCACTTGGTGAGGTTACAAGTAACACGTGCTTACAACTACAATGTGTACTTTCAAGTCTCCAGCAACCTGGTACTGCCAGTAACTCACTGTGCACCCGGCGAGGTTACAAGTAACATGTGCTTACAACTACACAGTGTACTTTCAAGTCTCCAGCAACCTGGTACTGCCAGTAACTCACTGTGCACCCTGCGAGGTTACAAGTAACCCGTGCTTACAACTACACAGTGTACTTTCAAGTCTCCAGCAACCCTGTACTGCCAGTGACTCACTGTGCACTCTGCGAGGTTACAAGTAACACGTGTTTACAACTACACAGTGTACTTTCAAGTCTCCAGTAACCTGGTACTGCCAGTGACTCACTGTGCACCCGGCGAGGTTACAAGTAACCCGTGCTTACAACTACACAGTGTACTTTCAAGTCTCCAGCAACCTGGTACTGCCAGTGACTCACTGTGCACCCGGCGAGGTTACAAGTAACCCGTGCTTACAACTACACAGTGTACTTTAAAGTCTCCAGCAACCTGGTACTGCCAGTGACTCATTGTGCACTCGGCGAGGTTACAAGTAACCCGTGCTTACAACTACACAGAGTACTTTAAAGTATCCAGCAACCTGGTACTGCCAGTGACTCACTGTGCACTCGGCGAGGTTACAAGTAACCCGTGCTTACAACTACACAGTGTACATTAAAGTATCCAGCAACCTGGTACTGCCAATGACTCACTGTGCACTCGGCGAGGTTACAAGTAACACGTGCTTACAACTACACAGTGTACTTTCAAGTCTCCAGCAACCTGGTACTGCCAGTAAGTCACTGTGCACCCGGCGAGGTTACAAGTAACCCGTGCTTACAACTACACAGTGTACTTTCAAGTCTCCTGTAACCTGGTACTGCCAGTGACTCACTGTGCACCCGGCGAGGTTACAAGTAACCCGTGCTTACAACTACAATGTCTACTATTGACCATTGCCTTAAACATGACATGTTTAATGAGAGTAGTTCTCATTAAACATATATGTAGTCCATAAACCATTGTTACCTGACTTACTGCTCATCTCCATTCGTTCAACTTTACTTATCATCTTTATGCTCATTGGCTGTAGCGAACACCTCCCCTGATCACGTTCAGGTACTTAATTAGTCAACCGTTGACTATTACCAACGCACGAAGCACACGTGTCGGGGGTAGGTTGCGATAGAAAGGACTATAGGTTGTCAATAAATCCTTTCAGTGTAGGTGAATAATGCAGTGTTTATGTAAATACTGCAGGTTGGTGACTCGTCAATTGTTAATAGGTGGGTATGTGGGTAGAAAAAAATCGGGTCACAGTCGACATACCTCACAATGCCCACACAAATGAATTTAGTTCGCCCTACACTACGGTTGAGGGATTTATTTACGATTATGCAGTTTGCAGTTTTCTACCACCTATACAGTTTACTTAGTGTACTGAATGCAAAATATGTAAAAGTAAAGTCTTAATTATTGCAGTTACAAATTCAAAATATATTAATTTATATATATAAATTTAAATCTCACGTTAAATTTAAATCTCACGTTAAAACTCCCACCTGAACAGGGTTTTTATAACAGGGTAGTTTTTTGTTTATTTGTTAACATGTCTAGTAAATTTATTACATCCCAAGTTAACTAAACAAGTAGCACTAACATTTTTAATATCTGAAGAAAACTAGATATTAGGTAAATAAATCTGAGCGTTTCGTCTCCTTTTCAAAATATTCGAGTTGACTAGGAAAATCACAATTTCAGGTATAAGAAAGTTAAGTCTTGCCGAGAATCAATATATCAAGCAAGTTATGATCTAAAAAGTGATAAATTAATAGTTTTCAGTTTTTTAAATAGAAACTTACATCTTAAATATTAAAAATGAATAAAAATAATTTTATTTTTGATAATTACCAATCTCATTCAACAGTCAACCAAGCCGCAGGTTTACTGTGAAGTAAAAAAACACAGGTTAAAGCACAGAGCACGTTGCTCTGAGGGACAATGGCAGGCAATACAGATTGTATTGGACCGCGACTGTGCTCTGTGGGATAATGTCAGGCGATACAGATTGTATTGGACTGTGACTGTGCTCTGTGGGACAATAGCAGGCGATACAGATTG
The DNA here is from genome assembly GCA_035578905.1 of Stictocephala bisonia. Classification (NCBI taxonomy): domain Eukaryota; kingdom Metazoa; phylum Arthropoda; class Insecta; order Hemiptera; family Membracidae; genus Stictocephala; species Stictocephala bisonia. Next base: position 4,045,083 of record JAQJVL010000012.1, on the reverse strand, counting down.
TATTGGACTGCGACTGTGCTCTGTGGGATAATGTCAGGCGATACAGATTGTATTGGACTGCGACTGTGCTCTGTGAGACAATGTCAGGCGATACAGATTGTATTGGACTGCGACTGTGCTCTGTGGGACAATGGCAGGCGATACAGATTGTATTAGACTGCGACTGTGCTCTGTGGGACAATGTCAGGCGATACAGATAGTATTGGACTGCGACTGTGCTCTGTGGGACAATGTCAGGCGATACAGATAGTATTGGACTGCGACTGTGCTCTGTGGGACAATGTCAGGCGATACAGATTGTATTGGACTGCGACTGTGCTCTGTGGGATAATGGCAGGCGATACAGATTGTATTGGACTGCGACTGTGCTCTGTGGGATAATGGCAGGCGATACAGATTGTATTGGACTGCGACTGTGCTCTGTGGGATAATGGCAGGCAATACAGATTGTATTGGACTGCGACTGTGCTCTGTGGGATAATGGCAGGCGATACAGATTGTACTGGACTGCGACTGTGCTCTGTGGGATAATGGCAGGCGATACAGATTGTATTGGACTGCGACTGTGCTCTGTGGGACAATGGCAGAGAATTCAGATTGTATTGGACTGCGACTGTGCTCTGTGGGATAATGGCAGGCGATACAGATTGTATTGGACTGCGACTGTGCTCTGTGGGACAATGGCAGGCGATACAGATTGTACTGGACTGCGATGTTGCTCTGTGGGACAATGTCAGGCGATACAGATTGTATTGGACTGCGACTGTGCTCTGTGGGATAATGGCAGGCGATACAGATTGTATTGGACTGCGACTGTGCTCTGTGGGACAATGGCAGGCGATACAGATTGTACTGGACTGCGACTGTGCTCTGTGGGACAATGGCAGGCGATACAGATTGTACTGGACTGCGATGTTGCTCTGTGGGACAATGGCAGGCAATACAGTTTGTATTGGACTGCGACTGTGCTCTGTGGGACAATGTCAGGCTATACAGATTGTATTGGACTGCGACTGTGCTCTGTGGGACAATGGCAGGCGATACAGATTGTATTGGACTGCGATGTTGCTCTGTGGGACAATGGCAGGCGATACAGATTGTATTGGACTGCGATGTTGCTCTGTGGGACAATGGCAGGCGATACAGATTGTATTAGACTGCGATGTTGCTCTGTGGGACAATGGCAGGCGATACAGATTGTATTGGACTGCGACTGTGCTCTGTGGGACAATGGCAGGCGATACAGATTGTATTGGACTGCGATGTTGCTCTGTGGGACAATGGCAGGCAATACAGTTTGTATTGGACTGCGATGTTGCTCTGTGGGACAATGGCAGGCGATACAGATTGTATTAGACTGCGATGTTGCTCTGTGGGACAATGGCAGGCGATACAGATTGTATTGGACTGCGATGTTGCTCTGTGGGACAATGGCAGGCGATACAGATTGTATTGGACTGCGATGTTGCTCTGTGGGACAATGGCAGGCAATACAGTTTGTATTGGACTGCGATGTTGCTCTGTGGGACAATGGCAGGCGATACAGATTGTATTAGACTGCGATGTTGCTCTGTAGGACAATGGCAGGCGATACAGATTGTATTGGACTGCGATGTTGCTCTGTGGGACAATGGCAGGCGATACAGATTGTATTGGACTGCGATGTTGCTCTGTGGGACAATGGCAGGCAATACAGTTTGTATTGGACTGCGATGTTGCTCTGTGGGACAATGGCAGGCGATACAGATTGTATTAGACTGCGATGTTGCTCTGTGGGACAATGGCAGGCGATACAGATTGTATTAGACTGCGATGTTGCTCTGTGGGACAATGGCAGGCGATACAGATTGTATTGGACTGCGATGTTGCTCTGTGGGACAATGGCAGGCGATACAGATTGTATTGGACTGCAATGTTGCTCTGTGGGACAATGGCAGGCAATACAGTTTGTATTGGACTGCGATGTTGCTCTGTGGGACAATGGCTGGCGATACAGATTGTATTAGACTGCGATGTTGCTCTGTGGGACAATGGCAGGCGATACAGATTGTATTGGACTGCGATGTTGCTCTGTGGGACAATGGCAGGCGATACAGATTGTATTGGACTGCGATGTTGCTCTGTGGGACAATGGCAGGCAATACAGTTTGTATTGGACTGCGATGTTGCTCTGTGGGACAATGGCAGGCGATACAGATTGTATTAGACTGCGATGTTGCTCTGTGGGACAATGTCAGGCTATACAGATTGTACTGGACTGCGATGTTGCTCTGTGGGACAATGGCAGGCAATACAGTTTGTATTGGACTGCGATGTTGCTCTGTGGGACAATGGCAGGCGATACAGATTGTAATGGACTGCGATGTTGCTCTGTGGGACAATGGCAGGCGATACAGATTGTATTAGACTGCGATGTTGCTCTGTGGGACAATGGCAGGCGATACAGATTGTACTGGACTGCGATGTTGCTCTGTGGGACAATGGCAGGCGATACAGATTGTATTGGACTGCGATGTTGCTCTGTGGGACAATGGCAGGCGATACAGATTGTATTAGACTGCGACTACTTTTTAATGAGTCCGTTGACGTTAAGGTTTGATTCTCTACCATTTCGTTTTAGTGTCACAAAGCACTTAACAATTACTACCTTGCGCGCGCAACCAAGTCAATTTACAACCTAACTCAACCATCGATCCATCAGTCCCCATCGATCCATTGGGCGCCATCCATCCACACGACCCCATCGATCCATCGATGCTCAAACAATCCATCGGAACCCATAAAATCAATGCATCAAACTCCATCGATCCATCGAGTCCCATCGATCTATTAGGCTCCATCTATTCATCAGGCCTCATCGAGCCCCATTGAACCATCGGGCCCCATCGATTTATCGAGCCCCATCGATCCATCGGTCTCCATTGATCCATCGATTATTATCGATCCATCTTGCTCTACACCATAGGTATCACAACAAGCTCCCAGGTGACTGCTGTGTGGTTTAGTTCAGTTCATTTACTATAGCTATCAAATATCGGAATCAGTAACAGTTGTACCATATTTATGTAGTCCCCCACTGCTTGTGGTAGGCTCTTCCTACACAGGCGGTGTAATGGCCAGGCCGACTTTCCTCATATTTATGTAGTCCCCTACTGTTTGTGGTAGGCTCTTCCTAAACAGGCGGTGTAATGGCCAGGCCGACTTTCTTCATATTTATGTAGTCCCCTACTGTTTGTGGTAGGCTCTTCCTACACAGGCGGTGTAATGGCCAGGCCGACTTTCCTCATATTTATGTAGTCCCCTACTGTTTGTGGTAGGCTCTTCCTACACAGGCGGTGTAATGGCCAGGCCGACTTTCCTCATATTTATGTAGTCCCCTAAAGTTTGTGGTAGGCTCTTCCTACACAGGCGGTGTAATGGCCAGGCCGACTTTCCTCATATCCCAGAGTTTCATAGTCTCGAGTACAACTTTAAATTACAGCTACAGCACAGAGAAGAAACAATCAGAGGTCGCATCCAATAGTGCGTTCAATATGTCGAGTAGTTAATTCTCCAGTATGCCATACGATGACGGGACTAGGATTTTATCGGTCCCTCCCTTATTCCCTCAAACCCTCAAGGATAAACGTAGTAATTATTACTACAGATCTATAAAGATGTACATTGGTTATAATCTACTTACAATTACCACTTAGGCGTTCATTACGGCCATAGTAAAGTGACCTCTGTATCTGTTTTCTCTGTGGCTAGAATGATGCACAAGTCAAGCTTTCTATGTTCACGTTACAAAATATTTAATTCTTTCATGTGTTTATAGTTCAGCTTCACTATTTACATTTGAAATAATCTCAGGCTAAAACAGAGATTTAACTAATCTCAAAATAATATTATTTTATATAAATATTTTAATTAATAAAATAAAAGCTATGAAGGTGTTAACTTATTTAAAACGACGTTACGTGTTATTAATTTAGTTAGTTTTAACCAATATGCATTCTGAAATTTACTGTAATAAGTCATTTTAAAATTAACAATCCACAAATAGTTATTTCCCAATGAATGCTGAGAGCTGTGCAAGTTTGAATATTCCTATTCACTACTAAACTGTAATAGCCGTAACTAATGTGCGAATTATTTAATAAACTGCGTGACACAAAATTTCCGAGTAACGTGCGCTTTAATTTATTTAATAATACACCTTTCTAGATAACCAGAGAAGACAAATACGTTAAGACGGAGATAGCCGTTATCTCAGTCGGTCTGACACTCGTGTTGGCAAAGTGATTAAACATGGAAGCTGGAGCACGTACTGGCAGGTGTGAGAAACAATAGCAAAGCATTCGCTCCAGTCATAACGGGCAGGACTTCATGGGTACTTGATGTTTGTAGTTTTACAAACATCAAGTACCCATGAAGTCCTGCGCGTCGTCCATGTTCCAACCTCAAGCCTTCGAACAAAGAACAAAACGGTTCAAACAGGATGATGGCAATGAATGAAGACCCCGGAGTCTCGGCTCCAGGAATGACGAAACCACCCTCCCTCATGGCTATTGTTTACAATTTAAACGTTTCTAATTATTTTAAAAACAATTCATCTAAGATTCAAGGTAAAAAAAATGTATAGCTTACTTCTACCAAACACAACACTCCATGGACCACACACACACACACACACACACACACACACACACACACACACACACACACACACACACACACACACACACACACACACACACACACACACACACACACACACACACACACACACACACACACACACACACACACACACACACACACACACACACACACACACACACACACACACACACACACACACACACACACACACACACACACACACACACACACACACACACACACACACACACACACACACACACACACACACACACACACACACACACACACACACACACACACACACACACACACACACACACACACACACACACACACACACACACACACACACACACACACACACACACACACACACACACACACACACACACACACACACACACACACACACACACACACACACACACACACACACACACACACACACACACACACACACACACACACACACACACACACACACACACACACACACACACACACACACACACACACACACACACACACACACACACACACACACACACACACACACACACACACACACACACACACACACACACACACACACACACACACACACACACACACACACACACACACACACACACACACACACACACACACACACACACACACACACACACACACACACACACACACACACACACACACACACACACACACACACACACACACACACACACACACACACACACACACACACACACACACACACACACACACACACACACACACACACACACACACACACACACACACACACACACACACACACACACACACACACACACACACACACACACACACACACACACACACACACACACACACACACACACACACACACACACACACACACACACACACACACACACACACACACACACACACACACACACACACACACACACACACACACACACACACACACACACACACACACACACACACACACACACACACACACACACACACACACACACACACACACACACACACACACACACACACACACACACACACACACACACACACACACACACACACACACACACACACACACACACACACACACACACACACACACACACACCACTGTACGTGTATGGGTGGGCAGGTGGGTCATTACCACCACTGTACGTGTATGGGTGGGCGGGTGGGTCATTACCACTGTACGTGTATGTACCTCTCTCTCCCTCTCTCTCTCGAACTTGAAGTGCTTCCTTTAATATTCTTGACCTGTAAAAGGCAAATACCACTGACTCATTCATCTAAAAACCACTGACCCACCCATACACGTACAGTAGTATTGACCATCATTACCACTGTACATGTATGGGTGGGCGGGTGGGTCATTACCACTGTACGTCTATGGGCGGGCGGGTGGGTCATTACCACTGTACGTGTATGGGCGGGCAGGTGGGTCAGTACCACTGTACGTGTACGGGTGGGCGGGTGGGTCATTACCACTGTACGTGTATGGGCAGGTGGGTGGGCCAGTACCACTGTACGTGTATGGGCGGACGGGTGGGTCCGTTTTTAAATTTGAGAAGATATTTTAATATGTTTTATCTGTTAACTGTTTTAATCTGTTTTAATACGTTATGGTATTAGCGTAGGATCCATACACACACACACGCACGCACGCACGCACGCACGCACGCACGCACGCACGCACGCACGCACGCACGCACGCACGCACGCACGCACGCACGCACGCACGCACGCACGCACGCACGCACGCACGCACGCACGCACGCACGCACGCACGCACGCACGCACGCACGCACGCACACACACACACACACACACACACACACACACACACACACACACACACACACACACACACAATGTTATGGCCCACTTCCCTTTTTTAATCCAAACATATCACTTTACAACCCACTTCTGTCAAATACAATACTTCATAACCCACTTTCTCTTATGCAACACTTTATGAACCACTCCTCCCAAACACAACAAATTATGATACACTTCTCTCAAATACAACACTTCATAACCCACTTTCTCATATTCAACAATTTATGAACCACCCCTCCTAAACACAACACTTTATAACTCACTTCTCTTAAACACAACACTTCATAGCCCACTTTCTCATATACAAAACTTTATGAACCACTCCTCCCAAACACAACACTATGACTCACTCCTCTCAAACACAACACTTCATAGCCCACTTTCTCATATACAAAACTTTATGAACCACTCCTCCCAAACACAACACTTTATGACCCACTCCTCTCAAACACAACAAATAATAACCCACTTTTCTCATATAATACACTTTATGAACTACTCATCCCAATCATAACACTTTATAGCCCACTTCCCTCAATTACAACACTTCATAACCCACTTTCTCATATGCAACACTTCATAAACCCACCCCACTCAAACGCAAAATTGCATGATCCTCTCTATCTAAAATGCAACACTTCATAAAATTAAAAAATCATCTCTTCCCAAACACAAAACTCTATATCCTACTTCTCTCAGACTCAACACTTTTTATAACCCACTCTTAGCAAAAACAAAATTTCACGACCCACTTCTCTTGACTAAAATAAAAACAAACACAACACTGTTTCAGACACAACACTTGATGACCCTAGTGGGGGTAGTCCCCCCTCCAGTATAAAAATTGGATACTTTATGTTAATTTATTATACACTCAGGGTTGTGAAATTATAAAAGACCTATAAAAGCATAGTTGTAGAGACCAATGATATTAATGTCGGTCGTTGTTAGCAAAGTTCCCAGAGCCCTCCACGGGTTGACCTAGTGACCTCAGCTACTCGGCCTCACGCTGTTCAATTGCTTTCATAGGATCGCGTCCCTCTTGTCTTCTTGACTGCTTCGACCGACAGACCGCTATCATGCATGTAGAAGTATGTTGGTGTGTTTTGTGTATAAGACTATGTACTACAGATCCGTTATTTTGTAATCCATGCCAACCTTTGTACGTTTCTTACAAGTAGTTTAATTAATATTGTTATATTATTACAATTATGAGTATGAAATGAGAGCTTTTGATGAGTGCTCTGAACCGGTTTCAACTTAAAACGGCTCCGTATGTGTCGTTAAAAAAAATCTGACTTGGATTTTCCCGTTTTTAATATTTATTGATTACTCAAAAATAATTATAATTTTATATATTTAATTAGTTTCTTCAGAAATTAGTAATGTTCTATTTTAATGGTATGTCATAGTAAATTTTGGGACTGGGATTGGAACTTAATGATGTATTTTCTTCTGAAGAATTTTAACTTCTTCAAATAACAAGACCGAAACACAAGTATTGTATTTAAAAATAATTAAAAATAAAATAAAAGTACAAAGAATTAATATAATATAATTAAAAAATACCATAAATTTGTTTTAAAAAATTAAAACTTAAAAAAATATAAACCTACATTTTTTAAAGCTATCAATGGAGGTAAAAAGTCCCGGGGAAAAGAGCTGATGAGAAATGTTTTACAAAATTAAGTGAGGTAGCGAAGAACCAAAAAGGTGCCTAATATAACATAACTATTCAGTTTTATGGGTTAGTTTTATGTTTTAGATTTCAACATTAAACTAGATATATATGACTAAATTAAACACATCAGTATAAAAATACCTTAAATGCTACATGATAAGACGCCTTATTACAAATAAAATAAATATGTATTTGATCATAAACACAAATTAAGGTTTACACAGACCGTGGTACTAATCCACACACGCCCACCCACATACGTACGGTAGTACTGACCCACCCGTCCACCCATATACGTACAATGGTTCTGACCCACCCACCCACCCAAATACGTACGCTGGTACTGACCCACCCACCCACCCACATACGTACGGTAGTACTGACTCACCCATCCACCCATATACGTACAATGGTTCTGACCCACCCACATATGTACGGGTGGGGGTAAGTATGTAAGTTAGGCGGGTTGGTACCTAACCTAACTTAACACAACAACGTCGCACATGTTTTCTTCCCGCTCTTACCGGTCAACGTTTCACACGCAAATTTCAATACAAACTAACTATAAATTAACATAACATTTAATGAATATTTTTTGTAATAAAGAATCACGAATTTCATAGCCTATATTCAGGGATTACAACGCGATTAAAATTGTAAATTTCCGACAATCCAGGGAGGAAAAAAGGTTCTTTCACAGGATCAACAAGAACTATTTTTGTTATAAAGTTTATATTCTTGAATTTTTAATTGTTGTGTCAACATTTCTTATAGATACTGTTCTAAAATTTCAACTCAATCTGACGACGAGCTTTTTACAGTACAATTTTAAAGTTGGCGTATGATTGACAAAAAAAATCTAGTTTTTTCATTATTACAGGAGTAACAAATATTGAATGGTATCAAAACACATTAAAACTTTTTGCTTTACGTATAATTAAATGACAGAAGTAATGGTGAGTGTCAGCTGTTATTTATTTACCAACCTTTACATTCGAATGTACGTAATTTATTGTCCGACAGAAGTTTACAACCAGTCAGAAAATCAATATTTAACTTCATGTATACCAACACTTTAACTTTTTAGAGATATACAGGGTGAAAAAATATGGAAACTCTTCCACAAAAACGTTATTTTTTCCATAGATAATTAGATAGTTTAATTTATTTTAATAATTGTGTTCCGTAAAATATAATATTTTATCAGAATAATTACTTGAAACCGTTAAATAGCGGATAAATAATATTGTTCAAATAGTTACTTTAACATTCAAATGACCGCTACTCTGGAAAGGATAAACCTATCGAGGTCCAGTTTGCGGCAATTAATTTCTCTTGAATCCTTTTATATGAAACCAAACTCGACCTACTGTAGGCTTATGTAGTTTCATGTACACCCCAAGAAAAGACTCAATTTGAATTTGACAGACATATTTGAAAATTTATCAATTTTTTAAGTTTTATATTCGAAAAACAAATTAATTTAAAAATTCACTATACATAAAAATCTATATTTTAGTTTGTGAAACGTTTCACTCCCAAATTAGGCTATTATTTCGTTTTTTTACAAATTAAAATATCTTCATATAAAAGTAAAAGGTCTTGTTAAAACTATGTAAACGCAGGATTTTGAATTGGTAGAGTTTCCTTTTTAAGAAAATAAATCATTCATGTATAATTTTAGCTAGAAAATTTCAACATTTTACATACATGTAAAATTAAACTTCTACATACATTAATTTAATGTATAATGTTTTAAAAGGATCTAAATACGGTTATAGCGAACATTTTTTAAACATTAATTATTGGATAAATTGAGATTTTTTTACCATATTTAATTTGACAAATTTATTTTAGGAAAATAAATTGCCTATCCAGTAAATGTTTGGATAAGTTAACTGTTCTTGAATTTAAGAACTGCGTTCAACACTAGTGTAGCCTACATACCTTCACCTACTTGGACTGAGGCATGATTAAATCTAAGGTCTTTCGATAACGTTTAAAAACAACAAAGTTCGATGTTTGAAAAAAGTGAGTTAACAAAATTGATTCTTAACTCAATAGGCCTGAATAATGACCAACATTGACACCGAATTATCCGTGGAATCGAAGCTTCCGAGGATGCCGGTGTCCTGTTTGTAAGTAGTGTAACACCCAATACATTCAGAAAATCCACACGAATTGAAGTGTAGATATGGATGGCAACGATATATCGATATATGAAATATTGATAAATATGTTTCGACATATCGATATATTAATATCGATATTTTCTTTCGATATCAGCCATATTGATATTTCGGTCCAATATATTTTATCACCGATATAATACATATTATTGGCGTTATTCTCTCTCCTCAAAATCATCACAAATAGGAGAAAAACACATTTAAATTGCCTTTTATGAGTACAAAACCTGCATTGAAATAATAATGTAAATTTATTTACTTTTTTCTTGAAGTTAACGCAATAAAATGTAGTATATTGTAGACCAGTGGCTGGAACGGGTAAATTAAGTTGTGTGTAAGTTGGCAACACTGACTCTACATCATTCTTTTATAATTAACACAGTAATTAATGTTATAATTATTCTTATTTTGATTTTTTTCATTCAGCCCCACAGACGTAAACTTTCCTCGGGTAGATAAATGTATTTAATCTTTACATTCAGTAGGCTATTCTAACTAGTGACAACCAAAAAATGAATGCATTTTTGGTCATGACATAAGAGTTAGTTCATAATTTTAAACAGATAAATCGGTTGCTCGATACATCGATATTTTTCTCTCGATACTATCGTTAGATCGATATTTGGTTTGCGATAGTTCGATGTATCAATTTGGTCATCCCTACGTGTAGGAAGCATGCGTAATCTGTCTAATTCTGTCTGCGACTGAAACAAGATCTTTTTAATACAAAATTTTACTTTCACACTGTCCGCAGATTAATTCTTACTATCTACTGAAATCTGATTGTGAATAATTCAGAAGCAAGGCTACTAGACCACTTTTCACGACCGTGTTAATTGTTGTGTCATAACGACTTTGGCAATTGATTTTATTGCTAAGACGTCAATTATTAGAGATACTTGCTAATACGTATTGTTTATGAGTGTAGCCTTTGTTATTGATTAAGGTCGACTAACCCTTAGAATTAGCCAATTCTGAAAAGCTCAACTACCAAAACAACCGTACACGTACATTAGTGTTAACCCACCCACTCATCGATACATGTACAGTGGTGTTGACCCACCCACTCACCCATACACGTACAGTGGTGTTGACCCGCCTACCCACACATACACATACAGTTGTGCTGACCCACCCCGTCACCAATACACGTAACCACCCAATTACCCATACACGTACAGTGATGTTGACTCACCCACACACCCATACACGTAAAGTGGTTTTGATCCACCCATTCACACATACACGTACAGTGGTGTTGACCCACCTACTCACCTATTCACGTACAGTGGTGTTGATCCACCTACTCACACATACAGTGGTGTTGACCCACCCACTCACACATACACGTTCCGTGGTGTTGACCCACCCACTCACCCATACACGTACAATGATGTTGACTCACCCATACACATACAGTGGTGTTGACCCACCCACTCACCCATACACGTACAGTAATGTTGACTCATCCATACACGTACATTGGTGTTGACCCACCCACTCACCCATACACGTACACTGATGGTGACTCACCCATACACGTACAGTGGTGTTAACCCACCCACTCACCCATACACGTACAGTGATGTTGACATCCATACACGTACATTGGTGTTGACCCACCTACTCACCCATACACGTAAAGTGGTTTTGATCCACCCATTCACACATACACGTACATTGGTGTTGACCCACCCACTCAACCATACAGTGGTGTTGACCCACCCACTCACTTATACACGTACAGTGGTGTTGACCCACCCACTCACACATACACGTACAGTGATGTTGACTCACCCATACACGTACAGTGGTGTTGACCCACCCACTCACCCATACACGTACAGTGATGCTGACTCATCCATACACGTAAATTGGTGTTGACACACCTACTCACCCATACACGTACAGTGATGTTGACTCATCCATACACGTACATTGGTGTTGACCCACCTACTCGCCCATTCGCGTACAGTGGTGTTGACCCACCTACTCACCTATACACGTACAGTGGTTTTGACCCACCCACTCACATATACACGTACAGTGGTGTTGACCCACCCACTCACACATACACATACAGTGGTGTTGACCCACCCACTCACACATACACATACAGTGGTGTTGACCCACCTACTCACACATACACGTACAGTGGTATTGACCGACCCACTCACCCATACACGTACAGTGGTGTTGACCCGCCCACTCACCCATACACGTCCAGTGGTGTTAACTCACCCATACACATACAGTGGTGTTGACCCACCTACTCACCCATACACGTACAGTGGTGTTGACCCACCTACTCACCTATACACGTACAGTGGTGTTGACCCACCCACTCACCTATACACGTCCAGTGGTGTTGACTCACCCATACACGTATAGTGGTGTTGACCCACCCATACACGTACAGAGGTGTTGACCCACCCACTCATACATACATGTACAGTGGCGTTGATCCACCCACTCACCCATACACATACAATGGTGTTGATCCACCCATACACGTACAGTGGTGTTGACCCACCCACTCATCATACACGTACAGTGGCGTTGATCCACCCATTCACCCATACCCGTACAGTGGTACTTATTTTCTGTCAACGAATAAGCCTCAAACTTGGTGCTCTCACAAGGACAACATCCGCCCTTGCTACCACCCAACTCGGACCTCTAGACATCTCCAATGGTGTGCATGGAGGACTAAAAACAGAGTTTAAAATGAATCAACCATTATTCCTTTATTTGCGTAGTTTTGGACAGATTAAACAGGTTTATTTCTCAACCAATATCTAATATGACTACACACACCCATTACAACTACAGCGATTACAAGTTTATCGCCAAAATACCGGAAGCTTGTTATCGCACTCAAGGTCGATGTATTGCCTCCGTAATAAACTGAGTAATTTGTTAGACCAGTGATATTCAAGTCTTTCGTAGTTCGTAGAGGCCGTTATAATACAGTCGACAGCTAATGCCGTGAGTAACGTGTATTACGATAGGGATGGCAAATATTTTCAACACATCGAAAAATTGCATACCGAATATCGATCTAATGATAATATCGAAATAATATCGATATATCAGGTAACCGATATATCGAACTGTAAATGATTAATCTGTCTTAAATTATACACTAACTCTTATGTCATAACCAAAAATACATTCATGCTTTGCTGTCACTATTTAGAATAGCCTACTAAATGTAAAAATTAAATGCATTAATCCATAAGAAAAAAGTGGGATTGAATGAAAAACGAATTAATGAAAATAAGAATAATCATACCTTTAATTGTAAAAGAATAATGTAGTAACATTGGTATAGGATCTCCAACCATTCTACCCACTGGTCTATAATAAATTACATTTTAGTGCGTTAACCTCACATAAAAAAAAAACTGAATAAAGTTACTTTATTATTTAAATGCATGTTTTTGTGAATCGTGGTGGATTTAAAGAGAGAAAAACGTCAATATTAAAAGATATGATATATTGGATCAAAATTTCGATATACCTGATATTATCGAAAGAAAATGTCAATTCCAATATATCGATATATCATTGATGTTTTTATTTTACCTATTTTTCAAAAATAGGCGTATGTATTCGAAATATGAAAAGCATACCGCTTGGTCGCAGGTCGCTTGATGTGGCCATCTTCATTTAATTTAACGTTACCCATATTTTTCTTTTGTCGCGGCGACCAGGTCGCCAAGTGTGGCCGTAGCCTTAATTTATGCTCCGTTGGACGAGCCCAATGATGCCATACCAGTAAAATGTCTAGGACCTAAGACGATCAGCAACAGCATAATATAGAGTTTAAATTTCCATGGTAAAAAAAAAAAAAATAAGGAAGATACAAACATTCCACCTGAAGCAAAATGTACATTTTCCACTCCAAAGAGGAAAAATCACGTAAAGCTGCTACAGTAATTTATGACTTCGATAAATGTTTTATAAAGAGGACGGTGTATAACTGTAACAAATCTGAAAAATCAGTTCCAATGTTAACTTAAATATCATAAAATTACGTAGTTTATAATGCTGATGTTATCATTGTCACTATAGTTCAGTATAATGGATTGAGATTTAAAAATTCCTGTTTCTAGACCGTGGAATGCAGATTACACCAATTATTTATGAGTAATAATCTATATATATATATATAAAAGCCAAATACCACTGACTGACTCACTCACTCACTCATCACGAAATCTCAAAAACCACTGAACGGATTTACACAAAATTTTGAAGGAAGTTAGCTTTAGTATCCAAGGGACCCACTAAGAAAGGATTTTTCGAAATTTCATTCCTAAGGGGTACAAACAGCCCCTCGAAATAACCTCTTTTTTCATAAGTATAGACATTAGGTTGATTTTAGTAAATTAAAAATGCAGCTGTTTTGTAAATAAATATACGTGTTTATTATGTATATTTGACATTACTCTATTGATGAATTGAGAGTTTAATCTTCAGCTGCCAAACAAAAACAATGAAATAAACACATTTGAAATAGGCTAAGTAATACCCTATACTAATAAATAGGTAGCAACGCAAGTAGTGTGAGTGAAATACTGTAAATAAATTTAATATTGTGATTTGAAATTATACAGATAATCTACTATTATATGTAGTTAGTCAGTAACATGCCGAAGCCGAAGTGTATCGAGCGCAGTGAGAGTCAGGGTTGGCACGCGAAGTGCGCAGGGGTGTCCCCTAGCAGTAATTATAAAATAACAATAAATTTACTTCCTAAAAGTTTACAGTAAATATCGATCAGATATTTGAACAAGTCGGCTGTTGTGGACTTATATCTAAACCATTAAACAAAACAAGTCAAGCAAACTCTGAATTAAGAAGATACATTAATTATAATAAAAACTAATTTAATGTAGATAACAAGAACTGAACATCGACAATATATCGAAAGTATATCAATCGACAATTTTTTGTTTGTTTGGAAAAAGAGAAAATTTAATTAGATATTTTAATGTCAAGAGGCAAGAGGTTAAAGCGTTTTGGAACCAGAAAGAGTAATGTTTTTACAACAAATTCGAGGTCTTACGAAGTGAAGATTAACAGCATTCTGGTTTGATAGACTAAACCAGAGTGAGTACTTAAACATACAACTGGGTGTATACTAAAATAACTAGAAATATACAAAGAACATACTTTTTGATGCTATTAGCGACATTTCATCTTTCCTGGGTAACGGCCCACGAGGAGTTGAACGAAAATCTTCATTGTAATCCTAGGTCGAGTTTGGTATCAAATCAAATCAAGATAAATTAATTGTTGCAAACCGAACTTCGAAAGATTTATCCTTTCCAGAGTAGCGGTCATTTGAATTTCAAAGTAGCTAATTTGAACAATAAGTTATTATTTATCCGATTTTTAACGGTTTTAAGTAAATTATTCTGGTAAAAAATTATACTTTATGGAACACAATTATTGAAAAAAATTATCAAAATATCCATGAAAAAAATAACGTTGTTGTGAAAGCGTTTCCATATTTTTTCCACCCCGTATATTATAATATCATTATATTTGTTGTTGCAGATAGAAAGACAATTTTGTAATCTTTTATTTAATACTATTAATTTAATTTTTATCATTATCTTTAAATCGCGAGAGGAAGTAGAAAGGTGTAATTGAACGCTCGTACACTATGCAAACATTTTCATGCAGGTTAATAGTCTACGGTTATAACAATTGTACTGTACAGTGGAAATTGCTCTTGATGCTACATTAATGACTTGCACTCTCCCATCTGTCTAGTCACTTTAATTTAACGGACACTTTAATTTTAATACGTAATTATTCGATATAGCACATTATGCATTTTTCAGGTTTTTTTTCTAAAAACACTCATATAATGGGCTAACTTTGAAAGTACTAAAAAATCTGTTGGGGGGGGGGAACATTTTTAGTCTAAGAAAAGTAAGGTTTTACCAAGAGGAAAATTTAAAAGATATTCTTTAACTAAAATTTAGCAAATTGTGCAAAATTTCGTCCTGATCAAGAATATGTAAGTATGTAGAAGGTTTTTTAATCGGACCATTATAAAGAGTGTTAGCACCGAAAAGTGCCTATAAGGATAGAGTTATTTTTGTATGGGTTAGGTTAGGTTGGTTTTTTAAGTAAGGTACGTTACATTATGTTAGGTTAGGTTTAGTAAGGTTAAGCTGGCTTTATTAATGGTTTTTAGTAACCTAACGTAATTAAACCTAACCAAACTTAAACAATCCTAACATAACCTAATCAAAACCTAACTAAAACCTAAAACAACCTAACCAAACCTAACAACCTTACTGAAACCTGCATATTTCCGGCTCTAACACGCTCAATAATTGTCCGATTGCAAACCCCTTGCCATATTTGTGATTAGGACGCAATTCTGCTTAATTTGAGTACCCACAACATTATATTTACACCAATAATTATAGATTTATAGGAAACAATTTTCTGTTTTTCCTCCTTTTCATTGTTTTCCCGGCTTTCCCCCATACACATTTTTTTAGTACTTACAAAGTTAGCCTATTATTTGCGTGTTTTGAAAAAAAATGCATAGTGTGCTATACCGAATTACCTTTTAATACATGATAGTATCAAAATTAGGTAATGTCTAGAAGAACCTATTTACTATATAATAAATGGTTGGTTATAAATCTAATATAGAAATGTTTATAAGATTTACTTTTTATTTTTAGATGTGCATTATTCGGAATGTAAGTTTTAGTCCTTTTTTCAGATACAAATATTTTTTTAGCGAAAAATATTTATTCTTAATATACCGTACCATAATCCCTGAAAACAGTTCCAATAGAAACTAGAAATTGATACTGAACATTATCTACATTTGTTGTCTTTACCTATAACCACTTGTTTTATTGAATAGCTACAATGTGAAAAGCGTATTTGTTTATCTAATATAAATACGCGATGATCTGATGAGAAAACCAACTAAGAAAAGAAAGCTGAATATAGAAATATTATATATTCAGTATGTATAATAATGCAGTACATGAACAAACCAAACATGAACTTAAACGCACAGTTGAATTGTTAAAGCTGACGTATTTACTAACAAGAAGGGAAAAAATATGTTTTATCGGGTGTCTATAACGTCTGGGTGCGGCTTAAGAAGGCTCTAAACCCTCGTGCTGGGAAGCGTAAAAACTGCTCTGCGCGGTCCAAGATACAGCCTTTATTTACTGTCGTAAAATTATAAATGAAGTATCTATTTAAAGATAAAGACATTTTTGACTCGAATCGCTTTTTAAAATTTTCGAATTCTCCTTCATTTCGATTTTATAGGTTGTTGGTTAATCAATATTCAAACTAGTGCCAAAATAAACATAGCATATCTGCACCCGTAATTTATATAAATATAAATAATTACACCATACCTGTACGTGTATGGGTGGGCGGGTGGGTCAATACTACTCTACGTGTATGGGTGGGTGGGTGGGTCAAGAAGGTTGTGTAGTATGCATCGTATCAATTTTTATAACCACCACTGTACGTGTATGGGAGGGTGGGTAGGTCAATATCACTGGGTATTATATAACACTGAGCATCTATTTGCTCAGTGTTATGTCTTGTGAACTATTTTTTCTTGCTATTACCATGACATGCCTACCATGGGGGGACGGCCCACAGAGAAAGTCATACAAATCTTAAATTTAAGCATGGGTCGAGTGATACCTAATTTTAAAGAGCTAGTCAGTAGAGTTGAACGCCGCAATCCGCAACTCAAAAGGTTTATCCAATCGGAATTGGCGGCGTGTATTGCTAGTAGGTACACACTGTGAGGCACATTATGCACTGACATTTCTGACTGTATCGTCGGCTTGATATACGAATTGCGGCGTTCAACTCTACTAATTGAGCTCTTTAAAATGATATATAACTCGACCCATGCTTACATTCAAGATTTGTTTGACTTCCTCTGTGGGCCGTCCCCCATGGTAGGCATGTCATGGTAATAGCAAGGAAAAATAGTTCACATAGCCAAATAACACTGTGCAAATTGTATCATAATCATAATCATTTTTATTTTAATAAGAACAAAATGTCATTGACAAAGTCATAATTGTTGCAGAAGCTGCCACGTCATATTTTTTAGTTTAAGCATTGATTTTATACACAAATAGATTTCCCATCCAATGTTAAATTTTGAGTCTCAAAATATCAGCTGTTTTTGTGGTCCATTGTGGAGCGCTAGTGTAGTCCCATGTAAATGTAATGCAGTTTAAACCAGCTGTGGTTGCGGGCCACACAAACTAACAAAATTACTGGCACAAATATTCCTATTGGATGGTTTATCTATTGTATGTTTATATAATCAATGGTTTAAGTCAATAACTAAAATAGACTATAATAGAGATATATTAATAACATTTATAACAATCAACAGCACTAATATACAAACATCACTGGTAATCACACGCATTTCAATAAAATTATACTACATACTAAAATATAATTTTTTCTACATCAAAAAACTCCTGATGTGTGTAAAATGGATTTAAAATAAGCCAATCATAAAACTTATCGCTAAAGTCTCTAATTGAATGGTTCTTAATTAATACATTTAACTTATTGTACAATTTAATTGAAAGTACACTATAGTTTTGAGACGTTTTTGTTAGTCTGTGCTTCCCTACAATTGCTAAATCCCTCCCTCTTGTGTTATATTTGTATAAATTATTATGAAATTCTAGGTCCTGAGGATTCTTTAAAATATAATTACTGTAATTAATTCATATATGTACAAATTAACTACAGTGGGGATTTTTAAATTAATGAAGTATGGCTTACAGTGTTCAATTGAATTTATATTTGAAATAATTCTAATAGTTTTCTTTTGTAAGACTAAACCCTCTTGGATCCTACTACAGTTTCCCCACAGTAATATTCCATATTTTATTATAGAATGAAAATATGCCAAATAGCTGCATCTGACATAATGGTGAGGCACAAAATGGACAAGACGACTTAAGAGGTAAACTATTCTTGAAAGCCTGTTTGTTAAATAGTCAATATGTGGACCCCAGCTCAGCTTGCTGTCTAGGAAAATACCCAGAAATTTCACTAAATCAGCAAGCTCGTAATTAAATGTAACGTTAAGCCGCGTCTCCACCGGCCGAACTAGTTCGACGAACACTGTTCGCTGAACAACTGTCATGTTCGCCGGACATAGTTCGGTGTTGGGTTGGTGTGGACGCCTTCTCAAACAATCTGGGCGCTATGGTGGGGGTATTGGCGGGAAACTGTTGTTGGCTGACAAAGTTCGCTCTCAGACCGAACATTTCTGCCAGTTCAGTAATCTCACGTCATACAACCTGTCACCGTATTCGTTATTTGCGTGGCTTTTAGCAGAGTGAGTGGTTATTTTTTAGTACGTGAAGGTTTGGTTTCTATTTTCTAGTGTCGTGAATGATGAGTGATTCAGCAAACAGTGAGAACATGGATAAACAGTTGTGGTCAACCGAAAAAACTATCAGTTTGTTTCAAGCATACGAAATGCATCCTCTACTCTGGAATCCTAGGGAAAAACTTTACAAAAATAAATACAAACGAAATGACGCAATTACGGAAATTGCTTCACATGTAGGGTGTAGTGTACTTGAGGTTAAGAAGTTAGAGAGTGTTTTAGCTCAATATCGAAGGGAGAAGAAGAATGTAACGAAGTCTGGAATGGCTACTAGTGACAGAAAAAAACCGTGGTGGGGACTGAAGTATCTTCGGTTCTTAGATGTTAAGTATGCACCTAACCACACCATCTCAAGCACTGACATTTGCGAGTCCACTGAAGTAGACAACACGGGGAAAGAACTATCGCAACAAGAAGTAACAGGAGATCGAGAAGACGGTGGTCCAATCAACGAACCATCGACTTCATCTCATAGTCATATTTTTAAGCTGCCACCTAACAAAAGATCTCGAAAAGAAAAACAAGAAGAAGCGTATAATATAATGAAGGAATGCTATCAGAAAATCAACGGCACTGACAATGACAGAGACGAATTCTCGATTTATGGGGAAGCTGTTGCGGCCAGAATCAGGAAACTAACGAACCCTGTTGCTATATGCATTTTGAAAAACAAAATTGATAACGCAATTTTTGAAGCTGAACTTGAGGAATACCAGAAACAAGGATCTTGTTCAAATTCTGTGCGTTCTTCATCTCAGAATTCACATTCTGTGCTATCATCATCAGAGGAACCCATATCTGGAGAGGATAGCCATACTTCTATTTTGAATGTGAATGAAGCAGACAACAACTTGGAAGAGGATGCTCTATCTTTTGTTAATCTATTTTGAAATTTGGTCATACCATCAAACTACTGTAATATTAAGTGGTTTAAATTGTTGCACTTCTTGGATTAAGAAATAAAAGGTAATGTAATATTTTGAATACCGTATTTATTATTTCCCTTTCCCTTGATACAAACTATAATTTTTATTCTATTATTTCTAATTATTACGTATCAAGTAACAAATTATCGACAACACATATGTCAAAAAACAACTACAAAAATTATTTTTTGTGAGGTTTAACACTGTTTAACAGATACGTTGTAATATCTTCTAAATTCTAAAATTGTCTACTACATATAAATATAATTAATATGTGAGGTTTTGCCGCAAGACTTTTAGTCATAGTCATGTTGCCATGGTACACTCCCCTCATCCGAAATGAAAAATGAAGCATACTCATCCCTAATAGCATTAGTATAGTCACTACCTCTTCTGCCAATACGAGTTAAAGGATATAATGTTTCATTTCTATCAGAGTCTCCATTGCGCCAATCTCCTGGTACAATTGTTCCATCAGGCAACACGTAGTCGACTGACCCAGGAGGAGAGTAGTAGTTAGCAGACTTGTTAGCACGTAAAAAGTTATGTAAGTACACACATGCACAGGTAATAGTTGTTGCTTTGTGAGGCTCGAGAAGCATGGGCTTTCTTAATACTCTAAATACAGAGCTCATTATTCCAAAAGCATTTTCAGAACATCGCCTAGCTCTTGAAACGCGGTAGTTAAACACTCGTTTCTTGCTACCTTTTTCTTGATGACCAGGATATGGTTTTATTATGTGTTTGTGAAGTGCAAACGCGTCGTCTGCAACAATAACATGTGGTACTGCAAACACACGGCCAGGTAATGGTTTGTCAGCAGGCAAGTTGGCACTGTCTTTTAAGGTTGTATTCCACAAATCACAGTTTGTAAATACACCCCCATCTGAAATGCGGCCTTTGCACCCAACATCTACGTACAAAAATGAATAGTTTGAATCCACTAGAGCCATCAATACTATACTATAATGTCCTTTGTAGTTGAAATATTCAGTTCCACTATTACTAGGGCATTGTACAACTACATGCTTGCCGTCGAGGGCCCCTAGGCAATTATCAAATTGCCATTTATTTTTAAATCCAATAGAAACAAATTTCCATTCTTGACTATTATTAGGCGTTTTCACATATTCAGACAATGCATTGACAAGTGCTTCACACACGCTCGGCACAATTCTAGAAATGCTTTGTTTTGAAATTTTAAAAAGATACATCAAAGATGTATAGGAATCACCCGTTGCCAAAAATCTCAAAGTAACAGCCAAACAATCATTTACACTTACAGCATTCCGATAATTGGTGTCTTGTTTAGAAATGGTTGGCCCAATAAGCATGATTAGTAACTCAAAATCTTCATTACATACCCTTGTAAAATTTGTAAACAAGCAACTTGCTGTCAGATCAGCACGAAATTGTTCACTGCACTCATCTCTTCCTCTAAACAGTTGTCTTTGCCACCATCGTGGAGGCCGACGAAAGGACATGATCAAATAAGCTGCTGCAATACACGCCAAACGACGACGACGTTGAGTAGATACACTCATCACTGTAACTGCCGCTTTAACGCAGCGAACACTGATTTGTTGGTTCGCGGTCTTTAAAAAATGTTCGACGAACAAGTTTGGTGTACTAAATTTTAAATGTTCGTCAGTTTTTGTGTTGGCCAACAGTGTTCGACGAAAAAGTTCGCTCGGTGGAGACGCGGCTTTAGATGTTGGACGCAAAGAGAATAGAATTTGCTGAGTTTTGTCTTCATTTAATGTATAGATGTTATGTGCTATGGTTTACTAAACAATAAGCCGTACGCAGACTATATAGACATCTGGTGTGTTTATGTCGTTTGTATTTTACTGTCAACGACAGATGTACGTTTTCAAGCTGGGCATTTTTTAATTCTTGTCCCATCCTTCTAAATATGATTTTAATGGCTAACATTGACATAAACACAGCACATAAATACAATTACAATTATTTAGATGATGATTTAATGTTACTTTTAGTAAAAATTTACTCAAACGTAATCAAGAAGTAAAGTTTTTGTATTTTTTTAATTTTTTTTAAATCGTGATCGATGTTACTGTGATTGTAAGATTTACTTTATCTGATCGGTAAAATTACGTTACGTAGGTAGGTTCACATTGCACTACGGAGAAATACAAGTCTTCCGGGAATAACTTAATTACGTAGATTAACGCATTCAAATATTGAAATGTGAAAGTTGACCTTCCCATCCTGTACATGCCCATTTGTCACACATTGTGCCTGAATATTGGGTGAAATTGGCATACCACAAGACACTATGAATCAGTAAGATAGCCTTTTTAAAATTAACCTTCAGTTTAAGATTTTGTTTTTGTGTCTTTGAACGATAGGCGACAAAAATATTTATATGATTTATTTTTTATTGAATTATTTCACGTACTTACTAATTTTTTTAGTACAATTGTATTTTTACATTTTAGGATTTAAATTGGTTTCTTGTTGTTTTTGTTTTTTGTTTATTCTAAAGATTTGACTGAGTTATTTTGTTTTATATATATATATAAGAGCCTAATGTTATATTTTTATCCCACTGTTTGATATGTTATTTATTTAACATTTTTATAATTATTGTTATCTGATTTATTGTTATATTGTGTTTGATTTAAGGAAGGTCCAAAATAAATAAACAAATAAAAAGTGTACTATAATATATATGTATAAATATATGTTTCACATATAATTGTAACACTAATAATTATAAAGAAAATACTATAGTTTTTCTCTCAATTAGCCTTGAGCTAAAGAGACAAATATAAACCGCACGTATAAATTGTAAAAAAAACGTAAGTTAGTGCTGCGATAACAGTTATGTCAACAACTAGAGGATCATTTTGATTTGGTCGAGTCCATTCGCCATTTATTTGCAATAGGGTGGAGTCGAATTGTAGAGTGCATGCCCCACTTTTGTTAACAACTTTTACCGGTTTCCATCTTATAGGGGAATTACAGATCTGGATGGTGTCCAACAATAGGAATACAAGCTTTCACGTAACAACTCTTTTGTTTGACCACTTACGTCCTTCACAGGTAAGTAACTACAATGATGTCCAGTGCTCTACTTCTAGTTAGAACAGTGCATCAGATCACTGCCCTAATAATCTTTAACCCTTTAGCTGGCACCAGAAATAAAATGGAAGATAAACAGTCTTTTAACCTCAGTTTCATTTTTAACCCATGTTGTACATCATGGTTTAATCCAGTTTGGCTGAAGAAACATCACTTTGTGTACTGGCTAATTTGCTTCGTACCAATCCTCTGGAGGAAGGAGAGAGATTTCTAAGCAGATAACCTATATTTATGTATTTTCAGTATCCACTGTAGGATTTATCTAAAGTTCTAAGCAGATGACATATATTTATGTATTTTCAGTATCCACTGTAGGATTTATCTTGGGTTCTAAGCAGATAACCTATATTTATGTATTTTCAGTATCCCTTTTATGTATTTTCAGTATCCACTGTAGGATTTATCTTGGGTTCTAAGCAGATAACCTATATTTATGTATTTTCAGTATCCACTGTAGGATTTATCTTGGTTTCTAAGCAGATAACCTATATTTATGTATTTTCAGTATCCACTGTAGGATTTATCTTGGGTTCTAAGAAGATAACCTATATTTATGTATTTTCAGTATCCACTGTAGGATTTATCTTAAGTTTTACGTAGATAACCTATATTTTTGTATACTCAGTATCCACTGTAGGATTTATTTGGAGGAAGGGGTGAGGGTTCTACGGTATTCGATGAAGACAGTCTGGGTAACTTTCATAAGAACATACCAGTATATAGAATTCTCGCGTGGACCTCGCCCTAACAAGGCGATCGTTTACCGAATGGTCTGTAACTCATATTGCTATAACGTACACTCTAATAGTACGTGTTAATAGATACGCTTGTGACCTCCCCAGCCATATACATTGCGCAAACTATCAGTAGTTGAGCCGCTTGTCTCGTCCCGTCTGTCTTGCCTCTGCGCCCGCCGTGCAAGCTTGCGCCGAATACTGACAAGGACGCTTTCTAGATAACATGCAGATAAGCGGCCCCTGCCTGCGCTCCACCGCACCCGTCTTTACACATTCGATACTGGTTTTGCAGTGGCGCGCGAAAGAAACCGCCGTGTAAATAATATACAAAGTATCCTTCAAATACTTGTAAGATACAGATCTCAGTATAATATTTCTTTCTAATACTGCTCCTTACTAATACAATATTATTATTACTAATTTTCCTCATTTTCGTAGTAAACATGACTTATCATTAAACACATTTTTACAATACTATTCGTTACTAATCAGTATTATTACTCTATACTATAGCTAACTAGTCTGAAACTATACCAGAACTACTACCATTAATAAGTGTCAGTATTTATGAGTTGATGCTATTTATGTCAGCATTTAAAATTTCTCCATTTTACGGTTGCATTTACAAATTTAGAAGCACATAACAGAAGCATTGTTTTATTTGTAAATTAACATAAAGAATATATCAAATAGTGGTTTTCACAAGAAACGTGATAAAACAAAGTGACGTAGTTTTGAAAGATATAAATGAAGACGATACGATGTTCCTATTCTGGCACTCTATAAATTTGAAATATTCAAAACAAAGATTAAAAGGACACAAACAATATTTTCTCAGAAAAATTGTGCAAATCATAATTATATTTAATGACGATTACATGAATGAAAAATTACTTTTTAATATATCTTATCAGACATCATTTATTAATCTTTAGTATTTTTTTAAATCTATATTGACATTAATGACTAAATTTTTTCCATTACATTTATTTCCGTACTTTCTCCATCCACGAAATCATCCAAACAAAATACTGCATGTTTATTTTGAAACCAATACTATTGATACTGAAATGCATTCGTAAATACAATGATTTAAATTAGCCTCCGTTCTTGAGGGAGTTCAGGAATTCGGTAGTGAAAGCATGCTCCAGAGTGGGATCAATATTATACATTATACTGCTTTCAAAGCGAGCTAACGAATTAAAAGGAGGTTAAATGAAAAATTAAACATCAGACCGATAAATAAAAGCTAAAGAACAAAACACCTGTGTATTAATTTTGAAATATTGATCTCCTGTCGCAGAGCTAAATTAAGGTTTCGTAACTATTTAACACCTGCTTCTCCAATTAATTGAATGAAGGCCAGCTAATCCCTCCTGATAAGAACGTAATGTGATCCATAGTTTGAATTTCGACTCCACAATCACACGAATGATCATTTGCCATTCTCCACTTACAGTTCCAGTAGGAATAATACTTATGAGCATTTTTTAAAAAGACTGTTGAAATTAAATGATTTAAATTTATACTTTGTTTATTTTTAGTGACATAATAATTTTGTCAAGTATATAGTTCTTGCCACACAACACTTCTGATCAGTAAAAACCTGTAAACACTTCAAACCAGCGCATGCATTTGTCTTTCTATACGTTGTCGAAGCACTGAAGGCGGCTGGGAGAAGGAACCCACACTGACATACTTGGTACTATAACTAGGGGACTTCTCGTTCTGAGTGACAAAAAATACAGTACACTATATTAAAACAAAATTTGAAATTGCAAATATCGTTTTTGTTTTGTTTATTGCATTTAGTTCTGCTTAATCTTTCATTGAAATTAAATCCAAACAAGAAATAACTCTGACGTTTTAAATTTTGCAGATTTTTTATCATATTGTTAAATGTAAATATTTTTAAAATTATATCTCGTTTGGGCTTGTTTTAAATTAAATT
This sequence comes from Stictocephala bisonia, assembly GCA_035578905.1. NCBI lineage: Eukaryota > Metazoa > Arthropoda > Insecta > Hemiptera > Membracidae > Stictocephala > Stictocephala bisonia. The sequence continues at coordinate 4,018,530 of JAQJVL010000012.1, read as the reverse complement.
GGAATTAGAATTCAAAAGACCAATAAAAGTAAAATATTATACATGCAGTTAACATTAACATTAGTGCCTGTGTGCGTGCGTGCTGTAGAGGCTGTCGGCCATGTTGGTTTTAATCCCATAAAAACAATGCTATTTGCAAAAACATATTATTTCGTTATTTATTGAACAAAAGTTGTGTATGAGGTGTTATTTTAAACGTTATCATATTGCGCTTTGGGTTTGCTTTTTATATTTTGAATACATACGCTCCATTTTGAAAAGTAGGTGAAAATAAAAACCTCAAACTAAATCATTTTTATATTTTTTTCTATGAAACTAATTAGGAATTTGCAATGCAATTTGTTTGAAAAATCCGTTTAAAATTAACTATTTAGTTTGGATACTCGTGATGGTATATCCGGTTCGAAAATAACATTGTTCTTATGGGATTAAAACCAACATGGCCGACAGCCTCTGCAGACTCTTACCTGCCTTCAGCGCCTAGACATAATGTAACCTTGACCCTCTTCAGTGCGCTCACTTAAAACCCATAAATTTAGACAACTTAATTCAGAAATACATAAACTTATTATAATTCAATACTGATTACATTATTAATGAGCGTGCTACGCCAAGTTTAACGTCAAAGTACGAAAGCAGTACGTTAAAATGCAAACTGGTTCTTACCGCAAATTACGTACCCACGATAACCCATATGCAATAAATTATGGATGTGCCTCTTGCAAAATATGACAGCAAAATATAAGTGTATTTTTGGTCATGACAATAGATGCATAATTTTAAACAGATAAATCATTCACAATTCGATATATCGGTTAACCGATAAATCGATATTTTTGTTTTATATTAGATATTATCATTAGATCGATATTTGGTTTACGATATATCGATAATTCGATATATCGAATTATGAAAATATTTGCCATCCCTACTCTCGTCCGGCTACAGTGCCTGGACATGGTTTGCAGTGTTTAAAGAATTTTACTGATCAGAAGTTTTGAGTAGCAAAAACTATGTACTTTAAAAAATTGTTATGTGACTAAAATTGAACAAATAATAAATTGAAAGCATTTTAATTTATTACCAGAATCATTTAGAACCAGGCATTACTTGAGTTTTCTTTTAAAAGTAGAAAAAAATCTTGTTCAATAAATTTCTAAGTTATAAGTAGGTGGAGCCAACTCATTACAAATAATGCCCTGAATCATTTATAAAAAAATCACAAAATACCAATTCAACTTGGGTCCACAATAGACCTCCACACCAGTGTTCCCGTTTGTACACAAAAAATGGCAAATATTTGTAACATATCGAATTATTGATATAAAGCAAACCAAATATCGATCTAACGATAATATCGAAACAGAAATATCGCTATATCGGTTAACCGATTTATTGAATTGTAAATTATTTATTTGTTTAAAATTATGCACTATCTCTTATGCAATGATTAAAAATACACTCATGTTTGGTGTTACTATTTATAATAACCTTCTGAATGTAAAAATTAAAACATCTATCAATTCGAAGCAAGATGTGAACTTGTAAGGTGACTGGGTAGGTATCTTCAGTGTTGTCAGCTCACACACAATTTAATTTACCCGTTTAACTACATTTTAGTGCGTTAACCTCACTTACAAAAACGAAATAAAGTTACTTTATCATTTCAATGAATCTTTCATTCGCATAAGAGACAATTTAAATGTTTTTTCCAATCGTGATAATTTTGAGGAGAGAATAACGTCAATATTTAGTGATAAGATATATCGGACCAAACTATCGATATGGCCGATATTATTGAGAGAAAATATCGATACAAATATATGTATATATATATCGAAATATATTTATCAATATTTCCTATATATCGTTGCCATTCCTACACTCAACTAGTACGACATTTCCAACTACTGTAGTTAAGTTGAGGTAATTAGGCTTGGTGTCGTTAAACCCAGACCGAAAGCGCCACTAACCTTGGCCCGCTAGATAGTGACGTAAGCCAGGCTTCAACTATCTTCCTGCACTAATAACACCGGCACTAGATAATGATAGCTTACTTATTGTTTTTACGTAAATATAGCGACAGTTAAAAGGCAGAATCAACCATTAAAACTATTTTAAAAGTTACAATACAGATAATGTAGTTTTATGAATATTCATGTACTGTCAAGTTTTGGTTAAAAATAAAACGAACTAAGTTCATTGGAAATTGGATTTGGCGTTTTAATTAATCACACATTTTTGTTAGCCTCGTTGTGCAATAGTAAACAAAATAGCCTATCGACTCGTCTGATCAACGGCAAGGCCTTTGCGGGGATCCTGGTTTAGAATGGATCAAATATGACGTTATCGCCGGCAGTAGACGTTGTATGACTTCTGAAAGAAATAAACTTAGTGATTTAATAAAAAGTGGGCAATTCTAGACTTCTGAGTATAAGGTTGGGGTTGGCAGGTCATTTTGAGTTGTAATTTGGGTTATAGGCTCATTTTGGGAGTATTAAGTTGGGGTTGGCAGGTAATTTTAGAGTTGTGAGTATACCGTGGGAGTTAGCGAGACATTTTGGAGCTGTGAGTCTTAGGTTGAGGTTGGCGGGTCATTTTAGAGTTGTGAGTATTGGGTAGGGGTTGAGGCTCATTTAGGAGTTGTGAGTAGTGTGGCGGGACATTTTCGAGTCGTGAGTATTTGGTGGGAGTTAGAGGCTCATTTTGAAGTTGTGAGTAGAGTGTGGCGGTTGGTAGGTCATTTTGAAGTCATGAGGATAATGCTTGGAGTTGGCGGGTCATTTTAGAGTTATGTGTATACGGTTGAAAATGGTGGGACATTTTGGAGTTGTGCGTGTAGAGATGATGGGCTATTTAGAGTTGAGTCTAGAGGGGTGGAGGTTGGTGGGTCATTTTAGCGTATAGGTTGGGTCGTTTAGAGTTGTGAGTCGAGAAGGGGGTTGGTGGGTCATTTTAGCGTACAGGTTGGGTAGTTTAGATTTGTGAGTCGAGAGGTTGGGGGTTGGTGGGTCATTTTAGCGTATAGGTTGGGTCGTTTAGAGTTGTGAATCGAGAGAGGTGGGGGTTGTTGGGTCATTTTAGCGTATAGGTTGTGTAGTTTAGAGTTGTGAGTCGAGAGGGGTGGGGGTTGGTGGGTAATTTTAGCGTATAGGTTAGGTCGTTTAGAGTTGTGAGTCGAGAGGGGTAGGGGTTGGTGGGTCATTTTAGAACTGTGCGTGTATAGTTGGTGGGTCATTTTAGACCTGTGTCTAAAGCGCAGGGGTCAGTGGGACATTTTAGAGTCGTACTTGTAGGGTTGGTGGGTCGTTCAGATTGTACTTATAGAATGCATGTTCGTACGTCATTTTAGTGAGAAGGTCTCTAAATGTAGGTGTGGGTTGCTTGGCGTAATTCTGGCTATACAAATCTGTAAATTAAAGCAGCAATTAATTATAGAAAATCGGTCTAATTTAACCCCAGATCTGTGGTTCCACTACTTATGACTGATTTGTAAATGAATTCAATGTAGGCTATATGTATTAATAGATCTAGGGTTAAAGATGTTCGTACAATTGATAGAAAATATTTACAACAGACAAGGATAAAATGAAATGATCAGGGACGTTTATGAATCACGTTGCCATTTATTGTACGGACCAACAATTCACATAAATGTAAAGTGAAAAAAAGTTGCATGGAAAAGGTAAAAAATGTATTGTGAATACACGTACAAAAAACATGTTAATAATTAATCATCCCTAGAGAACCAATCAGTGCAACATTGAGTCTGAAGAGTGGAAGCTAATATGAAATAATAACATTTATTTTCTTACATTTTTATACATGTAATTACAATTTTGCAACTAGGAAATTACCTGACCACAATAACCACTTAGCGTGGTCAGGAGAAACAAAATAGGAATAATTTTATAATAAAGTAAGATCTAGAAGCTAAAAATGAAACGAAGTAAAAGAGTCTCTGCCCATGTTGATGGTAAACATACAATTGTCAACTATACAAAATAACTATAAAACAAAAGATACTGGTGATCAATACAAGATTTGTATCCAAAAAATTACATTTAAACAAAAGCAAAACCAAACGCATACTTATCATTATTTACCATCAATACTCAACAATAGTGCTAATAAACAAACTAGAATAAAACAACACTCATAAAACTAATACCACTGTGATTCAGAAGCCACTTTTTTAAAACACTTACAGAAAGAATTAAGTCTTTGAATTTCTCTTATGTTAATAGGCAAATTATTATACAGCTTAGGCACTAGATAATTAAATGATTTTCTGAAAGCACTTCTATTTACTATAAGTACTCGTAAATTACCTCGAATTACAGTCTTGGTTTTGTATAATAAATTTAAATGACCTCTATCACCACTTCTAATAAAAACAGTTTTGACAACTTTAAAAACGAATAAATGTTGGAGGCAATATAGACAGCTCCTGGTATAACGGGAATGGTGACTCTCTTTTGTGTGTTTTTTAAGATTAAACGTAGAAAATAGTTTTGTGAGGTCCTTGATTTATCTGTGAATACTTTGTGTGTGCCTCCATAACATATTAAACCACACAGTATTCTATAAAGAATTAATTAAAATATTAAGTACTAAGTAATGATATCCAACAATAATTACGTAAAAAATATAATATTCTAATTGACGATCTATTTTTGCTGTTTCATTTAATTATATGATTTTTCAAAGATAGTCTTTGATCAAGTACTACTCCTAAATATGTAATACTTGATACTTTTTCGATTACTTGGCAGTCATCGGTAATATTACAAAAGGTCGTTGGATGAATACACGTGAATCAGGAATAAGTAAAGATTGGGCGACCACCCTACAAAGACCGTCTCCAGGACATGCCCACTGCCCAGGCTCACAATAGCTAATGGTCCAACCAGCTTAATTAACGATCTGGCCACTCTCAATTCGTTTGGTGAACGTCCTGGGAGTCCTAGCATTCATGAGTGCTATTTCTTGCCAGAGTGTTCTTATCACAGAGCAAAAAGAAACAGAGGGTTTTTTTTTGCCAGAGAAAATGCCTCAGTGGCAGTTTTAAATAGATTACAACTAATGTACCTTAATAAACCTAAAGTAGTAATTACCATGATGTTTATCCTTGTGAATTTTTGGGGAATAAAGGGTTGCTGGAACTAAGGATGGCAACGATAAATCGATAAATCAGAAATATCGATAAATATGTTTCGATATATCGATATAATAGTATCGATATTTTGATCCGATAGATCATATCACTAAATATTAACGTTATTCTCTCCTCAAAATCATCACGATTCGATAAAAATACATTTAAATTGCCTCTTATGCGTACAAAACATGCATTGAAATGATAAAGTAACTTTATTTAATACGGAAAAACGAATCAGACTAAGTGGACAATTGATTTCCAAACTTTTATTTTTAATGGTTTATCTGACAAATATTGGAAGTAGGTTTAGTGAATTAATTTGTTTAATTTTTAGTGTTTCAAGAAGCCTAATGCAATTTTTAATCTTGAAAAACAAAAATAACAATGCTATTACATTTTTTATAATTTAAATTTAACTAAACCTATAACTATTCTTATTTTGAATTGTCATTCAACCCCACAGACTACAACTTGTTTCGTGTAGATAAATGTGCTTTATTTTTACATTTAGTAGGCTATTGGGCTATTCTAAATAGTAAATGGAGTATATTTTTAGTCATGACATAAGAGTTAGTGCATAATTTTAAACATATAAATCATGCACAATTCGATAGGCTATGTCGGGTAACCGATATAGCTATATTTTTTTTCGATATTATAGTTAGATCGATATTTGGTTTGCGATAGATCGATAATGCGATAGGCCTACACCTTCTCAATGGTGTAGCTGGGAAGGTATTATCATATTGTTGGAGTTGTTGGTTAGATTCTTACAGACACCAACCATTTTCGAAACGATAATTCTACAAAAATTACTCCTAAAGTGGAATTTCGTAAATGTTTCTATCCCAAGAACATTCATGAAGTGTGTGTGGCTGTTCATCCTTTTTATGCCAGAGAATGTTCGCGGTACAGTAATAAAAAAGTTATAATGTTCGACAAATTTCATCGATCATATATCACTACTTTTTTTTTTTTTGCTGTGACTTGTTGGCATACTACAAACAAGTAAGAGTGAGTGGGGAGTTCTAGAAATGGTTTTTTATCTCGACAGTTCAATGGTAACCATTACAGAGTTTGCACAATTTCAGCATACTTTTGAAATTGTTTAAATAGGTAAGTTAATACCAAGATTGGAAGGTTGAGTTTATTAGAAATAAGAATTTTGCTACTAAACAGTATAGTGAGGTAGCCTACTTAGTAGAGCTGTATTCCGCAACAACAGTAGCACCCGGCGAAGGACACAATACATCAAAGACAGCCAAGTCCAACAATCATAGGCCTTTGCTCTACAATATGCCAAGTTCAGGGCCTGGACCTACTTGCCGTGTGCCACGCCCTCCCTTACCTGCCAAAGTCTTCTCGCCTACGCCCAGGCCTCTACTCGTCCCGTCCCGACCAGTGGAGTTACGTGACGGTGGTACAGAGCAGAAAGCAGGGGCATGGAACACGCCCTGCAGACGACCCCAAACTGTCCCACTCCTGGACTGACTTACTTACACTTGCCTGGCGCTGACAGGTCAACAGACCAAGAGAAACACGGACCCTGACATTTACCAACCTATCATTAGGGTTGCCATAAATTTTAATATTAAAATACGGACACCATATTTACTTGAGGATCTGGTGGGGGGGGGGCTTTAAAAATCGTCATTTATTATGTATGAGTTGGGTAGTTAAATTGGGAAAATAAATAATACTTTGTGATATATTAATATGATGTGACATCAACATTACAACTGTATTTCAATTTGAGATTTCAGAGTAATACAATATTAACAAACAATATTTTTAAAAAAGTCATTCATTAAGTTTAAGTTAAGTTAGCAGCTCAATAAATTATCATTGAAAATGTTTAAGCATCACTTGTACTAGTTGTACTGGCTGAAGTCTGTATCCAGTCATATTTTTCTGAAGAGATGACCTTTTTTAAGTAAAGAACTATTTTTTGATGGCTTCAGAAATTCAGTACGTCATTGTTAACTTTGACCTTCTCTACTACTCTACTGAGAGTCTGTTCCGATTTGATGTCCAGACATTTTTCATAAGTGAACAAACTTGTTCAACTGGTGCCGAATTACCGGGTAGAGAACTCTAAAACTCTTTTTCAAAATTGTCACAGTTATTATGCTTGAAACTGAAGGGAGGGAGGTTGTGGTAACACAATAGTACATAGTCTGTGAATCGTAAAACTGAGGGGAGGGAGGTTGTGGTAACACAATAGTACATAGTCTGTGAATCGTAAAACTGAGGGGAGGGAGGTTGTGGTAACACAATAGTACATAGTCTGTGAATCGTAAAACTGAGGGGAGGGAGGTTGTGGTAACACAATAGTACATAGTCTGTGAATCGTAAAACTGAGGGGAGGGAGGTTGTGGTAACACAATAGTACATAGTCTGTGAATCGTAAAACTGATGGGAGGGAGGTTGTGGTAACACAATAGTACATAGTCTGTGAATCGTAAAACTGAGGGGAGGGAGGTTGTGGTAACACAATAGTACATAGTCTGTGAATCGTAAAACTGAGGGGAGGGAGGTTGTGGTAACACAATAGTACATAGTCTGTGAATCGTAAAACTGAGGGGAGGGAGGTTGTGGTAACACAATAGTACATAGTCTGTGAATCGTAAAACTGAGGGGAGGGAGGTTGTGGTAACACAACAGTACATAGTCTGTGAATCGTAAAACTGAGGGGAGGGAGGTTGTGGTAACACAACAGTACATAGTCTGTGAATCGTAAAACTGAGGGGAAGGAGGTTGTGGTAACACAACAGTACATAGTCTGTGAATCGTAAAACTGAGGGGAGGGAGGTTGTGGTAACACAACAGTACATAGTTTGTGAATCGTAAAACTGAGGGGAGGGAGGTTGTGGTAACACAATAGTACATAGTCTGTGAATCGTAAAACTGAGGGGAGGGAGGTTGTGGTAACACAATAGTACATAGTCTGTGAATCGTAAAACTGAGGGGAGGGAGGTTGTGGTAACACAATAGTACATAGTCTGTGAATCGTAAAACTGAGGGGAGGGAGGTTGTGGTAACACAATAGTACATAGTCTGTGAATCGTAAAACTGAGGGGAGGGAGGTTGTGGTAACACAATAGTACATAGTCTGTGAATCGTAAAACTGAGGGGAGGGAGGTTGTGGTAACACAATAGTACATAGTCTGTGAATCGTAAAACTGAGGGGAGGGAGGTTGTGGTAACACAATAGTACATAGTCTGTGAATCGTAAAACTGAGGGGAGGGAGGTTGTGGTAACACAATAGTACATAGTCTGTGAATCGTAAAACTGAGGGGAGGGAGGTTGTGGTAACACAATAGTACATAGTCTGTGAATCGTAAAACTGAGGGGAGGGAGGTTGTGGTAACACAATAGTACATAGTCTGTGAATCGTAAAACTGAGGGGAGGGAGGTTGTGGTAACACAATAGTACATAGTCTGTGAATCGTAAAACTGAGGGGAGGGAGGTTGTGGTAACACAACAGTACATAGTCTGTGAATCGTAAAACTGAGGGGAGGGAGATTGTGGTAACACAACAGTACATAGTCTGTGAATCGTAAAACTGAGGGGAGGGAGGTTGTGGTAACACAACAGTACATAATCTGTGAATCGTAAAACTGAGGGGAGGGAGGTTGTGGTAACACAACAGTACATAGTCTGTGAATCGTAAAACTGAGGGGAGGGAGGTTGTGGTAACACAATAGTACATAGTCTGTGAATCGTAAAACTGAGGGGAGGGAGGTTGTGGTAACACAATAGTACATAGTCTGTGAATCGTAAAACTGAGGGGAGGGAGGTTGTGGTAACACAATAGTACATAGTCTGTGAATCGTAAAACTGAGGGGAGGGAGGTTGTGGTAACACAATAGTACATAGTCTGTGAATCGTAAAACTGAGGGGAGGGAGGTTGTGGTAACACAATAGTACATAGTCTGTGAATCGTAAAACTGAGGGGAGGGAGGTTGTGGTAACACAATAGTACATAGTCTGTGAATCGTAAAACTGAGGGGAGGGAGGTTGTGGTAACACAATAGTACATAGTCTGTGAATCGTAAAACTGAGGGGAGGGAGGTTGTGGTAACACAATAGTACATAGTCTGTGAATCGTAAAACTGAGGGGAGGGAGGTGTGTGGTAACACAATAGTACATAGTCTGTGAATCGTAAAACTGAGGGGAGGGAGGTTGTGGTAACACAATAGTACATAGTCTGTGAACGACTGTCGATTGACAATTTCCCAAAGTAATAGTAATAAATGTTGGTCTTTTTTACAATACTAAATATGTAAAATATATTTTAAATACAAACAGAATGAAAAATACGGACATTTACCCGGATTGTTCTTTGTACGGTACGGACACGGACACTGAATATATAATACAAACTGTCCGTACAAAATACGGACATTCACCCGGATTGTTCTTTGTACGGTATGGGCACAGAATGTACTGTAAAATACAAACCGTCCGTACAATATACGGACATTTACTCGGATTGTTCTTTGTACGGTACGGATACGGACACTAAATGTAAAATACAAACTGTCCGTACAAAATACGGACGTATGGCAACCCTTCCCATCATAGGCATTGCGTTTGTATCATTTTCAAATAAAAACTAAATACTTCAGAACGTTTTTAGAAGAATATAATGATAAAATTGATTATTATTATTATTCATTAGTAATACGCAGATCGTAGAGTTATCGGCGGTATGAGAGGTGAATTTATAGATGAACGAGTGTAGTCATTGTGAATAACCAACGTCGACTTTTACTCAGAAATAGCTATTTATAATATTAATAGTCCAATAGCCAGGACAACTAGGGGACCTATAGCTTTACGTGGAATCCGAACCACGAAGTATTTGCCTGATTTTCAGCTAACTGACAAGCGTAGCACTCAGTCCTCTACCCTACACAACATCCGGACACTGACTATCACCCAACATGGACACCCCATACTTCTCTAATAGTGTCAACACCGATGGCAACCACTGAGCGGACGCCATGTCGTTTTTAAGAGTCTGCGGAGACTGTCGGCCATGTTGGTTTTAATCCCATAAGAATAATGTTATTTCCGAACCGGACATACGATCACGCGTTTCCGAATGAAACCGTTGTTTTTATATGGATTTTTATCAAACAAATTGCATTCGATTAAGAATGAAATGCGCGTTGGAATTGCTTTGCGAATTCCCAATTAGATTTATAGAAAAAATAAAAATATTTAGTTTGAAGTTTTTATTTTCACCTATTTTCCAAAACTAGGCGTAGGCCTATTCAAAATATCAAAATCAAATCAACGCGAAATATAATAACGTTTAAAATGAAATCTCATACAGAAATGTTGGTCAACAAACAAAGAAAAAAATACGGATTCGCAAATAACATTTTTGATATGGGATTAAAACCAACATGGCCGACAATCTCCGACAGCCTCTGCAGACTCTTAAGAGGACCGAGTATAGAACCTATCGGCTACATTGTTCAAAAAACAGTCCCCAAGTAGCTGTGTTACATCACTACTTCACTAGTGCCGACAGTTATCTATGTTTACTTTATCTTACATTATATCTATCATTATTGTTATTAATAACATGTCATGGGTTCATATGTGGAAAGTAATATATTCTGATTACTGGGAAATCAATCGTGGGAAATTATAATAGAATAAAAAGAATCACGATAGACCCAGTGATTGGTAAATGATCGTGAGAAGGCAGGCATCACAAGTTATCCAGTTAAGCCTCACATCACAAGTTATCCAGTTAAGCCTCACATCGCAAGTTATCCAGTTAAGCCTCACATCGCAAGTTATCCAGTTAAGCCTTAGATCGCAAGTTATCCAGTTAAGCCTCACATCGCAAGTTATCCAGTTAAGCCTCACATCACAAGTTATCCAGTTAAGCCTCACATCGCAAGTTATCCAGTTAAGCCTCACATCGCAAGTTATCCAGTTAAGCCTCACATCGCAAGTTATCCAGTTAAGCCTCACATAGCAAGTTATCCAGTTAAGCCTCACATCGCAAGTTATCCAGTTAAGCCTCACATCGCAAGTTATCCAGTTAAGCCTCACATCACTAGTAGAGTATTTTCATTTAAAATAAGATTACATCAATAGGAGAATGGAATATACATTAAATGATAAAGTTATTCAAATTGAAGAATAAAATATCAAACGTCAAGTGTGAGCGGTGAATGCTTCATTGTCCTCTTCAACTGGACGTGGCCACTGATAGAGAGATGCGGGCTAGCTACTATTGATGCTGAGTTGACGAATCAATAGCCGACTGATCGTGGGACGTAGACGGGTCAGTGGAGTTTCTAGCTCATATAAAGAGGGGGGGGGGCTTATGGCAGGAAATTACGGGTACAGAGATTTTCGCATCATTTTAAGCCGAAAATGATCCGGTACAACCTTAAGCAATTATCAAACATAAAGATGCTTGTGGAATTTACAAATAAAAAGACTGGTTTTAAAATTAAGCACTATTCATAATATACAGGGTGGAAAAAATCGAAACGCTTTCACAACAACCTTTCCATTGATAGTTACAATTTTAAAATAATTGTGTTCCATAATGTATAATTTTTTATCAGAATAATTTACTAAACACCGTTAAATAGCGGAGAAATAATTTTGTTCAAATAGTTACTTTGAAATTCAAATGACCGCTACTCTGGAAAGGATAAACCTTTCGAAGGCCGGTTTGCGGCAATTAATTTCTCTTGATTATACCTTTCATTTGATACCAAATTCGACCTAGGTTTACGTTTTAGATTTTCGTTCAACTCCTCGTGGGCCGTCCCCTTGAAAAGATGACATGTCGCTCATGGCGTCAAAAGAATGTTCTTTGTAACCACGATCATGTACAAGATTCCACTTTTATAAGTGAAGTCATACAAAAGTTGTGAAAGCAGTTACATATATTTTTCCCCATGCATACATTTTAATATACTTTAACTTCTATTATTTTTCAAAGGCTCTAAAATTCTGTCCAACATCAACCGGCCAAAAAATTACCGATTGGTAAAAATAAGTCAAATTAACCTAGAAACTACAATTTACTGTTATATTAATTTGTCTTAGAAAATAAATATTTACAGGCAAAGTATCACTAAACACAAAATATTGTTTTAACACTTCAAATAAAAACCTATACTTTAAAGGTGGATTTTTTTAGCTTTACAAATAATGAGTTAGATCATTCCGCCTTGCTTTTACATTATGTTGTACATTTAATTATGAATGTGAAATGTTTTCGCTGATCACAGGCTGAATTCAAATTGGTTTAGTAAGCGTCCCACATTTTCCCACCATGTATATATTATTACGTTATTAGTTGAGAAAGCTCGATTTTAAGTTATAAGCTCTGTCATAAACTTAGAGATATTTTCAGAATTTAATTTTGAATAGATTCAGTTCAACCATAAGTAAGTTCAATCCATATTTTCTAGCCCCTGAGCTGCTTATAAGACTAAATTAAATAATTACCTTCGTCAATCAGCTCATAAGTTCGTAACAAATGTTACGGCCGTTTCGACATCAAAGTGCCATCTTCAGACATTGAAGTTCAGTTGAGTTTGAGTCAGCTACTTGCTCGAGTGCGTGAAATGTGTGTCTCGGAACAGGCCTGTTTAGTAAAATTTGTTTTCGTAATGTGTGTAATGTGTGTGTTGTTTGTGTCAGTTTTTTATTTTATATTTTAATGACGCCTTATGGCTGAACTCCAATGTCTGAAGATGGCACTTTGATGTCGAAACGGCCGTAACATTTGTTACGAACTTATGAGCTGATTGACGAAGGTAATTATTTAATTTAGCATAAGTAAGCATTGATAACAATTGTAAAAATTGTTCACAATATTGAAAATTGTGATAGATTATTCATATACCATACTTACTGTATTATATGCGTTGACTACATTAAATTCACAATTATATGCAATTGTAATAATTTCCCACACAGTAAAAAGGTTACTATTAATAGAAAGAAACAAATTTATTTTTGACGTTTTTTTGAATAAAAGTGTACTTTTCTTATAAGTAATAAATGTGTTGAGGGAATAAAATCATTAAAAAATTCTTTTGGATAAATTTGGGTTCCTAAAGTGGATACTTTGGCACTTATAGTTACGTAATAACTCATTAAGAAACCATGCAATATAAATTATTAATAATTGGAGGATATACAGGGTGGAAAACAATATGGAAACGCTTTCACAACTTTTGTATGACTTCACTTGTAAAAGTAAAATCGAGTACATGATCATGAATACATAGAAAATACTTTTTGACGCCATTAACGACATCTCATATTTTCAGGGGGACTTCCCACGAGGAGTTTAACGAAAATCTTTAACGTAAGCCTAGGTCGAGTTTGGTATCAAATGAAAGATATATGCAAGAGAAATTAATTGCCGCAAACAGGACTTCGAAAGGTTTATCCTTTCTAGATTAGCGGTCATTTGAATTTCGAAGTAACTAATTTGAACAATATTATTTCTCCGCTCTTAAACGGTTTCATGTAAATTACTCTGATCAAAAATTATACTTTATGGTACACAATTATTAAAAAAAATTAAATTTTCAATGGAAAAAATAACGTTGTTGTGAAAGCGTATCCATTTCTTATTCCACCCTGTAGTATACAAGGATACTAACCTACATAGTGCTAAGTAAAACTGGCAAACAATTATTTCTATCAACAATTTTTCTATAAATGACATCTGAACACATTTTGAGTTAAAATTTGTACAATTAATTATCTTTGGCTGAAACGCTGAGCTGTCCTACCGTCTAAAGTAACGGCGACATGTTGTTTACCCAGAAAAAATCTTACAACAGAAACGTCAACAATCCAACTCGAAACATCATAAAGTAACTAAGACTGTCATATTTAGTTCGGTGTTATATTATGGACCAGTATGTTAATGTTATAGATTTAAATTGATCACAGAATTGTATAATTACAAATTATTTAGAATAATTTATCGTTTACGCTATTTGCAAGCGGTTTGAGTCCACACAATGTAAAAGATATTTTGGTTTTACATAGAAACACTTTATAAAAGGAGTGTTTGAAACGGTTATGTCAGGAAATTTGACACATGAAATGAGTTCATTCCACAAAATAGTTTTAACAAAAAACAATACAATAATTTTCAGGAATAATACAACCACCTCTCCCTGTACTGGTGGTTGGCAGTCGTAAAACCTCAATTAACAATACAATGAGTCGCAATCTATACTTAGTAGTAAGCTTCTACTGGGCCACTGCAGTGTATGCATTTACTTCTACTGGGCCACTGCAGTGTATGTATTTACTTCTACTGGGCCACTGCAGTGTATGTATTTACTTCTACTGGGCCACTGCAGTGTATCTATTTACTTCTACTGGGCCACTGCAGTGTATCTATTTACTTCTACTGGGCCACTGCAGTGTATCTATTTACTTCTACTGGGCCACTGCAGTGTATCTATTTACTTCTACTGGGCCACTGCAGTGTATGTATTTACTTCTACTGGGCCACTGCAGTGTATGTATTTACTTCTACTGGGCCACTGCAGTGTATGTATTTACTTCTACTGGGCCACTGCAGTGTATCTATTTACTTCTACTGGGCCACTGCAGTGTATGTATTTAATTCTACTGGGCCACTGCAATGTATGTATTTACTTCTACTGGGCCACTGCAGTGTATCTATTTACTTGTACTGGGCCACTGCAGTGTATGTATTTACTTCTACTGGGCCACTGCAGTGTATGTATTTACTTCTACTGGGCCACTGCAGTGTATGTATTTACTTCTACTGGGCCACTGCAGTGTATGTATTTACTTCTACTGGGCCACTGCAGTGTATGTATTTACTTCTACTGGGCCACTGCAGTGTATGTATTTACTTCTACTGGGCCACTGCAGTGTATGTATTTACTTCTACTGGGCCACTGCAGTGTATGTATTTACTTCTACTGGGCCACTGCAGTGTATGTATTTACTTCTACTGGGCCACTGCAGTGTATGTATTTACTTCTACTGGGCCACTGCAGTGTATGTTTTTACTTCTACTGGGCCACTGCAGTGTATGTATTTACTTCTACTGGGCCACTGCAGTGTATGTATTTACTTCTACTGGGCCACTGCAGTGTATGTATTTACTTCTACTGGGCCACTGCAGTGTATGTATTTACTTCTACTGGGCCACTGCAGTGTACGTATTTACGTCTACTGGGCCACTGCAGTGTATGTATTTACTTCTACTGGGCCACTGCAGTGTATGTATTTACTTCTACTGGGCCACTGCAGTGTATGTATTTACTTCTACTGGGCCACTGCAGTGTATGTATTTACTTCTACTGGGCCACTGCAGTGTATGTATTTACTTCTACTGGGCCACTGCAGTGTATGTATTTACTTCTACTGGGCCACTGCAGTGTATGTATTTACTTCTACTGGGCCACTGCAGTGTATGTTTTTACTTCTACTGGGCCACTGCAGTGTATGTATTTACTTCTACTGGGCCACTGCAGTGTATGTATTTACTTCTACTGGGCCACTGCAGTGTATGTTTTTACTTCTACTGGGCCACTGCAGTGTATGTATTTACTTCTACTGGGCCACTGCAGTGTATGTATTTACTTCTACTGGGCCACTGCAGTGTATCGTATTTACTTCTACTGGGCCACTGCAGTGTATGTCCTTACTTCTACTGGGCCACTGCAGTGTACGTCCTTACTTCTACTGGACTACTGCAGTGTATCGTATTTACTTCTACTGGGCCACTGCAGTGTATCGTATTTACTTCTACTGGGCCACTGCAGTGTATCGTATTTACTTCTACTGGGCCACTGCAGTGTATCTATTTACTTCTACTGGGCCACTGCAGTGTATCTATTTACTTCTACTGGGCCACTGCAGTGTATCTATTTACTTCTACTGGGCCACTGCAGTGTATCTATTTACTTCTACTGGGCCACTGCAGTGTATCTATTTACTTCTACTGGGCCACTGCAGTGTATCTATTTACTTCTACTGGGCCACTGCAGTGTATCTATTTACTTCTACTGGGCCACTGCAGTGTATCTATTTACTTCTACTGGGCCACTGCAGTGTATCTATTTACTTCTACTGGGCCACTGCAGTGTATCTATTTACTTCTACTGGGCCACTGCAGTGTATGCTATTTACTTCTACTCGGCCACTGCAGTGTATGTATTTAATTCTACTGGGCCACTGCAGTGTATGTATTTAATTCTACTGGGCCACTGCAGTGTATGTATTTACTTCTACTGGGCCACTGCAGTGTATGCATTTACTTCTACTGGGCCACTGCAGTGTATGTATTTACTTCTACTGGGCCACTGCAGTGTATGTATTTACTTCTACTGGGCCACTGCAGTGTATGCATTTACTTCTACTGGGCCACTGCAGTGTATCTATTTACTTCTACTGGGCCACTGCAGTGTATCTATTTACTTCTACTGGGCCACTGCAGTGTATCTATTTACTTCTACTGGGCCACTGCAGTGTATGTATTTACTTCTACTGGGCCACTGCAGTGTATCTATTTACTTCTACTGGGCCACTGCAGTGTATCTATTTACTTCTACTGGGCCACTGCAGTGTATGTATTTACTTCTACTGGGCCACTGCAGTGTATGCATTTACTTATACTGGGCCACTGCAGTGTATCTATTTACTTCTACTGGGCCACTGCAGTGTATGTATTTACTTCTACTGGGCCACTGCAGTGTATCTATTTACTTCTACTGGGCCACTGCAGTGTATGTATTTACTTCTACTGGGCCACTGCAGTGTATGCATTTACTTCTACTGGGCCACTGCAGTGTATGCATTTACTTCTACTGGGCCACTGCAGTGTATGTATTTACTTCTACTGGGCCACTGCAGTGTATGCATTTACTTCTACTGGGCCACTGCAGTGTATCTATTTACTTCTACTGGGCCACTGCAGTGTATGTCCTTACACTAACAAGCGCACTTGTACAACACTGAAACATATTCTTAAAGTGTTATGACATAACCTAAAAATAGGACCTTTTCCGTTAACTCACTACCACTACTTTGGTTAAGTTATGTTAAGTTTCTTTAGGTTATGTTATGTTTAGTTATGTTATGTTAGGTTTAGTTATGTTAGGTTTGGATAGGTTATGTTACGTTTAGTTATGTTATGTTAGGTTTGGATAGGTTATGTTACGTTTAGTTATGTTAAGTTTAGGTTATGTTACGTTTAGTTAGGTTTGGATAGGTTATCTTCATGGATAGGCTCTTCGGAGTTCAACTGCGTCTCTGGGCTATGTACAAACATTGCCGATGTTTCGGCCACATTACAGTAGGCCATCCTCAGGGCGAGACGATCACTGTATCAAAGAACTCGACTGGAAGGGACGGGCCGGACTCGTAGGTTATATACCCGCCTGGTGGTGGAAACTTAAAATTTATAAAACTTATATAAACCCTTCCTATCAACCAGGTATTAAAATATAAATGTCATACATTTACGGGGGTTTTAGTAATAACGATGTAAACTTGATGTACAGTGAAAACTAAAATTCCGGTACTTTTATTGTTTCAACTAGGATAAAAATTATTAAACCTTTTAATAACATTAAATATGCATAATTCATAACGTACAATTAAACAAGGAAAACAATGGTGTGATTAGATTTGTCGTAAGTTTTTTAGTTCCTTAGTACACAACCTTCAAACTCGGGTGCACATAATTTCTGCGCCGGCAGTAGATGTAATTTAAATCAACACAGGAGTTGGAAAACATTCCATAACGTCATAAGTCCCACTTAATACTTTATTACTCCTAGGAAATTCAATTTGTTTTTAAATCCCTAATTCATCAATATTACTTAATGTGTACATTTCTACTTATATCATAATATTTTTTTAAACATACTTTCACTTTCTTACTATTAAAGAGCAAAGATCGTTAGATTAAGAAAATAATCACATTATTTACAATTATATTATTCTAGGGGACACCCCTGCACGCTTCACGATTTATTTACAGATCTCACTGACACTACTTGCGTTGCTACCTTTTATTACCATAATCACTCAATTATATTACTTTGCCTATTCCAAACGTGTTCATTCCATTTATTGTTGTTTAAAAGCTGAAGATTAATTAGATACATAACATAAAATAATTGCATTATATTACCATTAAAACCATGCCAACAACCTTCCATGGTTTAACATTATGAAAGATCTAACCTCGTCAATATTACATACACCATTGTTTACATTCCAACAGCTGTTAAAACTTTTTATAAATAATTATTTACATTTGAACAGCTGTTCCTTTTCGATTCATTTAAATCTCTCCATGTTATTCTTATAGCCAAAAAACTTACTTTGTGGGCTTCCCGTGGCATTCAGGATGAAAATATTGATTATTTATTATTATTTTTTAAAAAACCACTCGCCAGTTCACATGGGCCTACAGCGTGAACTTTATTCAACGAGTGAAGTACCGACCGTTGGCTCAGTGGGGATTCGAACCTTGGACAATGCCCTCCGCAGTCCGAAGCCTTAGCCACTGAGCCACCGCGCCGGCAATAGTTAAGACCTTATTGCAAAACTATGAAGAGAAGCAAATTTTTTGACAACTCAACCGTTTAAATTGGTTAAGAAATTAAAATTTTCTTGTGAAAAAAAAACTGCTTTAAAATCGTTTATCATTGTACATTTAAATGTACAGTACAGTACAGTAAAGCCACCTTAAGTACACTTTTGACTGAGTCTTAAGAGAGCGACCACAGAGAAGAAGGAAACAGAGGTCGATTGCGTTGTCATAAAACTACTTTACGTATTATATATAAAGGATGCTTGACCGGGAGAAACAATGGTAGTGTGAACATTTAACAGGAGTCAATTATTTAAAATAATTATTTCGAATATGGAGTTAAAAACACAAACACGGAATTTCCCCCGTTGAATGTTGACAATTCATCTTTCTCTAATGTTGGTCAACCCAGTAACCGCCGTACTGAAGCCTAAGCTCAATTCTTTCTACGATTTATAGAATTTCAGGAAAATGGCAGTAAATTCCTTTGTTCTGTCTGGTGTAGCGACATTTAAAATACAAATAAAGATCCAAATATTTGAATTTCGGCGGACACCATAATTACCCATTTACCGAAGGACTTGGTGGTGTTTGCGCCATAAAGCCTCTCCTAGTCGAGCCAAAAACCACGTTTACACAATACAACGATGACGTTTACTGTTTACTTAAAGCAGGGAAGTAGAATGACGCGTGAAAATAAGCATGGGTTCACAATTGAAGGCATGGTTTTTGCTAGATGGCTCGTGTAAAGGCCTGTCCAACGAGCATTTCACGCACTCAATACCACGGCAAGTAAACTGGGACCTCAAGGACGCGTGTTATTGCATCCTCACCAGGGTGGCTGATGACAGAGTTTAACAAATGAATACACATCTAGAAGAAGCGAAAAGCTAAAGTTAAAAAGTCAGACTCCTTTTTTGCTATTTTGGCGCGGCCGCCGCTAGGTCGAGCTTGTTGCGCGCTAGCCTTGAGTAAGACAAAGAATGTCAAAGAGGAGGAAGCGCGGGCGCCTGAAGGGAGAGAGAGAGGAAACGGAGGAAAGGGGTATTGGGTTGGGGGAGGGGTCCTTGGCAGAAATTCTCTACTATCACTGCGTATTGGCAGCCGCGCTAAGTCTGACTATTTTATCTATTTTCGCTGTGTATTCATTAGTATAACTGATCTGCACCGACAGAAATTAATCGATTACGGACTAGACAATTTCACGAGATACTGACAGAACTGCAGGAGTGACGATAAAAAAAAAAAAAAAAAACAACAACTTTATTTAAACACTATACAAAACTCTATCCTTTTTACTTTTTTATAACTTATTTCTCAGAAACATTTCACCAAAAAATTGACGTTTAACAGACGTAAGCGTAAATAAAATTATTGGACAGACTCGCGTAAAATGGGCCATAGTCACATCCGAAATCTGTTTTCCAAGAAGTGAGTTAAAAAATAGATACAATGGTAACACTGTTATTACTTTGAGAATAATTTTGTAAACTTAAATATTTTATGCTTTAAGTGGAACCAAGAGTTGTCATAAAAAGAAAACTACTTTCGTTCTACCTTGTACACGTAGGCCTTTACATCTCAGAAAGAAGTCATGCAAATACACATATTCGTGTAGGTATTCGGAAAGCTGCATTTTATGGTAGAAAACAGTTCATCGGATACTGCGTAATTATGGTGGACGAGGGGGGGTACATGCACATTGAGTGCATGAATCACCCCTTCCATACAAAGATCCTGCATGATCTGGATGTCACGAAAATTAGATAAAATTGTTCTTAACCAATAGGTTACGATTTTATTTGTACAAATTCATTTTTAAAATCACAAATATTTCAACTGGTTGATTATGAATCTAATTACCCCTTGATATGTGGCCAAAGTACGATAGAAAAGGATTTTTTTATTTTGACGTAACATTAAATTCATGTTGAAACGTGCACATATATTTGGCCATAGACCTGGAGGTAATACTTGTCATAATTAGCCAGTTGATGGAACGGGTAGTTGAGACTGGTGTAGCCTCCAGTATTAGTGAGGCGAAGCGCGTATCAGCCGAGTGGATGCCGTAATGATGAGCAAAATGAGGCCACGGCAACGTGGCCACCCCAATAGCCAGGTATCGCGATGCGATCGACGATGCTTTCAAATTATATTGTCAATTTTCAGCAGTTACTTGCTTGGGAGGCGTAGTCATCCTTTGTGGCCGTGTCAGTGGCCCGAAAATACCTGTTCAAAAATCACAACATCATCCCAAGTAGTGGTGCCCTTCCGTAAAAGATCTACAAGAATATTTACAACTCTGATGAAGTCAGCGACTTATAAACCGGTTATAGACTGCAAATCATACACTTTAATATATTAGCAAAGCTTACTTTGGGGTGCGGAACCCCCCTGTTCGAGGAGATAGCTTTTCGACACAAGAAATACCACTCAAAATCTTGTGGGATTTTCATTATTTGTTTTTATAACGTTCTCTAACTAAAAAGTATTTGGGTAACTTAAGAAAATACACGTTGATCACAACTAAATTTAATATACTGTACAAAAGCGTTTCAAGTTGCGGTAAAACGTAAAATAACTGAATTTACTACGAAGACACCTGATGAAGAAAAAATTACTGAAAACAATACGTTGCACTGCATGACCGTCCTTGAAAAAATCTGGAATACGTTACAAATTTTGAGTGAGTTAAAGGCTCTTATCGCCCCGCCATCAATTATTACTACTAGTAAACCTACAGTACGTTTCCTTGTTTAAACCTAACGTTGGTGTCTGGGCGAGAAAAGTGCTGACGTAGACGTAGAAGAAACTTGGAGACGTAATACGTCATATATTCTTTAATGTTGGTTTGGAAGAAGCGGTATGATGGATAACTAGTGGTTTTGTTGACATAAAAAAATCAGTCAAACCATAAAAAAAACTCCTACCAAAAACTTCATCCAGATGATTTTGGTTCAATGGTCAATAAAGACAATACTCGAAGAATTATGTAAAGAATGTTGACATCAGTATAACCTTTGTGATTACGATAGTGAAAATGCCTTTTCACAGCGTTTTCAGGACTCAAGTTTGAGTACGGAAGAGCATGCCAACCCTGATCTTGGCAGTACATAATTAAAATGGCAACTTATATGAACAGAAAAGGTGGCTTGAAGTTGGCCTGTGGTGGAATGTTTGTTAGTTTTCAAGCCGGTGATAGATTTGTGTTACTGGAGCAATTTTGAAGGCGTGGTGGCTCAGTGGCTAAGGGTTCGGACTGCGGAGGGCAAGGTCCAAGTTTCGAATCCCCCTGAGCCAGCGGTCGGTACTTCACTCGTTGAATAATGTTCACGTACAGACCTGTAGGCCCATGTGAACTGGCAAGGAAAGTAAAAAAGAAAGAAAAATTAGCTTTATAAACAAAATAATCCCAGCCTATTTTTTACAATCTCTACGGTGTATCTTCCTGACACATAAATTGAAGATAAATGATTCTTTAATACTTGAACCACATTAAATGACTACTCTAGATAATCAAACCAGGATAGAAAAGCAAACATCTTGAAGGCGTTACAGCCTCTTTTTAATGTATACAATTATGGGCTATATTCAAATATATACACACTCTGTTGGAATAAGCCGGGGATTCGTAAACTGATTCTTAGGCGACGTTGTTGTCATGATTAGGTTAAAAATAATTTTCGTAGGTAAGACATAACGATAATGGCAAGGTAAATGTTTACGAGGTGTTAAATCTAGCTTGAGATGAGAGCTCAATTTGTCAAGTTGTAGAGTTGCCAAGTAACATGAGCAAGTAACATGAGATGCATGGAAGGAAGAGCGGCTAGTTGCAACGTAGGTGGGGAGGGGATGCCAGCTGGAGTATGGTTGTAATGTCACGATATTTCAAGGACTGCATGAATGAAGCGCACTTTCAAGGTTCAAACGATCAGGACATGACCAAACACTGGACCGCCATTGACACACATCTCCACAATACTGGGCTAACGCTCTGTGAAGTCCACAAAATGTAGTAATATGAAGCCGTGTAAAATGCGCCTTTATACTAGGCCCACGCGTCTCTTGTACGCTCCATATTTGAGAAAAACGTTTTCGGAAAGGTTAACAAGTGTTGTTGCTAACGTAACTGGCAAGATGCAGATTAAAATCTTGTGAGGTTTACAATTCTACTTAACTTTAACTGAGGGCGGGGATTTCCAATCTCCACGAAAATATTAACTCGCAAGATGCAGGTCAAAATCTCGAGGTTTAATACTTTACGTAACTTTAACTGAGGGCGGGGATTTCCAATCTCCACGAAAATATTAACTCGCAAGATGCAGGTCAAAATCTCGAGGTTTAATACTTTACGTAACTTTAACTGAGGGCGGGGATTTCCAATCTCCACGAAAATATTAACTCGCAAGATGCAGGTCAAAATCTCGAGGTTTAATACTTTACGTAACTTTAACTGAGGGCGGGGATTTCCAATCTCCACGAAAATATTAACTCGCAATATGCAGGTCAAAATCTCGAGGTTTAATACTTTACGTAACTTTAACTGAGGGCGGGGATTTCCAATCTCCACGAAAATATTAACTCGCAAGATGCAGGTCAAAATCTCGAGGTTTAATACTTTACATAACTTTAACTGAGGGCGGGTATTTCCAATCTCCACGAAAATATTAACTCGCAAGATGCAGGTCAAAATTTTGAGGTTTAATAATTTACGTAACTTTAACTGAGGGCGGGGATTTCCAATCTCCACGAAAATATTAACTCGCAAGATGCAGGTCAAAATCTCGAGGTTCAATACTTTACCGTAACTTTAACTGGGGGCGGGGATTTCCAATCTCCACGCAAATATGAACTCGCAAGACGCAGGTAAAAATGTCGTGAGGTTTACAACTCTACGTTACTTTAACTGAGGGCGGGGATTTCTATTTTCCACGCAAATATGAACTCGTAAGACGCAGGTAAAACTCTCGTGAGGTTTTAAAAACCACACGTAACTATAATCTCAAAACACAAACCTGTTGCAATATTACGATGTACAAAAATTACGATTATCGATATTGGTAAACCTCGCCTATAATCCTCAGACCAGAGGGATTAGCAAAGGAATGTGCTAATATTATTATAGACTTGTGTTGTGTGACGTTCACCGTTCACTTGTTTTTCTACCAACACGTAGTTTAACTAAGAAATTATTTTATTCCCATGTAAGGACCTCCTACCAAGGAAATATTTACACAATTTGTTTTTACAGTTCTTTAACATGTTTACATAAGTAGTATAAAAAAGACAATAACAACGGGCAATAATTCATTAAATGGTATAGCATTTGCTAAATCGAACGTTCAGCTTTGGATAACCATTTGACGCCGAAGGCAATCAAAAACTGTTTCTAAACAACTGGTTGAAAATTATATATTGCAACAAACTCTTGTCTTAGAAAAAATTTGATAACATTAAGGGTGTTCTATCAAAAATAATTTTAGAAATTTTTTTAATTAAATTATCAGTCTCCTTATTATAAATGTGTTGAAGGAAAATATATTAAAAATCGTTTGGATATATGGCTGCCTAAAGTGACCAATTGACTTTTGGGACATAACTCATTCACAAACCATGTGATATATTTTATTAAAACTTTGAGAATATAGTGAATAAATGGTATTAATCAAAATAATATATTTTAAAGCGTTACCAATATTTTCTATAAACGACATTTGATCAAATTTTGGGTGAAAGAAAAGATTAGTAATATATAAAAACTTCATTGCTAGAGTTTACAATAAATGATATACATTTCTGGGCTACAATTTGCTGGGCGTGGCAGGCGGGAATTGTGAAGGGGAAAGAGGGAAGGGGAAGATATTGTGTGTTAGTTAGTGAGGTAGGCTCTTTACTACCTCACTAACTAACACTGCAAATCTTTAAGTACTGCAAATAAAAGTTGCAGTACTTAAATATAGTGTCAGCATAACGTAAATAGCGAGGGTACTAACAATGTTATTCTTAAAAAAAGAAAAAAAGTTAACGGAAAAAACGTTAAAAAAGCAAAAGCTTCCTTCATAAATCAACACATGAGATATATAACACGCCAGTCTAACGGTAAGACGTATTTAATAAATTGCTTTTGCTCGTTAACGGTGTAATTTTGCTCGTTAACGGTGTACTTTTGTTCGTTAACGGTGTACTTTTCTTCGTTAACGGTGTACTTTTGCTCGTTAACGGTGTACTTTTGCTCGTTAACGGTGTACTTTTGTTCGTTAACGGTGTACTTTTGCTCGTTAACGGTGTACTTTTGTTAGTTAACATTGTACTTTTGCTCGTTAACGGTGTAATTTTGCTCATTAACGGTGCACTTTTGCTCGTTAACGGTGTACTTTTGCTCGTTAACGGCGTACTTTTGTTCGTTAACGGTGTAATTTTGCTCATTAACGGTGCACTTTTGCTCGTTAACGGTGTACTTTTGCTCGTTAACGGCGTACTTTTGTTCGTTAACGGTGTAATTTTGCTCATTAACGGTGCACTTTTGCTCGTTAACGGTGTACTTTTGCTCGTTAACGGTGTACTTTTGTTCGTTAACGGTGTACTTTTGCTCGTTAACGGTGTACTTTTGCTCGTTAACGGTGTACTTTTGCTCGTCAACGGCGTACTTTTGCTCGTTAACAGTGTACTTTTGCTCGTTAACGGTGTACTTTTGCTCGTTAACGGTGTACTTCTGCCCGTTAACGGTGTACTTTTGTTAGTTAACAGTGTACTTTTGCTCGCTAACGGTGTACTTTTGCTCGTTAACGGTGTACTTTTGCTCGTTAACGGTGTAATTTTGCTCGTTAACGGTGTACTTTTACTCGTTAACGGTGTACCTTTGCTCGTTAACGGTGTACTTTTGCTCGTTAACGGTGTACTTTTACGAAGTATCGACATACCGAATACATTGTAATGGGCCTTGCGGCAGAGAGACCCTCCACTGGTGTGACGGCACCGATCCTACAGGACAGGACGTACTTTTGCTCGTTAACGGTGTACTTTTGCTCGTTAACGGTGTACTTTTGTTCGTTAACGGTGTACTTTTGCTCGTTAACGGTGTACTTTTGCTCGTTAACGGTGTACTTTTGCTCGTTAACGGTGTACTTTTGCTCGTTAACGGTGTACTTTTACTTGTTAACGGTGTACTTTTGTTCGTTAACGGTGTACTTTTGCTCGTTAACGGTGTATTTTTGTTCGTTAACGGTGTACTTTTGTTCGTTAACGGTGTACTTTTGCTTGTACTACCCATATTTAGCTAATTTAAACCAGGCAGTATGAAATTGTATTTTTAACTTAAAAAATGGAACCCTTTTAGCATTGCGGTTTTTGTATTATAGTAGAATCGAGGAAAAACGAAGTATCGACATACCGAATACATTGTAATGGGCCTTGCGGCAGAGAGACCCTCCACTGGTGTGACGGCACCGATCCTACAGGACAGGACGTCCTTGTCTGAAACTGTACTGCAGTTCTGATGAAGCACAGAGAAAAAAGAAACAAATATTGCTATCTATCGGCACAGGGAATGCCTCAGTGGTCGTTGTATAGAAATTACAACTAATGTACATCTTTATACATATGTAGCCATAATAACTACGTTTATCCTTGTGGATTTAGGAGGATTAAGGGAGAGACTTACAAGCTGCTGGCCTTGCCATCACACTGGAGAAATAACTAATCGACACACATTTAGTGCACTATTCGATGCAACTTCTTTTTCTTTCTTCTCTATGGAGGAGCCGAACTCTTAGGAACCTCAACATTTAATAGTTAAAATTAATATGAGCTTTTTATC
This sequence comes from Stictocephala bisonia, assembly GCA_035578905.1. NCBI lineage: Eukaryota > Metazoa > Arthropoda > Insecta > Hemiptera > Membracidae > Stictocephala > Stictocephala bisonia. The sequence continues at coordinate 3,991,947 of JAQJVL010000012.1, read as the reverse complement.
TTACAAGTACTGCCAAAGTAATATCGTTTTTAGTCAGTATTGGCACTGGAGAGCACTGATGTTTGGCACAATGTTAAACTAAAATTTGAAAATTCATTTATTTTACTTGTTAGTTTAAAGTAACAAATATATTTAAATGTTCACATATAATATGTGTGCATTTATTTATTTACACATAACAATTGTATTTCACTTTACCTATTTTTTTTCTGAATCACACGCATATTATCGACAGTTTGTAAAATATGTGTTAATAGAGTTAAAACTATTAGACAGTTAGAAAACAATTTTACACCCCTGACGTGCCAAAGGGGGTTCATAAGGATTATTACAAATCTTGCATAATTCTCGTCTAGTTTGGCTCCTATACTATTTGACAGTTTTAACCTCACCGTACTTTAACTGTCACCAGGAAGTGTCAGTAATTCATCGATTGTGGCTGGTCGTCAGTGAGTCTACACATCGACGGTCGTGAGTGAGACTGCACATCGACGGTCGTGAGTGAGACTACACATCGACGGTCGTGAGTGAGACTGCACATCGACGGTCGGGAGTGAGACTGCACATCGACGGTCGTGAGTGAGACTACACATTGACGGTCGTGAGTGAGACTGCACATCGACGGTCGTGAGTGAGACTACACATCGACGGTCGTGAGTGAGACTACACATCGACGGTCGGGAGTGAGACTGCACATCGACGGTCGTGAGTGAGACTACACATTGACGGTCGTGAGTGAGACTGCACATCGACGGTCGTGAGTGAGACTACACATCGACGGTCGGGAGTGAGACTGCACATCGACGGTCGTGAGTGAGACTACACATCGACGGTCGGGAGTGAGACTGCACATCGACGGTCGTGAGTGAGACTGCACATCGACGGTCGTGAGTGAGACTACACATCGACGGTCGGGAGTGAGACTGCACATCGACGGTCGGGAGTGAGACTGCACATCGACGGTCGGGAGTGAGACTGCACATCGACGGTCGTGAGTGAGACTACACATTGACGGTCGTGAGTGAGACTGCACATCGACGGTCGTGAGTGAGACTGCACATCGACGGTCGTGAGTGAGACTGCACATCGACGGTCGTGAGTGAGACTACACATCGACGGTCGGGAGTGAGACTGCACATCGACGGTCGTGAGTGAGACTACACATTGACGGTCGTGAGTGAGACTGCACATCGACGGTCGTGAGTGAGACTACACATCGACGGTCGGGAGTGAGACTGCACATCGACGGTCGTGAGTGAGACTACACATTGACGGTCGTGAGTGAGACTGCACATCGACGGTCGTGAGTGAGACTATACATCGACGTTCGTGAATGAGACTACACATCGACGGTCGGGAGTGAGACTACACAACGACGGTCGTGAGTGAGACTACACATCGACGGTCGTAAGTGAGACTGCACATCGACGGTCGTGAGTGAGACTACACATTCACGGTCGTGAGTAAGACTACAAATCGAAGGTCGTGAGTGAGACTGCACATCGATAGTAATGAGTGAGACTTCATGTCGATGGTCATGAGTGAGACTACACATCGACGGTTGTGAGTGAGGAGTCCAGGTAGGACACGCCCACACGGCCAGGTACACTGCACTCCACAGGTCACTTACGACACCTCGCCACCGCCCTTCAACTGACAACTGATATTTATGACAAACTCTGTCAAGCTTCACTCGTTTACCTAATTACGCAACCAATCAAGCCCTTCTCATTCTTGTGCTTCGGTAAACAATACATGCCATGGCTTACTAGGCCGAGCAACTAGGTCCACCTACGCAACTAGGTCCACCTACGCCTACACCCTATTCTACATTTTATCTGTCAAAAAATCTCCATTTTATTTATAACTCACCTCAAGTATATGCAAAGAAAAAACAAACTAAAGGTCAGTTTGATACTAAGGCAATCCTTTAATCCTAGATATCGGGTCTCCTTATGGCACTATCACCATAAGGGTTATCCCACTCATCTATCCTACAAGAAAGAACTCTCTATGACACTATCAATATCACTGTACGTGTATGGGTGGGCGGGTGGGTCATTACCACTGTACGTGTATGGGAGGGTGGGTGGATCAATACCACTGTACGTGTATGGGAGGGTGGGTGGGTGGGGAGTGGGTAAAGTATTGAAGTATAACTTATAAGTATAACTTATATGCATGGATATTGACCCACCTGCCCATCCATACACGTATAGTAATATTGACAGACAGTAGCACTAGTCTACCCTATAAGAAAGGATTCTCTATGGTATTATCTCTAGAAAGGTTATCCCACTCGTCTACCCTTCTTAGGAATTATCACTTGAAGGATTATCCCACTCGCCTACCTTATAATAAGAGAGGAGTCTAAGGAACTATCTTCAGAAAGGTTTTAAACACATCTCTCAACGGGTTCAACCATGCTCATGATGTAAAGCTCTCGATGTGAAATTCTAATTTGTGTAAGTTAATACAGAGTTTATAAACCAATAAACCGAGTTCATACAACACATGTGTAAGGGTGCTTCAGCAGGTAGAATGTTACTTACGTAAGTGACAACTGTTCTTCAATTTTTATTATTAAACAGACGAATGTAAACTCTCTTGGTTCTCTCTAAATTTGTATGTTAAATATTTTTCAGGTGCACTTGTTGATTTATTTATTTATTTAATTTTACAAAAATGCTACAAAACAGGCAAAGCCCAATTACATTATAGCATTAAATATATATCTAAATAATGAACAGCATGCTTACATTAATTTACTACAGAATATAATACAATAGGTCTATAAGGTTTTTATTTTATTTTTTATTTATTTTGTTTTTCCAAGAGCACTATAATAAAGATAAATTGAATAAAACTAAGCGTAAAACAATATCCAAGTAATAAATAAGTTCACAATCATGGACAAAATAAATTATCAATAAACATCTTCAAAAGACAATAATCAAGCACTATAATTAACAATAAACAACAGTGATCAACAATAGGACAACAAATAACAATAAAGGATGCAAAAATTCAGACGAAATAACAACAATACATAGAAATATAACTTATAAATACAACCAATAAATACAATGAATATAAATAATTAAAATTTTATTTTACTTAATGATTTACTAAATTTAGACTGAGAGTCTAGAAAAATATCAGTATCTGTGATTAAAAGAGAATTGTAAAGTCTCACCATAGTATTGATGGACGAATTAGACCCAATATTGGAGCGGGCAAAATGAGGGGCGTTGTTTATTGTTAAATATTCACTTAAAAAGAGATAACCACTCAAATAAGATTTATAGTTTATTACTTTTAAATGTATATGTTATGGGCGCGTTCCTTATTTTGCCCGCTAAGATAATCAAAATTAAAATACGAAATTAAAATAAAATTATACGATTTATTAAAATAATTTCCCCAAGACACTAAAGAAATAAATCAATGCTTTATAGATATCTCAATAGACATTACAAAATTATGCCACCGTAATTTACTGAACTGATTTGTGTATGTTGATTTATTGCACTTGACCTCCAAAATAGAGCCATTCAATGGTTGAATGGGTTAGTTGCAGACGATAAGTCGAGCGAGTTGAGCTGAACCTGCTGCCCTTGGCTTGCTTGTTCATCTCGAAGGTTGACCTGCGCTTTCAGTACCCTACAATATAGTCGTCAGTAACTTATAGACACAACAAAACGGCTCTCAGGGGGAGAATAACAGCTTGCACACCATAAAAAATGATTACGCGGCTGGAATGGGCAGTACATATTCTAGGCGAGTATAAAAACGGCAGTTGAAGGGGAAAATCAATAACGTCTATTTGTAGTGGAACCGAGATTACAACGTATTATTCAATAGAATTACTAGAGAATCTATAATGATCTTACTTGATAACCACTGTACATGTGTGGATGCCGGATGGGTGGGAGGCACATAAACACCGAACGAGAGTGGGTGGTTGAGAGGGAGATGTGGGCGGGTAAATACCACTGAACGTGGATAAGTGGGTGGGTGTGTCAATATTACCATAAGAGTATGGGTGGGTAGATACTACTGAACGTGGATGTGTGGGTCAATATTACAGTACGTGTATGGGTGGGTAAATACCACTGAACGTGGATGTGTGGGCGGGTGGGTCAATATCACCGTACGTGTATGGGTGGGTAAATACCACTGAACGTGGATGTGTTGGTGGGTGGGTCAATATCACTGAACGTTGATGTGTGGGCGGGTGGGTCAATATCACTGAACGTTGATGTGTGGGCGGGTGGGTCAATATCACTGAACGTTGATGTGTGGGCGGGTGGGTCAATACCACTGAACGTGGATGTGTGGGCGGGTGGGTCAATATCACCGTACGTGTATGGGTGGGTAAATACCACTGAACGTGGATGTGTTGGTGGGTGGGTCAATATCACTGAACGTTGATGTGTGGGCGGGTGGGTCAATATCACTGAACGTTGATGTGTGGGCGGGTGGGTCAATATCACCGCACGTGTATGGGTGGGTAAATACCACTGAACGTGGATGTGTGAGTGGGTGGGTCAATATTACCGTACGTATATGGGTGGGTCGATATCACTGAACGTGGATGTGTTGGTGGGTGGGTCAATATCACTGAACGTTGATGTGTGGGTGGGAGGGTCAATATCATGTGTATGGATGGGTGGATAAATACCACTGAACGTGGATGGTAAGTGTGGATGGGTCAATACCACCGTGCGTATATTTCAATATCACCGTTGTGTATGGATCAACAGCACTGACCATGTATGGGTGGGAGGGTGAGTTGTAAAAGGAATAACAATTTGTACTTACAATACCAAGGTAAATAATCAGCCAACGAAAATGAACGTAAAACCAAATCTACTTATAACTACCGCGCTAAACTAAAATTAATCATAGGTAGAACACGAAAAGTTTAATTCCTTGCACACTGGGGAAAATATATTTAAAAAAAAAACTTACTGAGTGATATCTAGCATGCAATTTGGTAATTTTAATTATTCTCTATTCAAGCATGAACGGCTTGCTTGCAAAAGGCGTTCCGCGTTGACGGTGAGTAGTTACAAATGACGGTTTCATGTCACTGAAGTCCATCCAACAATCAACCTCTCCATGGAGCATGCGCACGTTAATATTTATGACCATGCACTTCTTGTGTCAATCTCAACACGACTTCATTTTGCCCCTTTGCACTGTTTTGATGCGATGAATCCTTTCGCCATTTAACTGACTGATAATTTCCATTCATGTAACGTCTATCAACAAAACTCAACCCTTAGTTCTAACATAGTATTTGTTTTTATCAATAACCTTTTTTAAGAAAAATCTTCATTCACCAGTTCACATGGGCCTGGCGGCCTGTGAGTAAACATTATTCAACCAGTTAGGAACTGACGGTGAGTTCAGTCTAGGATTTTAATCTTGGAGAGTGAATACTACAGACGAAGCCTTAGCCACTAAACCAAAATGCCAATCATGATTTACCAGTGATATTATAATTAAGTATATAATAACATTAAGGAAGATTTTACAGCATAATAAAAGAAAGTAAATTAGTAGAATTATGAGAGGGGAAGATTTTGTGACATTTCAGCAGCATTTAAGATTCAGAACTTAAAGCTTCAATTCCAGTTATGCAGTCAGGGCAGACAACATCAAGATTGCAATGGCTTACTTTGTAAGTAACCTGGTTACGGACTCGAGAAGGTACAACTTTGACTTTAGCCATGATAGATGGTAGAGTGTATGTGGGCAGCCAATGCTAAAATAACCGTGAAGAAATAGTTGTAACAGCAGTGCTGGAGTTTTGAGGGATAACTTGGTAAATTAGTAGAAACGTAAAAAGATTGACATACAAATATATCCCTCTCTCGAGAGAATGTGTATTGAAAGTTGTCATGCTTGTTTGTCGTATTTAGTAGCGGTTTTTGTAAACTAATCCAAGGAGAGTTTAGTCAGTTTTATTATTTCAACACCCAACAATCCCAACGACTTAACAATGAACGAACTTATCTTAGTAACAACCATCTTCTGCACCTTCAAGATTCTTCTTACCCGGTTAAATTATTTGGGATTTCAACAAGTAGTCAATTTTATTTTATAAACAAAAATGTTATGTGTGTTTATGAAACTGTTTAACTCGAATGTGTAACTATCCTAATAATAATGAATTAGAACGAATTGAAGAAGTAAATTAACGTCTGTCTTCAACTGCTTTGGTAATGAGGTCGTCCCTCACTGAGTCACTAGACGTCAGGGGGAGGTCTTTCAGAGCGAAGTCAGTGGGATGCAGACTTGACAGTTCGTTGAAATACTCATGTTGCTGTAAAGTAGAAAGGCCAGGGAGTGATTTACGCCAGGCAACGTCGCGATCTGCATCACTGCCTTCTCCAACTCCCAAGTCCAATACATAACCATTTTTATCCAATTTAGAAAAAGTTCTACTATTCCAATTTAAGTTCGAGTCAAGGCAGTATTGAAATTAAGTTCTTCGATTAACTAAATATCTAAAAAACACTTTGCAACGAATAAAATTTGCATAAAAACAACATAAAGGCAAAAATATAGGAAACTGCAGAAGGAAGGCACGATATTGCCGTTAAATAAATGGTATGGCCTGACAAATAAGGGCCTACAAAATAATTAATACCAATACCAAAACGGATATTGTTCTAGGTACAACATAGAAAACTGCAGGCGCAGGGGTAGAGAAAACAAGATCTTGTATAACTTACAAGCCGTTGCTTACATCAGTTCCGTGAGAAGAATTCGTTGTTGCAAATATAATTAAGAACTCTGAAAGTTGCAGGAGGGCGGAATCAACATCTTGATGAATGGAAGTCCTATAAGGCCCTCTTTGCATCTTTTGGACAGGAGGATACTGTTCCAGATAGAGTATAAGAATCGACAGCTGCAAGGGGCTGACATCAACATCAAGGTCTCAATGAACGGATGTCCTATAAGACTTTCTTGCATCTCTTTGACAGGAGGATGGTGTTCCAAATTGAGTATAAGTTTCAACGGCTGCAAGGTGCTAAAACCAACATCAAGGTTCTCAATGAATGGAAGTCCAACAAGGCCCTCTTTATATCTTTTGGACAAGAGGATGCTATTCCAGATGGAGAATGAGAATCAACAACTGCAAGGAGCTGACATCAACATCCAAGGTCCTCGATGAATGGGAGGTCTGCAGGAATGCAGCCGGGTCGCACGAGTCAGCCTGTGCTTACAACACTATACCGCCCTCTCTCGATGCTGTCAAACAGGTTTTATTTACACTTATCCATTGATTGTGATACGGAATCGATAATTATTCCTTGTTTATCACGTTTTACACTAAAGTATATTTAACAATAATTTTATAAATGCAAAAATCTTATTGTATTCAACGAATTGGAAGACGGTAAGGCCTCTTGTTTAAAATAAGCTCAGTAGTAATGATTTTTTTGTAGTTATCATTTTACATTACGTGTTAAACACAGTAACAGTAACATCTGTTCAAGAAGGCTGGGAGCGCAAGAACAGCGCGACGACAGGACAGGAAGACCCCAGGTCTGTCAGATGATATCGCCCAGCTGATCACAGCCTTGCCTAGTTCACATGGCACAATGGACGACCGTGAACACTTTCCAACCACTTGACAACGACGACGAAATTAAGCAACGTTCAGGCGGTCATGGCGCGGGAATCCTGTCACTGGATCAACATGTCCTCGCCGGATCCTCCAGCTCCCTCCCCCTCTCGGTCGGCAGGACCACTACTAGCTACTACCACTAATACTTAGCTAAGTAGAAGTATTTAATTAGTTCAAATCTTAATTAAATAACGTCGATCTCAAAGACGTCTGATGGATTAATTGTTTTTGACTAATAAGGTTTAGAGTAAAGTCCACAATCCCGGCTTCGTCGCCAACTTGCTGTTCAGGCAGCCGAGGCTGCAGTAGATATTAGGACGAACCCCTTACCACAACTTTCACCTAACAACGCTGCATTTCGGATGATTGATGACTTGGGTATTCGGATGATTAATGATCGACGGTTGGGTATCATGTTTATACAGTATAATGTAATACTCTATATTGAGCAACTAATGAACTGAACTGAGCAATTTATTATTTTACTAAAACGTTTAATCTAGCAATCTAAACTGTTAATGAGTAGTTCATTTCAAAGTACGAATAACGGACGCCTTGAACTCTATTTTAAAAAAAAATCTAATTGTTCTTAAAACTTCTCTTGCCAGTTCACATGGGCCTGCAGGCCTGTGCGTGAACGTTATTCAACGAGTGAAGTAACGATCATTAGCTCAGTTGGGAGTTCAAACCTTGGAATTACCCTCCACAGCCCGAAGTCATAGCCACCACGCCGGTAATGAGCAAGACTAATATAGAATTTTTAATCAAATTCAACAACCGAACAACTTATGTTAAATTTGATGCACAACTTGAGTATAATTTAAAACATCAGTGTTTCTCTCAAATATTCAGTCATTTTGGGTTTTATGATTGTGGGATCTAAGTATATTTAAAACATCAGTGTTTCTCTCAAATATTCAGTCATTTTGGGTTTTATGATTGTGGGATCTAAGTATATTTTGATTTTTGTAACTCCTGAAGATATTTTCAAATACAGAGTAAGAAACCCGAAAACTTAATACCTCGCTTAAATGTGATGTCAGTTAACTTTTTTTACGTTTTCAAACATTTTAACGTTTGGCCTCCCAATTTAAATGTTGACCTTTTAAGATTCGTTTCTCTTAACGAAAAAAGCCGACATGATTTTCTATTTTAAGATTTCGGTCCGTAATAATGATCGTACAGCAACACTTTATTTATAGGCGAGGAACTATTCTAGTGGACTATAAGCTAATTTTTTAATTGAATAATGTTATATTTTTTTACAGTTAAATACGTCAAACTTAAAAAGCAATTGTAGATGATTTTAAAGTAAAAATCACAAAATCAACTTATTATACAGTAAATTGAACCTTTTATAATCATGTGATGTTCAATATTAATAATTATAATTAAAAATTAATAATAAACACGATCCGTGCAGTTGAAATAAAACAGCATCTTGTAGCCCGCTGACGGTTAGATTGTTTGTCTACTACAGGACTGTCGATTTCCCAGCGGTAGCTTGACTGTTTGGAAAACGGCCACATTAAAAATATATAATATGAGGTGAGCATTTGTACAGTTAATAAAACTGAAGATGGTTTTCAAGTATATTTTTGTGTTTGGCAGCAAGTAAAACAATATGTTACCTAAACAATTATTGTTAAAACTGAAGTGATTAAATGGCAAATACTTTCAACACATCGATATATCACAAACCAAACATCGATCTAACGATAATATCGAAAGAAAACTATCGATATATCTGGTAACCAATATATCGAATTGCAAATGATTTATCTGTTTAAAATTATGCATTAACTATTATGGCATGACCAAAATTACGCCTATGTTTTGATGACACTATTTAGAATAAGCCTCTTGAATGTAACAATTAAATACATTTATCTACACGAAACAAGTTGTGGTCTGTGGGGTTGGATGAAACAATTCAAAATAAGAATAATTTTATACCTTAAATTATTATGTTAACTATAAAAGGATAATGTAATAACTTAGTTATTTTTGTTTTTCAGATTTAGTTATTTATTTATTTTTTTTAAGGAGAGGCCAACCTCCTTCTTTACCTTACTCTGCCCATTCCTCATAGACTATTGATCTGTGCGAGGAACTTAATCAAAAAAGAAAAATGCCATTAGGCTTCTTATACACACTAAACTTCCACCTACTGGTGTACAATAAACTACATTTTAGTTTATTAACCTCACTTATAAAAACTAAATAAAGTTACTTTATTACTTCAATGCATGTTTTGTACGCATAACAGACAATTTAAATGTGTTTTTTTCGTCGAATCATGGAGAGAAAATAATGTCATTATTTAGTGATATGCTACATCAGACCAAAATATCGATATGGCCGATATTTTCGAAAGTAAATATCGATACTAATATATCGAACCATACTTATCGATATTTCCAATATATCGTTGCCATGCCTAGTGTCAAGGTTTCCTTCACCTTCCAGGAAAGTTCTTAACATTGTGTGAGTCATAGAGTAATTAAGTCCAGTCTTAATGTATCTCTGATTGCACGCTGCGGCCAATACTGGATAGTTCGAATTCATGTGAAAACAAAAAATTATTATGTTGTAGTGTTCGAGAAATATAATTGAATTTCTAAAGATTGTAAGGTAGGCGAGGTACACTTTATACTTCATTCACATAACTTCATGCTAATGAGCATTCGCTAGTAAGATTTCTTGGTCTTGTGAATTTCTCAATTTTTTCGAAGTGTGATTCTTTTGTCTTCACTTTATTTCCGAGTTTAAAATTTATTTTGTTATTTCGATGTGATTTATTTATACAATTTGCGTTGCTACAAAACAGATACAAATATCCAATTATACTGTAGCACTATTGCTAAATTACTAAACGTGCTAGACAATAAGCAAGTATTATAAATAAACACTTAACAACTGATAACAACAAAGCAAATAGTAAATCTCGTACTTCTAAAAAATAACAAATATAAATAGCAACATGCAAATAAATAAATATTTTAAATACTTTAACATTCCCTAAAGTGCAAGTTATTTTTACTACCCACTAAAAATATGTCCATAACTGGAGAATATTTAATTCACAACGTCAATTAAGACAATCTAACAATATACAAGACAATAGCGACAACTCAACAAACATTGAAAACATAACAATAACAAAGACAACAATGAGAATAAATAAATTATATAGTAGAAAAAACAAATAAACTGGACTGCAATAAAATGGTGATTTATTGCTCAATAATTCCACTGAGCTGTTGTTTGAATAAAGCTAAAGTCCAGACAATAGATCCACACGAGGAAGAGCATTGTATAGGCTCATCATTACATTAGTGGACGAATTTGTTCCGAAAGTTGAAATAGCAAAATGAGGACTAAACAATAGGCTTAGACTGGCTGAGTGTCGGAGGACGGCAAAGTTAAGTGTTCGAGCGAAAATTATTTTTGAATTTTTTTTTTTCTCGAATAACATTGTTTGTCTTGTTATAAGTAATAAGTGTGTTGAGGGAAAAAATTCAAAACAAATTTTTACCGAGATGTGGCTACAAAAGTGGCTAATTTATCCTTTCTTGGTTCTTTACTCATTAACAAACTGTGCTATATAGTTCATTCAAATTTTGAGAATATAGCGAATAAATGGTACTACCCAACCTAGAGGTAATTAAAATTAATACAAGTACGAGCTAACAGCTCACTACAGTCAACTACTCCATTCACAAGCTTTTTTAAAAATACCAACATCCCTATAACCAGGCACTTGCGCAGACTATCAACAAACACGATCAACTTTAACAATGGTAATAGTTTGTTTTAAATTTAATTAAGTGGTAACATTGCCCTAACCTTAACATTTTTTGTTTTATTTAGTTTGCTACTTCTACTGAAATGGGAACACTCTCAATTCGGACGTTAAAAAACGATTTTATCGAGCGCAAAAACATCACTACCTAAACAATATAATATGAACACTCAAATACTAGGTAACTATCAAAAAGGATTTTTTTTTTTAAACCGAGCGTGAGTTCACGTTGTTAAGTTGACACCACTGCTAATTTACAAATCCACGTGTCAACTTTAAAAGCCTATACAGTGTGTTAAAAAAGGTTAAGCTGGCTAAGCATTTTCATATTCTATTTTCATATTCATATAAGCTAAAAATGAAAAATAATATTTTTTCAATTTCCGCTTTGTTTAGCAGCTAGACGCCATTTTGTTTTTTCCATAAAACAATTTATATATTTTTTGTACTCTTAACGATTATTATAAAAATCTGTAAATAGGTTTAAGGTAGAAGGTAAAATTTAATTAAAACAATGTTTAAATTATCTTTATTATTTTCAAAATGGCGGTAATTTTATTCTTATTTTAACAAAAATTAAAAAACTACAGGTTTTATAAAAATTGTTTGAGTTACAAAAGTTTGTAAACACCTTTACCTTTTCAATTAATACCTCATTTATAAAAATCACTTAGTAAATAACCATTTTATGAATTAACCTTAATTCACATACTGTTCAAATACTGTCAAATTAGTGGCCATTTATTTTGTATTTGAATTAAAGTCGATTCATAAAATAGTTATTTATTAAGCGATTGTAACAAATGAGGTATCATTGGAAAGGGGAAGTTGTTTACAAACATTTTTGTGAGTTACACATTTTTATAAAACCAGTGTTTTTTTTAAATATTTGTTAAAATAAGAATAAAATTGCCGCCATTTTGAAAATAAAGATAATTTTAAAATATTTTTTATTAAATACTACCTTCTAACATGAACCTTTTTACTGAGTTTTGTAACAATCGTAAAGTTAACAACACATATATAGATTGTTTTATGAAAAAAAGAAAATGGTGTCTAGCTGCTAAACAAAGTCGAAATTAAAAAAAAAATTATTCTTCATTTTTAACTTATAATCACACATAGAATCTGAAAATGTAGAACCTTTTTGTAACAGCCTACATATAGTGATAGTGTCACAGTGCGTTGGATGTAATTTTCAAAATGATGAAGGCTAAAGATTCTTAGATATGAGACGCCGACACAACCTTGAGCGTATTTCAAGGCGAATATGAATGATTAAATGAGTGTGGATGACCTGTGTAGTCTGGTTACTAACTGAGTTTGACTGTTTCTCAGAAAGGGCCATTTATTAATAGCCCAATGAATGGCCACAGGGCAAAACAAAAACAGTCTTCCTGTCTTTAACAAAATCAACTAAAGAAGATCTATTCTATCAGTGTTTTGGACTAGCTAATTGATTCAAAATCAAGGTCACTTTTTGAAAAAAGAAAAAAAATTGTAAAATGAACTTTTTAACCTATCTCCATAATTTATAGAATTTACTTAATATTTATGTAGCCTACTTTATTGTAATAAATTAGTGCACAGTTCACTTGTTGTACTGAATGAAAATTCACACTTACTTTTTCAAATTTATGATATAAAACTTGAATCAGGGGGGAAATAATTTTGAAGTGTCTAATATCTTTTTTTTTTTAGACACTTGAAATAGATAAATTCTTATTTTGAGTCATAATATATTTTCACAGTTTTCAAAAAGTAAAAATATATTAGCGCCTTTTTCCAGGTCAAAACACTAACATTTATGGAGAAAATATAAGGGGATTCCTAGCAAATCCTGGACTGACCGAATCTTAACTAAAATTATCACAACTCAAAAATATAATATCACACTTATCATAGTTAATAGCAAAACAAGTGGACCTTATTTCCACATATATCATTCAGTGTAGAAAAAGCAACAGAAACTTTCAATTATAGTACGTAAGTTACTTACATAAATTTTCATGGGATAATCAGCTTACCTGGAAATAAAAATAGAACATAAATACAATGAATACATAAGTAGTATTGGAATAAATACTGGCGTGGTAGCTCAGTGGTTAAGGCTTCCGGCCCGGAGTTGGACTGAGGAGTTCGAGGTCCAAAGTTCCCCAACTGAGCTAACGATCGATACTTCAATCATAGTTCACGCACAGGCCCACGTGAACTGTAGAGTGAAGTTTTGAAAAAAAAATTAAAAACTTCCAATTACAAAAAAATTATTTTACATAATTTTCTGTAAACAACATATGTGCAAACAATTGGGAAATTTATACAAAACCACTTAAATTACGTTAATAAAAAAATTTCACAAATTGAATCAAAATTAACGTAAGATGAAAATACCCAATTTTTCAGAGGACGCTCGAGTACGTGACAACGACAAACATAGTTTCCATGTACAAAGGTAGAGATCGATTCCTTATTCTCAAAAACGATGCATAATTTTAAAGTAAGGGTGTTCATCCAGGCGTCCAGTTGAGTGCTCCAAGAAGTTTAGTTCTAGATTTTATCGCAACTGTTGCTAGGAGTAGCAAAGAGCCTACCTCACTAAAACACACAAAACGTGTTACCTTCCCCTCTCTCTCCCTACTGTCCCCACTTCCTCATTTATAGTAAACTTCCAGCAATTTAGGTTTTATTTATTACTAACCCTAGAAAGCCAAAGGGAGGTGGGTTAAAAATTGTCCACACATATACATATTGCGATAAAAACTACTTATTTTTTTCTAAAAAATTCAATAAAAAAATTGGAACTGTCACAAAAGATGTACTCATTTTAAGTACGGAGTTTTATTCTTGTACATCTAGTATTCTTTCCAATAATTTACTTTAAATACAGGGTGGACATTTTTTAACCCTCCCTTGGGTCTTCCTGTTGCCTAATGTATTGTCCAAGATATAAATTGTACAGTTGTTAATAGCGTATTTCTTACTTCTTTTTTTACACTAAACATCAAATTGTGTTGCTATTTCTTTTAGTTTTGATAAAATACTACAAGGCATTTGTTATTTATGCCATGGTATTTTTCTTTTAAAGTTGGCAAAACTGATGTTGTTTTTTCTACTTCCCAATCAGCTGGAAAGTTTTGAGTTTATGATTGGATTGTAGAGTGTTGTACTCCAAAATCATCTTTTGATGGATTTAGAAGATATTTTGGGTCGAAGAATGGAAAAACCAAGAACCAAGACATCTACAGAAATTAACAAGGGCCGGTGCCACGTCTGTTGCAGTCAGGCGAAATAAAAAAAAAGAGAAAACAAACTGGCAAAAACAAAAATTGTAACAATTGTGGCCATTATGTATGTGCTAAACATTCTATAAAAATAAATGTATGTTTAGTATAAATGCACTGCCGAAGACTTAGAGTAATGTTAATGTTACTGTATTTCTTAAACGTACTTTACATATAATAACGTTCACATACGTATATGTATATGTATGTTCGTATATATCAATACCACTGCACATGTGTGTAAGGAGCAGTGATTTGGTTAACACTCTTTTGATTCAACATGTCTTTGGTGAATTAATACAAAAATTCATATCATAAATCCAATGGACACAGTAATATGACTAAAAAATAAAAACTGTAGTGGTTTACGGCAGATTTTCACTTTCTCTGGTAAACACGTCGATAACTTAGGCCTGTAAAAGTTAAGCTATAATTTTTTTAGTTTATCATGATAATCTCAACTATAATACTTATCACTTTAATTGGGGCACTTACATATAAGACAAAGTTTAATTTTTTAACAAATGTATTTAACAAAAACATGATTTCAAAAAAAAAAAATCCTTGGTCCAGTTTTGTTTAATCTATATATAAATGGTCTAAAATCTTCAATTCAGTTCGGAAAAGTTATTCAGTACGCTGATGACACGACTCTTTGTGAGATAGATGAATCATCACGTGATTTATAAGTAAAATCATTTATTGATCTGAATCAATGCATTCAACATTTTAATAAAATGGGCCTGAAAACAAACAATTCTAAGTCAAATTTCATAACATATTGTCTTCCTCAACACTTTGAACAGAATCAAATTACAGTAATGGTGGACGATGTACTATTAGAGAAAACAGAGTCCACGAAGGTCCTTGGAATACACCTTAACAAAGGTTGACTTGGGACGTCCACATTGACAGTGTGTGTACTAGAGTTAACTCGGGCATTTTTACTCTGCGCAACCTGGCACAATTCTGCTCCCTGGAAGTCTTAAAACTTGCATATTATGGCTTGATCCATACCCACTTAGCCTATGGTATAAGACTTTGGGGTAGTTGTTCTAAATACAAGCTGGAAAGGGTATTTAGACTTCAAGAAAGAGCTGTCAGAACTATTTTAAAATTAAACGTCAGAGAGTCGTGTCGAGAAGCGTTTTGGGAGCTTAGATTATTGACCCTACCCTGCCTCTATATATTGGAGGTCGCCCTGTACTGCAAGTCAAAGTGCACTTTGACGCGCGGCAGGGATGTTCACTCTTATGAAACTAGAGGGAAGAATAATTACAGAACGCAGAGGCATAGAAGCGCAGCTTTCAAGCGTCTGCCATCACAAGTGGGTGTAAACATAATCAATTTGCTCCCTGAACAAATTAAAAATCAAAACCTGAATTTGTTCAAAAGACGTTTAAAATACATTTTGGTGGAAAGTGCTTTTTATTCAGTTGAAGAATTCTTTCAAAGCCGCTGGGACAATCAGTAAACACCCTATCATGCAATTCTGGTGTCAAGTGTGTGAATGTATGATGCATGTGCAAGATATATGTATGAATGTGTCCGATTGTGTGTGAGTGTTTTAGGCTAAAAGAAATTTTGACTTTTGCAACACAATTGTTAATTGTATTCATGCAATAAAAAATTTATTTATTTATTTATGTACCGGTACATTATTCGTATATTTTACTGAACAAAAACAGCCTAGGTCAAATTTATTTGTTTTGTATTAACAGTTTACATGTTTTTGTTAAGTACAAAAAAATTTTTTAAATGGATAACAAAATGGGGGAGTGACAGAGTTACGTAATTATTGAGGGGGTTAGGTATTACCGTTACAAGTCCGTTACACGGGGGGGGGGGGTCTGAAAAGCTTGATTTTAGCGTTACGTAATTTACGGACGGCCCTTAAGTAGTAAATGTGTTTAGGGAACATTTTAAAAAATCTATAGAGATGTGGTTTTTTAAAAACTCCAGTTGTATTTGTTTTCGTTATCGGTAGCTTAGTACATTGTAATATATTTTTGATGTTTTTTTATAAGTAATTTTATATTCTTCGTTGGAAATAATACTCTGTAAAGATTTGTTGACATCACCATGATAAGTCATCGGAATATAATTATTGTTTTAAATGTTGTTAATTAAGACCTTTCTTTTGTTAATATTATATTCATTTACTTATTCAATTACGTTGATATTCATTATTGACAGCAAGTTGTTTGATAATTGAGTTAATTAAAAAAAAAAACACAGGTGCTATTTTGATTTGTTTACTTTATTTTAATCATTACTTGAAACATATTTGGACACGATCTGGGAAACTAATGTAAACATTGTTGCCTTATCCCAATGGGCCATGTCCCACTAATGTAAACATTGTTGTCTTATCCCTGTGGGCCATGTATAACTAATGTAAACATCGTTGACTTATCCCATTGGGCCATGTCTCACTAATGTAAACATCATTCCTTATCCCTGTGGGCCATGTATCACTAATGTAAACATCGTTGCCTTATCCCTTTGGGCCATGTCTCACTAATATAAACATTATTGCCTTATCACAATGGGCCATGACTAATGTAAACATTGTTGCTTTATTTCAGTGGGCCATGTCTCACTAATGTGAACATTGTTGCCTTATTTCAGTGGACCATGTCTCTCTAATGTAAACATAGTTGCCTTATCCCAGTCGGCCATGTCTCATTAATTTAAACATCGTTGCATTATCTCAGTGGGCCATGTCTCTCAAATGTAAACATCGTTGCCTTATCCCTGTGGGCCATGTATCACTAATGTAAACATCGTTGCCTTATTTCAGTGGACCATGTCTCTCTAATGTAAACATAGTTGCCTTATCCCAGTGGGCCATGTCTAATGTATGTCTCTCTAATGTAAACATAGTTGCCTTATCCCAGTGGGCCATGTCTAATGTAAACATTTTTGCCTTATTTCAACGTGCCATGTCTCATTAATTTAAAAATCGTTGCATTATCCCTGTGGGCCATGTCTCTCAAATGTAAACATAGTTGCCTTATTCTAGTGGGTCAAGTCTCACTAATGTAAACATTGTTGCTTTATCCCAGTGGGCCAAGTCTCACTAATGTAAACATCGTTGCCTTATCCCAAAGGGCCATGTCTCACTAATGTAAACATCGTTGCCTTATCCCAAAGGGCCATGTCTCACTAATGTAAACATCGTTGCATTATCCCTGTGGGCCATGTCTCTCAAATGTAAACATAGTTGCCTTATTCTAGTGGGTCAAGTCTCACTAATGTAAACATCGTTGCCTTATCCCAAAGGGCCAAGTCTCACTAATGTAAACATTGTTGCTTTATCCCAGTGGGCCAAGTCTCACTAATGTAAACATCGTTGCCTTATCCCAAAGGGCCAAGTCTCACTAATGTAAACATCGTTGCCTTATCCCAAAGGGCCATGTCTCACTAATGTAAACATCGTTGCATTATCCCTGTGGGCCATGTCTCTCAAATGTAAACATAGTTGCCTTATTCTAGTGGGTCAAGTCTCACTAATGTAAACATTGTTGCTTTATCCCAGTGGGCCAAGTCTCACTAATGTAAACATCGTTGCCTTATCCCAAAGGGCCAAGTCTCACTAATGTAAACATCGTTGCCTTATCTCAGTGGGCCATGTTTCTCTAATGTAAACACTTTTTCTTATCCAATGTTTACATGTCATGTCTCTAATGTAAGATAGATTGGTCCAGATGATGCCGGAAAATGTATGAACTAACTTGTTTGTTTAATTAAGTCGAAGAATGCTACTATCCAGCATTGTGGCAATTACATTATATCGTATGAAAAATTATTATGAAGCATACAAAACAACAAGCAATTACCGATAGTGCGAAATGTTAAATCACATTCCTACATCCCTTGTTTAAAATAACTAATAAACGATTAATAATTAGCTGAATAATATGAGGTTTGAATTAGTAAAATAATAAATTAATAAAAAAAATATACTTAGTGTTATATACATCCATTTATATATCTTAATAAAACACTAATTAATTGAAATTCATTAATAAAAACAACAACAAATAATTATGAATAAGCTTCAAAGAACAATAGTTTAATATGAGTTAATTATAATACGAAAGTGAAAGAATATGTATTAGGGTCAATTTCCCAACGAACTTAATAATTTCTAATGTAAAATTAAACAGGTCAACATAGATGAATATTATAGATTCTAGACATCAAATAAGTGACCCAGGTTGGTGCGTAAATAGCAAAGATAAAATTAATTGAATTATCAATATGGAAAATTGTTTATGTTTGAATTAAAAATAGAACTAAGGAGCCATCCTTAAATTCGGTAACGCTAAAATCTGTCTTTTCAGACCCCCCCCCCCCCCGGTATAACGAACTTGAACTTTTAACGGTAATACTAAACCCCCTCAACAATTACGTAACGCTGTCACCAACCCCCCCCTCCTCTAATTTTTTCGTCCACTTTCAAGCATACTTTTGTTTATGATAAAGTCATTGTTTAGACTTTCTTCCGTTTGTTTTCTAATGGGGGTGGGGGGGGAGAATATATATCTAACTTTAATATATTTTCAAAAAAATCTTGTATTTTGGCGAAAAACAGTAAAATTTTGAGAATGAATTTAAACACATTGCTGAGGTTTAAGTCATGTAACGCTGCGTAGAACCTTCTCGCTCTCGCTTATAACGGTGCATAACGCTGTCGAAACCCCCCTCCCTTCTGGCGTTACGTAATTTAGGGACGGCCCCTAAGCTTATACGGTGTATTTTGACTGAATCTAACTGGAATATTTGTTTCAGCAGATTTCCAAGCAGATGTGTCCAAAGATGATCAATGGGTACCTAGACGGAGGCGGTGGAACTGGACTGTAATGTCCTTACAACTAATGACTGAAGTTCGACTGTGACCTACTCTGCACCCCTAAGAAACGAATCGTAAATACGAGCTCCAGTGATAGGTCATAAATGATCAGAAGCTGGCGGCAGACATGTCGATAACATGAGTAATGTGTACTGAACACAGGGACCAGTGTTAGAGCAGTTCATTGATAAGCTCTAATGTGTTGTGAGATGACGCACTCCAGCTGCTTTTTGGTGGGTTCAACAAATTTCTGACTAATTGGACACGGCCTCCACCGCCTCGCTTAATTACTGTAGTGACACGGGACGGAAATTCTACTACCCAAGTGTTGTAACTTGAGTTGTTGAAACTTGAAACACATTATAAGTTGGGCAAATATTTAGAATATATTATTATTACATTTAAAACTACAGTAATTCTCCAAATATCCGAATCAATTGGGGCCAGACCCTATTCGGATAATCCGAATTTTTGTCTGAAAACAGTCCATTTTATTTAATCAATGTATATAATTAAATACGTATATGTTGAAATGGCATAAAACAATATTTTTAAAGAGAAAGAGTATTAATTACAATTTAATTACATACTATAGTGTGTATTTACGAACCATCCTGTAAAGGAATGTTATTGCTCGCCAAATATATTAGTTGAATATTCTTTTTTTGTTTGCTGTCTTCATATGTTTTTAGGCAGCCAGGTCGCGCATCCCCATGTTATTTATTGTGATATAGTGTATATATATGATTTATCTTTTTAAGGATTATACATACTATTCTTTGTAGTTGTATGCTTTTAGTTTTTTCAGAACAAAATAAAAAACAAAAAACTGAAAATTGTACGATTTATTTGATATCTGAAAGCAATTTGGATAATCACCGATTCGGATAATTGAAATTCGGATAGTTGCAGTCACACTGTACTGAAAAAATGTATGGAACTTTGTATTTATGTACATGTCACTGTACCAAACATTTAACATATTTTACTCGTTTTCGCATAGCTAGGCGATAACCCACGAAGGAAGTCTTAAATATTTAAATGTAAGCCTACCTCGAGTTATACCTCATTTTAAAGGTTTTTGTTTGTACATCACAAAAGTGCAAATCTGTGTCAATATAATGAGGCATTCAGCAAATACAGCATCTCAAAGAATGTAATGTACATAACCAATACTTCTTAAGAACATGGATAAGATAGTTAGTGTATATTGCTGCTTACAGCTATAATTTAATTAACATAAGAGACATTAACTATTTTTCACTAACAAAATTTGTTGCAAATTAGTGGAATAATTTTTTTAAACTAATTTTATGCTATACCTATTGCCAAAACGGTTTTTCTTATTTTTATTTTTATTAAATAACATAGTTCTTTTTAAAACGCAGTCTTTCATTATTATTATTATATACAATCAACAACATACTCAACAACAGAGACCTCAAACAGGGTTAAATAAATAAATAGCCGTACAACAAAGAAGCATTAGTTATTATTCTGTATGACACTAAATTCTTTGAGAGGCTGCATTTTCTAACTAGGTCATCATTTCTAACTCAGAATTGCACTTTTGCATTGTACAAATAAAGACCTTTGAAATGAGGTATAACTCGGGTTAGGCTTACATTTAACATTTTTAATACTTCCTTAATGGGACATCCCCTGGCTATGTGAAAATCGAATAAATATGTTTAAATGTTTGTTATACATACATGTACATAACAACAAAGTTTCATGAAATTAATAAAAGTATTCTAGACTTATGCCCAACTCTGAATACAGTCTAAAATACAATAGAATACTCAGTAAATTCAATCATACAAATACTTAGCACACGCCTAACGTTTTGGAGGTTTGAACTGAATCATCATTTTGTGACTATACAAATACATTTCGAATATTAAAATCTCATCAGCACAGTTTATTTGATGTGAAATCTGTTTGAAAACTAACTTTATAGGTCAATAAGTACACGTACATCGGATTCCCACATTGTTTCTGAATTGAAGTATCATTAAAAAACTACATCCAACCACTGTGTGCGTGCGCGTGCGTGTGCGTGTGCGCGTGCGCGTGCACGTGCGCGTGTGCAATATCACTGTACGTGTATGAGCGGGCGGGTGGGTCAATATCACTGTACGTGTATAGGCGGGCGGGTGGGTCAGTATCACTGTACGTGTATAGGTGGGCGGGTGGGTCAATATCACTAAACGTGTATGGGTGGGTGGGTGGCCGGGTGGGTCAATACCACTGTACGTGTATGGGTGGGCGGGTGGGTCAATATCACTGTACGTGTATGGGCGGGCGGGTGGGTCAATATCACTGTACGTGTGCGCGTGTGCGTGCGTGCGTGCGTGCGTGCGTGCGTGTGTGTGTGTGTGTGTGTGTGTGTGTGTGTGTGTGTGTGTGTGTGTGTGTGTGTGTGTGTGTGTGTGTGTGTGTGTGTGTGTCATGCGAAACGTCTCGACAGGCGGCGACAAACTAACGCTGTCTGATTAGTTGAGATTAGATAAACATTACTATCAGTTAACGATTTACGACAGCGTACATCCGCTTGTCCAGCATTAGTTCGGAGTCTTGAGTATGGACATTTACTCATTCACGAGCCAGGATAACCAGACATATCTCGTCACCACAACATTTGATCGTCTCACACGACATTTGTTCGCATCACATTTTTATGCTTCAAAACATTATTTCGCCTCACAAAAACAACATTTGTTCGTCTCACAACAGTTGTTCGCATCACAACATTTGTTCACCCTACAACAGTTGTTCGTTTCTCAACATTTGTTCACCACACAACATTTTTTTCGTCTCTTAACAATTGTTCACATCACAACATTTGTTCACTCTACAACATTTGTTCGCCACAAAAAATTCTTGCGTCTCACAACAGTTGTTCGCATCACATTTGTTCAGCCCACAACAGTTGTTCCCTTAACAACATTTGTTCACCCCACAACAGTTGTTCCCTTCACAACATTTGTTCACCCCACAACAGTTGTTCCCTTCACAACATTTGTTCGTCACACAATATTTGTTCGCCACACAACAATTGTTCGTCCCAACACAGTTGTTCGCATCACAACATTTTTTCGCCTCACAACAGTTGTTCCCTTCACAACATTTGTTCGTCACACAATATTTGTTCGCCACACAACATTTGTTCGTCCCACCACAGTTGTTCGCATCACAACATTTGTTCACCCCACAACAGTTGTTCCCTTCACAACATTTGTTCGTCACACAATATTTGTTCGCCACACAACATTTGTTCGTCCCACCACAGTTGTTCGCATCACAACATTTGTTCGCCTCACAACAGTTGTTCCCTTCACAAGATTTGTTCACCCCACAGCAGTTGTTCGCCTCATAATATTTGTTCGTCTCACAACATTTGTTCACCTTACGCGTTCATAGTGTTGCGTAGTCCTAGGTCCACGGACGCACGTGAACAGAGTACCCAGAGAAGTCGGGAGAGTTGCCGCGATGGCTCAATAGCTTAAGGCTTTTTAAGGCCTCGGACTGCGGAGTGCATTTCCAAAATTCAAATTCCAAACTGAGCTAACGGTCTGTATTTCAATCGTTGAATAAAGTTAAAGAGCAGGCCCATGTGCACTGGCGAGTGAAGTTAATAATAAAAAAATAAAAAGTAAAATTAAATGTTAAAAAGACGTAAAGCCTACTCCGTTAAGGAGCTAGTATTAGAAAAAGTAGATTGGTTTTGGAGAATGGGAAGATTGGTTTTATTGTGTAGGTTGTGCCTGTGGAAGTGTTTCTGGAGGAAAAGAGTAATAGATTTATTTTTACGAACAAGAAGTTTTCAATAATATACATATTGAATGTAGGGGTATGATTACGGAATTCACCGTTATATGAAAGTTTTGAGGTTAATTTGAAAATATTTCTCAAGGATCGCTTTCAAAAAGTTTAAAATGTTGGCTTCTTCTAGATGATTTACGCCTAATTTACTACCCGCCGGAAATACATCGTAACGTGTGGCAGGTGTACATTTGGTAGTGACTTCTTTAATAAAAAGCCTTTGGTGTATCAAAGATTGAAAACAACTTAATATCTACACAATAGTTGTAACACAATTTCGTTCAATTGATTAACAACTAAAGATATTTGTAATATTTCAATTCACATCCTGATAGCACTTCTTCGCAAACAATATTGCGAGAGTAGGAATACATTCTCGCAATATTGTTTATTAAAAATTATTAATATGAATTATTTTAAAAAATCAAATATTGGCCTCTAAAAAAATTGTTACATATCTCAAGACAACTAAACCAGCCTGTAGCAGCGTAAGTGCGATTCTCGTCACCACAATGCTATCAATATTTGATATATTTTAATTCAAAGTAAACCAAATAGAAATTTATCGAATTAAATACGAACATAAAATAACTACGAAGGGTGCAATTATGTTATGAGCACTACTTAAAACGACATTTAACATCTTATCAAGCCATCAGCAAATAAGAAATATTTGCGTGTAATGCATATGTTTAACCTCTCTGATAGAGGTGATAGTATGTAGCGATAAGATTAGTACTAAATGTACTTGTTAACGTCCAGACCATGTGGCTTGTGACAGTCAACCAAATAGTACCGAAGTCCTAACAGGTTAAAACCCCATTAAAAACACAACAGTTAACTTAGATTCGATTAAAACACATACGTTTAGAAATAAGTATTCATAAAACATGTAGAAAAATTACAGACATATAAGTGATTTTTGTAAATTTTTTTATACGTACCTGTTATAATAAATCGGATCTTTTCAACCCGATTATAATAAAGGATAATAAGATAGTTATTCGTATACAATCAATCCGTTTGAATCTAAAAAAAAAAAAAATATTTTTTCAAAAAAAAAAACTGAAAAAGAAATACGTAAACGCTAAGAAAGTGCAGTGTACGGTAAAGGTTAATTCCATTCCAACTGAGTGGTCTAGAGATGAGGGCCCTGGCCTAGTAGTGTGTTCAGTGAAATCGGCCTTTGACTGGGATGGCTGGGTGTAACCGTTTTGGCACACTATACTTCGCATCATTACAATCTACCTCTACTCGCAATATTTATGACAGAGTTCCCTGTAATTTATGGTCAGGAGGGAGAGATACTTTCAACATATTAGATGATACAGATATCGGCCTTGGCCTTGATCTTATATGCAGGTGACTTTCAAACAATAGCGACTATAAAACTAAATACAGAAAAATGTTTCAGATGTTAGCCTCGATTTTGAATAAATAATGAAGATGATTCTCAATTCTCATTGGAAAAAAACGGTTCAGTTACTGGTTTTCTACAACTAAGAGTACAGGTGAAATCCTACAGACAGCTTCTCATGCCTATGCTACAGGTGAGACGATACAGACATCGGCCTTCCCATTCCATGCTACAAGTGAGATGATACAGACACCGACCTTCTCATGCCTATACTATAGATGATTATATAGACACCGACCTCCTCATGCCTATGCTACAGGTGAGACGATACAGACATCGGCCTTCCCATTCCATGCTACAAGTGAGATGATACAGACACCGACCTTCTCATGCCTATACTATAGATGAGATTATATAGACACCGACCTTCTCATGCCTATGCTACAGGTGAGACGATACAGACATCGGCCTTCCCATTCCATGCTACAAGTGAGATGATACAGACACCGACCTTCTCATGCATATACTATAGATGAGATTATATAGACACCGACCTTCTCATGCCTATGCTACAGGTGAGACGATACAGACATCGGCCTTCCCATTCCATGCTACAAGTGAGATGATACAGACTTCTCATGCCTACACTATAGATGAGATGATATAGACACCGACCTTCTCATGCCTATGCTACAAGTGAGATGATACAGACAGCGGCCTTTTCATGGCTATGCTACAGGTGAGATGATACAGACAGCGACCTTTTCATGCCTATACTACACGTGAGATGATACAGACACCGACCTCCTCATGCATATGCTACAGGTGAGATGATACAGACAGCGACCTTTTCATGCCTATGCCACAGGTGAGATAGTACAGACAGCGACCTTTTCATGCCTATGCTACAGATGAGATGATACAGACACCGACCTTCTCATGCCTATGCTACAGGTGAGATGATACAGACAGCGACCTTTTCATGCCTATGCTACAGGTGAGATGATACAGACACCGACCCCCTCATGCCTATGCTACACGTGAGATGATACAGACACTGACATCCTCATTCATATGCTACAGGTGAGATGGTACAGACACCAACCTCCTCATGCCTATGCTACACGTGAGATGATACAGACACCGACATCCTCATGCATATGCTGCAGGTGAGATGATACAGACATCGACCTTTTCATGCCTATGCTACAGGTGAGATGATACAGACATCGGCGTTCTCATTCATACGCTACAGGTGAGATGATACAGACAGACCTTCTCATGCCTATGGTACATGTGAGATGATACAAACATCGGCCTTCTCATTCCATGCTACAAGTGAGATGATAGAGACATCGGCCTTCTCATTCCATGCTACAAGCGAGATGATACAGACACCGACTTTCTCATGCCTACACTATAGATGAGATGATATAGACATCGACCTTCTCATGCCTATGCTACACGTGAGATGATACAGATACCGACCTCCTCATTCCAGGCTACAGGTGAGATGGTAAAAACAGCGATCTTCTCATTCCTATTCTACAAGTGACATTATACAGACACCCACCTTCTCATTTCTATGTACTCCATTCTGTTATGTTTATATACATGAAATTTTTTAATACAATCTATTATATTAGTACCACTAGAGAATACTTTTTAGCATTTTTTAGTAGCCTACGCTAATTTAGTACTTTATTAACTCTTCAAGTTGTTATATGTATTTTTCTGGAAGTAAATTGTATTAACATTAATAGATAGTTGTTAAAGTGATAACAATTGTTAAAATATCCTGCATGTTGTTATATTATACTGATAAATTTATTCATTGTCTACATATTTTAGACCGACAGCGTTGAAGTTTGACACGTTTTTTCGAGTACCAGATAAGAGGTTATCGTTTGCATTAAAATGTGCTTGACAAAAAGGGCTTGGCGCAATTTAATAAAAGCGACGTATTTTATCTCAAGATGAGTTGTTAAAGGAAGGCGAGAAACCGAATGTAGCCTACGTAACCTCCGGTGGTATTAGCGCAGCTCATCTAATCTCCTACGTAATAAACACTCGATCTGTGCTCAATAAAAATGCCAAAACGACGCATGAAATACACGTACGTTTGTACACGACGGAGGAAAGACAGATACCAACATCGGAAACCAAAACACTTTCAATTAGCCGGACAGGGTATTTCACAAAGTCAGGAACCAGTTTGATTCAGTCACTGATTGGTGGATGGTTAATTCCAGAGTTATATAGACACAATATTCACGTCACCACGGTGTAGCTGACTCCGGAGGGACTCGAAAACAACATTAACGGTTCACCATTTCAAATAGGAACTAAACATTTTGTCTAAATCTGAATCTGACTAATTGTAGATAATGGAAGTAGTTAAAATATAATGATAAATATAAACAAAACAAAAGCTGTTAAATAAAATTAGTATTAGAATTGTTGACATTACATTAAAACAGTCCCAAATAAGCACGAAACAGTTCTGTACTTAGCGTGTGCTTTATTTCGATTTCTAACTCACATAATTGTTTGTCTTATCCCTTGTGAGAAGGTGCAAGTGCGGCGGGAAATAGGGTTATGCCGCGGAAAAAAGAAACTGAAGTCGCTTTCTTGAGGCCGCAGCGAACATCTCTGTGGTAGTTATGTAGAGTATAACTAATGTGCAACTTTATACAAGTGTAATAATCGCGGTCATTACCGCAAGTTTCATTTTTTAACAATCACCGGCCAATTAAGTATACGAATTAATACAAATTAGATAATAGTTTATTCCTTACACAAATTATACAAGAAACAAGAAAACTGAGAAGCTAAAATCTGTAATCAGAACCAGATCGAGTAGCAAAGTTTATATGGAAAGAATTTTCCCCCCAATACAAATAAAATTTAAATCAGATAAATATTTAAAGAAGTGGGAAATGGGATGGGACTCAATATTCAAAGAAATTTGACAAATTACAAAATCAATTACGAGGAGTGTCAAAATGAAAGAAACTTCCCAGCACGAATGTTGGGAACTGATTGTCTACATCGAGGATATACAGCGGTTGGAAAACGAGCGAAGCAAATTTACTTGTCATTTGCTAAAGGTACGGTAATAGTTAGAGGCCTGACTTACTTCTTTGTTACCTACAAATTAGAGTTCTTTACACCAAGTAGAAGGAGTGTGGCTAAGTCTACAGGGTGTCCCAAGAATGCCAAACTACGGGAAGTGGTTAAATAGGTCAAAATAAAGAGAAAATCAAGAATAAATTTCTGCCCAAAAACGCTTAGTTTACCAGATATCCACAATTTTGTTATTTCATCTCCGAATTTTTATCTCCGATTTGGATTAACCGATCTTTATGAAACTCTCTATGCACGTTAAGATAATATAGACCTATTCTAGAAAAAAATCAACTTGATCCAATTTAAAATTTCAAAATGGCCGGCATTGATGGAAAACGGCAAAAAAATACAAATGGCCATTCCACAATAGCCCATTTGTAACATTACAAATGGTATTAATTCACTGATACCGCGCTATTTTCAAATTTTAAATTAAATCAAGTTGAATTTTTTTTAGAATAGGTCTGTATTATCTTAACATGAATACTAAGTTTCATAAAGATCGGTTAAGCCAACTCGGATATAAAAATTCTTTTGTGAAAAAAACAAAATGGCGGATATCTGGTAAACGAAGTGTTATTGGACAAAAATTATACTTGATTTTCTATTTATTTTGACCTTTATAACAATTTTTCCAAGTTTGGCACTTTATTTTTGGGACCCCCTGTATAATCGGGCGTTCTGCAGTTCCCCCGGCGGTCAGGGTAAGCCCCCGGAGGGTACCTGCAGTTCCCCCGGAGCCCCTTCTAGGGTGTACTGCAATTCCCCCGGCGGTCACTTTCAGCCCTGCCTCCTGTCCTATTGGGGTTTTTTAGGTTAGGTTAGGTTAGGTTAGCGGAGTGCGCCGGAGTGACCACCGGGGGAACTGCAGACATTTTTGGGACAGAGGATTATCGACCCTAATTAGTCCCTTCGACCGCCGGGGGAACTGCATGGCAGCCGTATAATCCATGCAAAGTTTTTATGCACAACTTAACAGCATTCATTTCATAAAATACAATTAAATCAAAGTAAATTAATATTATTTTTATTTTAAACGAAAAAAAATTGTCTTTCTTGATATCTGGAGTAAAAGAGAAAACATTCGTCAATCGTCTGTTATGTAATCAGTTTGGCACATGTTGCCAACTCGCTGCAGATATAGGGTTGAAGATTATTGCGATAGTTAACAACTAGGTTATAGAGCACGCTATGGTTTTAACCCTTCAGGTAGCTATGGTTTTAACCCTTCAGGTAGCTATGGTTTCAACCCTTCAGGTAACTATGGTTTCAACCCTTCAGGTAACTATGGTTTCAACCCTTCAGGTAGCTATGATTTCAACCCTTCAGGTAGCGATGGTTTTAACCCTTCAGGTAGCTATGGTTTTAACCCTTCAGGTAGCTATGGTTTTAACCCATCAGGTAGATATGGTTTTAACCCTTCAGGTAGCTATGGTTTTAACCCTTCAGGTAGGTATGGTTTTAACCCTTCAGGTAGCTATGGTTTCAACCCTTCAGGTAGCTATGGTTTTAACCCTTCAGGTAACTATGGTTTCAACCCTTCAGGTAACTATGGTTTCAACCCTTCAGGTAGCTATGGTTTCAACCCTTCAGGTAGCTATAATTTCAACCCTTCAGTTAGCGATGGTTTTAACCCTTCATGTAGCTATGGTTATAACCCTTCAGGTAGCTATGGCTTTAACCCTTCAGGTAGCTATGGTTTTAGCCCTTCAGGTAGCTATGGTTTTAACCCTTCAGGTAACTATGGTTTCAACCCTTCAGGTAACTATGGTTTCAACTCTTCAGGTAGCTATGATTTCAACCCTTCAGGTAGCTATGGTTTTAACCCTTCAGGTAGCTTTGGTTTTAACCCTTCAGGTAGCTATGGTTATAATCCTTCAGGTAGCTATGGTTATAACCCTTCAGGTAGCTTCGATGTTTATGCTTCCCAATTTCTAATCCCTGACACTCTCAAATTCAAATTTAAATTCAAATTCTTTATTAACATATTGATTTGCATACAAAGATATTTGATACAAATATAATGTTTTGTCATACAATGTGAATCTTAAAACTAACTTAAACACGAAATTAAGTATAAATTAATAAATATAGTTTTAACGAACCCAAAACTCCAAGAAGTCCCTGACAGAATAAAATTCATTATTTATTAAAAATATTTCCAGCTTTCGTTTAAATTGGTGTTCACTATGACTCAATTTTAGCTCTTTTGGCAACTTGTTAAAAAGTTTTATACCCGTATAAAGAGCCCTTTTTTCAAATTTGGTTGTATTGTGAATGGGATAAAATAATTTGTCCGATCTAGTTATTTTTTGGGATTCTCTCGCTTTGGACAAAAAGTTGATATTTATAAAAAATATTAAAAGCACCGATACTATATAAATTTAGGGTACTGTCATAATTTTTCTCTGCAGGAAAATTCCTCGACACGACTGTGACCAGCCTAATTTTTAAATTCTTTCTGGCCTTAAAGACTTTATCCAATAATGGTGAGCCCCCAAAAAGCTCTCATTACTTGTTGCTTCAATTTAATGTGTTTTGAATACATTTCCTATGATAAAATGGGTGTAAAACATACATTTGTTTATAAATAAAGACGTCCCATATGTAGGCAGCCAAACTTCGCTAGGTTATTTCTAAGGTAAAAACAAACCAAATATGTTATGCGAAGAAAAATGGTCTATATTACTCCGTTTTCCGCCTATCTGTCTGTATGCTACTTTTACAAAAAGTTTGATATTTCAAACTTTACTAAAGCTAAAATCATGAAACTTAGTATGAATCCTGGTCTTGATAGTTTACATCTTTAAAATCTTATTTCTTTTCTAAATGGCGGCAATTTTAAATTGTTTAGGCTAAATATCTCAAAACCTTAAATTTTAGTAAAACCTGTAAGATACAAAACTGTTCAATAATTTAGTTTCACAAATAATGATATAAATATGTTTAAGATCGAACAACTATTACCAGAGAAATTGACATTTTTACGGAATGTTAAGGAAATAATTAAGGAATTCTTCGGCCAGGACATCAATTTCATTTGATAAAAATATTTATTTCTCAGTTGATAATAGTTTGATCTTAAAAATCTCCATACCATAATTTATGCGACTAAATACTTTAAAATTTTTATATCTTACAGGTTTTTTCTAAAATTTAAGATTTTGGAGATATTTAGCTTAAATGGCCGCCTTTTTGAAAAAAGGACCGGTGTACAGAAATAATACTTTAAAGGAATATGTAAACTTTCAAGTTTCAAGCTGTCCAGTAGTTTTTATCTTCAGTAACTTTTGAGATATCAAGTAACATACATACGTACAGAAAACGGAGGGAGATAGACCATTTATTCACATGACTTTGGGGTAACTTCCTGAAGTTTGGCTGTCTACTTATGGGACACCCTGTGGCCTTTTTATGTCATTTTGTTGACTCGACAAGAGATGGGTGCTATGTATCATAAATAAAAAATGAGCTTTGTAATTACAAACAGAAATCACTATTAAATGCGGAACAAGGCATGTAGCTATCTTGCTAAGCACTTTTGTGATGATTGATGCAAAAGACCTCCTTCACAAGTATTTGAATAGTATGTTGATTAGTGACTGGGCTAACCAGCAAATCAGGCGTGTCCGGCGTGAACGGCAACAATTACAGTTCATTCAGTGTGCAAGTAACAAGGCTGTGTGTTTGACGGCGCGGTCGCACGCTTTGGGTCTGCTCTGGAGTTAAGGACGTAAAGTAATAATAAGGATACCAGACGTGATTGCTAAGGGGATCTCAGTCAATATCATGGAATTAGTATCTCGGAGATCCATACGGATATGGAAAAAGATCTCGGAGCAATACGGAGATTTGACTAGATATCATATAACTAGATATGATATAACCGATTAAAAAGAGCTAAAAATAGAAGTAACTGATATGAACAATACGGAGATTTGACTAGATATCATATAACCGATTAAAAAGAGCTAAAAATAGAAGTAACTGATATGAACAATACGGAGATTTGACTAGATATCATATAACCGATTAAAAAGAGCTAAAAATAGAAGTAACTGATATGAACAATACGGAGATTTGACTAGATATCATATAACCGATTAAAAAGAGCTAAAACTGATATGAACAATACGGAGATTTGACTAGATATCATATAACCGATTAAAAAGAGCTAAAAATAGAAGCAACTGATATAAACAATACGGAGATTTGACTAGATATCATATAACCGATTAAAAAGAGCTAAAAATAGAAGTAACTGATATGAACAATACGGAGATTTGACTAGATATCATATAACCGATTAAAAAGAGCTAAAAATAGAAGTAACTGATATGAACAATACGGAGATTTGACTAGATATCATATAACCGATTAAAAAGAGCTAAAAATAGAAGTAACTGATATGAACAATACGGAGATTTGACTAGATATCATATAAACGATTAAAAAGAGCTAAAAATAGAAGTAACTGATATGAACAATACGGAGATTTGACTAGATATCATATAACCGATTAAAAAGAGCTAAAAATAGAAGTAACTGATATGAACAATACGGAGATTTGACTAGATATCATATAAACGATTAAAAAGAGCTAAAAATAGAAGTAACTGATATGAACAATACGGAGATTTGACTAGATATCATATAACCGATTAAAAGAGCTAAAAATGATATGAACAATACGGAGATTTGACTAGATATCATATAACCGATTAAAAAGAGCTAAAAATAGAAGTAACTGATATGAACAATACGGAGATTTGACTAGATATCATATAACCGATTAAAAAGAGCTAAAAATAGAGGTAACTGATATGAACTACACGGAGTCAATCAATACTATGTCAATCAAACAACCTGTTAAAAAGGACTCGATATAGAAAACTGATACAAAAATTACGTCGAAAACTTCAAATAGGAAGGGGCATTTCAGTCGATATCTTAAAGCAAATGAAAAGGCGAGAAAATGAGGTGACCGATGTGAAAACTGTGGAGGCTTGGGTCGGTATCATTATAACGATTAAAAATTACGTCGAAATAAAAGTAACTGAAATGAAAATAAGGAGATTTGAGTCGATATTATGGAGGGAATGGAGATGTTATGAAAAAATACAAGTTTCACACTCCTGGCGCGCTTAATAACCAAAAACCTTAGAAATTACATGGAAAAAAAAATAAATAAATAAATTATGTAATAATTTTTAACGTGCAGTAATATTTTAGTCTATGTAGTTTTGGCACCTTAAGTCAAATAATCTTTGTAGTAAGAGGTTGATACGTTCAACATTGATACAAAATACAGAGACCGAAAATCCTTTAGTGGGGGCTTTTAGACGATGATTACGTATTAGACTTAACGGTCACGTTCCACCTCGTAAACTTGTGTTATCGTATGTCTCCTCAAAGAACAATGGAATTACGAAACCACTGTTAGTAGTGTAATAATTTAATGGCAAAACGAGAACAATGAAAATGAACAAGCTACATTCATCTGTTACACTGAATATAAATGTAAGCAAACAATAAATATAAATAATAATTATATAAGTTACTAAAATACCATCTTACTTTGGTTTATACACTGACTGAACTCAGTTTAAGACAGTCCTCATAGCAAGGAAATTAATTACACAGTTATTAGCCCAGCTCGGGGTAAATGTAATTTAAATAAGCACGAACATGACCTTAAAACATTGTTGTCGATAGATATATCATTAGAACATGAACGCGAATTTGGAAACCAAGCACTATTTAGTTCAAGAATATAGTCTCCTCTTTCTCTTACTGAACACTGGATAGTTGCTTCATAAATGATCAACACTTGGTTATAGTCATCTTCATTTCTGAAGAAACTATCCAACTTTCAGTTCCAATAGAAACAGGAGGAGACTCAATTCAACTTCTTGAACTTAACCTTGCCACTAAGATCTACGAGTATAAAGTCAAAACTAGTTGTTGCCCTCATTATTGGAAACTATCGGGCCAGTAGACGCACTAAAACAATGCGTAGATATAAACAGAAAGAATTTAAAACAGAATGCCTTTGAAATTCTATGTTTGCTTTTGAATTTTAGTTACCCCAAGAGTGAAAAAAAGTTAAAATGTGAGCAATGGAATACCTTGATAAACAGATGGACCGAAGTTTTTGTCAGACAAAGTGATTGTATCTATGGTTCAAACGCAGCACGAAAAAGCTTTATGGCTTAGATGGCGAGCGACTTTGTTTCAAGCAAAAGTGACTCCTTCTTCAATGAAAATGTCAAACAAATTGTAAATACGTTTGTTTTTTGTTTTTTTTTTTTTACAAGAACACGTCATGCCGTCACAATACCAGCAAGATACTTGCAGAGATCAAGAATGCAATCACCAAGTTGGGCAACACTTGTCGGTGAGGTCCTATAATAAAAACAAAGAAAATAGAAATAGTACTGGTTTAGATTACCTTTTTCTGTCGTAACAGTTCTTCAATTACATTAATGCTATCGTACATTTCAAAGCATATAAAGCTTCATCATCAGGCTTCCAAAAACGTCACTGTTTAAAACATTAAACACTAAAATTATAACACATTTAAACATATTAAAACACGAGTACAACACATTTGCCGGCCGGCGATAGACACCAACTAATGACTAATTTATTTATGTTTAAATGTGTTATAATTTTAGTGTTTAATGTTTTAAACAGTGACGTTTTTGGAAGCCTGATGATGAAGCTTTATATGCTTTGAAATGTACATAGCAGTAATGTAATTGAAGAACTGTTACGACAGAAAAACGTAATCTAAACCAGTATTATTTCTATAATATAAGTTCTGGAGGCTAATAAAACAAAATTAATAAAGAAAATAGAAAACTTAATACAGAAAATACTTTTTTAAATTTTAAGATATTAACTATCAAAATTGGGCCGTTTTAGGACAGGCGCCTATTTTAAAATAAAATGTTGCAGCTTATTATTATTTTACTAACTATGCGTTACATAGCAAAAGTTAATACAATAACAGTGCAATGTGGCTACACCAGAAACACTTGGAGATAATGAGTAAAAGTTTGTAGATCATTTTATCCTGCTGGCCAAAATATTCCTGTTCTCTACTATATTATGTCCCATTCCCTCTAGAACAGTTCGGCAGCGTGTGAAATGTGCGTTGTAACTGTAGACAAAACAAAGTGACGTAACCTTAGCGTGTTTTCTTACTGTAATTTAATTGTTGAAAAGAAAAAAAAAACTATGTGATTTCTGTTATAATTGATATTTATCTTGTTATATTCGATATTTATTATTTATTTATTTTTATATAGTTTGTTAATATTTGCTCATTTTTATTGTTTATTGTCTATATTATAGAGATTTGTAAATATTCTTGATTGAATTAGAACATCAATCTAACAAATATTATACCAGTTAAACAGCTCATCGTCAATAATAGATGTATTTGTCAACAATACAAAACGATTCAAGAGTAAATGCATTTCTTCATTGATGGTTAGTTGACTGATAGTCCTGGAATATTGCTATTTTTATTACTATTTATTTGTTGTTGGAATTTTGTTATAATTGAACGGTTTATATTTCTTAGCTTTATATTTGTCGTTTATATTATATTTGTTAGTTGCTCTTTTACTGTTTGTTGCCTATATTACATAGATTTTTTAAATAGTCTTTATTGAATTAGGTCATATTAACCATTATGAAATGTTACGTTAATCGTTAATTATATATTGGTTCAAGTATATATTATTTTAAAGTTGTAGCCCATATGCATGTCTGAAGTGTTTTTATATTATTTATTATTAGAACATTTGCAGTAGGTTGTGCATTTTGACGATGAAAATGGACTTGGACTTTACCCACAAGATATATGATATTGTATTACACGTTTGTACTGCCCCAATGTTATTGGGTTTTTAACCTGTTTGTGGCAAGAAAACAATACAATGACATATGGATCCATTTATTTAAACAACGAAGAAGTACGTTTTAAAACCCTTTTACAATGATTACGTGAACCCTTATAGATGCGAAAGAATTGGTTTTTTCAACTCTCCCAATTGGCTGTTGTGGGAAACAAATGATCGTAAACCTTGAGAAGAGATTGACTGAGTAATAATTGGGTAGAAATTAGGTTAATAGGAGACATAAATGATGTAACGTGGAATTAATATCGATAAAAAGATATCGAGCGTTCAATATTGTACACATTAGAAAGTCCTCACGCAGTTTAATCGCGTTTTGCGTTACTTAAAATGGATTGTAATAAAATAGTAATTTACCGAAACAATTAACTATCAGTTATATTCTTAAATAGCTAGTTATTTTGTTTAACGAACGTTTATTTATATATGAAAATATCGAAAATCCACATCGAAAATATTGGGATAACAATTACGGGTCTGTAGACCCATCATCAGGCCCACAGGGGGACCAATTTATGAATAAAAAAATTGATCTACTGAATTACGTTGTAAACAATTACAAAATAAATCAGACTTTAAACTGAATAAAATAAAACTATAATTATAGTAACAGCGCAATGCATTACAAATCATACCATCGAGTCCTTGTAAAAAGATTTTTATTTTATTAATAGACTACAACGTAACCCAGTTATATACTTAATATTTGTTATTCTTAGATTTAACCATGGGTCTGATGATGGGTCTACAGACCCGAAATCAATATCCCGATATCTTCGACATGGTTTGCTATGACCAAACTCACCTTCTTTTAAAAATATATACAAGGTAAGTTTTAAGCCACTTACCCCCTAACTTGTTTCCACAATTTATAAAAGATTCTCTTTTTGAATATTACATTATACTAATATTGACCCAAACTAAATTTAGAGTGTTTCAATGTTATTGGCGATCACTTGGAGTCCAAGAACTTGGAGTCAATTTCGAATTCTTAAACGCGAACGTGGTAATGTGACATCGTTTAACACCGCCATTTCGAGTTGAAAACAATGGTGCAATCAGAATTTAAAAGGATGTGTCGTTCTTTAGTTATTTTTGTTATTTTATTTAGTTGGTCATCACATGTATTTTCCAAACTAAAACTAATTTTCCATGGCTATAACAAAAACATTAATCTGATTTTGTTTTAGCCATAACAAATCAGTTTTAATTATTAAAATACAAAGGATATGACCAACTAAATAAAATAGCAGAATAAATAATCATTCAAGGACGACACATCCTTTATAAATTCTGATTGTGTTTTAGTTTACAGCTTGAAATGGCGGTGTTAAACGACATAACAAGACTACGTTCTTATTTAAAATTCTGAAGTTGACTCCTAGATCTAGGACCCCAAGTGATCCCTAATAACATTGAAATATTCTAAATGTAAAGTGCGTTAATATTAATTTAAGGACATATTAACAAGGCAAATTAAACTGTGGAAAAAAATTAGGAGTAACTGACTGTATACAAACAATCCAGGCTCCAAAATGATTTATTTCTTGACACCTGTTGGCAGCGCATACTTTAAACTTACGATAGCATTTCTAGGTATAATTTTAAAATAAATGTTCTCAAAGATTCTATTGGTCAGATTATTTATTAGAAGAGGCATTTCTTTGTCATCAGATCAACGACATAATCATTGTCTTTGACAACAAAAGGCCTCATATAATATAAGATTTAATTATTAACATTTTGAAGAACATAAATGTTTAACTATACGTACTTCCAATAAGAAGAGCCTTTGGAAAATGAACTTTTCCATAGTTTGCCACAGTGGTTAGTTTGTTATAAATGACGTTATTACAGTCCATCAAAAAGCAAACTACTGTCGGCGCAGAAATTATGCGCACCCGAGTTTGAAGGTTGTTTTCTAAGAAATTAAGAGGGCTATTAAAACTCCAAACATGCCATTGTTTTCCTCGTTTAATTGTGCGTTCTATCATGTGAATTTCAAAATGTTATTATAAGTTCTAATAATTGTTATCTTAGTTGGAATATGAAAAGTACCGGAATTTTGACTAGTTTTCACTGCACATAAAATGTACACCGTTATTACTAAAAACCCCCGTTCATGAAGCGCATTTATATTTTGAAAAATGGTCTGTATAAATGATTCTATAAGCTTTATAAAATTCAGAAATTTATGTTTTTAAAAGTTCTTAACAATTACCTGAAACATTGTTTTTTTTTTTTTGTTTTTTTTACTTCTGGGGGTCGTAAAATTCATTATTTAGTCTTATTGCAATTCTTATTACATATATAGTTACGATACATAATTTCCATATGAGTAAGTAAATGCAGTGATTTTATATTTATTTTAATCAATTTAAAGTTATTTTACTTTGATTTAAATCGATTAAAATCCACTGCATTTACTTACGCATATAAAAATAACTTATCGTAACTATATATGTAATAAGGATTACAACAAGACCAAATAATTAATTTTACGACCCCTAGAAGCAAAAAAAAAAAAAAAATGTTTCAGGTAATTGAGAAGAACTGTTTTTTCTTCAAAACATAAAATTCTAAAATTTACAAAACTTATAGGAAACACTCCTATAAACCAGGTATTAAAATATAAATACGATATATGAATGGTTTTTTTTAGTAATAACGGTGTAAATTTGATCTAAAGTGAAAAGTAGTTAATATTCCGGTACTTTTTGTATTCCAACTAAGATAAAAATTATTAACACCTATAATAATTTTGCAATTTCTGTATAGTAACGCACAGTTACACAAGGAAATGGCATGGTTGGAGTTTTCATAGGCCTCGTAGTTTCTTAGAAAACAACCATCAAACTCAGGTGCACATAACTGCAGAAGTTATGTGCACCTGAGTTTATTTATTGTGTAGTACCGACAGTAGTTTATTTTTTGTGTGAAATAAATACAGTGCATCTTTAAAAAGGAAGTGAAAATCTAACTAAAACCCGACGATGCTTTGAAACACGTATAGAGGAATTACGGGACGGTACGACCTCTGATAAACACAATATGTTCACGGTGTACTAGGATGCATTCTCAGGCAGGCGTCCTGTCGTTGGCCGCAGCGGTTGGTCCTAAGGCGGTGGTACAAAGCCACATTGTGGCCCACTGCTGCACTGCTCAACACAGGCGGTAGAAAGTAACTGTTATTAACAACAGTTGTCAATAACAATACATTTTTGAAGATATTTTTCTTTATAAAATAAAACTAGGGGTATATTAGTAGTAATTGTCGCTTACTGTCGGTGCAGAAATTATGTGCACCCGAGTTTGATGGTTGTTTCTAATGAACTAAGAGACCTACGAAAACTTTCACACCATTGTTTCCTCCAACTTAATTGTACGTTAAAACATGCACATTTGTAGATTTTGTATAAAGTATCAATAATTTTTATCCTAATTGGAAAAAAAATAAACGAATTTAAATTGTTTTCATTGTACATCAAATTTACACCGTTATTACTCAAATACGGTGCATCGCATTTATATCTTAATACCTGGTTGGTAAGAACGATTCCAATACATTTTATAAATTTTCGAATTTTAAATTTTCGAGAAATACGTTCTTATCAATTACCTGAAACATTGTTTTCTTGGCTTCTAAAAGTTGTAGATAAATGCAGTGATTTTAAACCGATTGAAATTAATTTATAGTTATTTTAAATCGATTTAATACCGCTGCATTTTAAATAACTATAAATCAATCGATATAAAATCACTGCATTTACTTACACGTATGAAAGTAATGTATCGTAACTATACATGTTATAAGGATTACAACAAGACTAAATAAATAATATTGTACGACCTCTAGAAGCTAAGAAAACAATGTTTCAGGGAATTAATTAGAACTGTTTTCCTCAAAAAGCTAAAATTCTAAAATTTATAGAAAACTATCCTTTCAACCAGATATTAAATTATAAATGCAATATATTGACGGGTTTTTGAGTAATAATAGAGTAAATTTGATGTACAGTGAAAACTATTTAAAATTTCAGTACTTTTTTGGTTCCAACTAGGATAAAAATTGTTTAAAATTTTGACAATATTTTATATTGTGATAACATTCAGATTTTGTTATATTTCAGGTACACGAATTTAACGGTAGCCACAGAGAAAAAGTAACAGAAGTCGCTTACAATAATACATGGCCGCAGCGAACGCATCAGAGGCATCTGAAGTATAATTGAAATCTAAAGTAATAATTGCTACAATTATACTTGAGCATTTGGGGAAATAAGAAACAAGCTTCTGGCCGTTTCATGTGCCTGGCAAAATGGAGAACTAACTACTCGACAGACATTTAGCGCACCATTGGATGGGACCTTTATTTCCTTCTTCTCTGTGCGGTAGCATATTCAATGCTAGAAATTTTCAAATGGCGATATGGTAAAGTTGTACATAATTTAATGTTTTTACATAATCAGCAATTTTATAGACATATTTTTGAAATCTCTCACGTTTCTATCAAATAACTGGCATTTTCCTATTCTTAGGGGACAACTTTACAATTTTTTCCTGTGATATATTTGCGAATGAATGTATTTAAAACTATTTTCTAATAAAGACAACAAAATGAGCACAGTAACAAATTGTCTGTTTAGTACATTTCCAGCACGTTTACTGATCGTCTAAATATTTAAAATTCGAACAGTTACCAGTGTTGAAAAAATTAAATAAAGGCCCAGATTGATGGGTACATCAAATATAAGATTAGGATGCAACGTCACATCCTAAATTCACGGTCATGTAGTGCGTGTTGCCTAGGTACTCCTTAAACAGCGCGCACACTTTTCCCATCTACTGTGAGCTATCTGGGTACAGTTGCACGTTGTACTGGCCCTCCCACCCAACCACACACGTAGAGTGTCACTGGCCCACCCACCCACTTACACATTTACAGTGCTACAGACCCTTCCACCCACCCACACACGCACAGTGCTACTCACACGCACGCAAGCTCACCCAAACTCGTACAGTGTTATTTTAAATAAATTAAAAAACATAGAAATGTAAACTGCATTGCGATCTTACAGGACTCCCTCGTGGGGGACACGTATTGAAAATATTAGCAGTAGGCCATTACGACTTTTATTTTTACTGAAACTGTTGTCATATTGTATGGATAAAAGCTATATGAGATCAGCATATTTTGCGCATTTTTGAATTAATAATTAGATACGGAATCATTTTTTATGGGAATTGCAGTAAAATGAAAAAATCTTCTTAAAAAAAAAAAAAAAAAAAAAAAATCCGTAAGAAGATTACCTCATGTAAGGTCGACCGAACTTTGTAAACCTCTTTTTATAAAATTAAACATACGAACTGTTTTTAATATTCATATTTATCAATTAATTATGTATTTACAGTTTTAAAATTCCATATATCGTTAAATCGAGCTCTCGCTATTGCTGCACTACGTTTAGGGATAGCGCAACTATACGTTTTAATAGGTCGAATAAAACAATGAATAGCCAATGAATCCATAATTTCGCTTAAAATTTATAATAAATAGAATAATCTGATTATTGTGTATTCTGCGAAGCACTTTTGCAAAAAAATGTTCAATTGGCTTAAAAACCATTCATATTCATTAGACGAACGTTTTAACTTGAAAGACATAACTTTTTAAAAATAAATTTTATATTATACTAGGGGACACCCCTGAACGATTCGCGTGCCAACCCCGACGCTCGCTGCGCTCGATACACCTCGGCCTTCGGCCTCGGCATGTAACTATTCAATAAAAAAATTGTAGATTAACTATATAACGTAAAATCACAATATTAAATTTAGTTACAGTATCTCACTCACACTAGTTGCTTTGCCACATATTTAGCCTATTTCAAGCATGTTCATTTCATTTGTTTTTGTTTAACAGCTGAAGATTAAATTCACAGTATATGTTACAAATACATCAATAGTATAATGTCAAACATTCAAAATAAACATGTTTATTTATTTACAAACTAGCTGTTATTAATTTACTAAAATCAACCCATGTTATCCTTATGGAGCAATCTTTTAAGGTTGGTTTCTACCCCTTATGAGTACTTTATAAAGATGAAAATACTTTAGTTGTCCTATTTAATGCCTAAATAAACAGTGTACAACATTTCAGCTCTCTACCTACATGGGAAGTTGGAGAATTAGTGATGAGTGAGTGAGTCAGTCAGTGAGAGCTTTGCCTTTTATAGGTATAGATGACACCTATATTTAATGTATTGATTTAGAGTATATATATATATATATATATATATATATATATATATATATATATATATATATATATACTCTATGTGCGAACAATCGTATGTATATAATTTCATGTGCGATTGTTCTCCATTATTTAAGGTTTATTTTGTAATCGCTTAGTTGTATTCTCTTATTATACTATCACTAAATAAAAGTTACTTAGACTTAGCATGTGCATGGTGAAAAATGATAATTGTCAATACATTTAAGTAAGTTTGTATGACAAATAATCTTAAATGATCTCCCATATCAGAACAAATAATCTGAAACTCTCGAAACCCACCTCTACGTACTGATTTCCATTTGAGCAGATCTAACTTCTCGCCCAATACCAACTAGGCTGTAGCTTGGAACAGTTTTGATGGACGAAATAAATTCCTTGTTAACGATCCGTCAATATCCTGTTGGTGGGATGAACCTCCCTCGTAGGGAATGGACATTATTGAATTGGTTCCGAGCTGGCGTGGGCAGATGTAACTACTGGAAATACAAATGGGGATTGACAGTAGATCAATAATGTGATTTCGGGGAGTCTATCCAAACAATGGATCACATAGTTACAGAGTGCCCCTTGCGCTCTTTTACGGAGGGATTGGTCAGCATACATAGAATCAGTGAGGCAGGTGTTAGATGGCTCGATAGACTTAGCTTTTTGACAGGATATCACTTTACATTTTATAATCAATGAATATATAATCAAGACTTTTGGATATGTATCCAAATATACATCGCAGCTTTATAATTAACAAATTGTAGCTGACAGCAAACCATATATATATGACAAATAAAGAAATTTGAATTGGCCTCTCTGGTTTACTAACAGCTCTCTGGATGTTAACTGTATTGAGTAAAACCACGCAGCTTCTAGGTATTACGGCCGATTTGTCTGAACACCATAATCCACCATCCTAAGTCTTCCTGTTGTCATGAAGCACCAAAATGCTACGTGAAAT
Source organism: Stictocephala bisonia (assembly GCA_035578905.1). Lineage (NCBI taxonomy): Eukaryota > Metazoa > Arthropoda > Insecta > Hemiptera > Membracidae > Stictocephala > Stictocephala bisonia. Next base: position 3,948,869 of record JAQJVL010000012.1, on the reverse strand, counting down.
AAAGCATCCTTACATTAATAATTTTCACTTAATGCGTGTAGCGGATATTCTAAAAAAAATTCACTTTAACACCGAAGCATATTAAATACGCAATTATAGAGTACATAAATACACCTCCGATCCCCTCAACAAGTGAGCTAGGCGAAGTTTTAACCGTGAAGTTGCCTTGTTCACATCCACGTAACTGCGACTCTTGAGACGGTAGTTGTAATACCCAGACAATTTACGTATGGTATATAATACCGAGACCCATGACGCTGGTGGACACTGTTCTCAACCGGCATTCTACGCAGTTACACTACAAGTGTACCAACATAAATGTTTAAATATTGACTAAGCGTCGGTTTTTCGTCAGCTACAATTTTTAAAAATATAAAATTATATAAAAACTGCGTTTTATACTTGGAAAAAACTCAAAAGTTATTAGATTATAATAAAAATTAAAAATAAATAAATGTAAAGTGATCTCCTGTCACAAAGCTAAGTCCAATCCATCAATTAAAACCTGCCTCACTGATTCTATTTATGCTAGCTAATCCCTCCGTAAAAAAGCGAAAGGGGCACTCTGAAACTATGTGATCCATTGTTTGGATAGACTCCCCGCAATCACATGACTGATCTACTGTCAATCCCCATTTGTATTTCCAGTAGTTATATCTCTGCCCACTCCAGTTCGGAACCGATTCAATACTGTCCACTTCCTACGAGGGAGGTTCATCCCACCAACAGATATTAACGGATCGTTAATAAGGAACTTACTACGTCCATAAAAACTGTTCCACGTTATGGCCCAGCTAGTATTGGGCGAGAAATTTAATCTGCTCAACTGGAAAGAAGTACGCAGAGGTAGGTTTCGAAATTTTAACCGAGCGTTCTGACGTGGGAGGTCCTGGGTAATTGGGAGATCGGGGTATTTAAGATCTTATTTTTTAAGTAGTACCTCTTATTTACGTCTTATTTCTGGAGGACCTATATTGCACATCATCGGGAGCCAAGGTAGTGAAGTTGCCATGAGAGTACCACTAATATGGCAACTTCACTGCCATGCACCTGGCGCTGTGAAATTGTTTGATGATTAAAGAATAATTAAAACTGAAATTATTGGAAAGTAAACAACACAAAAATATGGATTGTTTACCCCTTTTAACATTATGTTAAACCGTATGGTTTTTGCAAGTCTATTAGTGGATACTCATTCAACATTCGAGTCCTGTTTTCACCAGCCTTCCTTATACAGTGCTTCCTTATGCAATAAATGTTCCAGAACTTTATTTAAATGCAATCTCAATGCATGGAATATTCGATACCTTGTTTTCATTTCGTTTATATCGTGCTACATTCACACCCTAGCACAGAAGACACGATAAACACGGAATCGCAAACAGGATGACGTTAGTGTATACACAGAGGAAACTATACGGCCGCAGCGAACGCCTCGGTGGCAGTTTTAAGTAGATCACGACTGATGTAAATCTTTATACATCTGTGTAAATACTGATCATGGAGACTGGAAATTCCATCAGATTGACGGAACACAAACCACGATTCCCAATAAATACATATGATACTTTAAAGTAGGCACTCAACTGTTCCAGGCGGTGGTATACAAGACGAGGGCTTCATTTTATCACACAGGGGAAAGGTTACATTACTGAACTGATTCTTGAGAAGCTCCAGGGTAAAGCGAGGTCTAGTCGCACTCGTATACATAAGTCACAACATAATACACAAAGCGATGACTTACACAATGAAACTAAAAGTACTGCTGCTATTCAGTCTCACAATGTTGAAAAGGTAGTGGGGAGTACGTGAGTAGGTACAAAAGTGTTTTACAACTCAACAGTCAAAGGTAATTTTTTAGACCAGGGCAGAGGCGGTAGCAGATTTAGAATCGGGGGTTCAGACAAACAAGCCAACTAATTTAAGTATACTCCATCAAAATATCTGTGGCATCAAAACAAATCAGGAACTACTTGAAATACATACGGACATTGAACCAGCAAGTATAGTTTGTCTCTCAGGACATAACCTACACGAATCGGAATTTCAAAGTTTTTCATATCCTAATTATAGAAAAATTTCAACCCTTTGTGTGTCACAAAGGCAAAAGGGTGGCATTTTAATTCTGGCCAGGAAGGGCTAAATGTTGAGTCCGTTTATGTTTCCTTGTATGCTTCAGAGCTCACCTGTCAGCTTGCTGCAGCAAAGGTTAAATATTCATCAGATTTTAAAATAATTGTTCTGGCAGTATACCGGTTACCTGAGTACTATTGCACTGAAATTTTTTCTCGTCTTGGTCAGTGCCTAGAAAAACTAATTCATAAGTGCGACATTTCATCTTTTCAGGGGGACGGCCCACGAGGAGTTGAACGAAAATCTTCAACGTAAACCTCGGTCGAGTTTGGTATCAAATGAAAGTTCTATTCAAGAGAAATTAATTGCCGCAAACCGGAAAGGTTTATCCGTTCCAGAGTGGTGGTGGTTTGAATTTCAAAGTAATTAATTTGAACAATATTATTTCTCCGCTATATAACGGTTTCAAGTAAATTATTCAGATACAAAATTATCCTTTAGTGAACACAATTATTAAAAGAAATCAAATTATCTATGGAAAAAATAACGTTGTTGTGATAGCGTTTCCATATTTTTTCCACTCTGTATAATTAATGACATTATCGATGGTAAATATACAAAAAACGTTAAACATTTTCCTACCCAGAAGCATTTTCGTTCGAGACTCATAATTTGAGCAAATATTACCCCAAGAACTGAGGCAATGCAGTGTTCATAAAAAAAACCAGACGTAACCCCAACCATAAATCAACTGATTTTTGTGCTCCAATTCTTAGATCTACATTGTTAGAACTAAGGTTGACAGTCGAAAACACATTAATCCAAAATGGTGTTAAAGAAGACTTTCCAAACGATCAGTGAACCAGGGATGGAGTTGATGTAAGGAATTTGTTTATAGCGGACATTTACTGCGACGCAAGTTTTCCACAGCCCTCGCTCAATCCCCCTCCGCACCCCGTATTTTATTACGACTTACGGAGATGCAGAGATTAAGGGTCTGCAGAAGCTGTCGGCCATGTTGGTTTTAATCCCATAAGAACAATGTTATTTGCGAATCCATATTTTTTCGTTATTTATTGACCAAAGGTTGTGAATGGGGTGCCATTTTAAACGTTATCATATTGTGCATTGGGTTTGCCTTTGAACTTTTTAATACGTACGCATAGAATTAAAAAAATAGGTGGAAATAAAAAATTTTTATTTTTTATATTTTTTTCTAATAAACTAATGAGGAATTCGCGAAGCAATTCCAACGCCCAATTCAGTTCTTCATCAAATGCAAATTGTTGGGAAAAATCCGTTTAAATAACTGTTTAGTTTGGATACGCGTGATTGTATGGCGGCCCGAAAATAACATTGTTCTTACGGGATTAAAACCAACATGGCCGACATCCCCTTAAGTAATGATTGACCAATGTGTCGCGAGTGGGACGACAATGGGACGATTTATGGTACGTTATTTATTAAAATTGAGTAAAATAATAATATAATACAATATTATATTATTATAATATAACAGATCATAGAACCATGTTACTTTGATTTGAGACGATACCATAAGATAAAACATTCTCAAACACATGATGGAATTTGAAAACAAGTAATGGGGATTAGGTTGATACATATACAGAGTGTTGATATCATTGCAACGGTTTTACATGTAAACATCCTTCTTTAATTGTTTAGTTGCCTTTAACATCGAATTATGTCTTGTAGAAGAACTATAGATTATATAAAAAAAATTATGAGTGAATTATTTTCCATATTTACTCATTTATTTAATTTATCTGTATTTCTAAATTTTAGAATTTATAGATTATTGTTTGTTGTTTTTTTTTATTTATTTTTTTATTGTTGATTCTAAATATTTTTTTTAGTTGTTTTGTTTTGTTTCTAAAAGTCTAATGTTTATCCCGATGTTTAATATGTTATATATTTGAAATGTTTACAAATAATTTGTTATCTGATTTATTGTTATAACGTTTTGAATTAAGGAAGGAAGTTAAATGGAAAAATAAAATTAAAATTTTTATTTGTGGCTGAATACTTAATTATAATAATTTTTAATCAATACATAGAGTGTCCCAAAAGTAAAGTGCCAAACTTCGGGAAATTGTTATATAGGTCTAAATAAAGAGAAAATCAAGTATAATGTTTTACCGAAAACGCTTCCTTTACCAAATATCCGTCATTTTGTTTTTTTAACAAAAACATTTTATCTTCAAATTGATTTAACCGATCATCATGAAACTCACTATGCATGTTGAAACAATAGAGACCTATTTTAGAAAAAAATCAACTTCATCCAATTTAAAATGTTAAAATGCCGGCCATTTGTATATTTTACCGTTTTACCTATTCTATTTAAAAATTTAAAATGTGTACTATTTTGAAATTTTAAATTATATCAAGTTGATTTTTATTTATAGAATAGGTTTCTGTTATCTTAACATTCATAGCGAGTTTCATAAAGATCAATAAACCAATTCGTAGATAAAAATTCTTTTGAAAAAAACAAACAAAATGGCGGAGATCTGGTAAACAAAGAGTTTATGGAAAAGAAATTATTCTTGCATGTCTCTTTATTTTGTCGTATATAACCATTTCCCGAAGTTTGGCACTTTACTTTTGAGACACCCTATATATTTTAAAATAATGAATTAACACCTTGCGAGCCGGTGGCCAAGCGGTCCAAGGCGTCAGAACATTGAGCTTGAGTTAGAGATAGCGCTGTTTCGAATCCGGCCTAGACTGGAACATTTATCAGTAATATTCACCTTCTACTGTACTGGTTCGCCCCCTTACTCTGTCTGAATAAGTTCCTGACACAGATCTATAGTCTATGAGGAATGGGCAGAGTAAGGTTAAGAAGGAGGTTGGCCTCCCCTTTCTTAAAAAAAACGCACATAATTGTAAAGAAATTAATATAGTGTTTTCTCTCATTCGTTCAAGCTAGAGAGATAAATATTAACGGCTCTTATACATATTTTTTGCAAGTAATAAATATATCTGAATATTTGATAGCAACGAAACAATAACATTTACTGATTGCAAAGTGACTTACCTTGCACCTCTTGGCGATGATGTTGTAGACAGGCATCCTAGAGGCAGACCATTTCAGTTTGAGGCGTTCAGTGGGCGCACATCCCGCGCGGCTATCTAGAGTCACTGTTAGAGCCACCGTGATCTAGGTTTCCCCGACACTGAGACCCCGTACCACACCACATCTAAAATACCGCCAGGTCTCCAAGATTAAATCCCAAATCCAGCCCTTAGTACTAAAACCCACTCGCACGTCTTGAGTTTGTATTTAAAATTCAAATTGATTAGGACCCCAACAATTTTAAAACATTACCGAAAATGCGTAAGTACTGGTGAGCACGCGAAAAAGATTATTTACTAAAGAAATTGTTGCCAATCTGACGGAAAGTTCACATTAATTTTTAAGTCACGGAAAAAAACAGCATATTAAGAAGGAATAATATAAAATTTCTCAAGCTTTGAATTAAGTCATATAGGTAGCACGTTTAGTAGAAGCAACAAAGTAGATGTTCACAAGCAATAATATATATAAAAAAAAATAAATAAAAATAAAAAAAAAAAACAAAGCAGACTTCGCAAGGCTAATGATTCACGTCACATAACACGTTTACTTCAAGTTACAATGTACATTTTCAAAGTTCTTAGTCATGTCGATGGGATCAATTTATCATAAGTGTTTTCAATAGATCAACTTAGAGTCTACATTTCCGTTCCTGGCTGTTATCTCACACTGCACTTCACTTTTAGTAGAACTGTATGCAACATATTGAAATAATTGTAGAATAACTCAACAGGGACTTTGCGAGTTATTAAATATAATTTATATCCGATAATATGTATTTATAGCTAAAGATTTCAGCCTTTTTTTAGGTTCCATTTGATTTTGGAGGCAACAACGAGTAAAATTTAAAAAGTATTAAAATTTGTCCACCCCTGCCAAAAAGATCAGGGATTTTGATTGTTTGATTTTACATATTTTCATTGTTATTATGCACCTCAGGAACTGAGTTATAACATGCTGGAAGAACTGAATGTTGTATGAAAGCACCTTGGAACATTCTAGAGGGTTATTATGTATGACAACAGTTCCTGAATTATCTCCCAGTGTTAGTGCAGTAATATAACTAATCTTTGTGAATCTGCAAGCAATTGTGTATAATCGTTACTAATCCACTAGTATTGTATGTAATATTGTGAATACACTAGTAATGGTGTGTAATATACAATAGTATTGTATGTAATATTGCGAATACACTATTAATAGCGTGTAATATACAATAGTATTGTATGTAATATTGTAAATACACTGGTAATGGTGTGTAATATACAACAGTATTGTATGTAATATTGTGAAACACTAGTAATGGTGTGTAATATACAACAGTATTGTATGTAATATAGTGAATACACTGGTAATGGTGTGTAATATACAACAGTATTGTATGTAATATTGTGAATACACTGGTAATGGTGTATAATATACAACAGTATTGTATGTACTATTGTGAATACACTGGTAATGGTGTGTAATATACAACAGTATTGTATGTAATATTGTGAATACACTGGTAATGGTGTGTAAAATACAACAGTATTGTATGTAATATTGTGAATACACTGGTAATGGTGTGTAAAATACAACAATATTGTATGTAATATTGTGAATACACTGGTAATGGTGTGTACTATACAACAGTATTGTAAGTAATATTGTGAATACACTGGTAATGGTGTGTAATATACAACAGTATTGTATGTAATATCGTGAATACACTAGTAATGGTGTGTAAAACTTGTGAATACACTGGTAATGGTGTGTAATATACAACAGTATTGTATGATTATTGTGAATTCACTAGTAATGGTGTATATACAACAGTATTGTATGTAATATTGTGAATACACCGGTAATGGTGTGTAATATACAACAGTACTGTATGTTTTATTGTGAATTCACTAGTAATGGTGTGTAATATTTGTGAATACAATAGTATTGTATGTAATATTTGTGAATCCACTAGTAATGGTGTGTAATGTTTGTGAGTCCAATAGTATTGTATCTAATATTTGTGAATCCACTAGAAATGGTGTGTAATTTAGAGTGTTTCTCTTAAAACGCAACCCATGATATGAAATAAAAATGACAAAAACATATGTCTACAACATATTTTATTATTATTAACATTTATTACTACTATACACATAATTAATTTATCTTGACATAAAACAAATGAGTTTGTTTTTAAATATTCTTCCACAATAAACACTCTCTGGTCTTTGCTCAAAACCATGTTTCCAACCTCAAATTAATGACATTGCACGAAACCCAAATAAAGTGACCACAATTCAACAATGTAAATCAGCTGATAGCCAAGGAAGATGAAGAAGAACCAGGGCTACCAACCTATGCACTTGTAATTATCTTAAACCTTCATTATCTGTACTTGTAAATAGGGTTGCGTTTTAAAAGAAACAACCTGTATTTGTGAATGAATTATAATTGTATGTGATATTTGTGAATACAATAGTAATGGTGTGTAACCTTAGAGAAATCACCAATATTACTTTGTAATCAAATTAATCTTGAAATATCCCTACGCTTAAATATGTAATTAAACAGTTTGATAGTGTTCGTATGAAACCAAATAATAGTTGAGAATCCCGTTTTGTAAGTTTTAAATCATAAAAGTGAATATACTTTATATTGATTAATATTTAGCATATGGAATATACTTTAAGTCAATATGGGATTCACTTAAGAGTCTGCAGGGGCTGTCGGAAATTGTCGGCCATGTTGATTTTAATCCCATGAGAACAATGTTATTTTCGAGCCAGACATACGATCACGCGTATCCAATCTAAACAGTTAATTTTAAACGGACTTTTTCCAAACAAATATTATTTGATCAAGAATGAAATTGCGCGTTGGTAATGCTTTGCGAATTTCTAATTAAGTTTATAGAAAAAAAAACATAAAAAAATATTTAGTTTTAAGCTTTTATTTTCACTTATGTTTCAAAACTATGCGTATGTTTTCGAAATATGAAAAGCAGACCCAACCCGCAATATGATAACGTTTAAAATGACACCTCATTCACAACTTTTGGTCAATAAATAACGAAGAAATATGGATTCCCAAATGACATTGTTCTTATGGGATTAAAACCAACATGGCCGACAGCCTTTGCAGACCCTTAATCTTTCAACGTTTCCGGTGTCCGTATGTGATCCGAGAATTCACATGTTTAACAGCTCAGCCAGTGCGGTCCAATTTGGTACTAGGGCTAGAGCCGAGTGTTATTCAAATAGAAGAGGTTAAACAAGACAAAGACGGTTACGCACTGTATGTTTTAAACATATTTCTCCCAGATTTTTGGAATATATGATACTTTTAACAGTAAAGTATTATGGGTGTTCATTCAGGCACCCAGTTGGGCGTGCCCATGAATTTAGTTCTAGATTTCACGCAACTGTAGTTAGTAGTAAAGAGGCTACCTCACTAACACACATACAACGTGTTTCTCCCCCCTTTCTCTCTTACTGTCCTTACCTGCCCCATCCCGCGAATTGAGCAAAAGAACAAACTCCCTCAACTGTAAACTTTAGCAATTAAGTTTTTATACGGAGTGGAAAAAATATATGAAAACGCTTTCACAACTTTTGTGTGACTTCACTTGTAAAAGTGAAATCTTGTACATGATCACGGTTACAAAGAACATACTTTTTGACGCCATTTGCGACATTTCATCTTTTCAGGGGGACGGCCCACGAGGAGTTGAACGACAATCTTCAATGTAAGCCTAGGTCGAGTTTGGTATCAAATGAAAGGTCTATTCAAGAGAAATTAATTGCCGCATACCGGGCTTTGAAAGGTTTTTATTTTCCAGAGTAGCGGTTATTTGCATTTCAAAGTAACTAAATTGAACAATATTATTCATCATCTATTTAACGGTTTCAAGTAAATTATTCTGACCAAAAATTATAGTTTAAGGAACACAATTATTCAAAAAATTAAACTATAAAATTACCTATAGAAAAAATAGCGTTGTTGTGAAAGCGTTTTATTTTTTCCACCCTGTATATTATTAGTCTTCTCTTTCAGCCAAAGATAACTGTACAAATTTCAAGTCAAAATTTGTACAGATGTTATTTACAGAAAAATAATTGGTTACAATTTAAAAAAATATTTTGTTAAGTTTACTCTACATTAGGTTGTTTAGTACTTTTTGTCTATTATATTTTTTACTCTACATTAGGTTGTTTAGTACTTTTTGTCTATTATATTTTCAAAATTTTAATAAAATATATTACGCGATTTCTTAATGAGTTAGTTAATTCTCAAGAAAGGCCAAACATGGCACTTTAGGTACTGATACCCTCAAGTATAACTCTGGGGTCCATTGGACTCCACTCAATTTTTTAATGCATATCTTTTGGATTAAAAATGTTTGTATTCATACTTAGCACCCATTTATATTTAGTTTAATCTTTTATCAACATTTTGCAATGGTTCAGTAATTTTTAAATAAACTGATTTTTTGCAATAAATATGACAAGTCATAGTGGGGTCCAGTGTTATACTTACGTTTGCCAATTTTTACTATCTCAATGAAAATCAATAGATAAATGGCTTTGAAGCAAAGCTTTATTGCATCTTTATTAATTATTGTATCGTTTTGTGATTTGTGAAAACGGTCTTTTGTGATTGTGCAAGTAAGGCCACAAAAGAAAATTATTTTTGTTGTTAACTTTTCCTTCAAGTTTTGTAACATTATTTCCTATTTTTGTTAGGTATAGTAAGAAAATATGTGTATATTTCCAATTTTCCACCATAATTATTTTATAGTGCATTTATTCCTGATTTAAAATATATATGTTTGTTTATTTAAATTTTTATTAAATCGCATATTTTGTTGAATGTTCGGAAACATACTTTTATTGTTAAAAAATTGTATGTTTTTTATTCAATCTTATATTACTATATTATATATTGAGCTGAGGCACATTCAAGTATGTGGAAAACATAGAGGAAAGCCACATTAACAATAAACACATTATTTCAAATAAAAAAACCAAAAACTACATATTTTTTTAAAATTATTAATTGGGGTCTGGTGGACCCCACCGTTATAATTTGAGGTACTAAAAGTAGGTGTTATATTGAAGCATACCTCAATAAAGAACTTTTGTTGAATTTTTCCCTTAACAAATTTTTTACTTATAAAAGACTACCTAACACATTTATTTAAGAAATTTCAAAAAATTTTTTATCAAAAACCCTTGTCATAATACAATACACGGACCCCGGAACCTAGAAGCAAAACAGTGCAATTTTAGGCAAAACTGAGTAAGTTACACACTACCCAATGACTATGAATGGACATTATTCTCAGCCGGGATAGTGTGAGTTAGTTCACCTTCCAGAAATTGTGTGGAGTACGCACTGATACACACACTTGCCGTTATCTGAACAGTGTTTGCCTACTTATCGGCACCACTCGACTTGGGTACACATTGTCGCCAGTTATGTAGATAAACTGTTATATAATGAGTGGCGGATACACGCCTTTACGTATTTACAACTCTAGTTGTTATGTGTGTAGAGATGGCAAATATCTTTAACTTATCGATAAATCCAACTATCGATACATCACAAACTATATATTGATCTAACGATAATATCGAAAGAAAAATATCGATACATCGATTAAACGATACATAGAATGGTTAATTATTTATCTGTTTAAAATTATGCACTAGCTCTTTTCATGAAAAAATACATTATTTAGAATAGCCTACTGAATGTATAAATTAAACATTTATCTAGACGAAACAAGTTGTGATTTGTGGGGTTGAAAGAAAAAAAATTCATAGTAAAAATAATTATACTTTAATTACTATGTTAATTATAAAAGAATAATGTAATAACATTGCTGTTTTCTGTCACATTTAAAAATGCCATTAGACTTCTTATGCACACTAACAAAAACCTAGTTCCAATACTTGTCAGGTAAACCATTAAAAATAAAAATTTAGGAATAAAATTTCCACTTAACCTCATGTAAAAAACTAAATAAAGTTACTATATTATTTCAATGCATGTTTTGTACGCATAAAAGACAATTTAAACGTGTTTTTTCGAATCGTAATGATTTTGAGGCGAGAGAATGACGTTAATTTTTAGTGATATATCGGACCAAAATATCGATATGGCCGACATTATTGAAGGAAAATATCGACACTAATTTATAGATATATCGGAACATATTTTTCGATAATACCGATATGCCATCCCTAAATGTGTGACCTGCCTTTTACTTAAAACATCGCTATCACGGATTCAGGGGCGTATCTAGTAACATGGTACTCCACATCAATGTGTGACTGAAGGGGAGACAAAGGAACATTGTATGATCCATGGTAATACCGACAGAGAGAAGATAAACGATACAAGTTATAATCTTCTACATGTAGCAGAGGATAGTAGCGGTGTGCAACCAATGACGATTGGACGGACGATGCAACAACGTTGAGGTTCAAGGACAGCATCGCAGTAGGTGATAACATAGGTACAATCTACGTCGTTTGGACAAACGAGGTAACACTGTACGACAAACGACGTTGGTGTATGTTCTTCATGGGGGTACTGAAGATGTCGACAGCGAGAGCCGTACCGCCGTCACCCGGAGGCCTATTTATTTATCTCCTCTAACAATGATACAGGTACAATCTGCGTCGTTTGGACAAACGAGGTAACACTGTACGACAAACGACGTTGGTGTATGTTCGTCATGGGGGTACTGAAGATGTCGACAGCGAGAGCCGTACCGCCGTCACCCGGAGGCCTATTTATTTATCTCCTCTAACAATGATACAGGTACAATCTGCGTCGTTTGGACAAACGAGGTAACACTGTACGACAAACGACGTTGGTGTATGTTCGTCATGGGGGTACTGAAGATGTCGACAGCGAGAGCCGTACCGCCGTCACCCGGAGGCATATTTATTTATCTCCTCTAACAATGATACAGGTACAATCTGCGTCGTTTGGACAAACGAGGTAACACTGTACGACAAACGACGTTGGTGTATGTTCGTCATGGGGGTACTGAAGATGTCGACAGCGAGAGCCGTACCGCCGTCACCCGGAGGCCTATTTATTTATCTCCTCTAACAATGATACAGGTACAATCTGCGTCGTTTGGACAAACGAGGTAACACTGTACGACAAACGACGTTGGTGTATGTTCGTCATGGGGGTACTGAAGATGTCGACAGCGAGAGCCGTACCGCCGACACCCGGGGGCCTATTTACCTCCTCTAACAATGATAATTAATTGTGAAGTGAGCGTTAACTAGTAAGCCCGCTTAAACGGCCATTTAACTAATGTCGAGGCGGACCGCGCTGCCGGCTTCCAGTGTCCTACAAAACTCCAGTGTTGTTCAAACACTCTACTGACTACAGACAGCTGAAGGATACAATGGTTATTACTCCAACATTTATTTTTGTTGCGGTTATATAAATTGTAAAATAACACATCGCTTGAAGTGTCAATATGTTTAATTTGGCTGATAATAGTAATTTAGTATATCAACTTCCCACATACACGTAATAATTAATTTAGGGATATAGAAGACTCCTGCTTTAAATATGGTACAATAAACCCTCGATTTAACGGACTAAATGGGTAGGCTCTAGTCTGTTTAAGCCGATTATTAAATCAGGTTGAATTCACTCCAAGCTGTTATGAGATTGTCAAATGTTGGACCTATAAGGATAAAGGGTTTTACGATATACTGAATAATACTAATAATAATAATAGCTATATATAAAATATCTGAAGTTGCCTTAGAAACACTACACTTAATTTTTGTATAACACTTCCTTCGGCCGGGGAGTATATTATATATCAATTTATATACTGTAATATAGCTGCAATCTGTCCGTTAGATCCGAAGTCCGTTTAATCGACCAGTAATATGTCCGGTTTACTGTAATATATAAAAATAAAAAGATAAAGTCGATTAAAAAGTTATGTTGAATCGGATATTTACCAAAAAAAATCTAACAACTTCAACTCAAACGTTTTACACTCTCACTTTAAAAAAACCCTAAAAATATACGTTCTTAAGCAATATAGCAGTCTAAGGGATTGGCCAAGCAAATATGGCTTCTATTTTGAAATATTATACCATGAAGCAAGCGAGTGACTTAGTAAGTTATAGCCGAATGGCTGGTTATACACTGATTAACAACCAAACGTGTTTTAAATTTACGAGGCAAGTCCACTGACGCTGAAAGTGTTAAACAGAAACATTCGCATCAAGCCACTTGGAACATCTGGAAGACAAGGAAAATCGGGGAACGTCGAAATAAATTATGCATAATAGCCAACATTAAAATTCAAAGCCACTATCAAACAATTTAGCATAAACGTTATCGTTTAGATACAACTACTTGTCTTTCAGGGACAACTGCTGCTAGTAAACCTGAACAATTGTTGAAAACAAATACGAATAGGTTTTTGGGAAAGAGACAGTTTAATACAAGGGTTCCCAAACTTTGTTGTACTAAGCCGTTCTCCTGTTGAAATGTAAGCCTCCCCCCCACCCTTACACAATAAATTGTATGGGATGTTTAGGCAGACGAAAGAAAGGTAATTATGCAGATTCCACTCACCATAAGAAAATCAAAATTTGCTTTTCAAGGTGGTTTAAATTAAGTTAAATTATCAGGAGAGATCATTCAGTGCGCGAATAACTCGTTTTTGCCCGGAGAATCGGAAAACTCGTTATTTAAACAAAAATTTGTTTTCGTTATATGTGTGTTTTTACGTTGACCACGAATATGTAATTAGTTTTTAATTGTGGCAAACGATCATTTTCGGTCATAAAATCAAGATCCTCAAATCTAACCTAAAATAATATAAATTAATATGTCCTGCACAAAATTTTAGATTTGCGTTAAATTCGAGTGCCTGGCCTTCCGGCCACAGCAAAAATATTTGCAAATCTGTTTTTGTGATTAATTGTTGGTTTTTATAATGATCGCATGCTGGCTGATAATCACGATTCGCCGCGACAGGTTTTACACAATCGAATAGAAAAATATTGTCATCGATCAAAATTCTTTTCAAAATCGTGTTTAGCGTAAAAAACATGAAACACAAAAAATATGTTAAAAACCATTTTAAACAAGTAAAATCTACCAAAACACTTAAAAGTATTAAAACTAGGAAGTTTCAATTTTGTTTGGCAAAAACATAATTTTCGCAGAGTAAAAATTATCTTCTATGAAAATATAACAAATGTTTTACCCATTTTAGGCAGTTTTCATATTTTGTTGGGTTAGTGAAAACTGCGTGAACAAAGTAAAAAAACAAGTATTTCATTAAACATTTTTAATTATAGTTTTACAATACAATAACATTTTTATTTTTAATTTACTTTGTACTGTTAAGACAAAAAGAAGTAAGCCTTGAGATGGATGAGTCTGCATAGTCATAGTATAAAACTTCCTTCGGCCGGGGAGTATATTATATATCAATTTATATACTGTAATATAGCTGCAATCTGTCCGTTAGATCCGAAGTCCGTTTAATCTGGGTCCGTTAAATCGACCAGTAATATGTCCGGTTTACTGTAATATATAAAAATAAAAAGATAAAGTCGATTAAAAAGTTATGTTAAATCGGATATTTACCAAAAAAATTTAAAAAAAATCATATTTCAGCACCATATCTTATTTACAACTGGTCCCCCCCCCCCCGACTTGTCTACACGCCCCCCCAGTTCCTGAACCCTTGGTTTACAGTCATGAAAGCAATGCGAATGCGAGATACTACTAGTAATAAAACGTACGCCACAAGAGGCGAGAGGTAAAAACCGTCTTGTCTTCTTGGGGAATCCCAAGAATCAACGAGGAAAGACCCTTATGCAATATAATTTCTGGTCTACCTTGAAATTATAATGCAAAAAGAAAACTGTGGCTGCATCAAGATAATTTATTGGAACTTGAAAGTATAAACCGAACATGCTTACTCAGTTGGAAGTACAGAAAAAAGATCGAATCAATTCTGGATGTGAAGTAGTCCTACGAGGCCGCTGGAGACATGTGTTCGTTGTTTACCCACATTCAATAAGAGGCAGAGTTTAGAGCCAACAGCCAATGATACAGCCGTATTAAACGGCACCCAACACACCCGATGTGGCCACACTTAGTGTTGGAAGCACTGAGCAATAATCGAATCAATTCTGGATGTGAAGTAGGCCTTCGAGGCCGCTGGAGACATGTGTTCGTTGTTTACCCACATTCAATAAGTGGCTGAGTTTAGAGCCAACAGCCAATGATACAGCCATATTAAACGGCACCCATCACACCCGACGTGGCCACACTTAGTGTTGGAAGCACTGAGCAATAATCGAATCAATTCTGGATGTGAAGTAGGCCTTCGAGGCCGCTGGAGACATGTGTTTCGTTGTTTACCCACATTCAATAAGTGGCTGAGTTTAGAGCCAACAGCCAATGATCCAGCGATATTACGGCACCCAACATTCCCGATGTGGCCACACTTAGTGATGGAAGTACTAAAGAACGCCACTTTCGTCTCGAAATTGTCTTTGGTACAAAGAGGGAGAGTAAAACGATAAGGTAGTTCAGATAATATTTTCCTGGTGTCTTTGAACCTGCTTTTCGCGATAGGCTCGATCATGCGATTTCTTGTTAAGTTACAATCAGTAGTAAGTAAATTGTAACTGAAATCCTTTAATATTTTACTTAATGCTGTCTCTTGACTCTAGTTTTGTGATGAACTCGGTTTTACTACTCTATGTTAACGTGATTGAATGTTAATGTTTTTTTATTTTCTACTAACTGATATCTTTGATACCTACTGTCTCAATTGGGCGTGTCCTGAATCGTTTTCTACTAACTGATATCTTTGATACCTACTGTCTCAATTGGGCGTGTCCTGAATCGTTATGCACGTTGGTCATCGTTAGAGGCTATATTGTAGTGAAGACGAAATGTAATCCTTCTTTACAATTCTTTAGTCACTAAAAAACTGATACAAGTGAACGTCATACAAAAGATATATTACAATATAAGCCCAAAATGTACAAATACTATGGTGATACATTTCGGCAAACCATGTGTACCTTCCTCAGACCTGAGGGGTCCTAAAAAGAATATTTTTTTGTGGCATGATTATTTTGTGGATCCCTCTGGTCCGAGGAAGGTAAACGTGGTTTGCCCGAATCGTTCACTATAGTATATTTGTGCATGTTGTACTTATATTGTAGTATATTTGTGCAGTTTGTACTTATATTGTAGTATATTTGTGCAGTTTGTACTTATATTGTAGTATATTTGTGCATGTTGTACTTATATTGTAGTATATTTGTGCATGTTGTACTTATATTGTAGTATATTTGTGCATTTTGTACTTATAATGTAGTATATTTGTGCATGTTGTACTTATATTGTAGTATATTTGTGCATTTTGTACTTATAATGTAGTATATTTGTGCATGTTGTACTTATATTGTAGTATATTTGTGCATTTTGTACTTATAATGTAGTATATTTGTCAATTTTGTACTTATATTATAGTATGTTTGTGCATCTGTATATTGAAATATACTTGTGATATGTGACGTTCATTTGTACTGTATCTGTACCAACACTCAAATACTAATTATACTATTATGAACTCTTACTATACTAATTAGGGAACTATTAATAACATTAATATATTAATAACAAGGAGTTTATACTGTTTATGGGACTACAAATTTTGGATATGAAAAAGTAAACCTAATTATCAGTAAAAACACCTTGAATGATTAGTGAAATTTGCATGTGGAATTGGTTGTCCTTCAAGAAACGTAAAGTGAAAACTAAGGTAGTTTTAAAGGAAATGCAAAAAAAGAACAGTTGAAACAAATAATGACAGGGACTGCCAAGTAAAACGCCGATAAAAGGTAAGCTAATAAGGCCTTGACGATAAACAACATGCAGCCCTCTTCACAAACGAGTTTCGTGGTGAGACAGGAGACACTGGGTTCGCAATATAATCGTTGGGCATTTTCGCGCTTCTTGTCATCACCAGATTCCTGTTTCACTTGGACATCAAATCAAATCAAATCAGTTTATTCGGACAAATTTAACAAAATATTTGCATTAGAAGTCAAATAGAACTAACTAACAACGGTTCTTGTAAACTCTCATCCGGGTTTAAATTACAACTAAATGTTAGGTGTGTCTACCTCTCTGCCAGCGACCATCTCTCTTGGTTCTTTCGGTAGGAGCAATCGGGAAACAACGCAATATTTTGGAGTCCTCACTATCTTTGCCAACGACAAATGCTCTTAACTCGTTAGACAGGAGCTATCGGATTTACATTACAACCAACTGTTGGATGTCTTTACCATCTATGCCAACGACAGTTTTTCTATATTATTGTAACTATATTATTGTAAACTTGACAGTTCGGCAGGACCTATCAAGTTTACAATAATATAGTTGGATGTCCTCGCCGTCTTTCCCAACGACAGATTCTCCTGGTTAGTTCGGCAGGAGCTATCAGTTTTACAATAATATAGTTGGGTGCCCTCACCATCTTTCCCAACGACAGTTTCTCTTGGTTAGTTCGGCAGGAGCTATCAGGTTTACAATAATATAGTTGGGTGTCCTCATCGTATTTCCCAACGACAGTTTCTCTTGGTTAGTTCGGCAGGAGCTATCAGGTTTACAATAATATAGTTGGGTGTCCTCACCATCTTTGCCAACGACAGTTTCTCTTGGTTAGTTCGGCAGGAGCTATCAGGTTTACAATAATATAGTTGGGTGTCCTCACCATCTTTCCCAACGACAGTTTCTCCTGGTAAGTTCGGCAGGAGCTATCAAGTTTACAATAATATAGTTGGGTGTCCTCACCGTCTTTCCCAACGACAGTTTCTCCTGGTTAGTTCGGCAGGAGCTATCAGGTTTACAATAATATAGTTGGGTGTCCTCACCATCTTTGCCAACTACAGTTTCCCTTGGTTAGTTCGACAGGAGCTATCGGGTCTACAGTACAATAGTTTGGTGTCATCACCGTCTTTGCCAACTACAGTTTCTCTTGGTTAGTTCCGCATGAGCTATCAGGTTTACAATAATATAGTTGGGTGTCCTGTCCTCACCATCTTTCCCAACGACGGTTTCTCTTGGTTAGTTCGGCAGGAGCTATCAGGTTTACAATAATATATTTGGGTGTCCTCACCGTCTATGCCAACTACAGTTTCCCTTGGTTAATTCGACAGAAGCTATCGGGTTTACAGTACAATAGTTTGGTGTCCTCACCGTCTTTGCCAACGAAAATATGTGGTTCGGAATGTTTGAAATCAGCAGGAAGTACAGCCTTCCACAATTATAAGGACCTTCTGCATCTTTATCACACTAATTACCCGGTTGATACTCACATTAGTTTCTATGTTGCAGAGATATCAACAAAGACATGGGTAGGTCATTAAATGTTTGCTTCTGTCCACGTACACTCGATCGCTTCCATTTATAAATACACGTTTTAGCTAAATCACGAAAAGGTAAGCTAATAACAAGATAGCGCACGTTAATAACATGACAGCGCACGTTAATAACATGACAGCGCACGTTAATAATATGACAGCGCACGCTAATAACATGACAGCGCACGTTAATAACAAGACAGCGCACGTTAATAACAAGACAGCGCACGTTAATAACATGACAGCGCACGATAATATTACGTTCTATTGAACTTATAAACATAGTACACGTTTAATCTCCATTACAATGTAAACAATGCAGGAACAAATCATTACTTAGCGACACAATGGTTAGCGATACACAGAACATTCCACGAATAATTAACAATTAAACCTGACGAAGAGGTTTAATATTTCGTCATTTACGTTTTTCCCTGAGAACCGAATGAAGATATCCCGTCATTCGAAGTATGTTACATTTAACATCCTATTTACCGCTTATGATAACTTGTACGTCTTTGAGATGACATGCAGACGTTCCAGGATGTTTTTTAACGTCTGGAGCCAGCTGTTGGAATATAACGTTAATGAAAAGAACAGACAATAATAAACAGAGAGTTAATTTTAACAGAAGAATCTGACAGTATTAACAAAATGTTTTATGTTATAATTTTTTTTATTTTCAATCTGATTGTTACAATTTTTTCTGTGTTTGTAGGTGATTACGTTTAGCTTCAACAACACAGTTCCCACACATAAAAAAATTTTTACGTGCTGTAAGCGTACAAAAAAATTAGTAAATTTGTAAAACAGAATACAATATTTTTTGACAAAACATAAATATTTAAAAATTATGAGATGACTTTTTGGACATTTATTCTTATAAAGTACTCAATTACAAACATTCTGGTCAAAGAAGTACCCTTGTATCTTTATTAGAAAAGATTTTATAAATCAATTTATAAAGACTTGCATATCTCTAAATTTTCAGCCTAAACATTTTTAATTCAGGCTTAATGACAATTTTTAATTGTTTTTATTTGTTGTCGTAAATAAACATTGTATAACAAACGTCAAATAAAGATGTCACTATTAATTATAAAAGTCAAATGAGTAAGGCCTAAAGTACAAATGTTTAAACATCACAACTGAATATTAAGTCAAGATAACATATTTTTACAACCAAATATATACAAAAACATATGTTATAAAAAAGCCATAAATGAAAATTGTACAAATTAATAAAATACGAAACTAAATTATATTATAAAATTGACATGTCGCACTTAAAAAGTGAGAAAAATAAAGAGTTAGCACTTTTTTTTGTCCTCAAAGGGTTAAGCGATATTGTATAAACCCACTCAGACGTACCGAAAAGCCACGAGCCGACCAGCTGAACGCTATTTGCAAATAACAACGTTACAGCAAACGAAATTTACGAAACCGGACATCACAGACAACCAAATTACAATAATTTGTGTCATAGGGATGGGATAGTTGTCCATTGTAAAGAACATTGCGTTTCGCGACATATAGGTTAGAGAAAGTCGCTGTGGCGCGGCGCCCTCACATATAAATGACGTGAGACCTTCACAACTTAACTGCTAACTAATAACGACCTCTTTTGTTCATCGAACCACCTACTAAATTTTATATTTACTTTTCATATAACCGTCACATTGATTTTTTCACGAGCGAGGAATATCAGAAAAGAAAAACATTTAACGATTTAAATTCTGAATGAGTGTTCGAGTTAAGCTAAAACAATTAATGTTATAGTAATATAATTCAAATCTAATATAATATAAATTAGAATTTTTCTCACAGGAAATCGATTCTAATGACAAGATGTTCAAATTTAGGAGGTTTTCGTACAAAATATATTTTTTAAGGATTTCATAAAAAATATACATAGTTTTTTGTCTGCTGGATTGATTGAGCATATGTTTTTTTTCACATTTCTGAGTTAATTTAGTTAATGCTGACGTGGTGGCTCAGTGGGCAAGTTGGACTGCGAAGGCAATGGTTCAAGGTTTGAATCGCTAACTGAACTAACGGTCAGTATTTCAATTGTTCAATTGTTGTAGGCGCAAGTGAACTAGTGAGTGAAGTTTTTTTAAAAATAAAATAAATTAAATAAGCCATATAAAATTCAAATAAAACTATAAACTATGAAAAACCGAACTAAAATTAATAAAAATATTGTTCTCTTTAGAAATATGTTGACAGTGTCTAGTGTGATTAGTAATGTGTTAAAATTATAACGTACGAATATTACTACATTTTTTGCCACAACTTCGTCATGGAGCATGGGTCGAGAAAGTTTCTGCTAAAACGGATTGAGATCTGATGGTAAATTAAACAATTTGCTTAAAATAACATGTTTCATTAAAGAACACTCATTGCAGAATGGATGCCGCAGGGGCCCGCGTATGTTTATTGTATGGTGAGTGTATACTACAATGTTTTCAATGCAGTACTTGTTCACTCTCTTACGATGTTATGGGATGTTAAGACGTCTGTATTAAGAGGTTTTTGTAATAACAGACTGTACCTTCAAATAATTACTATTTTACCAATTAAAAAATCTCAATTACAAATTGTAATGTTTTTTAAAATTAGATTTTATGAATGTGGGAGTTTCTACGTTGTTTGGAGATGGGAAACTTGTATAAACGAAAACTGAACTCTGGATTTATTTCATGTTAGTGAAAATTACAACAACAATTCTTAATTAAATCCCAAAACCTTTTGGGTAATAAATGGGACCTTTTCCGTTTATTCACTACCATTATTTTAGTTAGATAATGTTAGGTCTGTTTAGTTTATCTTAGGTTTAGTTATGTTATGTTAGGTTTGGTTTTAGTTATGTTATGTTAGGTTTGGATTATTTATGTTATGTAAGGTTTGGCTAAGTTACGTTATGTTAGGTATGGTTTAGTTATGTTATGTTTGGCTTAGTTATGTTAGGTTTGGTTTAGTTATGTTATGTTAAGTTTGGTTTGGATATGTTATCTTAGGTTTGGCTTAGTTATGTTACGTTAGGTTTGGTTTAGTTATGTTATGTTTGGTTTAGTTATGTTATATTTGGTTTAGTTATGTTATGTTTGGTTTAGTTATGTTAGGCTTGGTTTAGTTATGTTACGTTAGGTTTGGTTTAGTTATATTATGTTAAGTTTGGCTTAGTTATGTTATGTTAGGTTTGGTTTAGTTATGTTATCTTATGTTTGGTTTAGTTATGTTATGTTAGGTTTGGTTTAGTTATGTTATGTTAAGTTTGGTTTAGTCATGTTATGTTAAGTTTGGTTTAGTTATGTTAGGTGTGGTTTGGTTTAGTTATGTTATGTTAGGTTTGGTTTGGTTTAGTTATGTTATGTTAGGTTTGGTTTAGTTATGTTATGTTAGGTTTGGTTTGGCTTAGTTATGTTAGGTAAACCTAAGTTATGAGGTAGTGAATTAATGGAAAAGATCCCATAAATGATTTCCAAACAGACCCAGTCGAATTTCAATAAACTTTAATAATTCACAATATGAGGCGTATGGATTGAGCTCCCGTTTGAATTTCATATATTACAAAACAGAATAATATATTCCTTTTATTGTTTATAAATTTAAACTAGAAGAAAATCACCATAAATGAAAAATAAATTATTTGAATCAAAACAGTGATTCACGTTTTTGATGACTTACTAAAATAATTGTAAAAAATAATGTTCGAGATAAACTCAATCTAATTACTTTGAAACTTCATGATTTAGTTTTGTATTCTACTTAGAAAACTATATGGCGAGCCTGTGGTCGATTGTTCACAGAAGTCGGGAGTTGGGACCCGACTTACAGATAGAGCTAGAGCTAGGTGAATCCTGGCCCTGACAGGAAGTATTTATAGGCAATGTTTACCTTAACTGTTTGAATAAGTATAACGGAATGGTTATATAAGGTTAAGAAGTAGATCGACCTTACCTTAAAAAAAGGGTTCAGGTGAGAAAATGTATTTTACAAAAAGTGCGCGTTGAACGTAAAGGCCCGTTTACACGCTACGATAAATGCTAGGAATTCATCGTATCGATTTATTGGAATTGGATGTTGGATTGGATGGTTGGAGCCGACCTGCATACATTTATGGAAATCGTAGCAACAAGTTGGAACGTGTAAACCAGTACACCAATTTATTGGAATTGGGTGGGAAGGTTGGAGCCAGCCTGCATACATTTCTGGGAATCGTAGCAACAATTTGGAACGTGTAAAACATTAAACCAATTCATTGCTATGATTTGACCCAGTTTTAGTTTCCTCTGACTACTAAACGTAGCTAGTTAGTTGTTTTGTTTGCGGTTACATTTTTTGTTTCGTGCGTTGTTTTGAATAAATTTTTCAAATAACAATTGGCAGTTCAAAGTCCTCGAGAGTTCCTATATTAGGTCCTATATATTAGGTAATTGGGTTCATTTCGCAATTCTTTCAATAATTTGGTACTGTATGAGAAAATGTTTTTTTCATTAGAAACCACTGGCGGCCCCACTTTCTTCTAGGTCTTCTCGACTTTTTCAATTTCAACTCTAAACTAACTACAAAAACTGATCACAATAATACTTCCTCCATGGCAGAAACCGCGACTTACAATGAATATATCGTACATGAAATCGTAGCGTGTAAACAGTACTCCTTCTTTCGATTTTTTGGATCAATAAATCGTTACAATCACATCGCTACGATGTAAACCTTAAGATGAATGTTGAGTCTGAATAAAAATAGCTTTGGTTTGGTGAAGGTTCCGACAATTTACTTATTCAGAGAAGGAAGGAAATCTCGCACAGTCCTGGAACTTCCTGGAATTTCAGCAGGTGGGATTTTACGTGCTGAATACATTTCGCTCAGCCCGATGAATCACAAAGAAGATGCTCAGAGTTCAGGCAGGCTAGTCATCTGTTGTCAAAACAATGTTATTGTTTTCTCTGGTGTTTTATTGGTCGGGCCTTAACTGAGCGAAGTGACCTGAGTCAAGTAGCCTGGGTGCCTGAACTGAGCGAAGCACTCCAGGGAGCCCCCAGAGACGTGCCTTAACTGAGCGAACCGGCGGCCCTCTTTGACTATGAACATTCACATAGCATATTCCACTTTTAAACATAATAGAATCTTACACAAATATACAAAATAAAATTCCCAAAAAATTTTTGGTTAGGTTAGGTAACGGGGTAGGGCGTGCCGGAGCCAGGTTGTTGACCGCCTCTGGTATACGGGTGGGATATGATGCTACATAAACAAGAACATTCCTTGTCCCGACAACTCGCATATACCTGGACTGGACTTCGCTCAGCTAGGGCACGTTTTTGGGGGCCCTTCGAGGGCTTTCGCTCAATTAAGGTAATCTTCGCTCAGTTAATGGGCGACCGTTTTATTACAGGACGAAGATTAAAATTTTGAAATTTGAAAATACCTACGAGATTTTACATATTGTAAATAAAAATCAATACATACACACATTGTAAATAGTTAGCTGTACATTTTGTAAAAAGAAATTTATAAACATTTTTAAGCTTGCCATTGGAGGTCTAAAGCCCCCACAAATTTATGGTGATGACATATATATTTTTTAGTTAATTCATTGACTTTTATTATTAAAATACATGATAAAAGAGTTTTATAGGACACTTAGTTTTTAAACACCAAAATTTAAGTGTTTTGAGAAATTCATATAGTTAAGCATTCGTTACACAGTTATTTAGAAAAAGCTTTTAAAATAATCAGTATTCATAGAATAAAAATAATTATATATTCGACTTACTGACATCAGATACCTGAAACCATCGTTTGTCCCAAGTTCGTACTCCTTTTCAGTCTCGAGAAAAGATTACTTAAGAAAATTGATAAAAGATTTTTTATGCCATAAAATATTCTTAAACTTCGTATATATGTGGCCTCAATTAAAGTACCTAGACGCTGTTAAAATTGCAAAACGACCTGGTCATTATTTTTATCATAGTGAATTTTCAAACACCACAAATCATCTGAAACTGTAAAAAATAGTGTATTTTCATATTCTAAATACGATTTAAAAAAATTGTTAAAAGGCAAAAACATAAAATTTACACTCATAATCGCAAAAATAGATTAGACAAATTTTGATGGTAATTTAGTTTTCTTCCGCCTTATACTTTCCATACAGTTTATTATCAAACTCGAGTATGTATACTTTTTGATCCGATAATAGCCTGGACACTGCATCAAAGTTTGGCAAAGACTACTTTCGCGAAGTTTTGATAAAGCAATATTTGACATGATCGTAATAATTTTGTAAATAATTCTTATCGTGATACTGTCTTGATATCCAGTTATGGAACGATATGAAAAAAGTATAACTGATTATTAATTCTTATCGTAATACCACAGAATATAGACTATCTGTCTATATTCTGTGGTAATACTGACTCGAGTTATTAAACGATATGAAAAAGAGTATAACTGATTGTTAATTCTTATCGTGATACTGTCTCGAGTTACTAAACGATATGATAAAAGTATAACTGATTGTTAATTCTTATCGTGATACTGTCTCGAGTTACTAAACGATATGATAAAAGTATAACTGATTGTTAATTCTTATCGTGATACTGTCTCGAGTTATTAAACGATATGATAAAAGTATAACTGATTATTAATTCTTATCGCAATACTGTGCAAATATCCAGTTACGAAGTAATATATCTGATTCTAAAACGTGTCGTTTTTGTCGGGAGGTTCTCTAAAGTAAAAAAAATTAAGTTTAAAACCAGCAAAATGTTTTATTCAGGAAGAGTGTATGAGGGGGGAGAGGACATAATAATAGTTCGCACTTATCGTGTTGTTGAGTGCGAATTAACTTGCAAATAAATTACGACAACAGTAATGAAGAGTAATCAGAGCCAAAATCCTGAACGATGTATCGATGAAAAGGAGACCAACACATCATCTGTCTATGATATACTACTGAAACAGCCTTAACCCTCTAACGGCCAAGATGCGATTTAAGGTGGTGCAATCGGTTATCGGGGAGTTAATTATTTTCCAATTTCATAATCAACATTAGTTGATTGTACCTTCCCTTGAGACAAGACAAATATTTTTTAAAATTATCTAACCACTACATTAGAACTTGTGGCCTTTTAAAATGGTGAATTTAGCTGATTTTAAATCACTATTAAGACAAAATCGTTCAAAGTACACATTTTATTTCTTATAACTACTTTTTTTTACATATAACTGAAGGGATTAAGATGTTTTTTATTATTAAAAAATTAAAAAATATTCATAATTTTTAGAGGTAAAAAATACTTTTTTAACCTTTACAATTATAAAAATGTTAACATTTTGTTTTCTGTAAAAAACGTAGATATAAAAAATTAAATTTGTACTTCGAACGGTTTTGTCTTGATAGTGATTTAAAATCAGCTATATTCACCATTTCAAAAGGCCAAAAGTTCTAATGTAGTGGTTAAAAAAATGTTTAAATATTTTTCCTGTCTTAAGGGAAGGTACATTAAATAATTTTGACGATAAAATTGGGAAATAATTGTCTCACCGAAAACCGATTGCACCACCTTAACAATTTGTTACATTAGCCATACACTAGAGAATTGAGTTTCCCAAAAGTAAAACAATAAATATTTCAATTTTAAAATTTCCAAAAAACTGAATGAATTTATTAGGTCATAAACTACGATAGTAAAAAAATAAAATAGTGATTTTCGAACAGTGATTGTATTAATGAAATTTAATGAAAAATAACATTTTTCACAAACTTGTTCATTAATTTCGATCCATTTTTAAACTGATGTTCTACAATAAACCCAAATTGAAATTCGAACGAGTTATTTTATGTAGACTGGTTACTTTCACTTTTAAATATAATTTTAAATGTTTATCATTGACTGTTTATTGAAAATAAATATTAACACTAACACTACACTGGGGAATGAGAGCCCCAAAAGTGATCTGAAACGATATCGTGATGAGCTTTGATCGAGATAAACAATGCACTTAATAGAGGGGTAAGTCCTTGAAGATGGTGGTCAATTTTTTTAACAAAAATCGAAAAAGGGTTAAGAATTCTCTGGGGTAACTGAGTGCCCCAGCCTAGTATATTATCCTTAAATATGGATCTTTATGTGGTGATTGGATGGTTAAAGAATATCCTTTATTAATATTTAGACACAAGGAAAAGTCTTTCGAGAAGGAAAGTGTTCTAGAGCCTTCTGCCCTCGATATTTTCAAATAATGCAAACAGTGGTTTAGACAACCTGTCCATTCACTTTGCACGAGCTTAAAACAACTAAATATTACACGGATCTAACTAAAATTACGCATTGCTATAACTAAATCAGGCAAAAAGTCGGTTGCCGCTACAGAGGATCACGATATGGCAACATCGGAGGAAGGTCGGAGGCAGAGAGAGGTTTCGCTCAAGGTCGTCTCAACTAACTGTTAAAATTGGGTATAATCTGCGCTCAACTGCATTGTTGACGGCTTGTGGTACTACAGCTCACTGATGCTCCAAGAAACTGCAGCTGAGATTCCTTGGACGCATGGGGTAGGAACGGCAAATATTTTCAATGGGCCTTATCCCAAATATCGATCTAACGATAATATGAAAGAAAAATATCAATACGTAAATGACTTATCTGTAAAAGATTATGCACTAACTTTTCTGTCATGACCAAAAATACACTCATGTTTTGCTCGCGATATTTAGAATAGCCTACTAAATGTACAAATTATATACATTTATCTATAAGAAAAAATTGTGGTCTGTGATATTCAATAAAAAAATTAAAACATTAAAAATTAGAAATTATACCTTTATTTATTATGTTAATTATAAAAGAATAATGTAATAACTTTGGTATAGGATCGCCAACCGTTCAACCCGCTGGTCTACAAAAAACTACATTTTAGTGTGTAAACCTCACGCAAAAAACCTAAATACACTTACATTATTATTTCAATGCATGATTTGTAAGTATAAGAGACAATAAAAAACTGTATTTAATCCGAGCAATTTCAAGTACGATTACATGAAATACTACTCCATTCACAACCACGCTGATAGCAGAGCTACATTGATAGCACAAAGTAAATATGTGTTGAACCAGAGCAATTTCAAGTACGATTACATGAAATAATACTCCATTCACAACCATGCTGGTAGCAGAGATATATTGATAGCACAAAGTAAAGCTGTGTTGAACCAGAGCAATTTCAAGTATTATTACATGAAATAATACTCCATTCACAATCATGCTGGTAGCAGAGATATATTGATAGCATAAAGTAAATATGTGTTGAACCAGAGCTATTTCAAGTACGATTACATGAAATAATACTGCATTCACAACCATGCTGGTAGCAGAGATATATTGATAGCACAAAGTAAATATGTGTTGAACAAGAGCAATTTCAAGTACGATTACATGAAATAATACTCCATTCACAACCATGCTGGTAGCAGAAATATATTGATAGCACAAAGTAAATATGTGTTGAACCAGAGCAATTTCAAGTACGATTACATGAAATAATACTCCATTCACAACCATGCTGGTAGCAGAGATATATTGATAGCACAAAGTAAATATGTATTGAACCAGAGCTAGTTAAAATACGATTACATGAAATAATACTCCATTCACAACCATGCTGGTAGCAGAGATATATTGATAGCACAAAGTAAATATGTATTGAACCAGAGCTAGTTCAAATACGATTACATGAAATAATACTCCATTCACAAATTCACAACTACGCTGGTAGCAGAGGTATACTGATAGCACAAAGTAAATATGTATTGAACCAGAGCAATTTCAAGTACGATTACATGAAATAATACTCCATTCACAACCATGCTGGTAGCAGAGATATATTGATAGCACAAAGTAAATATGTGTTGAACCAGAGCAATTTCAAGTACGATTACATGAAATAATACTGCATTCACAACCATGCTGGTAGCAGAGCCATACTGATAGCACAAAGTAAATATGTGTTGAACTAGAGCTATTTCAAGTACGATTACATGAAATAATACTCCATTCACAACCATGCTGGTAGCAGAGATATATTGATAGCACAAAGTAAATATGTGTTGAACTAGAGCTATTTCAAGTACGATTACATGAAATAATACTCCATTCACAACCATGCTGGTAGCAGAGCCATATTGTTAGCACAAAGTAAATATGTGTTGAACCAGAGCAATTTCAAGTACGATTACATGAAATAATACTCCATTCACAACCATGCTGGTAGCAGAGATATATTGATAGCTCGAAGTAAATATGTGTTGAACTAGAGCTATTTCAAGTACGATTACATGAAATAATACTCCATTCACAACCATGCTGGTAGCAGAGATATATTGATAGCAAAAAGTAAATATGTGTTGAACTAGAGCTATTTCAAGTACGATTACATGAAATAATACTCCATTCACAAATTCACAACTACGCTGGTAGCAGAGCCATATTGATAGCACAAAGTAAATATGTGTTGAACTAGAGTTATTTCAAGTACGATTACATGAAATAATACTCCATTCACAAATTCACAACTACGCTGGTAGCAGAGCCATATTGATAGCACAAAGTAAATATGTGTTGAACTAGAGTTATTTCAAGTACGATTACATGAAATAATACTCCATTCACAAATTCACAACTACGCTGGTAGCAGAGATATATTGTTAGCACAAAGTAAATATGTGTTGAACTAGAGTTATTTCAAGTACGATTACATGAAATAATACTCCATTCACAAATTCACAACTACGCTGGTAGCAGAGCCATATTGATAGCACAAAGTAAAAATGTGTTGAACTAGAGTTATTTCAAGTACGATTACATGAAATAATACTCCATTCACAAATTCACAACTACGCTGGTAGCAGAGCCATATTGTTAGCACAAAGTAAATATGTGTTGAACTACAGTTATTTCAAGTACGATTACATGAAATAATACTCCATTCACAACTACGCTGGTAGCAGAGCCATATTGATATCACATAGTAAAAATGTATTGAACCAGAGTTATTTCAAGTACGATTACATGAAATAATACTCCATTCACAACTACGCTGGTAGCAGAGCTATATTGATATCACATAGTAAAAATGTGTTAAATCAAAGCAATTTCAAGTACGATTATATGAAATACTACTCCATTCACAACCACGCTGGTAGTAGATATATATTGATAGCACAAAGTAGATATGGTAGAGCTCCTCCCACCTACCCATAAAGGTACGGTGGTAATGACCCCCCCTCCCCCCCTCATACAATATACGTGCAGTGGTGATGTGACTAATGTGAGCTCGTTTGAAACATAATTTGAGCTGGTTGTTGTTTTGAGAGTCACAACAACCAGCTGTAAAATATTCATTTAGCACAGGAAGTTTGTCACCTGAGCTTTCTAAGTCCTTCAATGTAAGACTTTGAACCGATAACAACAAACTACAAAGACGTTAATCGAGTGAAGAGTGCCAGCAAACATGAGATGCAAGCAATGGAAGGCATTATACATAGTTCCCTGGAGCTTCATAATACATCGTAGATAGGAGATAAGCCAAGTCACCATTTAGCGAATAGCGACCCGAAGTGTCCCCAGGAGGTCGGAGCGGTCGGCACACTAATTAGCGAGCACGCCGGTGAACGGAATCAGCCAGTCATCTCGAGATTACTGACTTCCCGAAGCGCCAAGGTCCGGGCTACAATAGAGACGGGGTTAATAGCGTCCCTACTCTGGGCTTTTACCGCGATGGGAAGTGCACAGACACATTAAATAACCGAATACACGCCTACATTTGTTAAGTCACACAAAAAGATTGGTTCTGTAAACTGTGAACTAACTTTAATTCTAATAGTGATTATGTTCCATAATTTTCAACAAAAAAAATTAAACTTTACAGTTTAAAAACAAATGATACTTGAATCATCAAAAATTACCTTTTATGGTATTTAATAAGAATGTAATATTTAAGTTCTTTCATTATGGTAATTAATTGCCAGTTTATTACATCCACATAAATACACTGCTCCGTGAAGTAGTTGACAGTTAAGTGTTTTCACATTGTCTTGTTATGTACCACAATCACATACATAGTTTGTCCCTTAATGGAGTCAACCGCAGTAAGAGTAACCGTTAACTGAGCCTAAATGACAAGCACTTCAAATATCGTTCGCCTTTAAAACTGAATGTAACAATGTCATTGACCTCGCTCTCCCGTCTAATAAAAATTGTATAATTGTAATAAGATTGCAGATAAATAACAAAATGCTCATAATACTAAACAATAATTACTATCAGTGATGATCTGCATGATGTGCATGAATTAGATACAGTTTACTACCCTCTAGAGGCATGCTAGAAAATAATAGATATAATAAGAGATATAAATAATCTAAAGCTAGTGCGTTTAAATAAGAGTATGAGTGTCGCTAACAGCCCTATGAAATAACTCACAGATATTTTGCCAACAGCAATCAGTGATATTTTGTTAACGACTCACATGGATATGTAGCTAACGACTCACAGGGATATGTGGCTAACGACTCGCAGGGATATGTTGCTAACGACTCACCGGGATATGTAGCTAACGACTCACAGGGATATGTTGCTAACGACTCACAGTGATAGGTTGCTAACGACTCACAGTGATAGGTTGCTAACGACTCACAGTGATAGGTTGCTAACGACTCACAGTGATAGGTTGCTAATGACTCGCAGGGATAGTGATAGGTTGCTAACGACTCACAGTGATAGGTTGCTAACGACTCACAGGGATATGTTGCTAATGACTCACAGTGATATGTTGCTAACGATTCACAGTGATAGGTTGCTAACGACTCACAGGGATATGTTGCTAATGACTCACAGGGATATGTTGCTAACGACTCACAGTGATAGGTTGCTAACGACTCACAGGGATATGTTGCTAACGACTCACAGTGATAGGTTGCTAACGACTCACAGTGATAGGTTGCTAACGACTCACAGTGATAGGTTGCTAACGACTCACAGTGATAGGTTGCTAATGACTCGCAGGGATATGTTGCTAACGACTCACAGTGATAGGTTGCTAATGACTCACAGGGATATGTTGCTAACGACTCACAGTGATAGGTTGCTAACGACTCACAGTGATAGGTTGCTAACGACTCACAGGGATATGTTGCTAATGACTCACAGGGATATGTTGCTAACGACTCACAGTGATAGGTTGCTAACGACTCAAAAATCAGTGATAGGTGCTAATGACTCACAGGGATAGTTGCTAACGACTCACAGTGATAGGTTGCTAACGACTCACAGTGATAGGTTGCTAACGACTCACAGGGATATGTTGCTAATGACTCACAGGGATATGTTGTTAACGACTCACAGGGATATGTTGCTAATGACTCACAGTGATAGGTTGCTAACGACTCACAGTGATAGGTTGCTAACGACTCACAGGGAAATGTTGCTAACGATTCACAGTGATAGGTTGCTAATGACTCACAGTGATAGGTTGCTAACGACTCACAGTGATAGGTTGCTAACGACTCACAGTGATAGGTTGCTAACGACTCACAGGGAAATGTTGTTAACGACTCACAGTGATAGGTTGCTAACGACTCACAGTGATAGGTTGCTAACGACTCACAGGGAAATGTTGCTAACTACTCACAGTGATAGGTTGCTAACGACTCACAGTGATAGGTTGCTAACGACTCACAGTGATAGGTTGCTAACGACTCACAGTGATAGGTTGCTAACGACTCACAGGGATATGTTGCTAACGACTCACAGTGATAGGTTGCTAACGACTCACAGTGATAGGTTGCTAACGACTCACAGGGAAATGTTGTTAACGACTCACAGGGATATGTTGCTAATTACTCACAGTGATATGTTGCTAACGACTCATCATATAAGAAATGACATTTTGTTAAGCCTACACGTGTGTGTCACAGAAAGTGTAGTCATATTGTTGAGTCTGCACGTATGTGTCACAGAAAGAGCACTGCGGTGTTGTGGAGGTTGCACGTGTGTTTTTCGTAAATTATATTATTGAATCGTTTCCTTTTTCAATTTTTGTATACAAAATGCCATCAGGGAGAAGTAGTTATCAATCGTTTTGAAAATTCAAGGGTCTGTAGAGATAAGATGGTGAAACTCCATGTCATTTACAGACCATAGACGGAAGACCGATAATGTAACCTAATAGTTATTTCTCTTATCAAATTAACAATATGTAATTTGGTTAAATGTGACTACATTTCGATATCAAATGTGATTAGGAATAGACCTACTCATCGGACACTTCATCACGTTCAGAGTTTACAAGTCTCCACATAGCCATTATGAAAACCTGAACGCTCAGACCATTCAGGTTGAATCATTGTCAGAGTTTGATTTAGAAATAGAAAAACTCAAGAATAGATTACATTTACAGTAACAGTAGGCGTATCTAGAGGATGGCAGTTCATGTCCGTTTGCAAAGTGAGTGGATCTGACATCAACTATCGTATCCGTATGTAAAGGGTAACAGGCTATGTCCGTATGCAGAATGAACGGGTGAGACATCTGTTATCGTATACGTATGTAGAGGGAGGCAGGTCGTGTCCTTTTATAGGTGAGACATCTGTTATCGTATACGTACGTAGAGGGAGGCAGGTCGTGGCCGTTTACAGGTGAGTGGGTGAGACATCTGTTATCGTATACGTACGTAGAGGGAGGCAGGTCGTGGCCGTTTACAGGTGAGTGGGTGAGACATCTGTTATCGTATACATACGTAGAGGGAAGCAGGTCGTGGCCGTTTATAGGTGAGTGGGTGAGACATCTGTTATCGTATACGTACGTAGAGGGAGGCAGGTCGTGGCCGTTTATAGGTGAGTGGGTGAGACATCTGTTATCGTATACGTACGTAGAGGGAGGCAGGTCGTGGCCGTTTATAGGTGAGTGGGTGAGACATCTGTTATCGTATACGTACGTAGAGGGAGGCAGGTCGTGGCCGTTTATAGGTGAGTGGGTGAGACATCTGTTATCGTATACGTACGTAGAGGGAGGCAGGTCGTGGCCGTTTATAGGTGAGTGGGTGAGACATCTGTTATCGTATACGTACGTAGAGGGAGGCAGGTCGTGGCCGTTTATAGGGTGAGTGGGTGAGATATGTGTTATCGTATCCGTATGTAGAGGGAGGCAGGTCGTGTCCTTTTATAGGCGAAACATCTGTTATCGTATACGTACGTAGAGGGAGGCAGGTCGTGGCCATTTATAGGTGAGTGGGTGAGACATCTGTTATCGTATACGTACGTAGAGGGAGGCAGGTCGTGGCCGTTTATAGGTGAGTGGGTGAGACATCTGTTATCGTATACGTACGTAGAGGGAGGCAGGTCGTGGCCGTTTATAGGGTGAGTGGGTGAGATATGTGTTATCGTATCCGTATGTAGAGGGGGCAGGTCGTGTTCGTTTACAGGTGAGTGGGTGAGACATCTGTTATCGTATACGTATGTAGAGGGAGGTAGGTCATGGCCGTTTATAGAGTGAGTGGGCGAGACATCTGTTATCGTAACCGTTTGTAGAGGGAGACAGGTTGTGGCCGTTTACAGGTGAGTGGGTGAGACATCTGTTATCGTAACAGTATGTAGAGGGAGGCAGGTCGTGGCCGTTTACAGGGTGAGTGGGTGAGATATCTGTTATCGTAACAGTATATGAGAGAGGCAGGTCATAGCCATTTACAGGGTGAGTGGGGGATACATCTGTTATCGTAATCGTATGTAGAGGAAGGCATATCGTAGACGTTTACAGGTGAGTGGGTGAGACATCTGTTATCGTAACCGTATGTAGAGGGAGGCATGTCGTGGCCGTTTTCAGGGCGAGTGGGTGAGACATATGTTATCGGATACGTATTTAGAGGGAGGCAGGTCATGGCCGTTTGCAGGGTGAGTGGGTGATACATCTGTTATCGTAACAGTATATGAGAGAGGCAGGTCATAGCCATTTACAGGGTGAGTGGGGGATACATCTGTTATCGTAATCGTATGTAGAGGAAGGCATATCGTAGCCGTTTACAGGGTGAGTGGGTGAGACATCTGTTATCGTAACCGTATGTAGAGGAAGGCATATCGTAGCCATTTACAGGGTGAGTGGGTGAGACATCTGTTATCGTAACCGTATGTAGAGGAAGGCATATCGTAGCCATTTACAGGGTGAGTGGGTGAGACATCTGTTATCGTAACCGTATGTAGAGGGAGGCATGTCGTGGCCGTTTGCAGGGCGAGTGGGTGAGACATATGTTATCGGATACGTATTTAGAGGGAGGCAGGTCATGGCCGTTTGCAGGGTGAGTGGGTGAGACATCTGTTATCGTAACCGTATGTAGAGGGAGGCAGGTCGTGGCCGTTTGCAGGGCGAGTGGGTGAGACATCTGTTATCGTAACCGTATGTAGAGGGAGGCAGGTTGTGGTCGTTTGCCGGGTGAGTGGGTGAGACATCTGTTATCGTAACCGTATGTAGAGGGAGGCAGGTTGTGGCCGTTTGCCGGGTGAGTGGGTGAGACATCTGTTATCGTAACCGTATGTAGAGGGAGGCAGGTCGTGGCCGTTTGCCGGGTGAGTGGGTGAGACATCTGTTACCGTAACCGTATGTAGAGGGAGGCAGGTTGTGGTCGTTTGCCGGGTGAGTGGGTGAGACATCTGTTACCGTAACCGTATGTAGAGGGAGGCAGGTTGTGGTCGTTTGCCGGGTGAGTGGGTGAGACATCTGTTATCGTAACCGTATGTAGAGGGAGGCAGGTTGTGGCCGTTTGCCGGGTGAGTGGGTGAGACATCTGTTATCGTAACCGTATGTAGAGGGAGGCAGGTCGTGGCCGTTTGCCGGGTGAGTGGGTGAGACATCTGTTATCGTAACCGTATGTAGAGGGAGGCAGGTTGTGGCCGTTTGCCGGGTGAGTGGGTGAGACATCTGTTACCGTAACCGTATGTAGAGGGAGGCAGGTTGTGGTCGTTTGCCGGGTGAGTGGGTGAGACATCTGTTATCGTAACCGTATGTAGAGGGAGGCAGGTTGTGGCCGTTTGCCGGGTGAGTGGGTGAGACATCTGTTATCGTAACCGTATTTAGAGGGAGGCAGGTTGTGGTCGTTTGCCGGGTGAGTGGGTGAGACATCTGTTATCGTAACCGTATGTAGAGGGAGGCAGGTTGTGGCCGTTTCAGGATGAGTGGGTGAGACATCTGTTATCGTATCCGTATGTAGAGGGAGGCAGGTTGTGGCCGTTTGCCGGGTGAGTGGGTGAGACATCTGTTATCGTAACCGTATGTAGAGGGAGGCAGGTTGTGGTCGTTTGCCGGGTGAGTGGGTGAGACATCTGTTATCGTAACCGTATGTAGAGGGAGGCAGGTTGTGGCCGTTTCAGGATGAGTGGGTGAGACATCTGTTATCGTATCCGTATGTAGAGGGAGGCAGGTTGTGGCCGTTTGCCGGGTGAGTGGGTGAGACATCTGTTATCGTAACCGTATGTAGAGGGAGGCAGGTTGTGGCCATTTCAGGATGAGTGGGTGAGACATCTGTTGTCGTAACCGTATGTAGAGGGAGGCAGGTTGTGGCCGTTTGCCGGGTGAGTGGGTGAGACATCTGTTATCGTAACCGTATGTAGAGGGAGGCAGGTTGTGGTCGTTTGCCGGGTGAGTGGGTGAGACATCTGTTATCGTAACCGTATGTAGAGGGAGGCAGGTTGTGGCCGTTTCAGGATGAGTGGGTGAGACATCTGTTATCGTATCCGTATGTAGAGGGAGGCAGGTTGTGGCCGTTTGCCGGGTGAGTGGGTGAGACATCTGTTATCGTAACCGTATGTAGAGGGAGGCAGGTTGTGGTCGTTTGCCGGGTGAGTGGGTGAGACATCTGTTATCGTAACCGTATGTAGAGGGAGGCAGGTTGTGGCCATTTCAGGATGAGTGGGTGAGACATCTGTTGTCGTAACCGTATGTAGAGGGAGGCAGGTTGTGGTCGTTTGCCGGGTGAGTGGGTGAGACATATGTTATCGGATACGTATTTAGAGGGAGGCAGGTCATGGCCGTTTGCAGGGTGAGTGGGTGAGACATCTGTTATCGTAACCGTATGTAGAGGGAGGCAGGTTGTGGCCATTTCAGGATGAGTGGGTGAGACATCTGTTATCGTAACCGTATGTAGAGGGAGGCAGGTTGTGGCCATTTCAGGATGAGTGGGTGAGACATCTGTTGTCGTAACCGTATGTAGAGGGAGGCAGGTTGTGGCCGTTTGCCGGGTGAGTGGGTGAGACATCTGTTATCGTAACCGTATGAAGAGGGAGGCAGGTTGTGGTCGTTTGCCGGGTGAGTGGGTGAGACATCTGTTATCGTAACCGTATGTAGAGGAAGGCATATCGTAGCCATTTACAGGGTGAGTGGGTGAGACATCTGTTATCGTAATCGTATGTAGAGGGAGGCATGTCGTGGCCGTTTGCAGGGCGAGTGGGTGAGACATATGTTATCGGATACGTATTTAGAGGGAGGCAGGTCATGGCCGTTTGCAGGGTGAGTGGGTGAGACATCTGTTATCGTAACCGTATGTAGAGGGAGGCAGGTCGTGGCCGTTTGCAGGGCGAGTGGGTGAGACATCTGTTATCGTAACCGTATGTAGAGGGAGGCAGGTTGTGGTCGTTTGCCGGGTGAGTGGGTGAGACATCTGTTATCGTAACCGTATGTAGAGGAAGGCATATCGTAGCCATTTACAGGGTGAGTGGGTGAGACATCTGTTATCGTAACCGTATGTAGAGGGAGGCATGTCGTGGCCGTTTGCAGGGCGAGTGGGTGAGACATATGTTATCGGATACGTATTTAGAGGGAGGCAGGTCATGGCCGTTTGCAGGGTGAGTGGGTGAGACATCTGTTATCGTAACCGTATGTAGAGGGAGGCAGGTCGTGGCCGTTTGCAGGGCGAGTGGGTGAGACATCTGTTATCGTAACCGTATGTAGAGGGAGGCAGGTTGTGGTCGTTTGCCGGGTGAGTGGGTGAGACATCTGTTATCGTAACCGTATGTAGAGGGAGGCAGGTTGTGGTCGTTTGCCGGGTGAGTGGGTGAGACATCTGTTACCGTAACCGTATGTAGAGGGAGGCAGGTTGTGGTCGTTTGCCGGGTGAGTGGGTGAGACATCTGTTATCGTAACCGTATGTAGAGGGAGGCAGGTTGTGGCCGTTTGCCGGGTGAGTGGGTGAGACATCTGTTATCGTAACCGTATGTAGAGGGAGGCAGGTCGTGGCCGTTTGCCGGGTGAGTGGGTGAGACATCTGTTACCGTAACCGTATGTAGAGGGAGGCAGGTTGTGGTCGTTTGCCGGGTGAGTGGGTGAGACATCTGTTACCGTAACCGTATGTAGAGGGAGGCAGGTTGTGGTCGTTTGCCAGGTGAGTGGGTGAGACATCTGTTATCGTAACCGTATGTAGAGGGAGGCAGGTTGTGGCCGTTTGCCGGGTGAGTGGGTGAGACATCTGTTATCGTAACCGTATGTAGAGGAAGGCAGGTCGTGGCCGTTTGCCGGGTGAGTGGGTGAGACATCTGTTATCGTAACCGTATGTAGAGGGAGGCAGGTTGTGGCCGTTTGCCGGGTGAGTGGGTGAGACATCTGTTACCGTAACCGTATGTAGAGGGAGGCAGGTTGTGGTCGTTTGCCGGGTGAGTGGGTGAGACATCTGTTATCGTAACCGTATGTAGAGGGAGGCAGGTTGTGGCCGTTTGCCGGGTGAGTGGGTGAGACATCTGTTATCGTAACCGTATGTAGAGGGAGGCAGGTTGTGGTCGTTTGCCGGGTGAGTGGGTGAGACATCTGTTATCGTAACCGTATGTAGAGGGAGGCAGGTTGTGGCCGTTTCAGGATGAGTGGGTGAGACATCTGTTATCGTATCCGTATGTAGAGGGAGGCAGGTTGTGGCCGTTTGCCGGGTGAGTGGGTGAGACATCTGTTATCGTAACCGTATGTAGAGGGAGGCAGGTTGTGGTCGTTTGCCGGGTGAGTGGGTGAGACATCTGTTGTCGTAACCGTATGTAGAGGGAGGCAGGTTGTGGCCGTTTGCCGGGTGAGTGGGTGAGACATCTGTTATCGTAACCGTATGTAGAGGGAGGCAGGTTGTGGTCGTTTGCCGGGTGAGTGGGTGAGACATCTGTTATCGTAACCGTATGTAGAGGGAGGCAGGTTGTGGCCGTTTCAGGATGAGTGGGTGAGACATCTGTTATCGTATCCGTATGTAGAGGGAGGCAGGTTGTGGCCGTTTGCCGGGTGAGTGGGTGAGACATCTGTTATCGTAACCGTATGTAGAGGGAGGCAGGTTGTGGCCATTTCAGGATGAGTGGGTGAGACATCTGTTGTCGTAACCGTATGTAGAGGGAGGCAGGTTGTGGCCGTTTGCCGGGTGAGTGGGTGAGACATCTGTTATCGTAACCGTATGTAGAGGGAGGCAGGTTGTGGTCGTTTGCCGGGTGAGTGGGTGAGACATCTGTTATCGTAACCGTATGTAGAGGGAGGCAGGTTGTGGCCGTTTCAGGATGAGTGGGTGAGACATCTGTTATCGTATCCGTATGTAGAGGGAGGCAGGTTGTGGCCGTTTGCCGGGTGAGTGGGTGAGACATCTGTTATCGTAACCGTATGTAGAGGGAGGCAGGTTGTGGTCGTTTGCCGGGTGAGTGGGTGAGACATCTGTTATCGTAACCGTATGTAGAGGGAGGCAGGTTGTGGCCATTTCAGGATGAGTGGGTGAGACATCTGTTATCGTAACCGTATGTAGAGGGAGGCAGGTTGTGGCCATTTCAGGATGAGTGGGTGAGACATCTGTTGTCGTAACCGTATGTAGAGGGAGGCAGGTTGTGGCCGTTTGCCGGGTGAGTGGGTGAGACATCTGTTATCGTAACCGTATGAAGAGGGAGGCAGGTTGTGGTCGTTTGCCGGGTGAGTGGGTGAGACATCTGTTATCGTAACCGTATGTAGAGGAAGGCATATCGTAGCCATTTACAGGGTGAGTGGGTGAGACATCTGTTATCGTAACCGTATGTAGAGGGAGGCATGTCGTGGCCGTTTGCAGGGCGAGTGGGTGAGACATATGTTATCGGATACG
Source organism: Stictocephala bisonia (assembly GCA_035578905.1). Lineage (NCBI taxonomy): Eukaryota > Metazoa > Arthropoda > Insecta > Hemiptera > Membracidae > Stictocephala > Stictocephala bisonia. The sequence goes on along the minus strand of JAQJVL010000012.1, from coordinate 3,909,116 downwards.
TATTTAGAGGGAGGCAGGTCATGGCCGTTTGCAGGGTGAGTGGGTGAGATATCTGTTATCGTAACCGTATGTAGAGGGAGGCAGGTCGTGGCCGTTTGCAGGGCGAGTGGGTGAGACATCTGTTATCGTAACCGTATGTAGAGGGAGGCAGGTTGTGGTCGTTTGCCGGGTGAGTGGGTGAGACATCTGTTATCGTAACCGTATGTAGAGGGAGGCAGGTTGTGGTCGTTTGCCGGGTGAGTGGGTGAGACATCTGTTACCGTAACCGTATGTAGAGGGAGGCAGGTTGTGGTCGTTTGCCGGGTGAGTGGGTGAGACATCTGTTATCGTAACCGTATGTAGAGGGAGGCAGGTCGTGGCCGTTTGCAGGGCGAGTGGGTTAGACATCTGTTATCGTAACCGTATGTAGAGGGAGGCAGGTTGTGGTCGTTTGCCGGGTGAGTGGGTGAGACATCTGTTATCGTAACCGTATGTAGAGGGAGGCAGGTTGTGGTCGTTTGCCGGGTGAGTGGGTGAGACATCTGTTACCGTAACCGTATGTAGAGGGAGGCAGGTTGTGGTCGTTTGCCGGGTGAGTGGGTGAGACATCTGTTATCGTAACCGTATGTAGAGGGAGGCAGGTTGTGGCCGTTTGCCGGGTGAGTGGGTGAGACATCTGTTATCGTAACCGTATGTAGAGGGAGGCAGGTCGTGGCCGTTTGCCGGGTGAGTGGGTGAGACATCTGTTATCGTAACCGTATGTAGAGGGAGGCAGGTTGTGGCCGTTTGCCGGGTGAGTAGGTGAGACATCTGTTACCGTAACCGTATGTAGAGGGAGGCAGGTTGTGGTCGTTTGCCGGGTGAGTGGGTGAGACATCTGTTATCGTAACCGTATGTAGAGGGAGGCAGGTTGTGGTCGTTTGCCGGGTGAGTGGGTGAGACATCTGTTATCGTAACCGTATGTAGAGGGAGGCAGGTTGTGGCCATTTCAGGATGAGTGGGTGAGACATCTGTTATCGTAACCGTATGTAGAGGGAGGCAGGTTGTGGCCATTTCAGGATGAGTGGGTGAGACATCTGTTGTAACCGTATGTAGAGGGAGGCAGGTTGTGGTCGTTTGCCGGGTGAGTGGGTGAGACATCTGTTATCGTAACCGTATGTAGAGGGAGGCAGGTTGTGGCCGTTTCAGGATGAGTGGGTGAGACATCTGTTATCGTAACCGTATGTAGAGGGAGGCAGGTTGTGGTCGTTTGCCAGGTGAGTGGGTGAGACATCTGTTATCGTAACCGTATGTAGAGGGAGGCAGGTTGTGGCCGTTTCAGGATGAGTGGGTGAGACATCTGTTATCGTATCCGTATGTAGAGGGAGGCAGGTTGTGGCCGTTTGCCGGGTGAGTGGGTGAGACATCTGTTATCGTAACCGTATGTAGAGGGAGGCAGGTTGTGGTCGTTTGCCGAGTGAGTGGGTGAGACATCTGTTGTCGTAACCGTATGTAGAGGGAGGCAGGTTGTGGCCATTTCAGGATGAGTGGGTGAGACATCTGTTATCGTAACCGTATGTAGAGGGAGGCAGGTTGTGGCCATTTCAGGATGAGTGGGTGAGACATCTGTTGTAACCGTATGTAGAGGGAGGCAGGTTGTGTTCGTTTGCCGAGTGAGTGGGTGAGACATCTGTTATCGTAACCGTATGTAGAGGGAGGCAGGTTGTGGCCGTTTGCCGGGTGAGTAGGTGAGACATCTGTTACCGTAACCGTATGTAGAGGGAGGCAGGTTGTGGTCGTTTGCCGGGTGAGTGGGTGAGACATCTGTTATCGTAACCGTATGTAGAGGGAGGCAGGTTGTGGTCGTTTGCCGGGTGAGTGGGTGAGACATCTGTTATCGTAACCGTATGTAGAGGGAGGCAGGTTGTGGCCATTTCAGGATGAGTGGGTGAGACATCTGTTATCGTAACCGTATGTAGAGGGAGGCAGGTTGTGGCCATTTCAGGATGAGTGGGTGAGACATCTGTTGTAACCGTATGTAGAGGGAGGCAGGTTGTGGTCGTTTGCCGGGTGAGTGGGTGAGACATCTGTTATCGTAACCGTATGTAGAGGGAGGCAGGTTGTGGCCGTTTCAGGATGAGTGGGTGAGACATCTGTTATCGTATCCGTATGTAGAGGGAGGCAGGTTGTGGCCGTTTGCCGGGTGAGTGGGTGAGACATCTGTTATCGTAACCGTATGTAGAGGGAGGCAGGTTGTGGTCGTTTGCCGGGTGAGTGGGTGAGACATCTGTTATCGTAACCGTATGTAGAGGGAGGCAGGTTGTGGCCGTTTCAGGATGAGTGGGTGAGACATCTGTTATCGTAACCGTATGTAGAGGGAGGCAGGTTGTGGCCGTTTGCCGGGTGAGTGGGTGAGACATCTGTTATCGTAACCGTATGTAGAGGGAGGCAGGTTGTGGCCATTTCAGGATGAGTGGCTGAGACATCTGTTGTCGTAACCGTATGTAGAGGGAGGCAGGTTGTGGCCGTTTGCCGGGTGAGTGGGTGAGACATCTGTTATCGTAACCGTATGTAGAGGGAGGCAGGTTGTGGTCGTTTGCCGGGTGAGTGGGTGAGACATCTGTTATCGTAACCGTATGTAGAGGGAGGCAGGTTGTGGCCGTTTCAGGATGAGTGGGTGAGACATCTGTTATCGTATCCGTATGTAGAGGGAGGCAGGTTGTGGCCGTTTGCCGGGTGAGTGGGTGAGACATCTGTTATCGTAACCGTATGTAGAGGGAGGCAGGTTGTGGTCGTTTGCCGGGTGAGTGGGTGAGACATCTGTTATCGTAACCGTATGTAGAGGGAGGCAGGTTGTGGCCATTTCAGGATGAGTGGGTGAGACATCTGTTGTCGTAACCGTATGTAGAGGGAGGCAGGTTGTGGTCGTTTGCCGGGTGAGTGGGTGAGACATATGTTATCGGATACGTATTTAGAGGGAGGCAGGTCATGGCCGTTTGCAGGGTGAGTGGGTGAGACATCTGTTATCGTAACCGTATGTAGAGGGAGGCAGGTTGTGGCCATTTCAGGATGAGTGGGTGAGACATCTGTTATCGTAACCGTATGTAGAGGGAGGCAGGTTGTGGCCATTTCAGGATGAGTGGGTGAGACATCTGTTGTCGTAACCGTATGTAGAGGGAGGCAGGTTGTGGCCGTTTGCCGGGTGAGTGGGTGAGACATCTGTTATCGTAACCGTATGAAGAGGGAGGCAGGTTGTGGTCGTTTGCCGGGTGAGTGGGTGAGACATCTGTTATCGTAACCGTATGTAGAGGAAGGCATATCGTAGCCATTTACAGGGTGAGTGGGTGAGACATCTGTTATCGTAATCGTATGTAGAGGGAGGCATGTCGTGGCCGTTTGCAGGGCGAGTGGGTGAGACATATGTTATCGGATACGTATTTAGAGGGAGGCAGGTCATGGCCGTTTGCAGGGTGAGTGGGTGAGACATCTGTTATCGTAACCGTATGTAGAGGGAGGCAGGTCGTGGCCGTTTGCAGGGCGAGTGGGTGAGACATCTGTTATCGTAACCGTATGTAGAGGGAGGCAGGTTGTGGTCGTTTGCCGGGTGAGTGGGTGAGACATCTGTTATCGTAACCGTATGTAGAGGAAGGCATATCGTAGCCATTTACAGGGTGAGTGGGTGAGACATCTGTTATCGTAACCGTATGTAGAGGGAGGCATGTCGTGGCCGTTTGCAGGGCGAGTGGGTGAGACATATGTTATCGGATACGTATTTAGAGGGAGGCAGGTCATGGCCGTTTGCAGGGTGAGTGGGTGAGACATCTGTTATCGTAACCGTATGTAGAGGGAGGCAGGTCGTGGCCGTTTGCAGGGCGAGTGGGTGAGACATCTGTTATCGTAACCGTATGTAGAGGGAGGCAGGTTGTGGTCGTTTGCCGGGTGAGTGGGTGAGACATCTGTTATCGTAACCGTATGTAGAGGGAGGCAGGTTGTGGTCGTTTGCCGGGTGAGTGGGTGAGACATCTGTTACCGTAACCGTATGTAGAGGGAGGCAGGTTGTGGTCGTTTGCCGGGTGAGTGGGTGAGACATCTGTTATCGTAACCGTATGTAGAGGGAGGCAGGTTGTGGCCGTTTGCCGGGTGAGTGGGTGAGACATCTGTTATCGTAACCGTATGTAGAGGGAGGCAGGTCGTGGCCGTTTGCCGGGTGAGTGGGTGAGACATCTGTTACCGTAACCGTATGTAGAGGGAGGCAGGTTGTGGTCGTTTGCCGGGTGAGTGGGTGAGACATCTGTTACCGTAACCGTATGTAGAGGGAGGCAGGTTGTGGTCGTTTGCCAGGTGAGTGGGTGAGACATCTGTTATCGTAACCGTATGTAGAGGGAGGCAGGTTGTGGCCGTTTGCCGGGTGAGTGGGTGAGACATCTGTTATCGTAACCGTATGTAGAGGAAGGCAGGTCGTGGCCGTTTGCCGGGTGAGTGGGTGAGACATCTGTTATCGTAACCGTATGTAGAGGGAGGCAGGTTGTGGCCGTTTGCCGGGTGAGTGGGTGAGACATCTGTTACCGTAACCGTATGTAGAGGGAGGCAGGTTGTGGTCGTTTGCCGGGTGAGTGGGTGAGACATCTGTTATCGTAACCGTATGTAGAGGGAGGCAGGTTGTGGCCGTTTGCCGGGTGAGTGGGTGAGACATCTGTTATCGTAACCGTATGTAGAGGGAGGCAGGTTGTGGTCGTTTGCCGGGTGAGTGGGTGAGACATCTGTTATCGTAACCGTATGTAGAGGGAGGCAGGTTGTGGCCGTTTCAGGATGAGTGGGTGAGACATCTGTTATCGTATCCGTATGTAGAGGGAGGCAGGTTGTGGCCGTTTGCCGGGTGAGTGGGTGAGACATCTGTTATCGTAACCGTATGTAGAGGGAGGCAGGTTGTGGTCGTTTGCCGGGTGAGTGGGTGAGACATCTGTTGTCGTAACCGTATGTAGAGGGAGGCAGGTTGTGGCCGTTTGCCGGGTGAGTGGGTGAGACATCTGTTATCGTAACCGTATGTAGAGGGAGGCAGGTTGTGGTCGTTTGCCGGGTGAGTGGGTGAGACATCTGTTATCGTAACCGTATGTAGAGGGAGGCAGGTTGTGGCCGTTTCAGGATGAGTGGGTGAGACATCTGTTATCGTATCCGTATGTAGAGGGAGGCAGGTTGTGGCCGTTTGCCGGGTGAGTGGGTGAGACATCTGTTATCGTAACCGTATGTAGAGGGAGGCAGGTTGTGGCCATTTCAGGATGAGTGGGTGAGACATCTGTTGTCGTAACCGTATGTAGAGGGAGGCAGGTTGTGGCCGTTTGCCGGGTGAGTGGGTGAGACATCTGTTATCGTAACCGTATGTAGAGGGAGGCAGGTTGTGGTCGTTTGCCGGGTGAGTGGGTGAGACATCTGTTATCGTAACCGTATGTAGAGGGAGGCAGGTTGTGGCCGTTTCAGGATGAGTGGGTGAGACATCTGTTATCGTATCCGTATGTAGAGGGAGGCAGGTTGTGGCCGTTTGCCGGGTGAGTGGGTGAGACATCTGTTATCGTAACCGTATGTAGAGGGAGGCAGGTTGTGGTCGTTTGCCGGGTGAGTGGGTGAGACATCTGTTATCGTAACCGTATGTAGAGGGAGGCAGGTTGTGGCCATTTCAGGATGAGTGGGTGAGACATCTGTTATCGTAACCGTATGTAGAGGGAGGCAGGTTGTGGCCATTTCAGGATGAGTGGGTGAGACATCTGTTGTCGTAACCGTATGTAGAGGGAGGCAGGTTGTGGCCGTTTGCCGGGTGAGTGGGTGAGACATCTGTTATCGTAACCGTATGAAGAGGGAGGCAGGTTGTGGTCGTTTGCCGGGTGAGTGGGTGAGACATCTGTTATCGTAACCGTATGTAGAGGAAGGCATATCGTAGCCATTTACAGGGTGAGTGGGTGAGACATCTGTTATCGTAACCGTATGTAGAGGGAGGCATGTCGTGGCCGTTTGCAGGGCGAGTGGGTGAGACATATGTTATCGGATACGTATTTAGAGGGAGGCAGGTCATGGCCGTTTGCAGGGTGAGTGGGTGAGATATCTGTTATCGTAACCGTATGTAGAGGGAGGCAGGTCGTGGCCGTTTGCAGGGCGAGTGGGTGAGACATCTGTTATCGTAACCGTATGTAGAGGGAGGCAGGTTGTGGTCGTTTGCCGGGTGAGTGGGTGAGACATCTGTTATCGTAACCGTATGTAGAGGGAGGCAGGTTGTGGTCGTTTGCCGGGTGAGTGGGTGAGACATCTGTTACCGTAACCGTATGTAGAGGGAGGCAGGTTGTGGTCGTTTGCCGGGTGAGTGGGTGAGACATCTGTTATCGTAACCGTATGTAGAGGGAGGCAGGTCGTGGCCGTTTGCAGGGCGAGTGGGTTAGACATCTGTTATCGTAACCGTATGTAGAGGGAGGCAGGTTGTGGTCGTTTGCCGGGTGAGTGGGTGAGACATCTGTTATCGTAACCGTATGTAGAGGGAGGCAGGTTGTGGTCGTTTGCCGGGTGAGTGGGTGAGACATCTGTTACCGTAACCGTATGTAGAGGGAGGCAGGTTGTGGTCGTTTGCCGGGTGAGTGGGTGAGACATCTGTTATCGTAACCGTATGTAGAGGGAGGCAGGTTGTGGCCGTTTGCCGGGTGAGTGGGTGAGACATCTGTTATCGTAACCGTATGTAGAGGGAGGCAGGTCGTGGCCGTTTGCCGGGTGAGTGGGTGAGACATCTGTTATCGTAACCGTATGTAGAGGGAGGCAGGTTGTGGCCGTTTGCCGGGTGAGTAGGTGAGACATCTGTTACCGTAACCGTATGTAGAGGGAGGCAGGTTGTGGTCGTTTGCCGGGTGAGTGGGTGAGACATCTGTTATCGTAACCGTATGTAGAGGGAGGCAGGTTGTGGTCGTTTGCCGGGTGAGTGGGTGAGACATCTGTTATCGTAACCGTATGTAGAGGGAGGCAGGTTGTGGCCATTTCAGGATGAGTGGGTGAGACATCTGTTATCGTAACCGTATGTAGAGGGAGGCAGGTTGTGGCCATTTCAGGATGAGTGGGTGAGACATCTGTTGTAACCGTATGTAGAGGGAGGCAGGTTGTGGTCGTTTGCCGGGTGAGTGGGTGAGACATCTGTTATCGTAACCGTATGTAGAGGGAGGCAGGTTGTGGCCGTTTCAGGATGAGTGGGTGAGACATCTGTTATCGTAACCGTATGTAGAGGGAGGCAGGTTGTGGTCGTTTGCCAGGTGAGTGGGTGAGACATCTGTTATCGTAACCGTATGTAGAGGGAGGCAGGTTGTGGCCGTTTCAGGATGAGTGGGTGAGACATCTGTTATCGTATCCGTATGTAGAGGGAGGCAGGTTGTGGCCGTTTGCCGGGTGAGTGGGTGAGACATCTGTTATCGTAACCGTATGTAGAGGGAGGCAGGTTGTGGTCGTTTGCCGAGTGAGTGGGTGAGACATCTGTTGTCGTAACCGTATGTAGAGGGAGGCAGGTTGTGGCCATTTCAGGATGAGTGGGTGAGACATCTGTTATCGTAACCGTATGTAGAGGGAGGCAGGTTGTGGCCATTTCAGGATGAGTGGGTGAGACATCTGTTGTAACCGTATGTAGAGGGAGGCAGGTTGTGTTCGTTTGCCGAGTGAGTGGGTGAGACATCTGTTATCGTAACCGTATGTAGAGGGAGGCAGGTTGTGGCCGTTTGCCGGGTGAGTAGGTGAGACATCTGTTACCGTAACCGTATGTAGAGGGAGGCAGGTTGTGGTCGTTTGCCGGGTGAGTGGGTGAGACATCTGTTATCGTAACCGTATGTAGAGGGAGGCAGGTTGTGGTCGTTTGCCGGGTGAGTGGGTGAGACATCTGTTATCGTAACCGTATGTAGAGGGAGGCAGGTTGTGGCCATTTCAGGATGAGTGGGTGAGACATCTGTTATCGTAACCGTATGTAGAGGGAGGCAGGTTGTGGCCATTTCAGGATGAGTGGGTGAGACATCTGTTGTAACCGTATGTAGAGGGAGGCAGGTTGTGGTCGTTTGCCGGGTGAGTGGGTGAGACATCTGTTATCGTAACCGTATGTAGAGGGAGGCAGGTTGTGGCCGTTTCAGGATGAGTGGGTGAGACATCTGTTATCGTAACCGTATGTAGAGGGAGGCAGGTTGTGGTCGTTTGCCAGGTGAGTGGGTGAGACATCTGTTATCGTAACCGTATGTAGAGGGAGGCAGGTTGTGGCCGTTTCAGGATGAGTGGGTGAGACATCTGTTATCGTATCCGTATGTAGAGGGAGGCAGGTTGTGGCCGTTTGCCGGGTGAGTGGGTGAGACATCTGTTATCGTAACCGTATGTAGAGGGAGGCAGGTTGTGGTCGTTTGCCGAGTGAGTGGGTGAGACATCTGTTGTCGTAACCGTATGTAGAGGGAGGCAGGTTGTGGCCATTTCAGGATGAGTGGGTGAGACATCTGTTATCGTAACCGTATGTAGAGGGAGGCAGGTTGTGGCCATTTCAGGATGAGTGGGTGAGACATCTGTTGTAACCGTATGTAGAGGGAGGCAGGTTGTGTTCGTTTGCCGGGTGAGTGGGTGAGACATCTGTTATCGTAACCGTATGTAGAGGGAGGCAGGTTGTGGCCATTTCAGGATGAGTGGGTGAGACATCTGTTATCGTATCCGTATGTAGAGGGAGGCAGGTTGTGGCTTTAAGCATAATGAGTAGGTCGGAAAGCAGTTATAGAATCCGTATATAGAGGGCGGTAGGTGTATCCGTAAGCAGGGTGACGTTAGGACTTCAGTAAAATAGTCAGGTCGTGTCCGGACGCAGAGTAAATGGATGGGACATTAGTTATCACATCCATATGTAGAGAATACTACATGTATGTTGCGTTTTTATTCAGGGTGAGTGGGTGGGGCTAAGTAATTTTATCTGCATTAAAAGGAGTGAGAAGCAAAACAGTACAACTATCCGTAATTTAAATGTTGGAATTTGAATTGTTTTTGAAAATCTGTATTACTAATTTATTTCTTCGTGCACAACTAACTTTGACAGCTCTCATACAAAAACAACGTTGACATGTCTCTTGCAGTTTGCGATTAATATTGTATTATAATAATTATACTATTGCAAGGTATTATTGTTCAATATAAACTTGAGTGTTGCTGAGTTCTACCGTACCTTGATATAACGGTTAAAAAAGGTGGCTTTTGTTATCATGTTTAAAAAACTTCAGTTAAAAAATAGTCGATAGCCTAAAGATAGAAAGAAATGATCTCGTAATCATGAGGCAAGGCGGAAAAACGATGACAAGTCTGCTCTGTGTCTGCATATATTGACAACCACGCAAGTATCTACTACGGTATTTCTACGATCTGGTGCAACCCTTAGCTGTCCCATTAGCTGTACCCTCTCACTCACCCTTGATAAGCTCGCTCGCATCCTCTCTCCCAACCACGAAGTGATGCGCTGAGGAGGTGGGTGGGGGGATTCATTAGCCTTAACCAGTATAATACACAGTACAATACGGATTTACACCCAGACTTCTTTAAAAATTTCACTTTCAATTTCTTGATTGCTTTTCTTTTGTTTTAGGGGCATATACCCCTTAATATTTACCCTGTTCAAAATCTGATGTTATATTTGGATTCAGGAGATAAATAGCTTTAAATTGATACCAAACTTGAGTAGATAAGATCAGTTTTAAAATTTGTACATATTCACAAATTTCAGTTTTTGGACCCCCGATACCCTACATTTTTTTGTTATTAAGGTGACATTCATATACGGTATAATGTGTGCGTTTGTTACGCGTCTAGAACTGTGAAGGTTTGAACATTTTACTCAATAATTTCCTCAACTTTGATAATAAAAACTACTTTTTGCAATCTTCCCATTAGAAATACATTGGAGCCATTTTTTAGCCTAAAAAGGCCGCCATATTGTTTGTGAGTAAAACAAGTAAACGTTTGTGAATTTTCCTGAAAGTTTCAGACCGAGAGCTTCAATTCAAGTATACACATGATGGGGGTAGGACGTCGGGAAGTGCCTCAACATTTAGTGTCAGTGAGTGAGTGAGTTACTACATCGAGCTTTATAGAATATTGATATTTATAATATTTACTTACAGTGTTTAACTACGGTCTATGATTGGCTCGGTGGTTACGTTATACGGACTTCAGATGTGTTTGGGATTAAATATACTCCACAGACACAAGTAGGGATGGCAAATATTTTCAACATATCGATATATCGAATTATTGATATTTATCGCAAACCAAATATCGATATATCGGGTATATCCGATCCGATATATCTAATTGTAAATGATTTATCTTTTTAAAATTATGCCCTCTTATGTCATGACCATAAATACATTCATGTTTTCTGTAACTATTTAGAATAGCCTACTGAATGTAAAATTTAAATATATTTATCTTCAAGATGTGGTCTGTGGGGTTGAATGCAAAAATTAATAAGAATTATTACGTTCATTATAAAAGAATAATGTAATAGCATTTTTGTTTTTGTTTTTCACACTTAACAATGACAATAGGCTTCTTGCTTCTTATAAACACTAAAAATTAAACAAATTATTTCACTAAATTACATTTAAATGTGTTAACCTCACATAAAATACCAAATAAAGTTACTTTATTATTCAATGCATGTTTTATGCGCATAAATGGTAATTTAAGTGTTTTTTTCGAACCTTGATGATTTTGAGGAAAGAGAATAGCGTCAAAATTTAGTGATATGATATATCGGACCAAATTATCGATATGGCCGATACTATCGAAATAAAATATCGATATCGAAACATATTTTTGGATATTTCTAATATATCGAAACATATTTATCGATATTTCTAATATATCAATATATCGAAACATATTTATCGACATTTCTAATTTATCGAAACATATTCCATCCCTAGACACAAGTTATTGATTACCGATTGATGGACAGACGGAAGTTTGGGACGCGAGTCAGTCGATCTGGACCCGGGATCGATGACGTCCGACCCCGTCCTTGGGAGCCACTTGACACTCAACCGTACACCATGTGTAAGGAGGCTGTTGTCAATAAACGACAACTTTCGTTCGGCAAAACTGTGCTCCGGGATGAGGGACACACAATTACCAGACGCTTTCATGCACCAATTAACCTTCCCGGTCCTTCGGTTGTTGGCCTTTTTTTGTTTTTTAATGCCATAATAATACGTCTAAACGTTTAGAAGTCTTTGTTGATGTCAAATAGGTTCTACAGAAATCAAATTGAAAAGTTAGTGAACTACTAAACTTTAGCTTGTTTAAGTCCAGGACTTAAACTCAAAACAAACTTTTTTGACAGAAATATCTGCATAATGGCGTCATATTTACAAAGGTAACTTATTCAACGTTCCAACTCAATGTCATTAAATGATAAACATATAAAAAATAAGAATACTCAGGAATTGCAAATAACTCAAATAAACTTAACTGGACTAAAATTATAAAAATATAAACTTATGGTTTATATTAGTGCATGAAGTGAGCTCAAGAAACCCCAGCATGAACTTTAAGAATAAATTGAACTGCTTTAGTGTAACTGGTTTTGTAAACTGTTCTAAAGCATGCAAATAAAATAAAAGAGAAATCCCGAACGCTATATGGACTGGGGGAAGTAGTATCTGCTTCAACGACCTCCAAATGTTTGAAATTTTGTTCCTTTTTCAGGTCAGGTCCTTTTTGTTCAATGGGGTAAAGAGGCATTGAATTGAATATCTTAACCCCATGATATTGACGATGATTTTGGTAATTTTGTGGTTAAGAATTCTACTATAATTTTTTATCAGAAATTATATTAAGTTGTGGTGATTACAGTGCTACTAAAATAACATATTTTTTCTACAAATAAAAAAAAGTATAAAATATATAAATTGAGGGAAACGACAACATTTTATTTTCTATGAATAATGGTTTGATGAACGTCGAAAGAGCTTTTAATAATTAAAAAATAATTACAAACAGAAAAAATAAAAATATAAACACGAGTCCAATTTAATATATGTTTAGAGGGTAGAATGATTAACAAACACTTGAATTTGACTGTAGCGTGGATGTACCTGAATTTAAGACGCCTTTCAAACACCTTAAAGTAAGCGGGCCCTCCCAACATAAGGTGCCCCCAGCCACATTAAACAATTTAGTATCACGTACATGCAGAACGACTCCTCCCAACCAACCTCTCAACATAAGGTGCCCCCAGCCACATTAAACAATTTAGCATCACGTAGATGTAGGACGACCCCTCCCAACATAAGGTGCCACCCAACCACCTTAGACAATTGCGCCTCGCGTGTATGGAGAGCGGGCCTTCCCAACCAGCCTCCCAACATAAGGTGCCACCCAACACAATGGTGGGTGGGAGGCACCTTAGACAATTGTGCCTCGTGTTTATGGAGAACGGAGTAAGGGTTCATCAAGGCACTTAACTCCCACACATCCCAATGTTATTCAATGGGTGAATGTATGGCAGTGCACGTCTTAAAAGAGTAAATCGGCTTTCTGGAAGAAAAAAAACAATTCGTTAACAGTTTACGACCACACCGTTATGTTTTGTCAATAGAACATAATTATTTTCTTTAACCGGAACGTTTCGTTGAACTTTTACTTCATGGCTCGTTAAAATCTTCAAAACTTAGCGTCAAGGTACATTATTTGCCGTAAACATTTTCTTAAAACAGTTCTAACCTGAGCTATAATGCACCGACAAACGTTAGGCTGTTGGTGTACAACCGGTAACAATGTTACAAGGACGTTTCGTCCTCATTTCCACCCAAGTTGGAACCACTTCCTACACATCCGCCGATTATTCCACTCATGATTTCACTGTTTCCTGTAACAGTTCACAGTTATTGACGGCGGCACTTTAATTGTTCTTACCAGTTCATGTGAAGAAATGAACTGGACAACAGTATCGCTCCGTGATCTCCGCAGTTCGTTCTGTCAAGATTTTACTTTTGGACGATTTAAATCTGTCCAGACTGCTGAAAACAAGGATTCGACGTAGTAACGTCAAAGAAAACTGTACGGAAGTCTGAACAGTTGGATGTTGGATATTATACTGTAACGTTCTTTAGAGTGTCCGTGTCTTTATAAGAAAGGCAGGACCATCACGTTTAATATTGATAGTAAGCTTTTTAATTTTTTGTAATAGAATGGAGAAGATTAACGCGGGTTTGGCTTTACGAAATATAATAGTAACATTCAAACGAAATAACCTAAATCCAAGATAAAATAAAATATATTTAACTTGAAATGTGATATTTTAAGGCACCATTCAATGGTAATGCACTGTATTTTCTAAAATACAAAATTAGGCTGCCAATTGAAAAAGAATAATAATAAGTATAAACTTAAGGGGGTACTCCACATAAAAATGGCGAAAATATGACATTTTATTTAAGTTTATTATTGAAGATCATTTTCTGAACACTTCCATGTAACAATATTGGTGAAAGGGTGTTCATAAATATTTTTTATAAATTAATTACGAAAATCTTACACTTACGTATTTTCCCAGTTTCATCTTTAGGAGCACACTGTCATTTCATACAGTACTTATCAATATATTAAGCAATAAGCAATTTATTGATCCGTTAAACATGCAGTTACATGCAATTGGACAGGTCAATACATAATTAAAGTACATAAAAAATTGCAATCAAGTTTAAATAGTATAAACTACAACGATTATCTCAATAAGTAATAAAACATTATGTCTAAATATAAATATCTACATGCAGAGATTGAGGCACACATGCTCAATTGTAGCAAAACATATAATAATTTAAGCTAATAATTTTGGTAAATATACTTAATACATGCAAGGGTTACAGCAATTAACATATTATGATGAACTGCACATGTGTTATTTCATTGCCTGGCATTGGAACAATGCATTATTACAAACAACTTTATTATTACAACAAGTTATATTTCATAATAACTACTTGCATAATACAGTTGTATTTTATAAGTAAATTGTTTTAGTTTTTCCGCTTTCCGAAAGTTTAATTTAGCTTGTTTTCAAGTACGGGGACAGTCGTAGCTCCTTTTATATACTACATAAACACTTCAAACCTTTTTTGTTTTGTCGTGAATAAGATCCTCTACAACTTGTATTATGGTTGTATACAAATATGACGTACGAACATTTTAAATTATAAAACCTAGAAAATTACAAATGTTTAATAGAATTGTTTGAATTCGTAATTTCAAAATATGAATGCTTATATGTAATACCTTCCTACTAGTTGCACATACAAATATTACCTTCAAAATAGGAGAAAAGGAACTTGATATCTAGTTTAGTATTTAAGTTGCATTTGTCCCAAGAAAACGCTATTAAAAACAAAAATCAACCCCTGTTAAGTACATGTGATAAAGTTATATATAATTATTTTAATATAGTAATTTCTTTAAAATGTAGAGTTCCCCTTTAACAAAATCATGTGTCAGAAAAATTACGAATTTGCAATGTGAACTGAAAATCACCTGTTTTGAATATATAATACTAATGTTCACATTTAGATTTATATTAACTACAAAACTATACTTAATACTAATGTTCACATTTAGATTTATGTTAACTACAAAACTATACTTAATACTAATGTTCACATTTAGATTTATGTTAACTACAAAACTATACTTAATACTAATGTTCACATTTAGATTTATGTTAACTACAAAACTATACTTAATACTAATGTTCACATTTAAATTTATGTTAACTAAAAACTATACTTAATCAGTTTAAAAATAATGTTGTTTGCCAAATAAAAAATATTAACCACCAGCGGACATCCTTGAACGCTCCGCGTACACACCTCATTACTCACTACGCTCGTGTTATTTTCTTCACATTACACGCTTCGATACTTCAATAGTAACCTCTTATGTCAAGTTACACTGTATTCGTACGCTCAGTGGTAACAAAGACTCAGATTTGCCAGAATAGGTATGTTAAATATATACCTTATTTCAGCTCTTTAAGAGAAAATATCTTAAAATCATTTCTTAGTACGATCTAGAGCCAGTAAGGAAAATTTCTTTTACATTACCAATTTTATTAATTGAATTTTATTGTTATACTTGCTAGTCTAAATGCCAATATCTTTAATTATCTTATGGTTTTTTTATTATAAAATGCATATGTACCTAAGTAATGGTTGAACTATTCTGCGAGCATTTGGTAAAATTATCTATCTTATTCACATTAGAAAATCAGCTAACATTAAAACATTTTTAAATATTAAACTAATATAAATTTAAAATGGTATAAAATATTTATTTTATTATTATTACTGAAAGAAAGTATATGTCATCCGATCTCTATACATGTCTTTTTGTGGCTATAGCCCTCTAATGGTTCACTATAATATTCGTTGAGGTTACGTCTGTTTTGTAGTGTTGCAGTGTTTATTTCAAAAAAAATCATAAAACTATAATTTATAATAACAAGAATATCAAGTAGCATATTTCCTTGTTCAGTATGAAATAGAAATAGTAGAAATAAAATATTTCAACTGATTTACTAAGAAATTTGTAAATAAAAAGTTTCATAGACAAAAAATTAAAAACATTTTCAAAAGTTTGCACCACCTCTACATATTACATAAACACTTTATCTAAAGTTCCAAAATATATACATTTTCCTATTCTTTTAGAATATATAGATAAATATCACCATTTATACCTTTATGTATATTACATATACATAAAACCTAATGATTTCATCGGTAAAAAAATGCCTTTACAATGTAGTGTGAGCAACTACATTTTGTAAACAAACTATAGAAGTAAACAAATAGAACGAAATAAATCGTCTAAAGCGATAGATTAGGAACAGTGGAGTGGAACGAAATATTATATGCGATATTTACCGTACACATAAGCCAGCTTTTGTTGTCTATTTACAACTATGTCTAGTCGTCGGAAACCGAGGCATAACCTTGCAGACCTGCACATCAACGTCGGAAAACCGAGGCATAACCTAGCAGACCTGCACATCAACGTCGGAAAACCGAGGCATAACCTTGCAGACCTGCACATCAACGTCGGAAAACCGAGGCATAACCTAGCAGACCTGCACATCAACGTCGGAAAACCGAGGCATAACCTTGCAGACCTGCACATCAACGTCGGAAAACCGAGGCATAACCTAGCAGACCTGCACATCAACGTCGGAAAACCGAGGCATAACCTTGCAGACCTGCACATCAACGTCGGAAAACCGAGGCATAACCTTGCAGACCTGCACATCAACGTCGAAAAAACCGAGGCATAACCTTGCAGACCTGCACATCAACGTCGGAAAACCGAGGCATAACCTTGCAGACCTGCACATCAACGTCGGAAAACCGAGGCATAACCTAGCAGACCTGCACATCAACGTCGAAAAACCGACGGTAACCATTTGAGGGGTAGACAACAAAAGTCATTCTCGTAAATCGAACGGCAATCAAAAGAAATTACGATAATTATTTCTTATCAGAGATAAGCATGTATACTAACATCATTTACATAATTACTCTTAGCAAGGAATTTATTTTCAAAATTTTATCTAGGAGGCAAGTCTAGAACGAAACGCAAAGCGTTTCGTGCAAATATTATTGGATGTTTTTATAAACAATTAACCAGATGCTTACCAGTTGATTACAAATATCCATATTAGATAGATTACTTACGGATGTTTTCCGTAACGAGGATGTGTTCATGGGTTTCGAAACATCTAAAATGTACTGTGGCATGCTCGAAATTGCATATCAAGTTATTCGACGACGGTAAAACAAAAGAAATCGTTATATATATATATATATATATATATATATATATATATATATATATATATATATATATTCCAGCGCTCCACAGCTTTAGGGAAGCCATGCAAGTGTTACAGACTGGGTCCGATGGCACGATTAGATAAACATCTTCATCTTATGGGCTTTTTTGTAGACACTGGATCTTTTCCGTCAATTCACTACCATGACCATTAATTAGGTTAACTTAACGTAACCAAACCTAACCCAAACTAACCTAACCAGACCTTACATAACATAAACAAACATTAGCCAACCAAACATAACGCAACCTAATCAAAATTAAAGGTCCGTTTACACGCTACGATAAATGCTAGCATCTAATCGTTATTTATCGTAGCGTGAAAACGGGTCATCGTAGCGATTTATTGGAATTGAATGGTAAGGTTGGAGTCGGCCGGCATACATTTCTGGCAATCGTAGCAACAAGTTGGAACGTGTATAAACCAGTACACCAATATATTGGAATTGGATTGGAAGGTTGGAGCCGGCTGGTATACATTTCTGGCAATCGTATCAACAAGTTGGAACGTATAAACCAGTACTGTACACAAATTTATTGGAATTGGATGGGAAGGTTGAAGCTGGCTGGTATACATTTCTGGGAATTGTAGCAACATGTTGGAAAGTATAAACCAGTACACCAATTCAT
The DNA here is from genome assembly GCA_035578905.1 of Stictocephala bisonia. Taxonomy (NCBI): domain Eukaryota; kingdom Metazoa; phylum Arthropoda; class Insecta; order Hemiptera; family Membracidae; genus Stictocephala; species Stictocephala bisonia. The sequence goes on along the minus strand of JAQJVL010000012.1, from coordinate 3,891,620 downwards.
TGCTACGATTTGACTCAGTTTCAGCATTTTCCTGTGACTATTAAACGTAGTTTAATCAATTGATTACTATCAATCAAAGTAATCAATTGATTAAATTGTTCAAATAACGGCAGTTCAAATTACTTGATATTTGCTATATATAGGTAGTTACGCCAGTCACTGTGTTCATTTCGCAATTCTTTCAATAATAATCTGGTACTGTATGAGAAGATGTTCTTTTCATCAGCATCCACTGGCGGCTCCACATTCTTCTAGGTCTTCTCGACTTTTTCAATTTCATCGTTAAAATAACTACAGAAACTGATCACAATAATACTTCCTCCATGGCAGAAATTGCGAACTTCAATGAACATATCGTACAAGAATCCGTTGCGTGTAAACATTACTCCTTCTTTCGATTTATTGGAGCAATAAATTGTTACAACCACATCATTACGATTTATCATAGCGTGTAAACGGGCCTTGACATAACATAACCAAACCTGACATAACCTAACCAAACCTAACATAACATAACCAAACCTGACATAACATAACCAAACCTAACATAACATAACCAAACCTGACATAACCTAAATAAACCTAACATAAAATAACCAAACCTGACATAACATAACCAAACCTAACATAACATAACCAAACATAACATAACCAAACCTAACACAACCAAACTTAACATAGCATAACCAAACCTAACATAACTAAACCTGACATAACCTAAATAAACCTAACATAACATAACCAAACCTAATATAACATAACCAAACCTAACAAAACCAAACCTGACATAACTGAAATATACCTAACATAGTCTTACCAAAGTAGTTGTAGTGAATTAAAGGAAAAGGTACAACATATAATACACATAATAAACATTTATTATTCAATGAAACCAAAGGGGGTGAGTGAATTGTTATAGAAATTACGTGAAATGTTGGCGAGAGCGTGAATGGATCTGGATTACCGGTCGACGAGTGCGCATAGATCTAATACCTATATTCAACACAAGAAGGCACCTACCTATATAGGATGTCCCAAAAGACCCCCCCCCCTCTAACTTTTGAACATAAATATACTAACTAACATCCTTGAGGGGATTTTTATATGACTAAAAATTATGTTTTTTAAAATATATGAGGATTTCAACCTCCACCCAAAATGAGGGGTTGGGGCAATTTAAAATTTTTAAATGTAAACCCGCACAAGTGATTTTAAAGGCCCTTGTGTAAGGACAATTCCACAAACTAGAGGTTTCTATCTTAATCCAAAAAAAAATTTTAATCATATAAAAATTCCCTCAAGGATATTAGTTGATATATTTCTATTCAAAAGTTAAAGGGGGGGGGGGTGACTTTTGAGACACCCTGTATATGATTAACCTAACCCTAAACGACTCGATGGCGAATTGACTAGACTCAGAAAGACCTACCCGACTTAACTACAAGACAACAGTAGACTCAGCCAAGCGCCTCATATACACGACTGACCGGGTAATAGACTACATTCTGTAGAGTCCACCCACCGTACACGACTCGTTGATGATTTCACACCCACGCATTTGGTTTGCTTTTGATATTTTGAATATATACGCATAATTTTGAAAAAATAGCTGAAAATAAAACTTCAAACTAAATGTTTATTACATTTTTTCTTATAAAACTAAATAGCAATCCGCGAAGCAATTCCAACGCGCAATTTCATTCTTGATCCAATGCAATTTGTTTGGAAAAATCATTTTAAAAATAACTGTTTAGTTCGGATACGCGTGATCGTATGTCTGGTTCGAAAATAACATTGTTCTTACGGGATTTGTTTTTACGGGATTCAAATCAACCTGGCTGACAGCCTCTGCAGACTTGATGTTACTTTCAATTAATGATATTTGTTACGCAACCTAACCCTCCACGTGACTTTTGTTATGAGTGACATTTGGTAGTGACAGATACTAAAAGGTATTAGCTTTGTACATCTACAGTTTAACCCAAGTAAACAGATGACATGATTTAACGTAATACTTAGAGCCATTAAAACATAAACAAACAGGTATGTTTAGGTGATTTACGACTCTACAAGAGTGGCGTGAGAGTACCCAAGTATTAGAAATTATATTTTATGGAACTGTGACAAATCAGACAATTAATTGAAAACTTAACTGGGCCAAATTGATATTGGTCGCACTTGACTCTACAATTCGGCGAGTTAAACTTGTTGATTTTCCCACAGCACATTATTTTAATGAAGTTGGTTATTACCTACTAACAACAGTAAGAATATGCGTTGAGTTTCATAAATACGCAAAAATAAAAATTTAGAAAAGCTTTATTGAGCCCAATTATAAAGGTATAAACGACAAACCATAAAAATGAATGATCGAGATAGGTAAGTCCAACAGCACATCACATTACTAGCTTGTACGCCTAACTTGATCTGCAAAACGGTCATTTACCCAAGAGGGCGTGCGAGCGGGGAGACAAACCGCCCGTGGACAGGCCCACAAGACACTATCCCATCCACGAACCGGTTGCCTTAACACTGCTATAAACAAATCTACTGTAACTGATTTAAACTAATTACTAATCTATTAATTAAAAAATTAATTGTTATTATTTTGCGTGCAATAATAAATTTTTAGTAAAAACTTTAAGTAATAATTTAAAAATTACTACTATACTACTAAATTGAGCGAACCAAGACATATAAAAACTGGCTTACACAGCAACGAGGAAAGATAACACAGTACGCGGTCCGGACACACTCCGTAACGCACTGAGTGATACTAACTGATACCAGGTCTGTTGCATAACTCCCCCCTCCAGAGTTAATGCGCGGTCTAGCGCCGGCCCTCGCCACCAATCCGCTCCACTCTCCAAGACGTACCGTCACCGTCGCCCTGGACGTTCCAACAACTAAGTCGGCCTTTCCTCTAAGTATTAAACAAATATGTGTTCCAACTCTATGTACTAAAGGTAGAATGGTCCTTCACGGCGACGGCGCTGGGCGTTCTTAATACGAAGTGAGCATGGAACAACTTATAAAGTGGCGATTGATTACTTCGAAAACCAATACAAATTAGTATAGAATATTTACGAATAAAATAATATACATTTCAATAAATGAAATGTATACACTAGCCATACAATTGTAATGATGTATGAATACCCACCCCTTGTACATCTGAAGGGTGAGTGGAAGGGTATCACTAGTCTTGTACTTCTGAAGTTCTGTGAGGGCTGTCTGTAATAGTATACATCCAAAGGGTGGGTGGACGGTCTGTTCATAGTGATGCACATCCAAGGGTGATAGAGAGAGCCATCGATAGTCTTGTACTTCTGAAGGTATCTGAGGGCTGTCTGTAGTAGTATACATCCAAAGAGTGGGTGGACGGTCTGTTCATAGTGATGTACATCCAAGGGTGATAGGGAGAACCATCAATAGTCTTGTACTTCTGAAGGTATCTGAGGGCTGTCTGTAGTAGTATACATCGAAAGGGTAGGTGGAAGGGCTGTCGATAGTGATACACATCCAAGGGTGGTAGGGTGGGCTAGTAATAGTCTTGACTTCTGAAGGTCTCTGAGGGCTGTCTGAAATAGTATACATCCAAAGGGTGGGTGGACGGTCTGTTCATAGTGATGCACATCCAAGGGTGATAGAGAGAGTCATCGATAGTCTTGTACTTCTGAAGGTATCTGAGGGCTGTCTGTAGTAGTATACATCCAAAGAGTGGGTGGACGGTCTGTTCATAGTGATGTACATCCAAGGGTGATAGGGAGAACCATCAATAGTATTGTACTTCTGAAGGTATCTGAGGGCTGTCTGTAGTAGTATACATCGAAAGGGTAGGTGGAAGGGCTGTCGATAGTGATACACATCCAAGGGTGGTAGGGAGGGCTAGTAGTAGTCTTGACTTCTGAAGGTCTCTGAGGGCTGTCTGAAATAGTATACATCCAAAGGGTGGGTGGACGGTCTGTTCATAGTGATGCACATCCAAGGGTGATAGAGAGAGCCATCGATAGTCTTGTACTTCTGAAGGTCTCTGAGGGCTGTCTGTAATAGTATACATCCAAAGGGTGGGTAGAAAGGCTGTCGATAGTGATACACATCCAAGGGTGGTAGGGAGGGCTATCAGTAGTCTTGTACTTCTGAAGGTCTCTGAGGGCTGTCTGTAATAGTATACATCCAAAGGGTTGGTAGAAACGCTGTCGATAGTGATACACATCCAAGGGTGGTAGGGAGGGCCATCAGTGTAGTCTTGTACTTCTGAAGGTGTCTAAGGGCTGTTTGTAATAGTATACATCCGAATATACTACTATTTGGTAGCAGTCAAAATATACTTCAGAAGTATCCCGGTACTGGTATACTTGAGGTCCAACAGCTATTGACCACCTATTGAGGTTCAACCAACACATCAGGTCCTGCTGCTACCAAAAAGCAGTAGTTTGGTACCGGTATACTTCAGGTCGAACTGCTTTTGACCTTCTATTGAGGTTCAACCAACACATCAGGTCCTGCTGCTACCAAAAAGCAGTACGTTGGTACCGGTATACTTGAGGTCCAACTGCTATTGACCATCTATTGAGGTTCGATCAATACTTCAGGTCCAAGTACTACCAAACATTCACGCCTCATGTTTATCTGATACTTTAATATCAGCCGGTGTAAGTCAAAATAATTGCAGATTTGTTATTATATTTTTCTATGAGATCTGAACAATTTAATTCAGGTATAATCCTGAGGGAAAATAATTTATGAGAGCACTGATCTAGAATAGTTACTGATAGACATATCTAATAGTAATAATTTAAAGGGAATTACTGCACTTCCTTTGCATCTTAATTATTTTAAGACATTAAAACAAACAATGATAATTAGGAGCTTATCATCTATTGTTTCGTGTGGTAGCTACCATAGTTGTGAGATCACACATTTGTGACAGTCCAGCTACAAGGTTTGTTGCTTGTTTAGAACTACCCAGGGTGTACGTACAGCTTTAATGATTTGCTGTGGACACGAACAACATCATCCCCCATGAGAGCCGTTAATAAAGCCCCATGGAGAGCTATTAGTGGCACTCTCATGGAAACTTCACTACCTTGGCTCCCGGTGCTGTGCAATATAGCTCCTCCAGAGATAAGACGTCAGGAGGCACCACTTAAATAATTAAATAAGATCTTGAATGCCCCGCACCTCCCCATTACACAGGATCTCCACATCAGAACGGTTGCTTAAAATCCTAAAACCCACCTCTACGTATTGCTTTCCAGTTGAGCAGACTAAATTTCTTGATCAATACTAGCTGAGCCATATCGTGGAACAGTTTTGATGGACGAAATAAGTTTTTCAATAACTTTGAGGTGGGATGAACATCCCTCGTAGGGAATGGACATTGTTGAATCGGTTCCGAACTGACGTGGGCAGATGTAACTACTGGAAATACAAATGGGGATCGACAGTAGATCAGTCATGTGATTGTGGGGAGTCTATGCAAACAATGGATCACATAGTTGCAGAGTGCCCCTTGCAATATTTTTTGGAGGATAGCTAGTACTGTATAAATAGAATCAGTAAGGCAGGTATTAAATGGCTTGGTGGATTTGGATTTAGATGTGTGACAGATCACTTGTTATTTTTTGCTTTTTTTTAGTTTTCATTAATATCTAATGACTTTTGGAGTTTTTCCAAGTATAAAACACAGCTTTTATATAATTTTAAATTAATTAATGGAAGCTGATAAAAAACCATACGATATATATAATCCATTGTAAAATTTAAATATTACTTTTTACAATGCAAATGAAAGTCATATCACAGAAATGTATTACAAATAAGTACATTTATACTGTAAAAAATTGTTGTTGTATGACGTTGATTTTTAATGTATATCTACCAAAACTTAATAAGATAAATGGGAAACTTCATTTTTCAATTATTTAAAAACTTGTTTTACATTTTTAGTTTGTTTAAATATGATTAATTAATGATAGCACAACTTTTGAAAATCTGTTGCAAGGTATGATTAGCATTTTGTTCATTGAATATGTCAATGGTTGATTAATTAATTGATTAATGGATCCTTGAAATATAGAAGATTAATGCAGTCATTTAGTAAAAGGCTAATTATTCTCATTTACTTGCATTGTAATATTTGATCAGTGACATGACATGACATGGCGGCTCTCTATCACCTTCCGCTACTATTCAAAAGGGCTAAATAATCAAACTTGTATTGTCAAACAGACGGGCATTCTCACAGTGTGCAGCTTTCCATTAAATATCAAATTATGTGTAATTAAACAGGTCATAAATATTCAAAGTTTAAATTTATTACTTGCGTTACATATCAATAGTTCTTACTCACATTGAATTAAAAAAACAGGTTTATAATACATAATGATTAGTCGCGCATTCACCACTAGGATCGATTAATTGAAAATTCCAGACTAATTGATGACAAATTCTGTTTGTCCTTGCCATACATAACTGGACCAAAAACCCAGCCAATGAACTGACAGATGTATTTTCTACCCTTTCAGTTCCCACGAGATGAATTCATTTGTCCTATCTAAATAAACATGACTTGGTGAACCCACCCACTCAAGTTGGGGGAAGATTGTTCCAACTCATACAGCGTGGAAAAAAATATGGAAAAGTTTTCACACATTTGTATGACTTCACTTGTAAAAGTGAAATCTTGTACATGATCATGGTTACAAAGAACATACTTTGTATTAGCAACATTTCATTTTTTCAGGGGGAAGGCCCACGGGGAGTTGAATGAAAATCGTAAGCCTAGGTCGAGTTTGATATCAAATGAAAGGTCTATTCAAGAGAAAGTATTGCCGCTAACCAACCAGACTTCAAAAGGTTTATCCTTTCCAGAGTAGCGGTCATTTTCAAAGTAACTAATTTTAATAATATTATTTCTCCGCTATTTAATGGTTTTAAGTAAATTATTCTGATCAAAAATTATTCTTTCTGGAATACAATTATTTAAAAAATTAAATTATTAAATTATCTATAGAAAAAAAATCACGGCGTTATGAAAGTGTTTCCATATTTTTTTTCTACCCTGTATAACAATACACAACTGAGCCAAGATCTTTAAAGTAACCTGCCCATATTGTGTGCATGCCGAGGCTATTAGGTGAATTCAAGGCACAAATGCTCTGTAAATGAAATACTTACACTTAAGTAATGAAAACTGTGAATATAGTGAACATTTACTTTTTCACAGGATGATAAAAATAATATGAATTAAATGTAGTAAAATAAAATAAATAAATTGCCGACTATGAAAATGAATGGAAGTACAGGGTGTTTAAAAAAAAGAATTACCTGATTTTAAATAGCTATATTTATTAGAAACAAGGGCTTTACCCAAACATATTGAACCTTAAACTACTCATAAAAGAATGAAGTTTACAACAATGTACCATAAATGTTCAATATATTGATTTTTATTGAACATTTGCAACACGGGTGACATTTAGTCAATAACTAACACTCTGATAAGACACCTTCCGCACAGTTTGGGACAAAATCAGATATCGACTACATGTCAACTGTGCTGTATATGGAGGACATATTGAACATTTATGATACATTTTCGTAAACTTCATTCTTTTGGGAGTATTTTAATGTCCAATATGTTTGGGTAAAACCCTTGCTTGTAATAAATATAGCTTTTTAAAATCAGGTCAATCTTTTTGAAACACCCAGTACAGTGAGGTCGCACTAGTCCGAACCCCTCAGTAATCCGACTGCCTACCTTGCACCACTTTAATGTCGAGACAAGTCAGTAAAGATCTGATTTGTCTAATTCACTGCTGTAGTACAAACAGGTTGTCAGATGATCTTATATACTGTCTACTGAGTTTCCAATTTGTAATACAACAGTTATAAGTTTTATGTGAGTGTGTGCTTGGTTGTTTTTTTTTTTTTTTTTTATACATACTTCAGTTATGTTCTGCATTAATTTTGTAGGCCTAGGTAATGTGTTATTTTAATTTTGTTTTTCATTACTTCTGAATTTAATTTTTGTAACATTTAACAAATTTAGTGTTGATTCTATTATAAATATATCTGTGTTTGGTGAGTTCTTAAAAATCTGTCCTTCCTCGTAATCCAACAACCTCAGACAAGACAAGAGGCAAAGACAACTAGGCCTACTAGAACACTCTTTCAAGCGCATGCTATCCTAGGTTGGTGTCAAAGTCATAATACCCTTTTAAATAAATTAATTCTAGATCCACGTCAACACTAAGTGAGGTAAATTCATGTTTGAACAAGGAAATTGTTAATATAACAGTGACAGCAGCTATGAGAGTAAACCAAATCCAGATTTAACGAGCCGGTGGCCGAATAGTCTGAGATGTCAGGACTTTGAGCCTGGGTTAGAGCACTGTTTTGAATCTGGCGTGGACTGGCAGATTTATCAAAAATGTTCACCTTCTACTCTACTGGTTCGTCCCCTTACTCTGTCCAAATAAATTCCTCACCAAGATCAATAGTCTATTGGGAACGCGCAAAGTACAGTCGAAAAAGAGATTGGCCACTCACTACTTTTGAAAAAAATATTTTAAAATCTTGTTTCACGGTTTTCAAAAAGTAAAAATATATTAGCATCTATGTTCCATGCCAAAATAGCAAAATTTATAAAGATAATATTAGGGGATTCCTTGCAAATCCTGGACTGAGTGAATCTTATTTAAAATGATCAAAGCTCAAAAATTTAAAAAATAATAATTACTATATTTAATTGCAAAACAATTGGTTCTTATTTCCAAATCTAGATTTCAGTATTGAAAAATTAACAGAAACTTTAAATTATAGTAATTACTTACGTATATTTTCATGGGATAGTCAGCTTACCTGTAAGTAATAATAAAACATAAATACAATGAATGCATAAATATTATTGGAATATATGCTAGCATGGTGGATTTTGGTTCCGAGGTTTGAATCCCTACTGAGCTAATGGTCAGTACTCGACTCATAGTTCATGAACAGGCCTGCGGGCTCAAGAGAACTGGCAAGTGAAGTTTTGACAAAATAAATACTGTACATAAATAAACTTCCTCAAAAATGTCCAATAATAAATAAATAATTTTAAATGACTTTTTGTGAACAACAGCAAGTATGCAAACAATTGCGGTATAAAAAAACCACTCAAATTATGTTAATATATTGTACGTTTTCACATATTGAATCAATATTGATAAAAGCTTGATCAATAAGTTGAACAATGATACCATTATATAAAATTTGATATAATCTGGACCTAGAATAGTAATATAATAACAAATAATAACAACTTACTCATTAATTTATTAGTATAAGTTATTTTCAACTGAGATAGTACAAAATTACATTAAAGTATTTAACTTTCGTTCCTCTTGGATTTGTCTTTTATGTGATTGTATAATTCCATTGATTACATTACTTCTCTATAAGTTGAGATAACAGGAAAGACTTGATCTAAAATATTTATGATCCATAGGTGTTCGATCCCTTATAAGATATGAAACAAACAAAGAAACAACATTTACAAACATCTGAAGTGCTCTGACAATTCTAATTAGGAAGGAGTATCAAAATTAAATTACTTTTGACGTATGATTTTAAGAAATTAGTTCCTAAGCATGTGGCTAGAGGTGTTGGGTATAGATGCGGACCTGGGGGGAGTTGTGGAGTTGAATGGAGAAAGGATGAAGAAGGTGGAGGATTTAAAATGTCTGGGGGTAATGATATCGAGTAATGGCAAGATGGAACAGGAAATCAATGCCAGGTTAGAAGTGGGAGGAAGATTCTTTATAAGCGTTAAACACCTGGTGTGGGATAGACGTGTACCACGGGAGGCCAAAGGCTGGCTATGTTTATCAATACCACTGTTTGTGTATGGGTGGGTCAATACCACTGTTTGTGTATGGGTGGGCGGGTGGGTCAATTCCACTGTTTGTGTATGGGTAGGATGTGGGTCAATACCACTGTTTGTGTATGGGTGGGCGGGTGCATCAATACCACTATACTGTAAGAATGGGCATGTGGGTCAATACTATGTACGTGTATGGGTGGCCGGGTGGGTTAATACCACTGTACATCTAAAGGTGGGCGGGTGGGTCAATACCATTGTACGTGTATAGGTGGGCGGGTGGGTCAATACCAATGTATGTGTATGGGTGGGTCAGTATCACGGTATTATATGCAGCTGAAACATGTAGAATGTCGGAAAAGGAATGAAGTAGGGTGCAGGTGGGGGATATTAGGTTCTTGAGGGGCATCAAGGGCAAATCATGAAGAGAAAGGGTCCATAACGATGAGATAAGAAGAGGTACAGTGGAAGTGAGTATGAGAAAGAGGGTGGAGAAGGCAAGGCTGAGATAGTTTGGGTATGTGAAGAGGATGGGGCCAGAGAGAATACCTAGGAGAATGGTGGAGATTGAAGTGGCAGGCCGTAGGCCCAGAGAGATACCAAGAAGAAGATGGCTGGATGGGGTGAGAGCTGACATGGAGAGGAGAAGAGTTCCGTGGGAGGAGGTGCTGAGGAGCTGTGGAGGGACAGACGTGGCTGGAGAGACTTGGCAAATACCCGGACTCAGGAGTGACTAGAACAGGGACTGGATATGATGATGAGTTTCAAAGTATAAGTAAGTAGGAGGAAGTTGCTTTAGTGTACATGAATCACCCAAATAAATTAAGGCAGTTTCCCGACGAAAACAAATTGTGGTGAAAGACTTATCTTTAGGATGATTGTCTCTCACGAGATTGTTAAATCTACACTCAGCTAACATCCTGCCACTGACAGGGCCTCAGGAAAAATAGGTGTAACTAAACACCATAATTTGTTAGAATTTTCTGCAAAGACCTGAACAGTTCATAGACTGTGAACATGTAAGGGTGTTCATATGATTATGAATCAGAGATACATCGGCCAGTCTTCTGACACTTACTTGATAATTCAATAAAAGATTTTTTTTAAATTCCAAGATCTAGAGGAATTATGTGTTTCATGTAATTTATTCATAATTTATTGATGTTCACCACAAACGTGACTACCCGTCATGTCATTTATTGATGTTCACCACAAACGTGACTACCCGTCATGTCATTTATTGATGTTCACCACAAACGTGACTACCCGTCATGTCATTTATTGATGTTCACCACAAACGTGACTACCCGTCATGTCATTTATTGATGTTCACCACAAACGTGACTACCCGTACTTGCTCTTATTTTTTAATCTATTGTTGAGAATAAATTGTGCAACATTACAATAAAGTCCTTTAATTGGGACAAATCACAATTTAAATTTAAAAAAAATTAATGTTATTTTAAATTATTTCTTTTAATATTTGTCTAATATAAAATACTGTATGTATAGCTTTAGTAACATGAGTTTTTTTTTGCTGGAGGACTCTAATTTGTTATACTTAATTTGTCTAATTGTATGCTCTAAAAACATCCAAGATCAGAATCAAATTGGTATTACATTTACTTCCGAATTTCAATACTCTGAACAACAATTTATGGAAACTTCACACTGTTTTAGTACAGAGTATTTCATGAACTCTGTTCATGAATTGTTATTGAGAAACAATTTGTATTCATTTACACATAAACATTTTCTTTTTTGTGTGTGTTAAACATTAAAAAGGTAGACAATTTTTAAATGTTTAATATCAATGAATACACATCTATAAGAAGGAAAAAGAGATAGGAAAATAGTTAAGACTCCTTGTAGCTAATGAACGTAGCTCCTTAGCACGGTCAATATGTAGCGCTGGCTGAGATTTTCTTCCATGTACCCTTCTTCCAACTTAATACCCCTCTCCACCTTTTCTTTCTCTCTCATTCTCATGGCAATTTGAAATCTTCCATCTCTCTCCAGTCAGATGCACTGCCCTCCCTTTCATTCCCTTTCTCACTCTAACCTTCTGCGCAACAAGCTCAACCTAGCAGGCCCCACCAAGATCGTAAAATTAGAAAAATAGTTGTATTAATTTTGAACATTGTCTTTTTGCTTCTTATAGATGTATATTCATTGTTAATACCAAGAAAGAAATTAACAGACTAAATTAGAGCTATTGAATGTGAGCTTGTGTTTCAATTCATTTGTCATTTTCTACTACAGAAGAAAAGCTTGCTAGAAAACTATATTTTGCAAGGAAGCTTTAAAGTGTTAAAATATGAATAACGTTAAAATGTCAGAATATGAATAAACAAGATAACAAAGTGTTTTATCACAGGCTGAAGATAAGGCTCTGTAGAGGTATTGCATGGCTGTGCTTATCTTGGAGATGTGCTTATCACTGAATCCTAGCCTCCTACTTATGTTATCAAACACTCCTACTAGTGTTATTACAATTTCAATTGTATTTTAGACAAAAGTTTTGTTAAAGTCTACACGATACAACATTGCATCAGCCAGTGATACTGTACAAGAAACAGTTGTACAGTAAGAAACAGCAGCCAGTGATACTGTACAAGGCTTTTTACAATTTGAATTTACAAAACCCCTGAGCCTCCCTGAGTATCATATTACCAGAGGTTTTTGGTAAGGGTAGTTCTTGTAGATATAATCCCGCCAACAGTTATTTTGAACATGAAACAAGGTAATTGATACCTTTTAATATTAATAAAGCATCCAAAATAATTTCAAATAAATTTGTTCAAGTCTCAAAGAAGAAAATCAAATATGAGATGCACAATTATAATATATTTACAATTGCTCCATCTATATGCCAAATTTCAAGTTTCAAACTTATCAAGAAAAACTTTTGAATTTGTATCAGTGCGTAACTAAGTAACGATATCCTGCCTTACTACGTAGACCAGCCAACACCCCAAGACCCACATGCTCTGTGAGCTAATCCCACCACTTATGCCTAGGACCACCATTCTAAATTTTAATGAACAAAGAATGTGATTTTTTTGACTTTTACAAAACTTAAGAACACAAGGGAAGTACACTTAACTAAATGTCCTGTTAAAGTAGCTTTAGAAAGACAAAGATTTTTTTAGAAATATGCAGCAATTTCAAATTTAGGGGTAGTAAAAATCATATGATTTTGCTTTTCCTAGGCCCTAAGAAATATTACAATTTGGGGGAAGAATACATCCTATATATTTTTTTTATTGAAGGAAAAACTTCACTCACCAATTTTCATGGGCCTTCAGCTCTGTGCATGAACGAGTATTACCATTATTCAACGAGTGAAGTACTGGCCGTTACCTCAAATGGGTTAAACCTTGCCCTCTGCACTGGTATTTAGTTTGATGATATTCTACTCCAGTGCTTCAAGTCATTATTATTATTTATTTTGGGGCAGTGAGGCCCAGACAAATTGGTCCAAATACTCACTCTATTTATACACAAAGTGAAAGCGAGGACATTTACCAATTTAAAATCAATTAATGCTTTTAGATATTTTACCACGTTTTAGAAAAAGAAAGAGAGAAAAAATTGGTACAATATTAGCTGCCGAGTTAGTTTAACCAATGAATACTTGAAGGTAATAATCAGGAACAAATTCACATTTAAATGGTGTCCCACCATACTAACATACAGTGGCATACTAACATACAGTGACATACTAACATACAGTGGCTAAATTGTGAGTCAGAGACTAGTGGGTTATTTATTATAAAAGCATTATCATCTATGATCTTTTAACCTATTGGCGACGACTTACCAGCAGTGCTCGTACTGTATTTAGCATTGTTTTAATACTAAATAAATGCACCAAACAATCAGTTAAATTGTTGAGAGACAGCAATTTCAAAAGAGAGCTATCTGTTATGAGCAGAACTAGTGGCAAAAAGAAGAACTAAAGCCATATACAATAAAATCTCCTTACAAAATTCTCCCATTAAGAGCCCAAGCAATAAACCAGTTTTGGGCATTGCCTCCGTGGTCTAGTGGATAAAGCCGTCTCTTGTGGCTGGGGAGACGGCGGGGCCTGTGTTTGAATCCCAGTCAAGGTGCAAAAGGTGACTAGTGAAATTGCATAATTGCATTAGAACCATTCTTCCGCAGGTACTTCAGACCTGGTACCCATGGCCTGACGAGCTTCAGGCTCGTACATTAGAGAACGGTGTGGTGACATGACAGAATAGCAGTAAGATGCTTCTAATCTAATGATGACTGTGTAGTCAACAACAACAGTAACCGCAACAGTTTTGCTCATTTTTAGCTTGCTATTCAAGTACTGGCCTTTATGATATTTCGTTTTTAATAAATTATGTGGCCAATGGGTTTTTGGACCAATGGGTTTTTTTAACCATGAGGTACATTCGACAAATTGACATAAAGAAATTAAAAGACATAAAACCATACATTCTTTACAGCAGTATAATAGAGATACAAACATCTGTTAAAAAACCTACAATCAATTGTGAATCTCATCAGGATAGCTTACTAACGAACAGAGTATGTGATAATTTGTTTCAACAGAGCCAAAGAAAGGACATCCAAACACAAAAAACCTGTTGGAATCTTTGGAAAACAAAAAAAAATCTTTGGAACACAATGAGTGTAAAAATACGATTTAAATACGTATTTCCTGGATCAGATACCCAATTGTAACAAACTTTTCAGTATATAGAAGCATGCATATAGTAAGAGTGTGTTCTTGAGAAAAGGTTTTGTGCATGTTGGACAAATGCAACCAATTGCTTCCAGCAAGTATGAGGATTTTTTTATTTATTACAATTTATCCTTGACTGTCTTTGATTATTAAATTTATAATTTTGGAATACTTACTATCCAAAACATTAATTACCTCATAATAGGTTTCCAATTTGAAGTTTTTATTATAAACACGTTTTTATTTACAACCCTAAAGCATTCTGGGGTAAGGATTGATACACAATTGCTTCTGTTGTGGTTATTCATTCTTATCAAATGAGAATAAGAATAATTTATTTTCCCATACAAAATACCATATAAATAAAGTAATACAAATCAAAGATTATCATAAAAATACACATATTATGTGTTTGGTTTCTCCTTTCGACTAAGCCAGGCTGACTTTTCTTAAGAATAGATAATAATAAATATAAATATATTTGGTACATAAAGTTAATTAAAAAAGGGATTATTCAACTATTTATAAGTTATATAATTTATTGAAATTATAGTGGGAAAATCTAGGTTCTCTAAGGCAATCATAATCATACATTATTATTGACTGCGTTAAGTTATGAGAAGATTTAAGTGATGAAGATGTTGTGTGCGATGGTACCATCAATTAAGTTTGCAGCAGCAATTCCTGACCTTGTGCAAGAACGACTTGACGACAAATTCGTATGTAAGCAAGGATGATATGAATGAGTGAGGTTTTCCCATATCCTCCAGGCCCGTCGATAAAGATTGTCCTAGAAAGATGTGTGTCATTGGATCTTGAGAATGAAGATTGCAAGTAATGAAACACTTGTCTTTGGTCATCAGATAACTTGGGCTCCCACTCTTCAAAAATTGCTCTCTGAAAGCTTTTTTCGAATTTAAGCATCTCTCTACCCAAGTCAGTCGTGCAATCTTCTACATTCGCAGGCCATGGTCAGTCAGGCTTGATCTCTGTCGCGGAGGCTGCAATCAAAATCTATTAGTGATAGTTTTACTGTCGATTCAGGATCTGAAAGGTTCCGTTCCAAGTGATCATCACAAAGTAAGTTCTTGGAAGAATTCCACAACAGCTCCCACAGGGCTCCCATATTACAAAAGAGAACAAAGATGGATCTGAGTCTTGGCCCAAGCATGAACTGAGAGGCAGCGCGTGATAGTACGATTCTTTGTCTTGCACCAAGCCCAGCTTCCTGGCGACTTCCTGAAAAGTGCAGTAATCAGATCCGCCACGAGACAGAAGGCCACCGTAACCACGAGAAGGAACATACCATTGCAAACAGTTTAACACCACGTTTTTCCCTGATTAGAAGTCCTTTCTCTTAATTTCAACAGTACTATCAGCAAATAGATATATCTAGAGCAAAATTAAATAAGACCAGCCTCGAAAAAATACTTTTAATTCTTTATACATGCCATTCCAAAATGTTGATAAATATATGTTAGCTTCAGTTACTTAAAGAAAACATCATATGCAATTAATTAATTATTGCAAAAGTAATTTATTTATTTATTATAAAATTGCAAAGACAATATAGTTTTTTATTACTTTTTATAATTTAAATTACATTTCTCTACTAATCCATAAATATTAAATAAACATGTAACAATCATAAAAATTTAACAAGAATTATAACAATACAAAAACAATCAAACAAAATAACAATTTAACAACAATTAAAATAATAATAATACAACTGTAACAATAAAATAATTTAACTATAATAAATAATTAACATTGATAGCTCATTCAGCAAGAAGGAAAAAAGGCATATGTTTGAGTTTCCACAATCTCATGAAATAGCATAGTAATGAAATGGAACAAAACACTTAGTTTTTTGTATATAATATTTCATCCTGGATCTCAAATAATAAGTTTATATTTCCAATACTTCACAATCAATTTTTTATTTGTTTTAAATATATTCTCTCATTTCCTGCAATTCTTATTGTTTCTGGTAATTTATTTAAAAAATTTGGAGCTACAAAGTTATAGGTTCTTCTAAAGCATGAATTAACTGCTTTTGGTAAAGTAAAATCATTTGCATTCCTACTTTTTTCTCTATATCTGTTTTCATTTTCAGGCATATTTCCACTTCTACTACAAAAAACTGTTAAAACTCTATAAAGATATTAATACAGTACCTGAAAGGTAAAATCTTTTGTTCAAAAAAAAGAGGGAGAAAATGTTCAAATCTGTTTTTAAATTATATTAATATAATTAGATGAATTTGTTGATTGTGAATTGTGTTTAAATAAGAATTAAGTATATTTCCTCAAAAAATTATCCCATATTCGTCTGCTTTGTATCAAAGAAAAGTACAGAGTCCGTAACACTTTGCTGTTTGTACGGTCCTTAAAAAAAGCAAAGATCGAGAAACCGTCAAAAAAATCTTGGCCTGTAGGTTGACCATGCACTATCAAGTTTCGACCTAGCCTTTACCGAGTCCGTCTATCAGTCTTCGCATCGCTTCCTACCTATCTATTCATGTTGTGCTATGTTGGTGATTATTCTAGTGATTGTGTCATGGCATATAAAAGTGATGTTGCCAATGCCATGACATTAAAACAATTAACCTTTACTGTATGAAACAAGTAAGTTATATGAAAAAGGACAAATTTGGGCTACAAACTGCATAATGAAAAGAGATGTGTATTCTAATATGAGTCTTAAATAAATTGAAAGAACCAGATAACTTAAAACAATTTTGAGAATGACAAACAAGGAATTTTATCTCCCATTAAGAAAATATCTCCATTGATTGTCAAAACAAATACAAAAGTGAGAAATGTGATCACTGCCAATTTGAGGCTTACCATTGATTTTACATTATTTTGTTTTCTTGCATTGTCTTTTGTTTTTTTTCTTTAATATCACTGGCCAGTGATATTTCTTAAGACATTATTTTAAGATAGAATACAATAAATTTGCTAAACAAAGTAAAAAAATCATACATACTCTCTAAATCAAAATATTTTATTAATTAATCGATAAATATTAACAATGAAACTCTCAAACTTCCTGTCTCTAAATTATAGGGCTGCAGAGGTAGTCTCGATTGAGACTGCTACACTGCACAAAATATTTCCTGCATGTTGGAAAGCCAAGAGCCTAGAGAATTCTCGGCATAGATTCAAGTCGAGCTGTGAGACCGGCTTGGTTGACAACATACACAATTGCTCTAAGTGTCGATCCGTGCTGCACCTGACCCGTTTCATCACGCCTGAAGAGATAATTTATGGGTACCTTAAGTAAGTATTGGTGAACATCAGATATTCATTTTACCCCTAGTTCCAACTGAGATAAATTCAGATTTACACTTACAATCTGGACATCCCTGCTTAAGAATTTAAAAGTCAGGATGGTAAATAAACACCATTCAATATAACAAATCCGCGTTACTTCGACTTCACAGCAATCCAACCTCTGTAGTTATACGACCATTTTTAAAACATGTTTATTTCAAAATGTTCATGTTATGACAGATCGATTTCACAGTTCACTGTTCTGAAGTATGAGGGAACAAATATACATTTAAAAATAAATTTAGAGGCTCTTCAAGACAACATATCTATTGGTATGCCTTGTCTAATGCTTTTTGAATGAGAACGGATTTATATAATAAGGATATCTTACACTTCACCTTTAGCAGTTACTGAGCCGAAGACAAAAGACACAGATGAATGTCAATTAAATATATCAATATCAAACATGGTCACGGAATGCCGAATGGTAGTTAAGTATTAAGACAGATAATTTTAAGTAGAACTATAAAGGCATTTGTAAGATATACATAAAATGTTTGTATGGGTGTTTTAGTTCAAGTATTTGTTACTATCTAAATATAAAGATGTTTCAGAGTCATAATTAAACATAATACAATTTGTACTGTGATCTATTAAAAACTTATACTTCAAATACTGTACAATATTTGTTCAGTATAACAAAAATCCAAAGTATTTTTAATTTTTAACACTACGTTTTTGGGTGGATGGGAGAATCATTACCATGTACATATAAGGGTAGGTGAAAGGGTCACCCACATGTGTATGGGTGGGCCAGAGGTGCCTACACTGATATCTCCGGACACATTTGGGTTGTAAGCAGCAAACTGAAATGGGTAGTAAAAATGAAATAGTTGTATAACATTCTTGAGGATATTTCTATTAAATTTAATGCCAACACAACAATATATCAGGCTATTATAAAACTTGACTGATCTCACTGACATAAATGTAGATCTAACGATGTCGATCCAGGGAATTCACAAATTTTCAAATAATTTGGGGCTATTTTTTTTTTTCTAAGGAGAGGCCGATTTCCTTCTTATCCTTACTCTGCCCATTCCTCATAGACCATTGCTAATTTGTTTTGGGGCATTACAAATGTCAAACTCCAATAAGAAGTTGCATGGTTTCTGAACTGAACAGAACATGGGATCACTGACAAAAAGGTTTGCCTAGTGGTGAGTGTCACACAATATTGAAATTGAGACTGCAAGTAGATCTAAAATGACATTGACCCCAGAAAAATTGAAAAAGTGGCTCATTTAATTAATTTAGGGCTGTATAGAAGTACGCTTTCATATGCTGCACTGTAGAACAAATTGTTTATTTTAAGTGTAATCAATGCAATATGTGATACAGTAGCTACATTGATCACTTTCCTCTTAAATTCAACATTTATAAAGCAGTTCACCTCTTTTTCCTTTTATAGTGAGAAACGCTAACCATATTGTTGATAGCACTGAACAGTACTAAACACACAATAGAATCAATTAAACTTAACTAAATCTCTACTGTCTAAAGCCATCTTTAATTCTACGAGTCACGACAAACGGAAGTAAAGTTCTCCTGTTTCAACAAGAATGAATTGGAAACATAAATTCGTCTCACTGAAGTTTTTATTGAGCAAATTTGTCTAGTAAAGGTCAAATTTGTCATATAGACATGTTTGGCTCTTAATATAATGTGCTATAAGAGTTTCTCGTTGTCATGCAGAATTCCTACATGAGGCCACAAGCTGATTCCCTTGCGAGGCTGAGGAACTACGTGCAACAAAACTATGTGCAAAATTCCCTCAAGAGCAATGGGCAAAACTGTCCAGTGAAGCCACAGACAGAGCTCCCTCACAAGATTTAGGATAAGCTACCTGGTACTACAAGATACACTTTGGGAATTGAGGATGGAGCCTTTTACAACTAAAGCTAGTTTGTTTAACAACTTGTAATTTGAACAAGAACTTATTATGAAAGAAACTGTAGTAATAAAATAAATTAACTCATAACTTTAAAAGTAAATTTAAGACCACAATAATAAAATCAGACATACAAAAATACATATAAGACAAAGTACAACTTTCAAGTTAGTTATATTTTATAATATTAAATTAGACTGAATAATTTCAATAACAAAGCACTAATTAACTAAACAAATAATAATACAAGTGGATACATAGTTAAATTAAACATATATATTACATTTTATTAATAACATAACAAGCAGTTAATTTTGAGATGACGTCGGTTGTAACGTTGTTCGATCTTAGTAGCAGGGTACTGTTAAGAAGTTGAGTATTGTCTTCTTCTGCTTCTGTTGAAACGGAACACCAAGCTCAGTACAGAAGTCAACTCACTTCGATGTGAGAACGCACCGGTGAGACGTTACAACATCGTCAGTTTGGTGTTTCAACATTATTCCCTCATCAGGTATATACATAAAGACACATTTTTACAGCACATCAATACACAAATTAGCCTATTGTTTTGACACTTGAGCTGAGCTTGTTGTTCAGTTCCAAGAGAAGCAGGCAAAGTATACTTAACTCTACTTCTGAAGATATTAAGAGCACTGAATTATTAAACATTTTATAAAAATATTGATGCGTAAACTGAATTAATAGTTTTACAATATTTAGGTCTACTAATACACTATTTCTTTTTCCTTAAGACGTTTGTTGAATGTTGTAATTTACTTTGCAGGATATGTTTGCTTTTAAAATGTTAAGGAGGTCCCTATCTTACAGATTTTAAGTCAAAGTCTCAAAATTCACAATTTCATTGAGACATGTAATGGCATCAATAATTTACAATAAAATGAAAATTAGCAATGAAGTGAATGTTCATGGTTATGGGTCAGTCGCTCAAAGTAGAAATTCTTCCAGCATGTAGAATGGCCTGGTCACCAACCATCTGATTAATGCCAACTTCAGGTTCTTCCCCTTCTGAGTCTTTATCTCAGCTGGTAGTGAGATGTAAAGCTTGAATCCCATGTATGTTGGCTTTTTCTCAAACAGTGAGAGATGGTGTGCTGGCAAGGTTGTAATTTGCAGCAAGTCGTATGTTATAATTGTGTGTATCAGTTCTCCGAGGGAGTTCATTCCTATCGGCAAACAGGACCACCTCCAGGATGTATAGGGCTATAAACGGCAAGATGCAGAGTTCTTTGAATCCTTCACGGCAGCAGTCCATGGGTTGTAGGCCTTTTAGATTTCTTATAACTTTCTTTTGACAAGGATTCTTTGTAAGTGCGTTACTGTAATGGCTCCCCATATAGCAATACTGTGGCTTGAAATGCGTCTCAAAAAGGGCGTAGTAAGTTAAATTTACTGTATTCAGATCACTTATTCAACAGACTTCAATGTCAAATAGTACACAGTACTCATAAAAACAGACAAATTAAAAGAGTTGTTGATGGATCCAAGGACTTGTCCATCACAACTATTTCAAGAAGGAGTTCATCCCTTCTTGTATGTCCTATTACAAAGTGAAACTAATCTATAAGAAACATGTTTAGTTGACCTTAGATCTAAAAATGTTACCTGTGAGTGTGCTTTAACCCATTGGTGATGTAATTAATTAAAAACAAAAAATTGTAGGGGCAAGTACTTGAATAACAAGATAAAAATGAGCTTAACTGTTACAGTGACTGGTGCTGTTGACTAAACAGTAAACATTACGTTAGAAGCATCCTACCACTATTCTGTCATATCACCACACCGTTCTCTAACATACGAGCCTAAGGCTCGTACCCACGGAAGGACGGCTCTAACTTCTAATGCAACTGCACCAGTCACCTTTTTGCGCCTCGACTGGGATTTGAACCCAGGCCCTGCCGACTCCCTGGCCACAGGAGACAATGACTTTATCCACTAGATTACCGAGGTGCAACGCGGCATTGGCCAAAACCGGTTCAATAGCACTAGAGTTCTGAGCTAGTACTGCTGTTTTGAAGTATATGCTTGTAGTTCTTCTTTTTACCACTAGTTCTGCTCATAACAGGTAGTGCTCTCTAGTTAAAATTTTGTCCCTCAACAATTTAACTGGTGGTTTGGTGCGTTTATTCAACATTTAAATAATGCTAAACCCAGAATGTGCCCGGCTCGTGAGTCATTCCCAATGGGTTAACAATTGAGAAGCTGATTTCAATTTAGTTCCAAACATATATTTTTATTTTTGGGAAAGGTTTATTGATGAAATACAACTTATCAATAAAATAAGGACAATTCAATATTTACTACTATGTCTTCTGAAATCAAACAATCAGCACTTGCTTCAACAAAGGTGTGTTCCGGATCTACAAATAAGCCATATTTTGTAATGTTTTATTTTCATAAAGTTGAATGAATTTGTCTTCATTGTCCCTTCCAAATGTGACTGCCTCTATATTTAATAACCCACTACATTCTGCTTGTTTTATTAATTTAAAAAAATTATAATTTAGGGCTTACTTATATACCTTTCCGGTACCATTAACCCTCCAAGTGGCGGTCAGAAACACTCTGAGTGGCGGGCTAATTAGAGTGAATTTGCATACCGCGACTAAAAGGTTCGTATAAAAGTCTCAAGTAATCAAAATAGGTCATATTATATATCAAATTAAAGCTTATAACATGCACAACACAATAATAACATAGTGGAAGTACTTACCAAAAACTGGAGTGAATAATCTTGAGTTAAAAATAAAAAATGTTTTTTCAAAAAAAAAATTTTAGAGTGCTCAATTAGAGTACATGTCGAAAATTGATACAACAAAAGCGAGATAGCCATTTTTTTCTAAATGTTATTATGAACAAGAAAATGTATAGTTTGTCAATACTACTATATATAATAAAAACACAAAAAAATAATAAAAGAACTATGTACACAAATTTTTTTCAACAGCTTCAGTCGGAGTCAGACACATCTACTACTCTCCTCTTCTTTCCAGGCCTAAGAGGCCTCCAATAATTCTCTATTCATGGAAAACATTCCCTGTGCACTCCACAGTTGCATGGTGGGTACCAAAAATGGCTTTTGCCCCTTTTTTCTTTATGCCCATAAACAACACAAAGACTCTCACTGCGTCCAGGTAAGTGTGCTATTTTGTGTTCAGCGTCTCCAGATGGTCCAGGAGCTGGTACAGGGAGGAGATTTTGATTTCTATGGGGCTCTACTAAGCTACATACAACTTCTGATAAGTAGTCCTTTCTTGGTAAGGGATTGTCAGAATTTTTGGAGTATAAAATGTAAGAGTTTAGGAGAGACAAGTCGACTAGATTCGTAAAGAGTCTCTTCCAGTATTTCTTTGTTGTCCTTGAGCAAGAAACATGATAAATAGACTTATCACTAGTACTATATAAAATTATACTTCACAATCTGCTTTTTCATTTAATATAATCGGCAATGCCTTTTAGACACCTATGAGCCATTTAAACAAAAAAGGCTTATGTTGTTTAAATGAAAGAAGTACATCAGGGTACTTTCTGACTGTCCCAGACAGTTGACAGGGGGTTGGAGGGTTAAAGAGAGGAAGTCCTCAGGATGTGAGGGAGTTCATTCCTATCGGCAAACAGGACCACCTCCAGGATGTATAGGGCTATAAACGGCAAGATGCAGAGTTCGATTGAAATCCTTCACCGCAGCAGTCCATGGGTTTGTAGGCCTTTTAGATTTCTTATAACTTTCTGTTTGACAAGGATTCTTTGTAAGTGCGTTACTGTAAATGGCTCCCAATATAGCAATGACTGTGGCTTGAAATGCGTCTCAAAAAGGGCGTAGTAAGTTAAATTTACTGTATTCAGATCACTTATTCAACAGACTTCAATGTCAAATAGTACACAGTACTCATAAAAACAGACAAATTAAAAGAGTTGTTGATGGATCCAAGACTTGTCCATCACAACTATTTCAAGAAGGAGTTCATCCCTTCTTGTATGTCCTATTACAAAGTGAAACTAATCTATAAGAAACATGTTTAGTTGACCTTAGATCTAAAAATGTTACCTGTATTCTTTAACATTGTATTATTAATTAACAAAAATTAGGCAATTAATTAAATAAATGACTTACTCATGCTGGTTGTTACAGTAAACATTAAATTGAAGATCTTACCATATTTGTCTATCCCAACCGTTCTCTAAAAAGACTAATGTTACCAAGAAGGCTTTCTAATTCTAATGGAACCACAGTACTTTTGGCTCGACTGGTTTGAACCAGATCATTGGCCACAGAACTGACTTACACTAATACCGAGGTCAACCGGATTGGAAAGTTAATAGTAGAGTTGAGCTAGTAAGCTGTTGAAATGTTTACTCTGTACATTCTGCTATACAGGTAGTGACTTTAGTTAAAATTTTAAACAATTAATGTTTGCTTTTTCAACTAATAGCTAACAATTTCCGGCTGTAGCATTCCAGTATAAAATTGAGAAGCTGATTTCAATAGTTCCACATATTTTTTATTTTTGGAGGTTTATTGATGAAATACACTATCAATAATAGGGCATTCAATATTTATATAGTCTTTCTGAATCAAAATATGTTAAAAAGGTTGATCCGGATCTAAAAGCCATATTTTGATGTTTATTCATAAAGTTGAATAATTAGTCTTCATTGTCCTTCCAAATGTGATGCCTTATTTTTAATAACCATACATTTGTTGTTTTATTAATTAAAAAAATTATAATTTAGGGCTTATTATATACCTTCGGTACCATAATCCAAGTGGCGGTCAGAAACACTCTGAGTGGGGTATTAGAGTGAATTTGAATACCGCGACTAAAAGGTTCGTATAAAAGTCTCAAGTAATCAAAATAGGTCATATTATATATCAAATTAAAGCTTATAACATGCACAACACAATAATAACATAGTTGGAAGTACTTACCAAAAACTGGAGTGAATAATCTTGAGTTAAAAATAAAAATGTTTTTTCAAAAAAAAAATTTTAGAGTGCTCAATTAGAGTACATGTCGAAAATTGATACAACAAAAGCGAGATAGCCATTTTTTTTCTAAATGTTAATTATGAACAAGGAAAATGTATAGTTGTCAAATACTACTATATATAATAAAAACACAAAAAAATAATAAAAGAACTATGTAACACAAATATTTTTTTCAACAGCTTCAGTCGGAGTCAGAACACATCTACTACTCTCCTCTTCTTTCAGGCCTAAGAGGCCTCCAATAATTCTCTATTCATGGAAAACATTCCTGTGCACCTCCACAGTTGCATGGTGGGGTACCAAAAAATGGCTTTTTGCCCCCTTTTTTCTTTATGCCCATAAACAACACAAAGACTCCTCACTGCGTCCAGGTAAGTGTGCTATTTTGTGTTCAGCGTCTCCAGATGGTCCAGGAGCATGGTACAGGGAGGAGATTTTGATTTCTATGGGGCTCTACTAAGCTACATACAACTTCTGATAAGTAGTCCTTTCTTGGTAAGGGATTGTCAGAATTTTTGGAGTATAAATGTAAGAGTTTAGGAGAGACAAGTCGACTAGATTCGTAAGAGTCTCTTCCAGTATTTCTTTGTTGTCCTTGAGCAAGAAACATGATAAAATAGACTTATCACTACAGTACTATATAAAATTATACTTCACAATCTGCTTTTTCATTTAATATAATCGGCAATGCCTTTTAGACACTATGAGACCATTTAAAACACGTAAACAAAAAAGGCTTATGTTTGTTTAAATGAAAGAAAGTACATCAGGGTACTTTCTGACTGTCCCAGACAGTTGACAGGGGTTGGAGGGTTAAAGAGAGGAAGTCCTCAGATGTGAGGAGTCTTCGCTATCGTTGTAAACAGATCACTCCAGATGAAGGGTATAAAGGAAGTTCAGATGTCTGAACCATTAAGGCATGCCATGGTTGTGCCTTTTAGACTTCTACTTAAAGTTGACAGGTTATTTAAGTGGACGAAGCTCCCCATATTGCTTACTTGTTAAAGCTTCAAAAGGTGAAGTTAATTTGTATTCTGAATCCACTATTACAGTTCATTAAAGAGAAGTCTCAATTAAAAAGTAGACATTAAATGATTGTTGATGATCAGGACTTCCAGTCCAACATTGAAGAGGTGGAGTTGAATCCTCTGTATGTCTGATACAAGTGATATTTAAGAAACATGTTTGTTGATTGATCAAATTATGGATTGTTACTTGTTTGATAACAAAAATTGAGGGCATTTGATTACAAGAGAATTAGATGTTACAGTAGGAGCTTTGACTACAATACTTGAAATCTATCATATTTCTGCATTCCCAACGTTCGTTTAGAGGTGTAAAGGAGGAGTTCCTAGGATGAGCTTTTGCATGTAGGGATTTGACATGTGCGTTGGCACAGGGACTTTTGACTTTCATAATTGAAGGCACGGTTCAAAGGTTAAGCTGAGTTCTGAGTGTGTGTTGAATAAGCGTAGGCATCTTACCATCTGTCTAACAGTATTTCTTGATTGTCCTCAACATTAAGGGGGTTGTGGTTAAATGAAATAAGCTACCAGATGTGCGGTGTGAGTCATTCCAATGGGTTAACAATTGAGAAGCTGATTTCAATTAGTTCCAAACATATATTTTTATTTTTGGGAAAGGTTTATTGATGAAATACAACTTATCAATAAAATAAGGACAATTCAATATTTACTACTATGTCTTCTGAAATCAAACAATCAGCACTTGCTTCAACAAAGGTGTGTTCCGGATCTACAAATAAGCCATATTTTGTAATGTTTTATTTTCATAAAGTTGAATGAATTTGTCTTCATTGTCCCTTCCAAATGTGACTGCCTCTATATTTAATAACCCACTACATTCTGCTTGTTTTATTAATTTAAAAAAATTATAATTTAGGGCTTACTTATATACCTTTCCGGTACCATTAACCCTCCAAGTGGCGGTCAGAAACACTCTGAGTGGCGGGCTAATTAGAGTGAATTTGCATACCGCGACTAAAAGGTTCGTATAAAAGTCTCAAGTAATCAAAATAGGTCATATTATATATCAAATTAAAGCTTATAACATGCACAACACAATAATAACATAGTGGAAGTACTTACCAAAAACTGGAGTGAATAATCTTGAGTTAAAAATAAAAAATGTTTTTTCAAAAAAAAAATTTTAGAGTGCTCAATTAGAGTACATGTCGAAAATTGATACAACAAAAGCGAGATAGCCATTTTTTTCTAAATGTTATTATGAACAAGAAAATGTATAGTTTGTCAATACTACTATATATAATAAAAACACAAAAAAATAATAAAAGAACTATGTACACAAATTTTTTTCAACAGCTTCAGTCGGAGTCAGACACATCTACTACTCTCCTCTTCTTTCCAGGCCTAAGAGGCCTCCAATAATTCTCTATTCATGGAAAACATTCCCTGTGCACTCCACAGTTGCATGGTGGGTACCAAAAATGGCTTTTGCCCCTTTTTTCTTTATGCCCATAAACAACACAAAGACTCTCACTGCGTCCAGGTAAGTGTGCTATTTTGTGTTCAGCGTCTCCAGATGGTCCAGGAGCTGGTACAGGGAGGAGATTTTGATTTCTATGGGGCTCTACTAAGCTACATACAACTTCTGATAAGTAGTCCTTTCTTGGTAAGGGATTGTCAGAATTTTTGGAGTATAAAATGTAAGATTTTAGGAGAGACAAGTCGACTAGATTCGTAAAGAGTCTCTTCCAGTATTTCTTTGTTGTCCTTGAGCAAGAAACATGATAAATAGACTTATCACTAGTACTATATAAAATTATACTTCACAATCTGCTTTTTCATTTAATATAATCGGCAATGCCTTTTAGACACCTATGAGCCATTTAAACACGTAAACAAAAAAGGCTTATGTTGTTTAAATGAAAGAAAGTACATCAGGGTACTTTCTGACTGTCCCAGACAGTTGACAGGGGGTTGGAGGGTTAAAGAGAGGAAGTCCTCAGGATGTGCTGGGGAAGCCAAGTAGGAGCATCTTGCACACATGCTGATCGTTGTACATCAGGGTACTTTCTGACTGTCCCAGACAGTTGACAGGGGGTTGGAGGGTTAAAGAGAGGAAGTCCTCAGGATGTGCTGGGGAAGCCAAGTAGGAGCATCTTGCACACATGCTGATCGTTGTACATCAGGGTACTTTCTGACTGTCCCAGACAGTTGACAGGGGGTTGGAGGGTTAAAGAGAGGAAGTCCTCAGGATGTGCTGGGGAAGCCAAGTAGGAGCATCTTGCACACATGTTGATCGTTGTACATCAGGGTACTTTCTGACTGTCCCAGACAATTGACAGGGGGTTGGCGGGTTAAAGGGAGGAAGTCCTCAGGATGTGCTGGGGAAGCCAAGTAGGAGCATCTTGCACACATGCTGATCGTTGTACATCAGGGTACTTTCTGACTGTCCCAGACAGTTGACAGAGGGTTGGAGGGTTGAAGAGAGGAAGTCCTCAGGATGTGCTGGGGAAGCCAAGTAGGAGCATCTTGCACACATGTTGATTGTTGTACATCAGGGTACTTTCTGACTGTCCCAGACAATTGACAGGGGGTTGGAGGGTTAAAGGGAGGAAGTCCTCAGGATGTGCTGGGGAAGCCAAGTAGGAGCATCTTGCACACATGCTGATCGTTGTACATCAGGGTACTTTCTGACTGTCCCAGACAGTTGACAGGGGGTTGGAGGGTTAAAGAGAGGAAGTCCTCAGGATGTGCTGGGGAAGCCAAGTAGGAGCATTTTGCACACATGCTGATCGTTGTACATCAGGGTACTTTCTGACTGTCCCAGACAGTTGACAGGGGGTTGGAGGGTTAAAGAGAGGAAGTCCTCAGGATGTGCTGGGGAAGCCAAGTAGGAGCATCTTGCACACATGCTGATCGTTGTACATCAGGGTACTTTCTGACTGTCCCAGACAGTTGACAGGGGGTTGGAGGGTTAAAGAGAGGAAGTCCTCAGGATGTGCTGGGGAAGCCAAGTAGGAGCATCTTGCACACATGCTGATCGTTGTACATCAGGGTACATTCTGACTGTCCCAGATAGTTGACAGGGGGTTGGAGGGTTGAAGAGAGGAAGTCCTCAGGATGTGCTGGGGAAGCCAAGTAGGAGCATCTTGCACACATGCTGATCGTTGTACATCAGGGTACTTTCTGACTGTCCCAGACAGTTGACAGGGGGTTGGAGGGTTAAAGAGAGGAAGTCCTCAGGATGTGCTGGGGAAGCCAAGTAGGAGCATCTTGCACACATGCTGATCGTTGTACATCAGGGTACTTTCTGACTGTCCCAGACAGTTGACAGGGGGTTGGAGGGTTGAAGAGAGGAAGTCCTCAGGATGTGCTGGGGAAGCCAAGTAGGAGCATTTTGCACACATGCTGATCGTTGTACATCAGGGTACTTTCTGACTGTCCCAGACAGTTGACAGGGGGTTGGAGGGTTAAAGAGAGGAAGTCCTCAGGATGTGCTGGGGAAGCCAAGTAGGAGCATCTTGCACACATGCTGATCGTTGTACATCAGGGTACTTTCTGACTGTCCAAGACAGTTGACAGGGGGTTGGAGGGTTAAAGAGAGGAAGTCCTCAGGATGTGCTGGGGAAGCCAAGTAGGAGCATCTTGCACACATGCTGATCGTTGTACATCAGGGTACATTCTGACTGTCCCAGATAGTTGACAGGGGGTTGGAGGGTTGAAGAGAGGAAGTCCTCAGGATGTGCTGGGGAAGCCAAGTAGGAGCATCTTGCACACATGCTGATCGTTGTACATCAGGGTACTTTCTGACTGTCCAAGACAGTTGACAGGGGGTTGGAGGGTTAAAGAGAGGAAGTCCTCAGGATGTGCTGGGGAAGCCAAGTAGGAGCATCTTGCACACATGCTGATCGTTGTACATCAGGGTACATTCTGACTGTCCCAGATAGTTGACAGGGGGTTGGAGGGTTGAAGAGAGGAAGTCCTCAGGATGTGCTGGGGAAGCCAAGTAGGAGCATCTTGCACACATGCTGATCGTTGTACATCAGGGTACTTTCTGACTGTCCCAGACAGTTGACAGGGGGTTGGAGGGTTAAAGAGAGGAAGTCCTCAGGATGTGCTGGGTAAGCCAAGTAGGAGCATCTTGCACACATGCTGATCGTTGTACATCAGGGTACTTTCTGACTGTCCAAGACAGTTGACAGGGGGTTGGAGGGTTAAAGAGAGGAAGTCCTCAGGATGTGCTGGGGAAGCCAAGTAGGAGCATCTTGCACACATGCTGATCGTTGTACATCAGGGTACTTTCTGACTGTCCCAGATAGTTGACAGGGGGTTGGAGGGTTGAAGAGAGGAAGTCCTCAGGATGTGCTGGGGAAGCCAAGTAGGAGCATCTTGCACACATGCTGATCGTTGTACATCAGGGTACTTTCTGACTGTCCCAGACAGTTGACAGGGGGTTGGAGGGTTAAAGAGAGGAAGTCCTCAGGATGTGCTGGGGAAGCCAAGTAGGAGCATCTTGCACACATGCTGATCGTTGTATATTAGGGTACTTTCTGACTGTCCCAGACAGTTGACAGGGGGTTGGAGGGTTAAAGGGAGGAAGTCCTCAGGATGTGCTGGGGAAGCCAAGTAGGAGCATCTTGCACACATGCTGATCGTTGTACATCAGGGTACTTTCTGACTGTCCCAGACAGTTGACAGGGGGTTGGAGGGTTAAAGAGAGGAAGTCCTCAGGATGTGCTGGGGAAGCCAAGTAGGAGCATCTTGCACACATGCTGATCGTTGTACATCAGGGTACTTTCTGACTGTCCCAGACAGTTGACAGGGGGTTGGAGGGTTAAAGAGAGGAAGTCCTCAGGATGTGCTGGGGAAGCCAAGTAGGAGCATCTTGCACACATGCTGATCGTTGTACATACTTTTATAACTACTATTGTATTTCCATAACAATTCAGTACATTTATTTTGTGCGTTTTTTCTGGTATATCGAATTTCAGCTTATGTTTTTAATGGACTGTATTTATAAAAATAATTTGTAAATGGAGTTCACTGACCTTTTGTCCTTTTCTTTAAATGTGTTACACTGGTTGTCTTCTTGGGTGCACCCTTGTGAAATCCTGAAGCACACTTCATACAAAATTAAACCTTGACTTCTCGATAATTGTTTACAAAAAAGGGGACAAAACTAAAATACACTTCTGAGCTAAAACTTAAATAATTCCACATAAAATAATACACCTTAAAGCGGGAAGGAGCGGTTCCATGCTATGGTGACGGAGGTTTCGTAGAAAGTGGGGCGAGTCGAACAACATGATAGATTAACAGGTTTAGTTTACAGATAAACATCGTCCTGACCTCTATTGGTAAAGTTTTGAAGTAAAACGGTTCCTGGACTGAATGCAGGCAGATAGCGTGGACTTACGTTATGGATGTTGCTTAAGAAATAAAAGAAATAGTAGGTAAAAGGTGAAATTAGATAAACTGCCTTATGTATGGCACAACATTGTTACAGAAATATATATATATATATATATATATTAGGATGTAATAAAATTAAAAAACTGAGTACCCTTATTTTTTTTATTAAAACTCATTACACAACATGTTTCGACTTTATTGTCATTTTCTAGTGTAAATTAAATAAGTTGAATTAAATTAAGTTGAACTTAATTATTTAATTTACACTAGAAAATGACAATAAAGTCGAAACATGTTGTGTAATGAGTTTTAATAAAAAATATAAGGGTACTCAGTTTTTTAATTTTATTACATCCTAAAATACGTAAGTAGCCCTAATTTTTAACTTTATATTACTATATATATATAGCTTGTTTTTAATGTTGTCAAATTGCTAACTATTCATAAAGAAGATATACTACGATTTCTTTAAAAAGTATTTTTTATGTTTGCCATACATTCCTTATAGTTTGACATTTCGATACTTTGACACCCTTTTAGTCCATAAAGTGTCGAACTATTGAGGATTTACTATACCATCAGCTCTTAAATGATTTTTGATTAACGACTGAAAAAACCTTCCTTAGGTCATGTTTTATAAATTAAATGTGGTTCAATAAGAGATAGGGATAAAATGTCCAAAATGAGTTCATCATCCATCCCTTCACATAGTATGTATTTAAAAAATTGTTCCGTGAAGTCATTTTATGATACCCGTTCTCACTAATGGAAGGAAGATGATCAACTGAGGGTTTTCTCCTTAAAGTCACTTGGTTCCAGTTGCTTGAAGCAATAATCGTTTTGAGATAATTGTCCCGCGATCATCCCACCAGTCTCTCCAAGTAAAACATGCCTTAATACAAAATAAACTATAACACATCTGCTAGATCACTAAATATATACCTCAGAGTTGCTGGTGGCAACCGAGCTAAGTCCTGGAGACATGGCTACGTCCGGGCTGGGTGAAGGGGTGACAATCATGTGGTTGCCTGCAGTCTGTATGTGGTGGTTGGTATTGTGGGAAGAAAGTGGAGTGGAGCTTTGAGGTGCGAAACCTGTCTGGGAGAGTGGCATATTGGAGTAGTGGCATGATGGGAGACTGGTGGTATTTGAGGGAAGCATACTGTTATTGACTGGAGGGGGGAGATTAGTCTGAGAAGAGGGGTGATGGAGAGGAAGGCTTGTAGCTTGAGATGGGGGCATACTGTTCTGAGAGAGGGACAAAGATGACCGCTGTATCTGTGTTAGTTCATCCACGTACTTGCGTAGTTGCATTCTCTGTTTCTGTTTTACATGGTACTGAGTTGGATTTTCCAATGATGTTTTAACCTAGGATAAAAATAAAAAAGTTTAGTTACTAAATTATGTAAATAATATTAACCTGTTTAAGAGTGATGAGATTTATCGAAAATGAAGACCTTCGTCATATGACATTTGTTCCCAAATGAAAATCTTCGTCATATGACATTTGTTCCCAAATGAAGGCCTTCGTCATATATTATTTGTTCCCAAATGAGGACATTCGTCATATGACATTTGTTCCCAAATGAGGACATTCATCATATGACATTTATAACAATACATTCCAACTTTGCAAATTTATTTAATTGCATTTGACTATGTTAGTAATACAATAATAATTGTGTTACTAATAATAATACATTATGTATAATACTTAGTAATTATACATAATGCACTTTCTTTAAGTAACAATTTGACACTTGTAAACGGCCGTAATGTGGTTTACTCAAGCTGCGAAGAAAGGAACCGGTAACGTCAAGTGCGATGCATGTCCTGCCATTTTTATTAATAGTTGGCGTCCTGTTGACCTTGCAAGACTCTTACTCAAGTCGTGTGCTGTGTAATTACTACTATTTCTTGGTTATACTGTTGTTATAGTTTTATTTATTATTTGTTTAGCTGAACTGTATAGTGTTATTTTAGTTCTTTGTTCAACTTGTGAAGTATCCCTAAGTATATTTCCGTCCTTAGAAAAAAATTCTAGGGATGTAAAAAAATTTAACTTGTAATTTACATTGAAATATTTGTTTTTATAAACAATTAAACAGTTTTTAACAAAACGTTAAATTTTTATTTTTGTACTCAAAAGTTATTTCTGTTGAAATAGCTCACTCTCTTTGCAACAACATTAAAACGTCATATGACGTGCGCACTCGCCAACAGATTAATTATTCCTACATTTAAGTAGGCATTACTAATTAATAAATTAAAAGCCTCTGTGAACAATATTCTGTTGACATTAGAATAACTGACATTCAAAAATAAATACAATAAACATTAAAATTAATACTTAAAATGAAAAATAGAACATATTAAAATAAAACCATATGTTGAAGGATTAATGTTGACTTAGTATCTTAGTGATACTTTTACATGTGTGGTACCATAAAAAGTTGAATGCAGTTTAATGTCTCTTTTGATTTAACCATCAAAATGGTAAACGCCTTATTTTAGACGTTGAGATATGATACTAAAGTGCTAAATGCCTGATTTCATTGTTAGAGGACACACCTTAAAAATTATGACGATGTTTTTGGTCTCTATGGAATCTACCTTAGTTGCTGATTACAGTGATATGCACAGTAGGATGGAACGTTGGTATAGGGAAAAAAATATTTTTCTGTATTACCCATTCTAATAGTGATTAAAATTTGTCTTTTTACGGGAGAAGTTATTCTTCAAAGTTTTACTGTGATAGAACTACATCTTGAGGTGCCGCAAAAGCCTTAAACATAATTTTTGTATTAAAATTTTTAAATATTCTAAAATGTTATTTTTAATTTTTTTAAATGGATTTTTATGTTTATTATTTCAATTCCATTAAAACTACACCTGAAACAATACAAAAAACTGTAGTTTGTTGTCCATCATCAATTGATAGGCCCACTAAGTAGCTATTAAAAAATGAAAAAATAAAGGTTTTTTTTAAATGTACTTTTTTGCCTTTGTTATAGTAAGATTAGGAGAGGTATGATATTGTAATGACATTTTTTAACTTAAACTTATTTAAGGTATTTAGAATATCTCATGTTTTTAAAACTATCGTAATAATAGTGAACCACATCAGAGGGTAGAACAGGTACTTAACCTAAGCAATAAAGTCAATCACTAAGATGATAACACACATGTATTTATAAAATGCAAATAATAGACAACTGAAATATAACAAATTTAAATAAATATTCAATGTTTTCAACTACATTTTAGGTAAAGTCTTTCTCTGTTTCAAATTTTGGCATCATCTTGTGTGAAGCAATTGCTTTGAATGGTTTCCCACATATTAAAGAACAGCACTTGCTATGGCTGCTGCAACTCTGTCTGAAACCCCAGTTCTGGTACAGATATTTGCATAAGCTACTGTCGGCAATTGTAGCATATTTTTTGTTAGGACCTGAGAAGAAGCTGAAAGCTTTGCATTGTCAATTGATTCAGCCAGAAACTCATCTAATGTGTCATAATGTTCAAGTTGAGGTATATCAATTCCAATCATACTGACCGATTCTACCGGCAACTCGCCATCCGAATCATCAGACGGAAACACCACCTCATTTTGTGTTGTATTTAGCTGCCTTAGCTTCCAAATGTTGTTTGTATTTAAGCACTTGTCGAATCACCCTTAACTTTCGATCCTCTCTCTCTGGCTGAAAATCTTAGTAACCGACTTATCAAGTGTGCTGATGCTCATTTTTCTATCTATTCTTTGATCTACTAAAAACTTTTGTTCAAGCACAGGTACTTTTTCTTTTTTACACTTACACTCTAAGAACAACTTGAACTTGCAAGATGCTACATCAAAAAGACGCTTACTTTCACTTTAAAAATGCTCAACATCTAAATCATAACTTTCTGTGCCCTTCCTTCCCTTTCATCTCATTTTATTTCTATTCTTTTCATGATATGCTTTCCTCTCAATATATTTCTATACTTTTCATGATATGCTTTCCTCTCAATATATTTCTATACTTTTCATGATATGCTATCCCTATTTGCAACACACGGGTACGATACACTTTAGGAATGTATGCTAACCCAAACATTTTCAACTTTCTCCATTAGAATATGTAAAATCTCAGTCACTGTTCGCTCTTTTGATGATATATCTGGTTTCAACTTATGTTGAATATAAAGTTATACTAAATGATATCATCATAGTTTGGAAAATAAATATCACTTAATACTTTAGGATGACCAAAAATGGGACATTTCCATTGAAGTCTAGTCAGAACTTGCTTTGACGTCCCTGCCATCTCGTTAACAAACAAAATATAAGTATTATACAAATACACTGAAGGTATTTTAACAAATTATTTACTTACACTACCAACACAATCAAAATTAATCATTCACAACTTGCATTTCAGAACAACTACTTGCAATTGTGTCTCACACCAACACTTGAACTGGACTGAGCTCTGAGGCATAGAGAGACAAGTCGCAACAATCTCTCGCCCATTTATTTGCTGTAGACAAGCAATAACACACTCCCCCCTCCACTCTAACCATAAATAATATGTCATCAACTATAATCAGCTGTTAGCTAGTGCACCCTAATCAGCTAAAACACCATTTTAAAGCATAAATGGACAAATACAAAAATTTTTTTGGAGATCCAAATTTATTGAAATTAGGTAAATTTCAATTTAAAAAATCACAACCTGTAACCCTTTGCAGCACCTCTTGCCCTACTCCAATCGTGTTCAAACTTTACAATTGATTTAATAATAGCAAAAGGCAACTTTTTATCACTATTACATATTGAAATTGAGAAAAAAATGTTTTCATTCCATCCTAATGCACAGATTATCGATTATTTGACATGACCTAATGATTTCGAATTGGAGAATTTAGCTTGGTTTACCAGATATGTGTTAATGGTATTCATTGTGTCAAGTATGTTTGCTTTGTTCTAGTACCTTTATTCCTTAAGAACAGATTAAGGTTACTGAGGTCAACATATAAATAAAAATCATTCAATGATAGCAAATAATAATACAAAGATTTCCAACCTTTGCTGAGTCATATATAAATATATTAAAAAGTAAAAAACATTGAAACTGTGAACAAAATTAACAAAACAGTAGTTCTTGTGAACAAAATGAAACTGTGTATATTTTGTGTATAATTCAGGATTTGTCAGACAAAATAATATTTCTTTCTATAGCATAAAGCCTTTATTCCCATACTTAGAATTTTAAAATTTGGGATAAACTTTTACTTACCTGAAGAACTTGCGAAGGCACGTCCAGATGCACTTTCACATTTTGAGGAACTTTCAAAGATTTTATTGGAATCTCCTGTGTTTTAACTTCAGATTTCTTTAATTGGTGTTCTTTAGCTTGCTGTTGCCGCTGTCTTTCTTCTTGTTCCCGCCTGCTGTCTTCTAATGCCTTCTCTTTCATCAACAGCTGTTTGATGTGTGTTCTTGTCGTCGGTGTGGCTGTTTTAAATGTGGGTTGGCTGGAATAACAATTAGAAACTACTTAATATTGCTTAAGAGAATTTTAGTAAATTTTGTGAAATTAATTCTATAAAGAATTGTACTAACTTTTAATATAAAAAATATATTTTTCAGTTTATAACAGTTTTTTCAGAACTTCATAAAAGTTACATAACTGTATTTCTCGCTTTGTTTACTTATTACTTTTCTACATTCAATAAAATTATGCATAACAAGTGAAATTATTAAGTATCATAAGAATGTAGATATGGATTCGGTGGATACATGAAATGGTGAACATCTTCAGATTACACAGTATTTGTATTTTACCAATTTGATTTTTACTTTCAAAAAACCAAATAGCAACAGGCATTACAGTATATTACACATAACCGCAAAAAAAGGATTTATACAATTAGGTAGGAGTGTTTTATATATATATATATATTTTTCAAATAAAATAGATCTCTTTTTGAAAGTAAAATCCTTTGAGAAACATATTTTTGTGGTTATGTTCTGTATTTATTACATAGTTTTTTCATTTGAGCTATATTAAATTCTATAAAGCGAGGTATCATCCTTTTATTATAAAAGAGAAGAAAATAAAATGTTTAGTTGTGTTTCTACTATTTTTTAGTCTGTCACCCGAGTACGAGTCACTTGTCCTTGTACAAGACAAATCATAACACGCTTCCTTGCAAAAAATAATACTACCATTTACAATAGAAACAAGAAGACTATCTGCTCATATAGGTCCCCTGAAGGTCTGCTCATATAGGTCTGTTCGGTGAAAATAGTTCATGTTGATTTTCGTAGGTAGCGCCAGTGGTTTTCCTCTCTCTCTTCATTCCTTTCTCTATACCTTTCCAGCACACGCTGAAGTGACTATATCCGAGCTAATAGTACGCAAAACCGCGCTCATATAATAGTAGTCTGAGCGCTTATTTGAAATCAGTCACCATTGGATAAAAGCAGAGGCGCACGTCTACAGAAAATTAAATGCCTTGGATAATCCATTTATTTCTATACTCAGTGTTACTACCTTGTCATATTGGGTCTGTTGCATTTGGTTTTATCACTCACTATTGTGCATATTTAAATATTTCAGCTTTAGTAACGTAGTACATTTTAATGTAACATTTACATCATATATAAAAGGCAAAGCTCTGGCTGACTCACTCACTCACCACTAATTCTCCAATTTCCCATGTAGGTAGAGAGCTGAAATGTTTCACGCCGTTTCTTTAGGTCTTAAATAGGACAACCAAAGTATTTTCATCTTGATAAAGTACTCTTAAGGGGTATTAAACCACCCCTAAAAGATTGTTTCATAAGGATAAAATTGGGTTGATTTTAGTAAATTAATAACGGCTGGTTTGTAAATAAATAAACATGTTTATTTGTATGTTTGACATTATACAATTGATGCCACAGAATAAAGCTGCTCTGAGATTGATGCATGTTTAATATTATACAATGAGTTTAATCTTTAGCTTAAAAAAATAAAAAAAAAATGAAATGAACACGTTTGAAATAGGCTAAGTAATACCATTGGGTATTTATACTAATAAATAGGTAGCAACGCAAGTAGTGCGGTTGAGATACTGTAAATAAATTTAATATTGTGATACAGTTAATCTACTATTATTTGTAGTCAAAAGTCACATGCCGAGCCCGAAAGCAGAGGTTTATCGAGTGCAGTGAGAGTCAGAGTTGGTATGCGAAAGCGTGCAGAGGTCTCCCCTAGTATTAATATAAACTCTACTGTTAATACATATTAAAACGATATTTATGGAGCTTATTAACTAATCATTATAAATGGCCAACTCAAAAGTCTTATTTACATGATGTTTTTGTTTTAGCAGAAGAGCCCAGACAGGCTGAAAAATAGCTTAATGGCAACTGTTTTGAGAAACATTCTGCATTGATAAAACCAAATAATAATAATGTCCTCCAGAGTCATTTAGACCATACAGGTAATTGTATCTTGTTCTAAGAAGCTGTAAATAACAACAAACATGACTCACACTTTGATGATTCCCTCTGAAACCACTTCCTTCCAGTTTATGATTCACTGCTTAGTTGAATTAAAATTAATAATGGAAATTATAATATTTTCCGTTAATTCACTACCATAACTATAACTTAGGAGCATAACCTAACCAAACCAAACCTAACACAACATAAATAAACCTAACATAAATAAACCTAACATAAATAAACCTAACATAACATAACCTAACCTAACATAATCTAACCAAAGCAAACCTAACATAACCTAAACAAAGTAGTGGTAGTGAATTAACGGAAAAGGTCCGAAAATTATAATATTTGGCATTTACATTAAACATTTAGCCAAACACATTTTTTCTTACAGAAAATTATGGCAAATACGTCCTGACTCATACTCCATGCACAGAGAAAACTCTGAGGTAAAGATAGGAAATTGGGAGAAACACACTAGGAAAGGGTTTTGGTTGTGAATGGCAGAAACAGACTTACAAATGTCCACTTTTTTAATAGAGATAAATTGCATTTTATATCAGCTTAAAATCAGACATTAGGCCTAAATATAAATATGGATATTCTCAAGATTTTAAATTCTTTGTATTGACATTATTTTCACTATTCACATCACAAAACGTCTTGTCCATGCTATGAATAAAAAGTGTGTATAAAACACCATGATGCTGGTGTTACCGGAAGCTTTAGTCTTAAATAATGACAGCAGCCGCTTAAGCCTATAAATAAGTGTAACAAATTTTAAGTTGCAAAGCCGCAAAAGGGATGCTAGTGTGTTCATATTTAATACAATTGTTTTTTATGTGGATGGTTTTCAGTTAAAAACGCAGAGTTCAATTCAAGAAGTTCATATGAAAAAGCTGGCTGTAAACATTTAAATCTAAATTTTTGTTTTAAAAAGTTGTAAATATTAGAAATGGCAGTTTTTCTTTTTTTCTTTCTTTTTATTGAAAGGGATTTATATACTCTGTGTATATTAATAAACTATGTATAGTCTGTGCACATAAACTATGTATACTCTGTGTATATAGATAAACTATGTATAGTTTGTGTACATAAACTATGTGTACTCTGTATATATAGATAACTATGTATAGTCTGTGTATATAAACTAACTATGTATACTCTGTATATATAGATAAACTATGAATAGTCTGTGTACATAAACTAACTATATATACTCTGTATATATAGATAAACTATGTATAGTCTGTGTACATAAACTAACTATATATACTCTGTATTTATATAGATAAACTATGTATAGTCTGTGTACATAAACTAACTATATATACTCTGTATATATAGATAAACTATGTATAGTCTGTATACATAAACTATGTATACTCTGTGTATATAGATAAACTATATACAGTCTGTGTACATAAACTAACTATGTATACTCTGTATATATATATATATATAGATAAACTATGTATAGCCTGTGTACATAAACTAACTATATATACTCTGTATATATAGATAAACTATGTATAGTCTGTGTACATAAACTAACTATATATACTCTGTATATATAGATAAACTATGTATAGTCTGTATACATAAACTATGTATACTCTGTGTATATAGATAAACTATATATAGTCTGTGTACATAAACTAACTATGTATACTCTTATATATAGATAAACTATGTATAGTCTGTGTACATAAACTAACTATGTATACTCTGTGTATGTAGATAAACTATATATTATAGTCTGTGTACATAAACTAACTATATATACTCTGTATATATAGATAAACTATGTATAGTCTGTGTACATAAACTAACTATATATACTCTGTATATATAGATAAACTATGTATAGTCTGTATACATAAACTATGTATACTCTGTGTATATAGATAATTTATGTATATAGTCTGTGTACATAAACTAACTATGTATACTCTGTGTATGTAGATAAACTATATATTATAGTCTGTGTACATAAACTAACTATGTATACTCTGTGTATATAGATAAACTATGTATAGTCTGTGTACATAAACTAATTATGTATACTCTGTGTATGTAGATAAACTATATATTATAGTCTGTGTATATAAACTAACTATGTATACTCTGTGTATATAGATAAACTATGTATAGTCTGTGTACATAAACTAACTATATATACTCTGTGTATGTAGATAAACTATATATTATAGTCTGTGTACATAAACTAACTATGTATACTCTGTGTATGTAGATAAACTATATATTATAGTCTGTGTACATAAACTAACTATGTATACTCTGTGTATATAGATAAACTATGTATAGTCTGTGTACATAAACTAACTATGTATACTCTGTGTATGTAGATAAACTATATATTATAGTCTGTGTACATAAACTAACTATGTATACTCTGTGTATATAGATAAACTATGTATAGTCTGTGTACATAAACTAACTATGCATACCTCTGTTTCTATAGATAAACTACATGCTCCATGTATATATACTAACTATATTTACTCAGTCTCAGGGCTTTCCTGTGAGGTAGTTTTAGTTTTGTAATTAACCCCCGAGAATTAATTAAGGATCATATTACGTGACTAAAACACACTATAGCAGGTTTCGGAGGTCTTAAATTAATCAAATTGACAAACCAATTAAGTATATGTAATGAAAATGTTACTTTTAATTAGTTTATTTATTGTGTAGAGGAATGATTTGTTGTATAAAATGTATTAAGCAATATTAATATTGGCAACAATTTATTGTCAAACCATACGCTGCTCTGACGTCACATACAACTGAAATGAATGAATTCGATGCCAAAATGAGATTATGTAGTCAGAATTTATCGTCATAAATCGAATAATTACTTAAAACATAATTATTTTTGTTTTGTATTATCACTGCCCACTTGTAGTGATGAAGTTTCTTCTATTATAAATAGTTTAAACTCAAACAAATCTCCTGGTATAGATAGAATTTCTTCTTTCATTATAAAGACTGCTAACAAATATATAAGTTCTGTTCTGTCCTTTGTCTTTAATTTAAGTTTTGAGACAGGTGAGTTCCCTTGTGGCTTGAAAACAGCTGTTGTAATACCATTGCATAAGAAAGAGGAAGTAACAGAGTTAAATAACTACAGGCCCATTTCTTTACTGTCAAATTTTTCCAAAATCTTGGAGAAATTAGTAAAATCTAGGCTATTGACTTTCTTAAATTTGATTAACGTTCTAAGTGAAAATCAGTATGGTTTTGTCAAAAATAAATCTACAGAAGATGCTTTGCTATCATTTCTTACTGGTATATACGACGGTTTAAACTCAAAGCTATATGTTGCAGGTCTATTTATTGATATCACAAAAGCATTCGATTCTGTTGACCATAATATTTTACTATCATGCTTACAGGAGGTGGGAGTGAGGGGTGTTGCTTATAAGTGGTTTGAGAGTTATTTAACTGGAAGAAATCAATGTGTTAGGATAAAAAATTGTACAAGCACTCTTTTACCAATAACCTGTGGAGTACCACAAGGTTCGGTCCTTGGACCAATTTTATTTATTGTATATATTAATAAATTGTGTTTAGGAAATTTCAAAGGCAACATTAATTGTTTTGCTGATGATACTGCACTTAGTTACTCTGCTAGTGACCCTATTTCACTTCAGAGAAATGTCCAATCAGATTTAAATTATTTGAAAATTTGGTTTACTGTTAACAAACTTGTTTTAAGTACTAAAACTAAGTTGGTTTATTTTTCATTAAGAACGAAAGATGGTATAAATGGTAATGTATATTTCAAATGTAAAAGTTGTCTGAATGATTCATTTGAGGTGTCTTGTGAGAATTGTATGTTAATAGAACAAGTAGAAAAAATCAAATATTTAGGGTTAATATTAGACAGTAATTGTTCTTGGAGAGAGCACATTCAGTCAGTAAAAAAATATGTTTATATGTCCTTAAGAAAATTTTATCTTTTGAAATTCATTTGTCCGACAGAAGTTTTAAGATCAGTATATTTTGCTTTGGTAAATAGTAAGTTAGAATATGGGTTAAGTTGTTGGGGGGGAGCGTATAAATCCTTTTTAAAACCAATTCTTGTGTCACAAAAATGCATTATACGACAAATATTTCGTGTGCAAAGAAGGGAACAGTCCTTTCCTTTTTTTAAATATTTAGGTGTACTTCCCATTAGGCATTTATATGTGTATAGAGTGTTGCGTATTTTTTTTGTGAGGGGAGGTCAAAAAATAGCAAATGCTGCAGTTCATTCAATAAGACTAAGAAATTTGAATCGGGTAGCTTTGTTGAAACCGTCGTGTGAAGCTTTTAAAAGATTCTATAGTTACAGTTCTTTGATTTTTTTCAATAAACTTCCTTACCAAATTAGTACTGCTAATTCCATAGCAAATTTTTCTAAACGTTTAAAAGAATGGTTATTTACTTTCAATTATGATGAACTTGAAACTTTTTTGTTTTAAATCAATCTGTTTTTTGCTTGACTCTCCTTCTTGTAAAAATTTTTAATTTTATTTGTGTTTCTATTGTGTCTTCTGATTTGTTGGTAAATTGGGCCTAAGGTTGGTCCTTAGAGATAAGAAGGCACTAATATGTAAAATAATAATTAAAAATACGTCTTGATTTTAATACAAATTTTTGCTTTTAAAAAGTTCTCATTTTTATTTTCTGCAACTGATGTACTTGAATTTGTTATATTTTGAGAAGGTAACCTCAAAACAGCTTCATGCTCAGAGGTACCTAGCCATATATCACATTAGTAAATTAAATAGATTAATTTGTTTAATGTTACTTTCAATTAAGTTAAAATAGTGTTTTTAAAATATCTTAAATTGTGTTTTTGTTTTTATAAGCTAAATATTGTATTTGGTTATGTGTGTATTTGATTATTCAAACTGTGTTTTTTTATGTAAAGCACATTAATATGTATTGTGATTTATGGTAATAAACTTTCTTTCTTTCTTTCTTCTTTCTTATTTCTTTGGAAGATATATATTATTAACAATAAATGAAATCGTTAATAATGTAATTAATAATTCTACTTTAAACAATATGTTCCGTCAATGTAGAGGTGTATGGTTTATGGATGGTTTTAGACAATTAAATTATGTCCAAAACAACCAGGCGTCCTTTATTTTCCGGGAAATTCCCGAATTTCTGGTGCGGGTCGCAAATATTTAAAGCCTTATTTAGGACAGCGTTTAGTCCAAATTATT
Source organism: Stictocephala bisonia (assembly GCA_035578905.1). Classification (NCBI taxonomy): domain Eukaryota; kingdom Metazoa; phylum Arthropoda; class Insecta; order Hemiptera; family Membracidae; genus Stictocephala; species Stictocephala bisonia. The sequence continues at coordinate 3,847,677 of JAQJVL010000012.1, read as the reverse complement.
CAAACTGACAGATTACTATTCGAATTAGAACGACGCATTTATGAAATTCATTAGATTTGACCAAATACCACTTCTTTCGGCGCAGAAATTATGTGCACCTGGTTTGAAGGTTGTTTACGAAGGAACTAAGCGGCCTATGAAAAAACCCAACCACAGCATTGTTTCCTCATTTAATTGTACGTTGTGACATACGGCATTTTAATTATTTTATAAATTTCAATAATTTGTATCCTAATTCTAAACAGTGACAGCAAAATATGACTGTATTTTTGGTCATGACATAAGAGTTGTTGCATAATTTTATAGAAATAAATCATTTACAATTCGATATATCGGTTACCCGAAATATCAATACTATCGTTAGATAGATATTTGGTTATCGATTTACTCACGCTTGATGTGAAAGGACCAAAAATATATGACCTGCGATAAGTTCCATTCTACCAAATGTATTAAAAAAACACTAGTCGTGATTGTCCCAGGTTATCAAAATGTGGCGTACACATAGCCAAGGTACGTTTCCACTGGAGCAACTGAAGCGATTGCGGTTTAGCGATCATCGCTGAACGATTATAACGAAGAGAGCGTTTTTACTGAAGGGATGTTAGTAAGTCGTTGACCTTTGTTGAATTAACATCTGTTGAGTGATTTTGGTGAAATGAGTGATAAAATATTTGCTAGCAGGACAAACTTTGAAATGTTAAGTGCGTCAAGGCTAGAAAAACGTCTAATATCTAGAAAAAGGCAAGAAGACATAATTTACGATAGGAAACGACATTAAGTTTTTACTGTTTTCCCGATTGTCTAAACTTCAATTTGATTTTGCTCTGAGTTTTATAAACAAGAAGAAGTCGTCTGCAAACTGTAATCCATATCCAGTCTCAGCAGAGGCTGTCGGCCATGTTGGTTTTAATCCCATAAGAACTATGTTATTTTCGAACCGGACATATGATCACGCGTATCCAAATTAAACTTATTATTAAACGGATTTGTTCCAGACAAATTGCATTTGATCAAGAATGAAATTACCCGTTGAAATTGCTTTGCGAATTTCTAATTACTTTTATAGAAAATCTGTTAAAAATATTTAGTATGAAGTTTTTATTTATACCTATTAGTCAAAAATAGTCATGTGCATTGAAAATATCAAAAGCAAACCCAATTCGCAATATGATTACGTTTAAAATGACACGTCATACACAACTTATGGTCAATAAATAACGAAGAATTATGGATTCGCAAATAAAATGCTCTTGTGGGATTAAAACCAACATGGCCGACATAGACTCTGCAGACTCTTAAGCCGCGTGTTTTCTTTTATTATTATGTACATTTTAAGCCTAATCCCCCAATATTGGACAACAATGTTTGTAAACAGTTTGACGTTTATTAGTTCTTCATGTTTATAAACAGTTTGCAAACTGTTTTTTGAAACAATAAAAAAACATAAACGTTTCATTTGTGTCCAACTAGTTGGCAATACTTTCCCGAGATGTGGAATGAACAAGACGTTCTCTTATCTTAACTTTTTTCTTGTATACTAGTTTATATTTTTCTACACAATGTGGCTCACTTATCTAGGAACAAGCGGTGATGGACTCATAGATTCCTTCAAGAAGGTGCTTTATTCCGGTCAGGACCTACTCTTTGACGGCTCGAAGATGGTTTCCGAAACTTTACTGGGATAACTACGACTGATTTGGAGATTCTGCTGAGCCTTGTAAGCTCAACAATAAAAAGCAGTTTACACGATTCAGGGCGCCAATTTGAGCCTTGAGCCGCTTGTTAATATTACAGTCCAGACTCGCTCTTGGTTTACCAATACACACCTACGGCCACATTATACAGTAAGATTATGTGTGTATTATTTGTATTTCAGTCCAGTCTCGCTCTTGGTTTACCAATACACACCTACGGCCACATTATACAGTAAGATTATGTGTGTATTATTTGTATTTCAGTCCAGTCTCGCTCTTGGTTTACCAATAAACACCTACGGCCACATTATACAGTAAGATTATGTGTGTATTATTTGTATTTCAGTCCAGTCTCGCTCTTGGTTTACCAATAAACACCTACGGCCACATTATACAGTAAGATTATGTGTGTATTATTTGTATTTCAGTCCACACTCGCTCTTGGTTTACCAATACACACCTACGGCCACTGTATACAGTAAGATTACGTATGTAATATTTCTGTTTCAGTCCAGGCTCGCTCTTGGTTTACCAATGCACACCTACGGCCACTGTATACAGTAAGATTACGTATGTAATATTTCAGTCCACACTCGCTCTTGGTTTACCAATGCACACCTACGGCCACTTTATACAGTAAGATTACGTATGTATTATTTCAGTCCACACTCGCTCTTGGTTTACCAATGCACACCTACGGCCACTGTATACAGTAAGATTACGTATGTATTATTTGTATTTCGGTCCACAATCGCTCTTAGATAATCAATGCACACCTACGGCCACTTTATAAAGTTAGATTAAGTATGTATTATTTATATTTCGGTGCAGAATCGCTCTTAGATAATCAATGCACACATACGGCCACTTTATAAAGTTAGATTGGATATGTGTTATTTATATTTCGGTCCACAATCGCTCTTAGATAATCAATGCACACCTACGGCCACTTTATACAGTAAGATTACGTATGTATTATTTATATTTCGGTGCAGAATCGCTCTTAGATAATCAATGCACACCTACGGCCACTTTATAAAGTTAGATTAAGTATGTGTTACTTATATTTCGGTCCAGAATAGCTGTTAGTTAATCAATGCACACCTACGGCCACTTTACAAAGTAAGATTAGGTATATATTGTTTGTATTTCAGTCCAGACTCGCTCTTTGTTTACCAATACACACCTTCGGCCACTTTATTCAGTATGATTACGTATGTATTTTTAGTATTTTGGATTCAAGTCAAACTAATTTTAAAATTGTTATACAACAAATATAATAGATTTTTATAGTAAATTAAAAATTTCCCAAAAATTAGCTAAACCATAATATATTCTATGATATCACAATTAATATAAGTAAAAAGTAGTTCAAATGAAAGTAATTCTCATTAGGCAGCATTTTCTCGTCTCGTTAGGAGTGTAGTACTACAACGGCAGCCCAGGTAGGTGTCACTACTTATGACCAATGTGAGCCAACTTGCAAAAATTACATGGCATTTTGCCAGAGTGAAGGCCGGTCGTGGCGTACTGTTACAGGTATTTGGTCTTCGAAATTATTACCGGTCTAAATAAAGTCTACAACTCTAATCAACGCCAGTCCACTCGTCAACATACATCCAACATCAACACTCAACAGTCAGATTACACATAATCATCGAGCCTATTTATATCGTTGTTGAGAAATCAAGTTTTTATCTGAACCGGAGTCTCTCGTATGCCACTACCCACCCACCAATATACGTACGGTGGTATTGGTGAACCCACTCACCCAGACATGGAGAGTGGTATTGTTCTTCCCATTCAAGGGTGTAAATATGAGTGTTATCACGGTTTTGCACTGACTAGTCGCAGAGCCCGAGAAGTCTCCGCATCTTGACCTGGTGATGTAATTAAACTACTTACAGCATGCTTGAAATAACGGATTTTTTAATTTTTGAAATATCGAATAGCCACTATGTAGGTTTGATATGTTATCGGTCATATATACATATGTACGTATGAAATTGCACGAAGAACGAATATTTGTGCGTTTTTTTAAAATTTTTTTTATTGTTCATTTAGATCAGGGCTTCTCAAACTTTTCAGGCCGAGAACTCCTCCCCCACCTCGACATGCTATAGGCTAGCACCCCCTTATAATTTAATTATTACAATAGTGTTATAGATACAAAGGTTTTATCATGTGTTTGTATTTACTTCAACGTTGTCATTAAAGTACATATTAAATCATTTTGTTTAGGATCCTGTGTATGTAACGACAATAACGTTACAAGCCTTAAATCGTAGGCTAGAGGGACAATCCATTATTATTTTTAATGCAACAACGGTCTGTACTATTCAATATATAATTCCTAAATAGTTGTGTTTTATTTAGTAACTAACACAACAACTTGTTTTATTTTTCTACCTTACTAATTAAATATTAATTTTCCTAAGTTTCTCACGATCCCCCTATACAGTCTTCACGCACCCTGGGGGTCACGTCCTACAGTTTGAAAATCCCTGATTTAGACGATTTTTTTGTATGGTAGGTGCCATAGCTGGGAGATCACAAACTCGTGACGGTCTAGCTACCAGGTGTGTTGCTCGTTTAGAACTAGGGATTTTACGTATAAATATTTGATGTGGACGCGAACAACATCACCTGCCTATCTGACAACAACCATACGATGATATATACATATTTAATCGATATACATACATAAACGATGTTGATATAAATATATATAATACATCGTTTAAATATACACTGACTCTATTGGCCCAACCAGAAAGTGAGTCAGGCCTTCTGACACTGACATTGAGGCGCGATCGGCTGGCCAGTGGCCGCTATGTCACGGCTTTTGGGCGCGCCAAATAAACAGCATAACTTTCGCCTACCACTATATTCTATTCAGCAAGAGGTGAGAGTGAAGCTCCACCCACTGCTGGATGTGACGTAGGTGCCAGGCCGATTCACAGGCGTTCACATGTTCCTGTAGAGATGATGAGATGTCCTTTCTGTCTGAACCTTACTACTAACTGACTGCCAACTGGAGATGCTACGAATAAATCTTGCTGTAAATCAAGGGTCCACGTGGACACCCTCATTTTATTGGCCGGCGCCCTTGTGACAGCGACAGTCTAGGCGGAGCCTCACTCTCAACTCTGTGTGGTCAGTATTAGTGCCCATGAGTAAATACGGACTGTTAGTATTCTTATCGTTGTTTGTGAGCAATTAGGGATGGAAAATATTTTCATCATATCGATATATCGCAAATCAAATATCGATCTAACGTTAATAACGACAGAAAAATATAAATGGTTTATCTGTTTAAAATGATGCACTGACTCTTACGTCATGACTAAAAATACACGCATGTTTTGCTGACACTATTTAGAATAGCCTACTGAAAGTAACAATTAAATACATTTATCTACACGAAACAAGTTGTGGTCTGTGGGGTTGAATAAAAAAGGTTCAAAATAAGAATAATTATACCTTCAATTATTATGTTAATTAAAAAAGAATAATGTAATAACATTGTTGTCCTTGTTTTTCACATTTAAAAATGCCAATAAGCTTCTTATAAACACTAAAAATTAAACCAATTAATTCACTAAACTACATTTTAGTGCGTTAACCTCACTTAAAAATACTATATAACGTTATTTGTTTATTTCAATGCATGTTTTTTTACGCATAAGAGGCAATTTAAATGTGTTTTATTCGAATCGTGATAATTTTGAGAAGAGAGAATAACGTAAATACCTAGTGAAAAGATATATCGGACGAAAATATCAATATGGCCGATATTATCCCTATGTGCAATTTTCAGCTAACATTCTACATTGAGAATCCCTCGATTGTGTGTATAGGCTACGCCTATTCGTTTTCGTCACCTCCGGTCCATTATAATTTAATCCTCATTTAAGATTGATTATCACCAGTTTTACATTTCCTTATCAGTTTTTAAGACCTCTCATTAACAAATATACGCTCATTTCCAAAAGAGGTCCGCTGACAAAAACTACTAGTCCATAAATCTGGTGTGTTGTACAAAGTCTTGACCATAAATGTATAGTCAGTCTGTACAGTTGGAACCTCCAAAATTACTTAAATTCACGATAAAATCTTGTATAGCAATAAATAAGTTTTAAATTCATCGTAGGGCCTAAGGCTTTGAAAGCCAGCTACCAAACTAATAGGAGGATGTTACAAAATTAAAAATCAGACCAATAAATAAATAATATATAAATAAACTAAAATTAAAGTAGAAAGTAGTTGTGTATTAGTATTTAAATATTTATTTATCTCCCATGACAGAGCTAAGTCCAGGCTTTGTAGCCACAGCTGCCTCTCCGACCAGCTGACCACTCCCCCTCCCTGAAAAGAACGCAAAGGACAACATTAACTATGTGATCCATAGTTTGGGGGATGTTGTTCGCGTCCACAGCAATCCTCAAGCTGTACGTGTCCTCTGGGTAGGGTTGCCATACATCCGCAGCAATCCTCAAGCTGTACGTGTCCTCTGGGTAGGGTTGCCATACGTCTGCAGCAATCCTCAAGCTGTACGTGTCCTCTGGGTAGGATTGCCATACGTCCGCAGCAATCCTCAAGCTGTACGTGTCCTCTGGGTAGGGTTGCCATACGTCCGCAGCAATCCTCAAACTGTACGTGTCCTCTGGGTAGAGTTGCCATACGTCCGCAGCAATCCTCATGCTTTACGTGTCCTCTGGGTAGGAACAATCCTCAAGCTGTACGTGTCCTCTGGGTAGGGTTGCCATACGTCCGCAGCAATCCTCAAGCTGTACGTGTCCTCTGGGTAGGGTTGCCATACGTCTGCAGCAATCCTCAAGCTGTACGTGTCCTCTGGGTAGGGTTGCCATACGTCCGCAGCAATCCTCAAGCTGTACGTGTCCTCTGGGTAGGGTTGCCATACGTCCGCAGCAATCCTCAAGCTGTACGTGTCCTCTGGGTAGGGTTGCCATACGTCTGCAGCAATCCTCAAGCTGTACGTGTCCTCTGGGTAGGGATTGCCATACGTCCGCAGCAATCCTCAAGCTGTACGTGTCCTCTGGGTAGGGTTGCCATACGTCCGCAGCAATCCTCAAACTGTACGTGTCCTCTGGGTAGAGTTGCCATACGTCCCGCAGCAATCCTCATGCTTTACGTGTCCTCTGGGTAGGATTGCCATACGTCCGCAGCAATCCTCAAGCTGTACGTGTCCTCTGGGTAGGGTTGCCATACGTCCACAGCAATCCTCAAGCTGTACGTGTCCTCTGGGTAGGGTTGCCATACGTCCGCAGCAATCCTCAAACTGTACGTGTCCTCTGGGTAGGGTTGCCATACGTCCGCAGCAATCCTCAAGCTGTACGTGTCCTCTGGGTAGGGTTACCATACGTCCGCAGCAATCCTCATGCTTTACGTGTCCTCTGGGTAGAGTTGCCATACGTCCGCAGCAATCCTCAAGCTGTACGTGTCCTCTGGGTAGAGTTGCCATACGTCCGCAGCAATCCTCATGCTTTACGTGTCCTCTGGGTAGAGTTTCCATACGTCCGCAGCAATCCTCATGCTTTACGTGTCCTCTGGGTAGGGTTTCCATACGTTCGCATCAATCCTCAAGCTGTACGTGTCCTCTGGGTAGGGTTGCCATACGTCCACAGCAATCCTCAAGCTGTACGTGTCCTCTGGGTAGGGTTACCATACGTCCGCAGCAATCCTCAAACTGTACGTGTCCTCTGGGTAGAGTTGCCATACGTCCGCAGCAATCCTCATGCTTTACGTGTCCTCTGGGTAGGGTTGCCATACGTTCGCAGTAATCCTCAAGCTGTACGTGTCCTCTGGGTAGGGTTGCCATACGTCCGCAGCAATCCTCAAGCTGTACGTGTCCTCTGGGTAGGGTTGCCATACATCCGCAGCAATCCTCAAGCTGTACGTGTCCTCTGGGTAGGGCTGCCATACGTCCGCAGCAATCCTCAAGCTATACGTGTCCTCTGGGTAGGGTTGTCATACGTCCGTCCGCAGCAATCCTCAAGCTGTATGTGTCCTCTGGGTAGGGTTGCCATACATCCCTATTTTGTACGGACAGTTTGTATTTTACATTCTGTGTCCGTGTTCGTACCGTAAAAAGAAAACACTAGGTAGATGTCCGTATTTTTCGTTCTTTTAGTATTAAAAATATATTTTTTTATTTATATTGTAAAAAAGACAAAATGTACATTACTATTATTTTTGCCAATATTCAATCGATACTATTGAGAGGTTGTGTGTTGTACGATGACTCACATACTATGAACTATTATAGTCTACTATCACACAGTCCCCCCTTAAAAAATAAGAATTTTTTTAACTCTTGAAATTGGCCGAAAATAAGTATGAACATTTTGAAAGAGTGTTGGGTACTTCGGCACCAGTTGAACGAGTTTTATCACTTATGAAAAATATCTGGACACCTGATCGGAATAGATTGTCGGTGGAGAGGGTCTTAGCTACTATGAGCATCAAAGTTAAGAGTGACATATTTTGAAGACATTAAAAACTATGTTTCTTTACATTAAAAAGTAATCTATTCAGTAAAATATGACTGGTTTCAGCCTTTAGGCAGTACAACTAGTACAAGAGATGTCTAAACATTGTCAACGAGATTTACGACAATTTATTGAATTCGGCCAACTTAACTTAAACTTGATGAATTAATTTTTTTATAGTATATGAAATCTTAAAAATAAAACTGTTTTAATATTAAATATCACAATGTCATTAGTATGATTTTCCAAATTTAACAACCCAAATCGCATATCATAAAATTCATAAAAGACCGTTTACAAAATCCCCCCATCACACCCCCGAGTATACTAGTGTCCGTATTTTACTATGAAAATGTATGACAACCCTAACCCTGGGTGGCGCTACACTAACGACGATTTTGGTAGCTGATTGTCACTTGTGTGATATACCAGCTGTGCCAGCTGCCGACCGAAAATACATATTTTACTCTGTGGCCTATATGTCCACAGAGTCACTCTGAAACACTGTAAAAAGGACCGCCATAAACCAGCGGTTGGAAGTCCATCCGGGCCAACGCTGTTAATGCAGCTTTACTTTACTGTACTAATGTACATCTTTATAAATCTATAGTAATATTTACTAACGTTTATTCTTTAGGTTTAGAGGGATACGGGAGGATAACAACGGTGCTGGTCCTTCCATCTGCCCGTCGAACTAACTACTCGACACCCCAGTATTCTATAACTCGACACCCATTAAGCACGACATCTTTTTCTTTCTTCTCTTTAGCTCAACGGATAAAAAACATAAATTTAATAACACTTTACATTGAATCCATGTCATGTTAAAACAGGTGTCATTCATGTTTTATGATCAAATTTCAATTATTTTGATACAAAATACGACTCAAATCGGAGGCTTTTATTCAAATACGACGCTGAATTTGAATTCATCATCCAAATTGGCCTGCTCTCTAAATTACAAAATTTGACTGTTAAATTAGAGTGTCAAAATTTCAGTGTCAAAATAATTAAAATTAGATTAAACACAGATTGATGATGGTTTTTAATTGTCTTTATTACTATTTATTTATCTAAAACTATTTATCACTATTACAATCCCTAGTAGTAGCAGACAAGCGACATCAGCAATTAGGGCTTGGGGGGGGGGGGGTGCTTATACATAATAAATGCACACGAGGAGAACAGAGAAATAAAATAAATAGGCTAGGCCTATACCTAGTAAAGTATTAATCTAGGGAGTACAAAGGCTCACTTAAAAAATACGATTTTAATAGTAATTTCAATTTTGACAAGGGTTTCATTTTTTATCGTATTTGGCAAACTACGAACTTTCCACCAACAAAAAAGGTTTTCTTCTTTAAAATGTTAATCTATGAATGGTGTTGTAATATTATTCATGAATCTTTCTCCTACACTGGGAAGAGATTTAGCACTGGTTCCGTTAGCCTGTCCACAACATGTAATCTTCAGCTTGAGGCAAATGGAATACGTGACTAGCGACAGCAGTTTGAATCGAAACAATGCGAACATAATGATAACTTGGTATAAATGATGACTAATACGGTAGCTACTGGAGTTAAACAGCTGTTAATATGATAAACGTAAAGTCACAAGCACAAACATTGCCGCATAGCTTCGTCTCGTAGTGTGTAGTGAGGACATTTATTTCAGCACCGGGGGGGGGGGGGTTATATGTTTGAAGTATTTTCAGGTGTAAGATTGTATATTTGTTTTTAATTTTAAATACGCTTGCCCTTAGATCCACTTTTAAAATGAAAAGTATGTTTGATTCACGAACAATAAATAATTACTAAATACAATAACATACAGCAACTTTATACATAGATTTACAAAGTATGACTTTGTAATCAATGATAAAAGTAAGAAGCTGACAAAACAAGGATTGAGAAACTCTATTCGGAAGAAAACAAACTGTACTAGAGATGACAGTTGTTTCAGAAACTGTGCGTCGTGAAACGACACCAAAATCTCGTTATATGCTGTTCAGGGAGAGTTGAGAACGATGATCCGCCTAGACTGACCCTGTCTCAAGGGCACCGGCCAATAAGAAAAGGATACCCACGTGGACCCTTGATTTACAAACAAGACTAATTCATTAGCATCCCCAGTCAGTCAGTTTGCTCATACGCTGATGAGATGTTGCAAAGGATCTTTAATGTGGGTGCCAAAAGTTATAAATCTAGCAAGTGTGCATTCTGGCTTGACACAAAAATTGTCTAAGGAAAAAGCCCATACCAGTAACACAATATTTTTCAATCGTACACATACAATGACTGAAGCAATTTTATTGTTTTCGTAATAAAATATTTCTCGTTTGTTTTCACAAGAATTAATCACGATCCGAAAGAGGGAAATTTAACACCTAAAAGTATTTTGAATTAAAGGAGTCTGACTTTATCAACTGTACAACTTTTGGATCTTATATGTGGCGTTATTTACTACTAGATGTACGTCATCAACAAGCCAAATCGTGTTCGTCCATATGATGTGGCTTAAACCCATGAATAAGTCATATATTTTGTCGACGAGGTTGGGCACTTTACAGTCCAAACCTCACCTTGAACATCTTTAACTTTTAATATACAGGTACTTTGATTTCAAATTTTCTAATTTCCTTCTGTCTGTAAAATAGGGCTGTACTATGTATTAGAGCGTGCGGGTGTACTAGCCGTCTGCACAAACTTGTATTAGGACCAAACATTTGACAAAATGTTTCGAATTACGTGGGAATGCAATCGTTCGAATTCGTTTTTGACTTTGGTGGGTTTGGACAGATAACTGTTCATACACATACAAATTTCAGACTGTAAATTACAGCGCATTAGACGATAGAAAATTATCTTTAGACGACATATTTGGATATTGCCTATAGTGGAAAATATTTAAGGATAGCCGTTTCCCAAACAGCCAAGCTACCGCTGGTAAGTCGACAGGCCCAGATAGCCCTGTAGTAGCAAAGCAATTTTTCCGTCAACAGGCTAAAACGCGCTTTTCTATTTCAACTGTACGGTTCATGTATATTATTATGAGTTATAGTGAACACTGTATGATTATTAAAGGCCTATTCTAATGTAACATAAGTTGATATTAAGAGTTTTTAAATTTAAAATTATAAAATATTACTTTTAAAGTCTCACATATTTAACTGTGAAAAAAGTATAAAAACACAGATTAAAAAAAAAAAAAAACAAAAACAAGTAACGGTCCAATAGAATAGATCTCTACCCATCAAATGACACTTTTAAGTGTTGCGATACGATCATTATTATGGATAGAATCGTTGAATAATGAGCAAGAAACCTATGCTTTTTGCTTTTTCGTGGTCGGAAACGGTTCCCTTAAATATATTCAAACCCACACACTGACAACATGTTAACCCACTTAAAGGGCTTCTCAACCTAAGTTGAGACAGCCGAGAGTCTAATGACCTGACTGTCGTCCCTTCCCCTGTCGTAAACAAATTAGTCAAGGCTACATGCACATCCTAGTAATATTAAGAGTTTCTGCAAACAACACGAAACAAATACTGTTAGGCATATCAAGTGAAATATATCGTAAAATACTCTTAATGTTGTCCGATTAATTTGGGACAAAAACTGAAACTTAATAAAAAATCGATTAAATTACACTGATTATAATAATTTTTAATAACACTTTCAAGTACTTCAAGTTTAAATGTTAACTAGCGTGTGCATGTAGCCGTAACTAATTTGTTACGACAGGGGGAGGGACGACGGTCAGGTCATTAGACCCCCGGCTTCCTCAACTTACGTTGAGAGGCCCTTTAGCCATCCTACAATACATGGCCACTTACGTCGGGGGTAACGGGGACCAGCCAAGGTAGCTGTCAGAGACAGGTTTAGGAGGTGGGAGCGGCGGCCTGCGGGCAGGCAGCGAGTCTATCAGCCCGGGATCCATTTCGAGGATCATCTTGAGGTCCTCGTCGATTCCGATGCTGAGGTTTAGTCGGACGTAGTCCTCCTTAGTGGCTGTATCCATGCTGTCCCATCGTGCACAAACACCTCATTGTTTTCACACCACCCAACTTCACTGACAATCACTCACGAACCCCTGTCCCCATCGATGCGGCGACCGTGAGTTATTTTTGCCAGTGGACTTAGCGATCGCTGTTTCGCAAACTGTCAATCCGTCGATGAAGCTCGCTCGGCTTGGCGACGGTGTACTAGACACTTCGCGACCGACTATACGACATGCATTGGTCGGACCCGCGAAAACAAATTTAATGTGAGCTAGTGTACGAGTATCACATCCACGTCCAAAAATAAATGACAGGCATGCGCATCGGACACGACAAGGCGCACTTCTTTCCTCAATAAATCACCTGAATTCGTTTCTGATATTTATTTGACGTGGAGTTCCAAGTTTTTTTATATGAAATAACTGTCTAATTCACATTACTCGCTTAATTACCCCCTGCTATTTCCCACTAAAGAGGAGAGATGCCGGCATATTAGGAATGGCATCTCTCCTCATCCATTTACTGATAACGTACGAACATCTGTTTGGAACAGGAAACATTTTTTTCTTGCAATAAATAGTACTGTTTATTTAAGTTGCCTTATGTGCAATTTTTTATACGGTTTACCGCAAACACGTACATGTATGCAATGATGTAACATGAACAGGCAAATTTTAAGAATGATTTATAATAAACCCAAGCATATACAATACATAAAAACTAAAATTAAAAAAATAAAATTATGCCAAATATTGAAAATAAATATCTAGATAATTGCAGAAATTAATTTCGTAGAAACTGTAGTAAACAAAGTTTTTCTTCATTTAGCGTTAATAGTCTATAGGAGGCTGTTGGCCATGTTGGTTTTAATCCAGTAAGAACAATGTTATTTTTGAACCGGACCTAAGTTTACACATATCCAAACTAAACAGTTATTTTTAAACAGATTTTTTCCAAACAAATTGAATTTGATCAAGAATTAAATTGCGCATTGGAATTGCTTTGCAAATTCCTAATTAGTTTAATAGAAAAAACATTTAAAATATTTAATTCAAAGTTTTTATTTTCAGATATTTTTTAAAACTAGGCGTATGTATTCAAAATATTAAAAGCAAACCCAATGCCTAATATAATAACGTTTAAAATGACACTTGATACACAACTTTTGGTCAATAAATAATGAAAAAACATGGATTCACAAATAACATTGTTCTTATGGGATTAAAACCAACATGTCTGACAGCCTCAGCAGACATGTAATCTAAAATCCCATTTTCAAGAGGATAGACAGCGAATAAAGCATGCCAACAAGTATGCTAGACCAACAAGCTATTTTAGCTAAAGTCGATAATTTTATTAATAAACCTGTACATTTTTATTCTGTTATTTTCAATACACTCTTTATATAAGATGTGAATCGTCTTCTCTGTTTTTAATGTATACCACTTTATAAATATCTTGCCTCTGTACACTATACTGGTAGTTGGTTTAAATCTACCCTATTCTAACCTGGTTATGTCTTAGCTTTGTTCTGTCTAAGCAACATGATCTGTCGATATATCATCTAACACTTCTACTTCATGTCAATCTACAACTATTCTGGGTGTGATATAAAACAGTCCAATCTGTTTGCATTTTAAGTTAGGATTATTTACACTACTGTTGTTAAGTCGCCTTTCATTTTAATTTACCATTTTAATACATCTTATTTGTTTAGTGGCATAATTGCAAAAATAAATTGCAACATTTGTTCATAAAATGTAATTGCAACATGAAATCTCACATTTATATGCTACTGTAATCCCCTCTTTGTTCGAAACATAATATTTATTTGGAGAATATTTTTCAAAACATAAAATCTTATATTTGTTTGTACAATATTTTTATGAAAATTCCCTATACTAATTTCTGATAGTGATTATATTGTTCATTTATGATATTTTATTAATAATATTATATTTTATACGATGTTTTATTTCATTATTGTGACAATTTAATTTTACACACGTGTTGGACAATTAGTGTTTTTTTTTTGTTTTTTTTTTATAATTGGGAGGGCCAGGCTTCAATACCTGATAACGGCCCCCCAACCAATAGGCTTATTGTGCGCCCTTCTTTACAGGTCTTCAAACCTCATCCAATCCAAGATCCTTAGAGAACCTTGATGAGGTTTTCCTGTGCTACACATTGACCATGTTCTGATATGCCGCCCAAGGTAAAAGCCTGCTTTCTAGCTAGGGCTGGGCAGTGGAAGAGGTTGTGCCGTCTAGAATCCTCCTCCTCCCCACATTTCCTACACAAGAGAATAGGGGTTGGAAACCCCATCTTGTTCATGTGTGCCCTAAATGTCCAGTGTTCAGTTATAAAACTAACCACCCTTCAGAGTTCTGATCTTGTTAGATAAAGAGCTTTAACCAGTACGATGGCCCCAACAGGACCTCGTTTGCTTGCCTGTTACCTGGTGTTGCCTCCCAGGTCTTCTAGTACTTGCCAGATATCCATGAAGAGGCAACCCTCTTGGTGAGGCTGTAAGCCACCCCGCATTCCGGCTCTGGGTCAATGAGAGGTTACCAGCGCCTCTCTGGGCACAGTGGTCTGCCCTCTTGTTTCCCAGTACCCCGGAGTGACCTGGCACCCATGATAGGATTGGTGGGAAATTAGTGTTATAGAGATTTCAATTACAGAAAGACGCCTAAATTAATGGTATATTTTGATTGTTGCTAACCAAGTGATTGGCTAACCAAACCCAAACTTCCGTATGTTTGTAAATTAATATTTCTTTGTATATTTATTAGTCGTTTTAAATTTAGATATTTGATCATGTGTTGTGTTCTGAAGATTATTAGTGTTTTGAGTAGTGAAAAGTAGTGTTTATATATGTAGTATATTAAAAAACAAAATTTCCCAGCTCCATATAAATAACTACATAAAGTATAGTTATAAATATGTAAGTAACTTTATAATTATTAATTTAATATAAGCATATTAATTTTATAAAATGTTATAGTTATTCTATTTTATAAATGTTAAAATATATTATGGTTAAATAATTAATTTATTTATATACTGCTTTTATATAACACAACGGATTTATGTAACACAACTTTTTTGTTTATATCAATATCCTCATATATTTGTTATTCCCTTTCGTATCATCGCTATCTTGAGGAAAGTGTACATGTAACAAACAGTAGAAAGAGCACTCCAAAATTTAAAAAAACTCCATGCTCAGATATTTGGTCCACAATCACACAAATCACGTTTTAGTCATAGCTCTGCTGAATTTTAAGATATTTTATCCATTAAAAACCATTTTAAAGGGAATTTTATGTTTTTCACCTTATATAAATTAAGTCTTCTTTTAAACCATATCTTTAAAAAATGTCAGTTTAAAGGACTCGAAATGAGTACTTTTCGCACAATAGGCAAAAGTCTGAACGGCCATATCTTATTATGTTTTCATATTAAAAAAATAGATAAATATTCAGATGAAAAACTAAGTATTTTGTGCGAACAGCATTTTACGAATACTCATTATTTTTGTAATTTTTTTTATTTTTATTTTTATTGTGGTTTTAATTTGTTCCTTTTTATTATTTTTTATTTATTATCCTTTTTATTTATTATTAAAATTGATTTTTAAAATCAATTTTAGTTATTTGGACTCATTTATTATATAACTTTATAAATATTTGCCCTGTAGACTTCAATACGGCCTTAAACTGAAGGTCTCTCTCTATATGTACCTAAAAAAAGATCTGATGAGTATTTTCAGAAAAGCTACTCAGTTTTCCATTATTTTATGTTGAATCTTATAGAAAATTCATAACAAATAAAAAAAAATCATATTCAAGGATATGTAGCTCTTTTCTGTTAAATTATAATGTAGTTAAAAATTAACTGTTTTATTTGTTTTTTTTTACTTTAAGAATTTTGGTATAGGGGCAATTTTTCGTAGATCCTCAGTTTTTCAATTTATTTGTGAAAAACGGTTGAAAGTTTTTTTTTTATAATTTTTATTACAAATAACTAAAAAATTAGTGGTTTTTCAAAAATATTCATAGGACATTTCTTGCTTAAAATTAGTAAATCTATCAATTCCCGGTGTTATTTAGAATTTTTTATAAACCATCCCCCAGAAAGGGTGAGATTTACCCTTAGGGTGGAAGCACATATCGGCACTGTATACAACAGTTTGTTATGTTGATTACTGAGCTGGAAGAAAGGAAGTCTCGTGGTGAGCAAAATCTGATCATAGTTAGTGCTAAAAAAAAAAAAAAAAAAAACGATTAAAGCTAAACGGTCTACCACAAGATTACTCCTGTTATTTCCAAAATGTTAATGGAATGAGGGGTAAACTTACTAATTTGGCCCGTGCTGTTTCTACATGTCCCTTTGATGTTATATCCCTCGTTGAAACAAATCTCACTCCTGATGTAAATGACAATGAACTTGGATTTACTGGCTACTCTATATTTAGGTCCGACAGAGATGAATTGACCAGCCAGAAATCAGGTGCTGGTGGAGCAATGATCGTGATTCGAGGTTCTATTACTTGCTGCAAAATTAATACCAGCATAAATAATCTTGAATCAATATTCGTTGCATGCAAGTTTCCTTCGCATAATGTTCTTTTGGGTAATGTCTATATCCCTCCAAATCAGCCCTCTTCTGTTTATTGTAACTATGCAGACTCTGTGGATGAAGTTCTCAACTCTCGAATGAAATTTGATGAAATTGTGCTAATGGGTGACTTCAACCTTCCTGGTGTGAATTGGGCTAACTTGGATCTTTCTACTGCAAACACCTCGACTCGTTACCTCCTTGATTTAACAGTAACATACAACCTTAAACAATGCAATAATATACCAAACTATCGGGGGGTTTGTTTGGACCTAATTTTTTCATCTTTCTCAAACGGTGTGGTTGTTAGTGCTGATGAAGATTCATTGTTGACGGAAGATAGAAACCATCCAGCTCTCTGCTTCACTATGGAAATTCCTCATGCTTTGTCTCATCGCACTGTAAAGAGTGTTCTTAATTTTCGTAATTGTGACTCCCATGCTATCTTGCGTGACCTCCAAAACCTCAGTTATCCAACAGCACAAGATATTCTTCAGCCAGAATTCTCTTTCAATAACTTCTGTGAACATCTCAGGTCGGTGATCAGGTCCCATACTCCAATGAAGACTATAAGAAAAAATAACTTTCCTGTATGGTTTACAGGTGATTTGAAGCGTCTTGTCATCACAACGAAAGTTCTTCATAAACGCTATAAAAAACTCTTTCCCAAGCTGATTATGAATGTTTTAGCTCTATTAGAAGAGAATGTGATACATTGTCTAAATTGTGCTACAGTAACTACCTTGGAAGAGTTGAAGATAGCATTCCCCATAACATCAAAGCATTCTGGTCCCATGTGAAGAGTTTCAGAAAGTCGCCAGAAATACCATCTAGCATTCGCTATAACTCTACTGAGGCAAGTGAGGCTGCTGACAAGTGTGAACTGCTTGCTCAATATTTTGCATCTGTGTTCAAACAAGACGACATCCCCATCCCCATACCCGATCTTGATTTTGGCCTAAACCACTCCATATCAAACTGTTGCATAACAATTTCCGATACTGAACAAAAGCTTGAAGCTTTGGATCCTAAGAAGAGTGCTGGACCCGACGAAATCCCACCAGCCATACTTAAGTACTGTTCTCCAGTGCTTGCGCCACATCTCTTCATCTTTTATAGATCCCTCTTAACATCTGGAGTCTTTCCGTCATCTTTAAAGAAAAGTTACGTTGTCCCTATTTACAAATCAGGTGACAAAAAGAACGTTATAAACTATCGTCCTATTGTTATTCAGCCAACCTTGGCAAAGATTTTTGAAAGCATTGTTCTGGATAGTTTATACTTTCAACTTAGTGATACATTTGTCTGGAGCAGCGTGATTTTATGAGAGGCCGTTCAACTACAACTAACCATATGGTTTTTCAGAAATATGTTATGTCAGCCTTCGTGAACTCCAGCCAGGTCGACTGTATTTATTTGGACTTCAGCAAAGCGTTTGACAAGGTCAACCACCGCCTACTTGTTGCTAAACTTGAATGTTACGGAATCTGTGGTTCTTTGCTGAAGTGGATTGAGAGTTACTTGTGCGATCGCAATCTAGTTGTGAGGTGTGATGGATCGTATTCAATGCTTTTCCCTGTACTTTCCGGGGTGCCACAGGGTTCGCATCTGGGCCAAACACTCTTCATACTGTTTATCAACGATATTACCAGGGCTATGAACTCAAATTTCCTGTTATTCGCTGATGATGTCAAGATTTTCCGAAGAATAAACTCGCCTCAAGACCAAATGACGCTTCAAAATACTCTGGATAACATCGTAACGTGGTGCACGGAGAATGCTATGGAGCTTAATGTCTCTAAGTGTTTTACTATGTCATTCTTACGTGGTAATCAACGTCTGGCTTTCGATTACAACATAGGTGGTTCAAGGTTAAGTACTAAAGACAAAATAAAAGATCTTGGTGTGATCTTGACTCCTACTCTAAACTCATACGAACATCTGGCCCACATCACAGCTAGGGCTTCCTCTACTATGGGATATGTTTTCAGGTCTCCTCTGACCCTGGTAACCATTTACAGGACAGTAATACGCCCTTTACTGGAGTATTGTTCGGTGGCATGGTCGCCTTATCAAGTTGGACATATTGATGTATTGAGTAGAATGCAGACTCGATTCATCAGATTGCTTGGGCTGAAACTGAGATATGGGTATCTGGATACGCCTATATCAATAGTGGAGGATCAGTTTGGGCTTCAAAAACTTGAAATAAGACGTAAATATCTGGATTTGATCTTCCTGTATACACTGGTCAATGGCTGTCTGGATTGCCCAACTCTGCTGTGTGATGTAGACTTCACTGTTCCTAGAGGCACTCGTTCCAAGTCGATCTTCGTAAGGAGATACCAGCCAACCAATTACGCTCTGAATCATGGTATGCCAAGACTTCTGAGGACTGGAGGAGAAGCTTCTGAGATTGACTTTTTTGGAATATCAACACTTTCATTCAAAACAAAAATTCTCCACCTATTAACAAATTAATCCATTATGTTTCCTTGCACAACCTCATGTACACAATTACACACACGACAGTACAAACATCCTAGACTTACAAACACAAACTAATAACGTATTAGAAATTATATAATTTACCACATTAACTTGCATATCCTATAGAACAAAATTTTATTACTGTTATTATGTTTAGTATTATTGCTGTTATCTACCTGTAGTATTTATTGTTGTTATTTATTCTTAGTATTTATATTATTGTTATTTATCATACTATTTATCTCTGTTATTGTTAATATTTATATAATTCACTTCATGATCCATTTGATAGTGTTATGATTACTTGTTGATGGACTTATTTTGTGTAAACTATTATATTAATATATACTAAGATATTCTATTTATGTGAATGGCTGTATAAATGGTGAAACTGTTGAGCAAATAAATAAATAAATTGTATTTTATACCTTTTTTGTCACCATTACATAACAGTAATTTTGCTGCTTTTGATAAAAATATACACATAAGTATTTAATGTGATGCCTCTAAAGACGCCATTGGCTGTTGTGTTTTACAAAATGGCAAACAAATTTCAATTTGTTCAATCCAATTTCTGTTTGAGCAATGCAGAAATTCAGAATGCAGATTGAAAATGTACTGTTAGCAATTAATTACTTTTGCATGTAATAAATTTCACTATTACATTTATGGTCAGTAGAATGTCACAATAAACACTAATCACATGCCACTGTTGTCAATAATCAACAAAAGTATGATTATAATAAAAAAAATATAAAAAAAAATAACCAGTTAAGAAGGTTGACACTTAAGTTGATCAATTACACTTGTACATTGAAATATCTTTCAGGTAAGGAGATGTTCATTGCTGACTTAATGTCCGGAAATATTTTAAGAAAACATCTTCAAGATGATAAAAAAGTCAGCACTAGTAGTTCAGTGCTGTAACCCAGCTATTTGAGGACATAGGTTCTATGCTTTGTCTTCTTAATACCGACACGGCGTCCGTTCAATTGTTGCCATCAACGTGGACACTACCAGAGAAGTCTGGGGTATCCATGTTGGATGGTAGTCAAGATTCAGATGTTGTGTAAGGAAAAGAACTGAGTGTCAGGCTTGTCAGTTAGCTGAAAAATCAGACCACCACTAAGTGGTTCGAATTCTACGTACAGCTGTAGGTCCCTTAGTTGCCCTAGTAATAAATAGCTCTTTCTGAGGAACAGTCGACCTTGGTTAGTAACAATGACTTCACTCGTTCGTTTACACTCATCACACTCATTCGCTTAATACTGTAATGACATAATAATAACACATATCAACACAATTAATAATGCACAATGAATAGTAAAGAAAACTATGAAATATTTTATCCATAATCTATGTGTTAATGAGTTATCAGTATCTGATGATAAATGTTAAAGAACTTCAGCAAGCAACAGGAAAATGTGATGCTCTGCAAAACATTTATTGAAATGGTATACAGATGATTGGCCTAGTATATGCACACAACATATTACTTGAATGTGAAAAGTGATAACTCTTGAAAATGGTTTCTTTTTCTATCAAAATAGACTAATTGTGCCCTTGAAATTTAGAAATTGCGTCCTTTAGTTGCTGCATGAAATGCATTCAGGAATTGTAACTACAAAAATGAATGCCAAACAGTATTTTTTCTTGTTAGGGATAATGTCTGACGTTGAATCATACAGTATACTGTATTGCTGGTTGCTCTTTAAGCTTGAAGTACTGCAGATCAAGTACTCGAGATTCACTTATCAACCAAGATGTTCCAGAAATACCCCTCTTGGCTTGGATGTAGCACAGCTTGCAGGAATTAGCCAATTTTAGATGACCATTTTTCAAGATGGCTTGAAATTGTAAAGTTAAACACAAAACTAAAAGTTGACATTTTTTTCTCACAATAGAATTCCAGCTGCTATTATGTTTGATAACAAATCATTTAACAATTATGAGTTTAAGTATTTTGCAAAAAATGGAATTTCCAGATTTTCACTTCACATCCTGATGAACAGAAATCTACAATCAAAGCTTCTACAACAAAACAATTCTTTTAAGGCTATAGTACTTCCCCTCATATCAATATGTAAGGTAAAATGATTGAAATGCAGCACAAACAAAAACATTACTATGACAATCGATCATGGAAAAATGAAACAAATTATTAAGAAGGTAACATTTGATTCAAAACTTAAATAATTTAACTTTGAAGGAAAAAGGAGTCATTGTTAAAAAAATGAATCAACCTCGTTCATATTTAGTAAAACTGGAAAACAATGGTAAATTAATGCCTAGGGGCAATTTTCACTTGAAGAAATTAGAAGAAAGTAATAATAACTCAGATGCAAACTCCAAAGAACTAAAACAAACCCAATGCCAAATCGGAGTTCTCCTATCAAGTAAATTACCAACTGTATAACAAACACAAAGACGTTCAGAATGAGAAAAGAGATTTCCGTCTAAGAGATTAAATTTGTAAAAAAAGGAACGTGATATATTGAGTTTTTTTTAATTTTCTATATTTATATATTCATATGATTAAGAAAAATATATATATTTTGGTTTTAATGATTCATTGTTAATCTTGCTGACACATAGACATATACTGTACTTTCAGTTATGTTCGTTGGAAGGTTTTACATGAATGAAATGATGAAATTCTTTAAATAGGTGATTTTCTTTTTATGAAAACTTATTTTTGTAAATTAATACAAATACAACACATAAAGAATCGTGAAAACTATAATATCTGTTTTTTTTTTTTTTTTTTACTACAGTGTCAGTGAAAAGGGAAACACCAAATTTTAACAAAAGAGAACATTGCTCATAATTTACTTGTTTTGAGTTGATTGTATTTGTTTTTAGTGGCTAAAGAGCATCGGTGCTAAAGAGCATATATTTATCGAAGTGTATTTTTTAACATAGGACACATTTCACCATAAGTCAAAGTCATGAATGTTACTGTACTTACTGCTGCTGGTGTGTTTGTTTAGTTTTAGTGCTTTTCTCAATATCAGTGCTGAGAAGCATTCAAATTTTATTAGACTCTAATATCCCTTAAATGTTCACATAAATAATTTGATTAATATTATTCATAAACTATTAAATTTGTGGTTACAAATTAATTAAGAATTTCAAGAATTATTAGCATTTTGTAAGGTACAAATCTTTAACTTTAAAGTGAAATAGATGAGATAGGAAAAGACGGGTGCTATTCTAAGGGGGGGAAAATAATACATTTTCTACTAGATTTTATAGATAGTGTCATGCTGAATTCCCAAAATGGTGAAAAAAATGCATCCTAGTAAGAAACACATTTTCCATGGAACAAAACCCATTCGAGAGAGGTATAGAGACCGTAATTATTTATTTATTCATAAGACGCCGATCGTCAAGATATGGGCAAATATGGATTTCGAATGAGTGTGATGAGTGTAGATGAGCGAATGTAGCCATTGTTACAAACTAAGGCCGACTATTCCTTAGAAAGTGTCATTAATTAATAGCCCAATGACAAATGAACAGCCGGTGATTATCAGCTGATCCCTTTCAAAATGTATTGACTTTGATTGGGATCGAACTGAGAATCTTTAGCACATGACGCTGGGATTGAACCAACTATGCTACCGACCAATTATACTGTAAACATTATAGATATATATGTTTACAGTAATTATTTATTATGTGTTGAGCATTATTAGTTCTATGGAAATATAATGTACAACATCTTAACCTAAAAATAATTTATGTATTCTAACTATCACAAACATAAATTTACCCTAATAATCGCTTTCGAAGGCAATCAAGATAAAGGTTGCATTCTACCGGTGACAATGGTCGAACAGCCGTGCAGTGTATGCAATAAGTGTGTTAGTATAGGTTAGATTAGTCGCTATCTAGTGGTAGTGGGCGGGTGGGTCACTACCACTGTACGTGTACGAGTGGGTGGGTGAATATCATTGTTCGTGTATGGGTGGGTTGGTGGGATTGGATATTGGATGAAAAAATATTATCACAGCAAAATTGTTATGGATAACAATATATGCACATGTCTTGCA
Source organism: Stictocephala bisonia (assembly GCA_035578905.1). Lineage (NCBI taxonomy): Eukaryota > Metazoa > Arthropoda > Insecta > Hemiptera > Membracidae > Stictocephala > Stictocephala bisonia. The sequence continues at coordinate 3,824,297 of JAQJVL010000012.1, read as the reverse complement.
TACGTAGCAGGTCTCACTGCGAACTCCTCTCTTGGCACATACAACACACCGTGATTTCTTCTTGTCTCTTTTTTTCAAGAAGTGCTTCCCCTGTAACCTCTTCTCTGGTGGTCCTTCAATTGGGCGTCCTTTCCTTTTTCGGGTTGGTTTGCTGGCTACTTTCTCTGCGACGAGGCTCCTAACCAGACATCTCCTAAACTCAATATGGGACAGTGGTTTCTTTGCGTTCTTCAATTGAACTGATTTATAGAGCAAGTATGAATTGACTAGTGCCACCTCCAGCAACCAGAAAAAAAAACTTCCTATACCACTTCTTTGTTCTGCGTAAAAATTGGTAGGAAGAAATGTAGTGGTCACTTCTGTCCACGCCACCCATGCGTTTTACGTAATCAAGAATAACATTTGGCTTCTGTGTTGGTGGTTTGTTTGGCCACTTGCTTGGCACACTGGTCATTTCATTTGTATCGCCCTTGCTTTTTGTGCTGAGCATTACAACTACACGCTTATCTCTCCAACATGTTACAAGAATGTCACCCTTCCTCTGAGACAAAACTTCTCCTTTCTTTAGCTTTTTTGACATTTTTTTCAAATCTTTTGGCAATCCTGTTCTATGTGGCATTACAGTGCCTGTTAGAAAGCAATTACTGTTCAGTAGTTCTGTTGCCAGCTGTGGACTGGTATAATACCTGTCTGTATAAACGTGAAGTCCTGATATAGGGTTGAGTGGATCATTGTATACTAAAGAATCAGTCAAAAGCTTCACAATTTGCGTTGTTTTAAACAAGGAAGAGTTTGGAATAAGTATTTCTTTTCGAAAGTATGGAAGAAAGTCGTACATATATCCGTTTTCAGAGTCAGACAGCACAAAAACTTTCATTCCAAATTTGTTTGGTTTTTGTGGGTTGTAAACCCTAAAGCTCACCTTACCCTTATATGAAACGGTGCTTTCATCGACTGATACGTAATTTCCTGGAGTGTAAAATAATTTGCACTTACTTTTTATGTGCTCTATCAGAGGATTGATAAGAAAACCTTTAGGCCTACGAGAGACTGGATTGCTGTCATGGTTGAAGTGGAGGTTCCAAAATATATTTAGGAAATCCCTTTGAGAAAACACATCAGAAAAGAAAGGAATGTTACTTTCCCATTTAGCCATAAAATAAGATTCAATGGTGGGTAATGGCATAATACCCATATTTATTATCATACCTAAAAATGCTTTCAAATCCTTGTCATCAATGTCTTTCCAGTGTTTTATACGTGAGCTAGGAGAGTTGATTTTACTTTTTTTCATGTTAGCAAACAGGTTTGTTTCTTGGCAAATAAAGTTTCTGATATTGTCATCGAAAAATAAGTAAAAATAATCGATTGGTTCCGAGTCAGAATCAAATGATGTAGGTAAATTTGTACCTCGATTGACGTTATAAATTGGTATTGTCTTACTTGGTCCAGGGTCCATGTTGGTCACAGTATTCCACCCATCAATAGTAGGCCTAGTTATCGCAAATTGAGTGGGCATAGGTGCGTTAGGGGGGAAGTCTTCATTTTCACTTTGTCCATCATCAGTGTCCATGTTATCATCACTTACATTATGTATCAATTCGTCTTCATTGTCACTAATGTCCATGTTATAAGCACTAGACATAGATGTATTCATCATATCTCGGACAAACTCGTCAAAACCCGGGTCCTCAATGTGAGCCATATTCACCTCAGATTACTTTACCTTATACTATAAAATATATACAATAACAACAATCAAACAATAAATAACTATAAAACAACAACAATAAATAACTATAAAAACGTAAATTTGAACATAAATAGCACGGGGATACAGCAGACAGTAGTAGTGTAACAACAATCGCGGCAGACAGCCCGACTGATGAAGTGGAGTGGGACAAGGCAGTGGCGCCGTACAGCGTCTGTGACGTGTGGGGGGAGGCTGCGCTAGATGCCCCGCCCCATCTAGCGGCCATTTTTAATGCACAGTGTACTTATATTGCTCGATAGTAGGGTAGGCCGGTAAAGCGAATTAATTCAATACTTCACAACACTAATCCAACACTTTGTTAAAGTTAAATAATCACCTTGGTCACTTAATGTAAAATTGCGCGGTACTGCGTCCATGACGTTTCATGGAACTAACACTAGTGCGCGGTACGGCGCCTATGACGTTATAAGGGTTAATATTATCAGAGTATATTAATGTAGACATTAATTATAAAATTTCGTATTTCATCAACTGGAGCCTTCACGGAGGTCGCTAGGACTTTTAACACTACTCGCATGACAGCAGACAATGTTCCTACTGAATGCTAACTACAGAATCTTTATCGATTGGTCAAGTGCCAGGTAAGCTGACACCAGCTGTAACTGCATTGATGCTACAATATTAATATTAACAAAACACTAAACACGTTTTAAAATGTCACTTTTTTTAATTGTGCTTTGAATGGAATAGAAACTATACCTCCCGAAAAACATGGCCATTTCAGAAAGTATTTCAATTTATTTGATGTGAAAATATAGTATAAATAGCCCCACCAACACCCTTTTTATATATAGGCCTATGCATACCGAAACAAATTACTAGGTTCTTGTAAGCAAAATAAAAACATATCTAGTTTCAACAGTCTACTACACCTTCCAACATATTGCATCTGACTGTCCATAAAGCCAATATTAATTTCGAAATGAGATTACAGTTTTAATTACGAACATACAACCATGAACTTAACTTTTTTTTAAAGAGGACATGATAGTCTAGGGCTTCCTGAGACAATTTTTTCCAACTGATGGTTTATTTTCATATACCAATAACTATTGTTCTAATTTAACTTTTTTTAGTAAACCAAAACAGTTTGTAAAAATCTGTCTCATGGGGTACTAGTCACAATTGTACTATAAAGCATGATACAATTTTGAATACATATGTTTAAAATGTAGGCTTAAGCATGAAAAGTTTTCATGAAGATATGTTCAACTGCATAAAGCATACTTTGGCTACTGATAACTGGTGCTGCCTGGTAAACATGTAGGGAAGGAGTCAACTGCCTGGACTGTTCTAATCACACAATGGTTTGGGAAAAAACAGACATACAAGAACTGGTCTTCTTATAATCAACCGAGTTGTAAGTAGTTTCAAAATCAACAGAGGGTTTGGAGGCTTGAGTGTGACAAAAGTATTCTCTAGAGAAGACAGTTAAAAAGTAAATAAAAAGAGCCTATTTAACAAATTTCAGACTGTCTGCTAATTCCTCCCAAAAAGCCATAAAACATTATGTACCATTCAAGGGTTAAGAGTATTGTTAATATAAAATTGGCTACCTGGAAGAGTCAACCATCCTGGATTTTAGCTCATAATATGGAAGTTCTTGATCTTGAGAAAAGAGTATGTGCTCAGTTTGCTGGAATAGTTCATCATAATTAATATCGCCATTTATGTATTTATCTAAATCAAAATCAAGATCAATGCCAGACTCATCCATAGCTGAAACACAAAATTATAGGCCTAGGCTATTACAACTGAATAACCAAAATAAATATAACCTCACTACGAATAGTGAAGATACGCGTTCATAGAGTTTCTTTAAATTAGACTTTCAAAAAAGCTATATTTTCGTGCGAAAAGAAATGCATAACGAACAACAACACTAGTAAGGAATTACATGACTCATTTACGAAATGTATTCCTCTTTCCCCCACAATCCAGTTTAAAAACAAAATGACAACTAAGTCAAGTCTGCTAACTAATGATGTAAACATAAAAATAAAACACCATCATTTGAAAACATATTATCCTAGTGTGGTGAAATCTTAATACAGGGCAGACAACTTCAATACAGTTGGTAACAGCTGTATTATTTAATAAATAAACATATGTTTTTCCCAACTTAAAGAATACTATAACAAAACTATAATATTTCACAATTTCAGTAAACAACTAGTGAAATTTGTATTATACATATTAACATTTTTTCTAAAGCCAACGCCAAGTAACTGCAATATTTCTGAGGAATAATTTTTATTCAAGCTGTGAAAAAGACTAAATTTTACAATTATTTGTGAATCTAACATTCAATTCACATTCCAATTGAACGGTAATGCGACAGGTTAGAGCAATATAAGTTGTTTAAAATTATCACCAAATGCTCATACAAATAGTATGCTAAAGCCGCGTTTACACCAAAGTTGACAACTAAAAGTTGCTCTTCTCAAATAAGAGCAGTTAGATGAAGATCGTTTGTAGAAAACTAAAAGTTGCTCTTCCCGAATTTAGAGGGACAAGTGGGAAACTTTTTGCCAAAGAATTGATGCGTGAAAGGTTTTTGCAGTAGTGTCCAAGGACGTCGGACGAGGAAGACGCAATTATTTCTGCGGCTGCCTGTGTCATCATAGCCACTGTACATAAGGTCCCTGAAGATATTGGGTTAACCCCTCGTTAAAGGCTAAGGACATGTACAGTGATAGTGACATGCTGAAGTCATGCTGTAATACTTATGGTTTGATTTTAGTTTTAAGATAGATTGCATGTGCATGATTAGCGTCTTTATTTTTAGGTTGCATTATTTAGAATAGCATCTGAAGGTTTATGTATTCCCTATATTTATTATTTATAGGCTCTAGTGCTCACTTGATTGTACAATTTTAAGTGTTATTATAGGCTATTTTTTCTTTTGTAGGTTGACAATTTACCAATAATATGTATATCTATTCCACTGATTGACTGACAATGCACGAAAAACAAGTCTAAGATAAATAAAATGGTTTATTTTGTTTTCAAGGAATGCTTTTATTTAGTGAAATATTTTTAATTTATTTATTTCTAACAACAGTTTCTCATTTTATAATAATAATATTCAGCAGCATTTGACCAATAAATATTTACAATATGCTATTTGTGTACAAAAGCCTAATTATATTATATATATATTTCTATTGCAATAACAGTATATCCAATTTTGTTACTTGTTTTGTCCGAATGGTAAATACTATAACATTTTTACACCATTGTTAACACGTTGAGTGCCGAGGCGTTTGAGCGGGCCACCGACTGTAGTGCCAACCTTAATTTGTCAATATAAATGTTTGATATTTCAAACACACATATAATATATATACTACGTCGAATATCTTGCATTAGTTTTCATTTATATATTTTATTTAATTGTCGGCCGATTGGCCCGGCATGTCAAATTACATTACAAATAATGCATTGTAAAATGACATGCCGGGCCAATCGGCCGACAGACCAAATCTCCTCTATTCTTCTAGAATGACGTGTATTACAGGTTTCCCGCGCTCCATAAGGTTCAATTTCGGTTTCCCGCGTTCCATACGGTTGTATTTCGTTTGCTTTTGTGTGTGTGTATGTGTGTACCACAAAGTAGCTGAGCATTTGCTGTTTGGAACTTGTACAGTCAACTCATGACTGGCTTACAAGAATAACGCTGATGGAACTCAATCTCGCATTTCTATAACTGAATTCAAGGAAGATATCTGCATGAATCTAATGGAACTGGCAGACAATGGTGTGATCTCTCAAGTACAACAAACAGGGCACCACTACCTCAAGGAATCTAATGACTTTGTTGGTGTAGGTAAAAATAAAAGACGTCAACGGAGGGCATGTAAAATCTGCTACTCGAGAATATCATCATCAAAGGACAGAAAGAATGCCAAAAATATGACTCGGGTTACTACTTATTGTTTAATGTGCCCTGGTACTCCATACATATGCAAAGAGTGTTTTGAAGAAAAACACAAGTAATGAATTTTAAAATTTTACAAATGATAATTTTGTTACATACAATAATTGTGTTTTGACAAATAAATGTAACAACAATATCGTAATACTATTTTTTTTAAATTATAATTCCTCTAGCTGCCAACTTTCAATTGTAGAATGCACTGTCGTGCCGATCGGTACGACAAAATAGGTGGTTTTTGGTCTGTTGCTAGGCAATACTTAAGTAACTAAATGAAAAGAATAATATTTCTCCGTTTACTTTGGATATTGAACTGTTCAATAAGTTAGTAGGTTATCCGATAGATCGTGCTGTTTGCTGTCAAAAGTATTAAATCTATTACCTTGCATTGGCACTGTTGTCGTTCCGATCGGCCGACGCGTTACTATTTTAAGACCATAGTTGCCGTGCCGATCGGAACGACGTGGCACTTAACGTGTTAAATAATAAAGTATAGTTGGCTACTAAGTTAGCTTTGTAAAATTGGGGAAAGTAAAAAAGGTGTACGCAACTGTATGAAAATTATGATTATAAAAATGTTTATAGGAAGTTTTATTTTGGTCTATCTTATATTTAATTGGTAGTCTGGCATATAAATTATTACAAATTGCAATTACTGTTATAATATAAACAAAAAATAACAGAAACAATGAAACTCCATCATTTTCAGTATATAATATTTTCAATTGTTCATTCCTATAAATCAGTATCGTTACTAATCCCTCTTAGGTTTTTTTTTATCTTGTTGTGTTGGCCATTCTGAAATTGAAGGTGAAGCACAACAGAAAATCAACAAAATAAAATTTCACTTCGTTTACATTTACACCTGTTGTTTTGAATAGGTTCTGGATTCACTTATTCACTTAGTTCTCAAGCTTGAGTCGCTTGAGTTAGTGTTAGTTGTGGGGTTAAAGAAAGAGTTATAACCTGAAATTAGGCCATAGTTTTCGTGATTCAAGGAAGAGTTACGCCACTGGAATATTGGTTGTCAAATGGTTGCTTTCTTCTTTAGAGTTTAATAGGCCCTATGTTAATAAAATGTGTTTTGGGACAATGTCACCAATTTATATCTATTTTTAATTAATTATTATTAATGTGGAAATGTTATCAACACGGGACTAACAGTTATTTATAGCATCAGGAAATCAGCTGTGTTCGCTTTTAAATTTTAATATTTAACTTATACATAGTACTTTAAAATGGTATCGTACCAGCAAGATAGGCCATTGATGTATAAAACTCATCCAATATCTGAAGACTATTCTATTTCAGAAAAGGTTTTAGGCCAAGGTATAAGTGGAAGTGTTGTTCAAGTCCATGACATGAAAACTCTTACTGTTTATGCTTTAAAGGTAAGCTTAATAATGCCTAAGATGTTTAATTTGTCGTAGATATTCATCTAAGATTTGCAAGCAGGCTAGCTCAATCTTTTATTTTCAGTTATCATTTTGCAAATAGTAAGGAAAATGAAGATATTTTGACCCAAGTAAGGGTTGGTGCCTCGATCAAGATGGTGCCTTGGGTCAATGCTAAATTCCTCTTTTTGTGTTATTAGTGGTTTTTAAGACTAGCCTACCTATATAAAATAGGCCTAAGCCTAATAAACAGGAGTTAATATTTGTAAACAATATATAAGACCTATAATATATGGTTTTATATCTCAAAGAGAAACAGAGTTTGTTGTCATTATCTTTAAAGCTCACCGTTTTCATTTTTTCAGCCAAATAAATCTTAGATGACTCCCATGTTGAGAATTATACTTGTTTTTCAGTTAAGATCGAAGATGTAACACTTTCTCCTACAATTTGAAAAGCCCGGGCGATAACTTGCTGGCTAAAACTGGCATCGCTCGAAATTCAGGCAGATGTGTGCCATTATTTCATTTATTAATAAATGTGAGTTGACATAATTGACGTGACTCTTATACAATTGCATAGAAGCAGAAATGTTGATCAGTTACGTATAATAACTACGTCATGTTGGCAGCTCTGATAAACAGTGAGTAATCAAAAATTTAGTTTGGTTCACGTACTACTGTTGCTGACGCTCTGTGCCATTTTTATTGGTGCTTTTTGTACTCGCCAACATAAATTTTTTTAAATAGATAATATTTAGAACCTTTTCCATTACTATAAATTTTTACTAACCCTAAAATATATATGTACTATACACACACACACACACACACATATATATATATATATATATATTTTAAAAGTAAAGTCTTCAATTGTTATTTCATATTCATATTGTTGTTTAAAAAATTCCATCATAACATATACATTTTTATGTTGCAAACTCTTCTCCTGTTAATTGTGAGTAAAATTATATGCAAAATATAGGCTACATTTATACAAAAAATTATTTATAATAAATTGTTGACACATAGTCTTACCATGGAAATAAAATAGTGTGTTTGCGCATTGTTGCAGTTATATGGCAACAAAATGTAGCTTAATATACATATGTATATAATACATAACTATATATTTTCTAAAACTAGATAAAATTTAAATACATTAATATTATCAAAATCAATTAGCACCACATTATAAACATTTTCAAAAGGCAGTCCCCCTGTTTTTTTGTTTTTATAAAACCACAATTTTAACCCTTCGCACGCGGCAAACGAATGTATACCCAGTCTCTGCTTTGCCTGAAACCCAATTAACGAACATATCCTAAATGAAATATTCCTGTCGATAGTGTAAATGATCGACAGAAATAGCACTGTCATCATTTACAGAGTGTCATCACTCTAAAACTTTTGCTAGAGTGTAGCATCAACTTAGACATGTCTTTGGCCAACTCCCTCAGCCAATCAAAAATGTAAATCGTCTGAATGAAAAGGGGCGGGGCAGCAAGTTTAGAGCGTGCGGGCCCAGCTCTGTCTCCTGCCTTTGCGCACATGTAAAATGAAAATATCTTCGGTCTGACGCTCCACCCAAGTACATTGTTTTCAACACTTATCGTTATTTTTCTCTGTTTTATAGTTTTAAATTATTTTGTTGTTGTTATTATTGTATCATAAATGAAAGATACTGTCAAAAGTTTCAACTAAAATGTTGACAATTTTTATATTTGTACTCTTCATTATAATTATACAAAATAGCGTTAAAAGTTATAATTTTAACTTTTTCTCTGTATTTGTTTATGTTTCTAAAAATAAAAAAGATTAACTTTACATTTCATTAAAATTATTTTTTTACATAATTACATGTTACTTTAAAATAGGGTAAAATAATTTCCGCGTGCGAAGGGTTAAATTATTTTATAAAAATAAAAAATAAATTTCATCATAATATGCTATCTTTTGTTTAGTGAACAAATTACTCTTGACATTTGTGAGCAAAATGATATATAATACATCCAAATAAGTATAATATTTGTATTTTTTATAGATGTTTGAAAATATGCTTGCATAATGCATCAAAATGGCCTGCCAGTAAAGGAATTTTTGCCTACCAAGGTTAGGGTTAACTATCCAGTTTTTTGCTGCTACAAATTTGTTTATTATTTGCTCTCTTAAGGAGAATCTCAAATTCTAGAGTAAACCATTATTAAAAACTATCAAATCTTTATGTTATTGTGTTGTTTGAAAATATACTAAAGGTCACTTAAAACCATCTAAATGGGTATACTGATTCGTAGGCTTTCTAATAATTTTGAGTTCAAAAAAAGTTTGGCTACATGTGGATCCAAATGATTGAAGGCAGTATTTTAAGGATGTCATTACAAATTGTTATGACCAAATCACAGAAAGGACCCAATTGTTAAAAAGTGTGACAGCTAACATTATTAAAAGATTAAGATAATAATCAAGCCTATTGAACTTAATAAACAATAAATGTTTACTAAGTATTTAGGTGTTATAATAATAAAACAATATGTTTTATGGTACTGGGAAACAAAACATGATAGCATTATTGTAATTTAAATTAATTAACAGCACCATTAAATTTAAATTGCCTTATGAAATTGAATAAATGTTTGTTTTTAACACAATTTTAATCTAGATTATATGTATGTTTTTTGTTTGTAGGTTTTGGAAGACAATATTAAAGCACGTAGAGAAGTCGAGATTCAGTGGAGAGTGAGTGGTTGTAAACACATAGTAAATGTAATTGATGTTTATGAAAATTACTATAAACTACAAGGAAGCATAAAAAAGTGTTTACTAGTTGTCATGGAGCTGTAAGTTACAATTTACTATCTATTCTAATATATATATATATATATATATATATATCAACCCCAACTCAGGCAGTATTTATAGAGGGTGTAACTAAAAAGGTATCGTAGGTATATACGATTTTTTTTTTTTGGATTCTACTCCTAATTTAGAGCAGAAAATGAAGGATAAAGTTTTATCAAATTCTACTCTGTATAGTATCTGTCTGTCTGTGTATGTTGTTTACAACAAAATTCTTAACTAAAAAACGGTTTGACCGACTGACTTGAAATTTAGTACAGTTCTTTACACTAACACTATTGCATACTATAAAAACAGCTTTTGAGTTTTCTTTTTTTAAAAGAGAGGCCGATCTCCTTATCCTTACTCTGCCCATTCCTCATAGACTATTTGATCTGTGCGAGCAACTCATTCAGACAGAGTAAGGGGGCGAACCAATACAGTAGAAGGTGAATATTACTGATAAATCTTCCAGTCTAGTTGGATTCGAACCAGCGCTCTAGTTTAAAGTACTAACACCTTAGACCGCTCGGCCACCGGCTCGCCCAAGATTTTACCTTTAGCCATTGAGTTACATTTCAAAATGGCCAAAGATAACTCAGTGGCTATTTTTATACTGGGTAATTCTCTACTATTACTTAGTCAACTTCAATTCTTTTCATATGATGATGTGGTAGTCCTCACCTAGTTAGAAAAATGAAAACAGGTGTCATTCACGTTGCTAAGCGATAAAAAGGTTTAAAGCCCACAAACTATCACTGACATTTCGGAGACATTGCACCACGGCAGTTATGGTTAGGTAGGTTATTATATTATAGAATGAACCTATTTACAATAACGTATTTTTACTGTAAAAAACCTAACCTAACCATAACTGCCGCAGCGCGGTGTATACTAATGTATCACTAATGATACTAACTCTATGTTTCCGACACCTAATTTTTACTAAATATTGGTATTTAGCATCCCAAAAATGTATTATCAAAGTATGAAAAGATTTGAGGTTGACTAAGAAGTAGTAGGGAATTAGCTAATACTGTTTGATAATGTTAATAACTTTGCAAAATACCAAGTCAGTCGGTAAAATCATTCTTGAGTTGTACATTTTCAATTGTAAAAACACAAACAGACAGAGACACTAAACGAAACAGAATTCAATAAAACTTTATCCTTTATTTTCTGCTCTAAATTAGGTGTTGAATCTGAAATTATAGCCAGGACACCTCTTTAGTTACACCCTGTATATATTTATCATATGACTTTCAAAAGCCAGCTACCAAACTAATAAAAAATTAAAAACAGACCAATAAATATTGTATCAACCAATAGAACAAAAATCAAATATATCTAAGTTTTTATCATAAAAAGTGTAAATGTCTTCTAAAACACATAACCAATGTACTCTATAGATTGTGATATCTGAGTTTGTGAAAAAAAAATATGGCATTCACTTTTGATACCTTAAATTTTTCATTTATACGTTGCATTACAAATACAATGTTGAGTGGTTGAATATTTTGTGTGACTGCAAATTTTACACATATAAAAATCAAGGTGCAAATCATAATTATTTATTTATATAGTGGAAACAAGTCCAAAATAGTTTAAGATTGTTAAACTTAAATGTAAGTTATGGGCTTTAATGTTCAAACAAACGTAAACTAATTGATATCCATTGAATATAAGTTCACAATATTTAACATTGAATACAACAAATTTATTAGAGTTAACATGCCATGCAAGGTATGACAATTAAATTGCAGGGAGATAGTTAAATATCTAAATAGTATAAAATATTCGAATGAAAGCTGCAATTTGTGTTCTGATAGTTAAATTTGTATAATAAAGTAAAAATTTCAGTATAATTTATTCAGTCCTTATGATTATTTCTTAATAAATATGGTATCATCATCCTTTTTTGAAATTAATAAGTTGCCCCCATACTTTTTTGAGCAATTTGTGTACAATGCTGCATTATAAATATTCATCTTTAATAAAATATAAAAATTTAGAAAAAAATTGGCAAGGCTAGGATTATTTTGTTATATAAATAACGGCTGTAATGATAGATCCTCCTCGGTTATAACACAAAAGATTAGACATTTAAAGTAAATGAAATCCCACATAGTATAAAATATAGGAAAATAAATATAAAAATGAAATTTCTAATGTGTTTTTGTTCTTTTATTCAATCAATTTAATAACAACTTTACAAAAAAAGCTTAAAGTACAGCTCCTTTTGGTGTTTTTTTGTTTCTTTTTTTATTTTTCATTAGATATTTATTTTATCAATGCCATTTATTGGCCTTTATCGTAATTATTATAATGTCAACTCATTTTTTTAATGTGTTTTAAACAACAAAGTGGTAGTGAAGGAGTGGAAAGTGGATCCCGTATTCATGTAATTCAGCTCAGTGGCCTTGCTACTTTCACTGGTCTTTTGATTTCTTTATTAAACTTTGTGACAACAAGGTCACGCTTAATGACTCACTTATAACAGGACCTCTTAGTCATGTTCTTATTTTGGTTTTCCCCTCCCATTAATACCTTTTTATAAATTATGTAATACAATTTATGAGGAATAATTTATTAATAATTCGCTTGTTTATCTCAGTGATCAGAGTGATTTTAATATGATGTTATTTCTATTTTTACAATAGTTACTTATACATTAAGTTTTTCATTTTCAATAAAATACCAATAAATTTAGTTTTTTCATTGTAGTTTTGTGCAAAGTCAAGTTGCATCACCAGGCGACTTAACTTTATTTGTTTGTTCATAAACAAAACCAGATAAATATAGTATGTTGAAAATCATATTCAACTAACTATAAGAATATTCAAATAAATATTTATTTTTCACATATTAAATTTAACTGAGAAGAATATTCAGCAGTTATTGAGAACAAATTATAATACCAGCCAAGAAAATTCAAAAACAATAAAGCCTGTTTCATTCTCATAATTTTTTATTATCCTGAAAACCTAATTCATTAAGAATGAAAGAGTACTTCTTTAAATTTCTTGTTTACTTACAAAATAATATATTAAACATGCAAATTCTTTTATAATTTAGTACATATTATAAAGTACAATGTACAAGGACAGGAGTTTCGTCAAGTGAGAAAAAACATTGTTAAAAAAAAAACTACAATCTAAATTTAAAGTATTAATTCATATTTGCATTGTTTGTCAATAATATTATAAATATATGTACAAGGTCAACAATAATCAGTAATTTAAAATGTAACAAAGTTACACTTACACACCATAATTTAGATTACAAATCATTTACTGTATATTTATTCTAATGTTCTTTTAATTACTTACATATGTTTTATGTTATTTTTATTTTGTTTTGTTTAAGTTATAAAAGATAAATTTAAGTTGCTTGAAGATTGCTGGTGAAAAGCATAAATTAAGAAAGTTGAATTATTGGTATTTTATTGAAAATGAATAATTTAGTGAACAATATTTAATCACCATTATCAACTCAAACTCAACTTTAATATAAAGGTATCTTTTCTTTCTCCCTTGAGTCTTTGATTAGTTCCTTCTAACAGAATAATAACCCACTTTAGGAAAGCTAGAAATTAATCTAAAGGAATATTTCATATTAGTAACTGCTATTTTGTGTACTGGCTTCTTGTCTTGAAGAATACTGGGCATGAATTTATTTTTAATTCGATACTTTTTATTTTGTAACTGTTTTTCATAGTAAGAAAGCTGGCTTTTTAGATTATTTTTTAAAAACAGTTTAGTTTGATAATTTTTAGTTTGTTTGCATAAACTACTGGTGAATTTACTGTATTTGGATTCTCAATTCTCTAATTTTTAGTTCTTTAGCTTTATTTAACTTTATGCTACAAAGTAAGATCTAAAACTTTTTTACAAAAGTTGTTGACGAGTAATCAACTTTTTGCACTGTTCTGTCTTAAATTGTTTTTATTCTTAGTTTTGTAGCAAATCTTTGTGTTTCTCTTTTTCTATAAGTTTCTTTTTTTCTTGTATGTGTGAATAATGTTAAATTGTCTCTAATCATTCTTCTTGTCCTCCATTCAAAATGAAAACATTATCTACACACAGAATTTATTGTATCTTAATGAATCAAGTCCATTTTTTTAATCAATTACTTATTTCATGCTTTAAAAATTAATTTTTTAAATTGCTTTAAAATAAACCTTAATGCAGATTATAAGATCAGTTAAGAAATTTTTAGGTTTTTGACAACTGTGACATAGATGTGATAACTTGTTACCTACAGTGTTAGATGAACATGTATAATGTGTATATGACCAAACAGTCAACACATTAAAAATTTAGTTTAACCAGCTGAGCAGATAAGATCGGTAATCACAAATTGTATTTAGAAAAATACAGTCTTTTTAATCCAACAAATATGGGACTGAACGTTGTTGAACTATAGAGATCTGTTGCTGGAAAAAAAGATTGTCATACGGTTGAAATTACTATGATTCATGCTCAATAATCATTTTAATTAGTTGTCAACAAACGTAGTAAACACGCATGTTCACATAGAAGCCCAGATTAGTGTTCTGCTCTAGCGTTTGTGTTTAAACTGCAGAATTCTTGTTAAGTTTCTGGATTTTTAGAATTTTCTGTGGTCCATGAACATAAGAGTGGCAGAAATTCTCATCTTTTGCCACTTTTTGGCCAGATCACAAACTTCTCCTTTGTGAATAAACGTTTATTTGACACACGCTCATTAGCGTCATAATCAGGAGTTATATTTAACTCCAGTTTCCATAACTTTTATTTTATATGCTTCAATAGTTTCAATGCCATTTGAATTTGTACACCTATTTCATCCCATACAGTGAGTTATTAGACATGTTTGCGTAATAGAGTCTGAGCCTGAGGATGCAGGTCTTGTCGCAGGTATATGTCTGGGGCGGGGTCGGGTGGATGACGCTTATTGCATGGGTGTCCTAGACTATAGTGTGCCGAACTACAACAGTAGGAACAAATCTTTGTTCAATGTCCCCCACTCTCAACTGATGAAACAATTAGGAATCTATAACGGAAGTATAAAATTTGTTTATGTTTATCTAAATTTCTATCCTGAAGAGAAACAAGTTTTGTTAGGCTATACATTGTCATTATACTTCTTACAACACTCCATATCAAGCTTTCTCCCCAAACATCATATAGAAATAGTGTTATTGGGAGAGCCGGTGGCCGAGCGGTCTAAGGTTTAAGGACATTGAGCCTGAGTTGGAGGTAGCGTAGGTTCAAATTCTAGCATTGACTGTTAGTTTTTATCACTAATATTCCACTTGTTCTGTTTTGGTACTCCTCCTTACACATTTGTCTTATAAGTTCCCCACACAGATCAATTATCTATGAAGAATGTGCAGAGTAAGGTTGAAGAGGATATCAACCTCCTTTAAAACAAAATCCAATTATTTTTGAATTTGTAACAAATGAAGTCATTAACCCTTACCCCTTGAATTTTTTTAAAAAGGTGTTGCCAGGTATGTGTTTCAAGTGTTTATTGTTATAATTTGATTTGTTATAGTGGTACTTTTCATATAACTTTTTTGAACAACTTATAATTTTTGAACAACTTACTTAACTTGAATAATTTATGCCCGTCATTTCCACAAATTAAATAATAATACTGTCATAGTTTATAACGTAATAATACAGAGTCACCGTCAGTGTTGAAACGGACGAGTGGTCTAAGGCGTTGTACTATGGCCAGGTACAGCACTGAGGATCATCACTTCGAATCCAGTTCGGGCTGGTACTGTGCACTGGTATGTGGCATAGTGGCGTAGGGCCCACCTTAAATGATCGGTGTCTGGCATGGGGGCGGGATCAGTATTTCTATAATATTTGCATGGTACAACATCTGTTTTGCTAATTTTTACTTATGATAAGAGGAAGTGGACACGCCTTGCGAGGGCTGGTCTGAACGACAAAGGGTTAAATGTTCAGTGAATGGCTCAGTATTCCGTGCTAACTAGATCCATATCTAGACATCCCCTCAATAAACATTAACAATATATTATGCCAACTGTTTAAAAACAGCCAATTATATGAAACATGATTGGTTCTGATTTTATAGTAATCTTTATACCCCACATTTGCTCTGGTCTTATTGACTATAAATAAATCTCCTGAAATTATTAAGCCTTGGTTAGTAATAGGACTGCACAGGTATACACTTTTATTTCATCTTATAAAATATTGTTTCGTGTGTTTTGATTGAATATTTTTGTACCCTTTTTTCTGAAAATGTTCCTTTGTAATGCTTCCTGTGCTTTTGTCTGTGCGCTCACCAAATATTTTTTTTTCAGCAGTCCAATTCATCATCGCTAATTGTCTGTTTCATTTAATATCTGTTTGGTTAGTTTGTTTTCAGGAAGTGTGTATATGTGTCTGTAATATTTAAGTCAACGTTTCTTCATGTCTGCTGTAATATTAGAGAATTGTTATGTTGTTTTTTATTGTATATTAGTTTTTTTGTACTATTTCAGGATGGAAGGAGGAGAGTTGTTTTCACGAATATCTAGCAAACCAGAAGGATCATTCACAGAAAGAGGTAAGTACAAAAATGTAGGGTCTTCTTCAAAATGTCTCCGTAATTATTTATAGCATTGATTAATCGTCAAACGAAATAGGAAGTTCATATGTACAGTATATATATAAAAGAAAGTAACACGTCAACTTATATTTATTTAATCCCAACCTAACTAGACCAAACCAAGTGTTTACAACCTAACCCAACCTTAAAAACCAGAAGGCGCCAACTGATTTTTATTGTGATGTATTTTCGCTTTGTATTTGCTAGTAGGTCAAACCCATGTGACCAATATCGAATGTACATTGTTTGTAGGTTTAGTTCAGTTCTAGACTTGGTAGAAAATCTTAACCATGTGTGGGGACAATCAAAAAAAAAAACCCAAAATATATTAAAGATTTTGAAGTGATAATAGAAACATGTCCATCCCTAGTGGTTATTGACTGCAGTTATACAAGTTTTAGATTTTGTAGATAATATGAATAAAGTCAATCAATTTTGGAAATTGTATTTAAACAACACTTGCCAATATATATTTTTCCTATATCTTATAAATCACTGACCTAGAGCTACAATATAAAGCATGTATCTGATTTGAACATTTAAATATGTTTTTGATTCAAATATTCATTAAATTCTAAGTCAGATATGCAAGTCAGGTTCATGCCCTGCATTGAAGATCTTGGGCTAAAGAGTTTAAGAATAAATTTATTGTTTTTTTTTATAACATGATAATTTTAGTAAACTGGATTGGTGTACTTTCAAACCAGGTAAGAGACACTATTTATAAATTCTTTAAGTGCTTCAGTATAATTTAAAATTTGTGTTGAAAAGAACTTTTATTGATGAAAAAAACTTACTTTACCCTTCAGCGCTGTAGCCCACGATGACCTCTGTCATATTTGTCTCCAGTCAACCCTGCTTCCAGCAACTAGCTTCCACTTCCTAACTTAAATTCTTCTTAGATCTTCCTCTACCTCGTTTGTGTATCTCTTTCTTATTCTTTCTTGCTTTATTTTCCTTTCAATAGTCTCTCCTAGTATAATTTCAGGCATTTGTTCTTCTTTCATTCTCTCTACTTGACCAAACCACCTTAATCTCATTGATTTTATAAATCTTACATTTTCTCCCATTATAAGCTCACCCAATTCTCCATTAGCTCTTATTCTGTAATGTTCACCAATCTTAACAAGTCCAAATGACACAACAAGGGAAAATATATCCTCCATTTAACTGATAATCTAATTGCTATACGGTAGAACCTTTAACATAACCAACATTAGGCATATATATATATATATACATATAGGAAGCTAAAAAGCTAAAAAAAACGAGGGCAAAAAAATGATAGTTTAGTTGAATTCATCAGCCTGAACTCTTCAGTTGAAGGTCAAAATGAGACTAAGAAGGATTAAGAAGTGCTAACGTACATTTAGTTGAAAGAGCTTGAACTCTTTGTAGTCCAGGCAGGATCTGCTTTGGAATGGCCATTATGAGAGGACAGATCGATTTTTACGGAAATGTATCTGAGATAACTAAAGGAACTATAATGTTGGTTCCCGCTTGACGGAAAATTGTAACTTAATTAAAATTGAATTGTGAAATATCCTAATCAAAGCCAATATTTTGTACACTTTTCTCGTCTATAACTAGATAAATTCTAATCTTAGAAGAAAAACTTGCAGAATAAAAAAGTTTTTACTGAATAATTGTTTTGTTAGGGAAATATTGAAAATTGAGAAATGTTAATTGATCAATATTTAATTGCCTAGTCATGCTTGTGATATCCATTTGAATTTTAAATTATTAATTTTCATTCCGTTTTCAAAAAATGGTATTATAATTGAAACTCAAAATGGAAAGAATACTGACTGATATGCTGACACAATGTCAGGTGATAACATATGACGTGATATGTCGTCTGTCAGTTCCTCTTTGAAGTTATCAAAGTTCAGCCATGAAAACAGCTATCTCGGCCAGTATACAAGTTGTTTGTCTGTGCAATGCATGCAAAAACTACACTTATTAATCCTCCAGTGGTGGTAATGATTTTAAAACCCTAGAGGTGGCATACAGTTTTCCTGCAGGTTAATCAAAAAAGCATTACATTCCAAATTTAGCATATTTTATTTTTAAACCCTTCATAACAAACCCTTCAAGACTTCAGGATATAATTACTTATAAGAAAACTGATACAATAGTTGCTGTAAACATGTGTCTTAAAACACTTAGTTTTCCGTCTCTCTGAATTTGTGTTTTTTACATAATTTATTGTACCTTAATAATGCCTAAAGATATGATCACCAAACCAGGAACATGTATGAGGAATAATAAGATCTAATTCAGAGTAGAGTATAATTTTTGTACCATTTTAAAATGGCGGCTATTTTTATTTTTAAAATCTTAATATCTTAAAATGCATAAAGTAAAAAAAAAAAAAAAAAAAAAAAACAAGATACACAAAAACTGCAAAATTTGATTTCCTAAAACTTGATTTTGTACAAAGATTGTAAAGATCAGATCATTAAAAACTGATAAGTTGTAATTATTTTAATGCAGTACATGCTGATTGGATAACATTGACACATTAAGCATGTACTGTAATACTGAAATTACAACTTATAGTAAGTTTTTATTGTTTGTATTTTTTAAAGTTTTTAATCAGTTTCAGTTTTCAATCTTTTTATCATCGTTTAGAAAATCAGATTTTGCACTTTTTAAGCTGTCTTGAAAATGACCCAATATTCAGGACCCAAATGTTTTAATACACTGTCACAAGAAATTAAAAATTGTTGAAATGTTAAAATATTTTTGTATAAAATTAAACCTTGGTTATTCGGTGATGATGATGTTGAATTTTTAAAACTGTAGTGCAGTGCTATTATTTTATGGAATTTTTTTGTGAAATGTGTTTTTGTTGGCAATAATTTATTTGTTTTTTGCAGTAAGTTATGCGATTTATAAAGAGGGTTTTTAATGATATCATTTATATTATTGTGTATTTATAATAGTTTATTTGTTTATATTTTTTTTTAGTTTTTGGCATTGTATGTTTGTTTATTATCAGTTGTGTAGTCATATGCCAATTGTCATAATTAAAAACGCCACAGAGTGCGGCTATAGTTTATATTGTAATTATATTTGGACTCTGTAGTTCACTTTAAGTTATTGCTGGTCACGCTACTTGAAAATGTGACCAGTCTAGTTCCAGAGATGTTCAGATGTGTTTTATTTAGTTGTTTACTTATTGGAATAAATCGTTATTTTCATTACTTGTAAAAGAAATCATACAATTTAAAATAATGAACTTTTTTTTTGAATGAACTGTATTTTATTTATGAGAATAGAGAATTACCAGTGGTTTACAATGTTTTAAAAAGAAAATTAACCTTAACATCCCTGAGTAAGTATTTTAATATCACAGCTGTGCAAAGTGACTACTGTCAGTGCAGAAATTATGTGCACCCGAGTTAAAGGTGGTTTGCTAAGAAATTAACAGGTCTATAAAAGTTACAATTACACCATCGTTTTCCTCATTTAATTTTGCGTTATGACACGTGCATTTTTAAATTTGATTTTAAGTTTTACTAATTTTTATCCTAGTTGGAACCAAATAAGTACCAGAATTTTAACTAGTTCTCACTGTACATCAAATTTACACCGTTATTACACTAAAACCCTTTATTGTATCGCATTTATATGTTAATATGTGATTGATAGGAATGTTTTCTATAAATTTTATGAATTTTAACTTTCTAGAAAAAAAGTTCTTATCAATTCCTTGAAACATTGTTTTCTTGGCTTTCGGAGGTCGTATCATCGATTACTTGGTCTTTTTGTAATCCTTATGACATGTTTTGTTAAGATACATTACTTTCACATGTGTAAGTAAATGCAGTGGTTTTATATTAATTTTAATCAAATAAAATGTATCAATAAAAAGTTATTTTAAATTAATTTAAATCAATATAAAATCACTGCATTTACTTACACATAAAAGTAATGTATCGTAACAATACATGTCATAAGAATTACAAAAAGACCAAATAATCAATGTGACGACCTCTGGAAGCCAAGAAAACAATGTTTCAGGGAAAAGATAAGAACTTTTTTTCTAGTAAAGTTAAAATTCTAAAATTCATATCATTTATATAAAACATTCCTATCAATCACATATTAACATATAAATGCGATACAATAAAGGTTTTTTGTGTAATAACAGTGTAAATTTGATGTACATTGGGAACTAGTTAAAATTCAGGTAGTTAAAATTAGTCAAATTTATAATAAAATATAAAAATGCACATGTCATAACGCAAAATTAAATGAGGAAAACAATGATGTGATTGTGATTTTCATAGGTCTGTTAGTTCCTTAGCAAACAACCTTCAAACTCGGGTGCACATAATTTCTGCACCGACAGTAGAAATCTGTACTGAAGGCAAAAGAGCTGGGATGTGATCAAGTTGTGCAATCTGGCAGATGGCTGTGCAAGTGGTCTTTACAGCTCAATACAAACACAGCCCTGATAGTGACCAGGATACAGTCAAAGTGTAAACTCCTGTAGTACTTGAAATATATTTGTTTATTCGCATAGTCATTTAACTATTCAACGTGTGACTTATTTAATATTTTCCAATTTTTATTGATGAAATAATAATTTTAATGTTCATTGTGTACATTTGTTATATGTCATAATTTTTTTTTTTTACCAAACAGTAAATTAAATAAATGTACTTTTCCAGCATTTTTAATTAAGATAATTAACCTTTAGAAACTCGTCAATGTTCAATTTGATCTTAAAGTTTAAAATATGAAGCCTTAGAAAGATTAGCGATTGTTCATTGTATGCATTTGTTATATATCATAATTTTTTTTTTACCAAAAACTAAATTACATAAATCTACTTTTCCAGCGTTCTTAATTAAGATGATTATCATTTAGAACCTTGTGAACGTTCAATTCGATCTTAAAGTTAAAAATATTAAGCCTTAGAAAGATTAGCGATTGTTCATTGTATGCATTTGTTATAGGTCATTATTTTTTTGTTACTAAAAAGTAAACTACTTAAATCTACTTTTCCAGCATTCGTAATTAAGATAGTTAACCTTAGCATTTGACTAGAAACTTGTCAATGTTCAAACTGCTCTTAAAGTGTAAAATAACAACCCCTAGAAAGATTAGCAATTATTATTTTTGTTACATGGAGGGCTCCTAACAATGAGCCTATTTTTACATAATGTAAATTAGAATATTGTTTTGTTTACTGGCCATCTGAGTGGAAGCACACTTTAATGAAGTGTCAATTCAATATTGCACAATTTTAAAACATCAAGGGGGCTGTTGTGTGATTGCTATGCAAATTGAAATACTGTCTCTTATCTTTATTGCTTGAATGTCTCTTTGAATGCCATGTTGTGTTCAATTACTATGTAGAAAGAAATTATTTTTCATTCAGTAAACTTGTCAGTGTTGAAAGTTGTCAACGTTGCATTTAAATATATATATATCTCGTCTGCTTCCTATTGTCTTCTATCTTAAATTATTTTTAATTAATTGTAAATAAATATCTTAATTGACTTGGGTTTAACCAAAAATATTAACAAGTGTTAGATTTAATACTTAATCTTAAAATTAATTTTACTACCAGAGACAACAATCTTATTTTGTATTTTTATAGTTCCATCTTTTGGAGTCACCAAGCCGATCTCCCTAATATATTATTTCGTATTATATACTAAGTATACCTGTTTTGACCATTAATTTTAATTTACGATAATCATATCAATCAAAGAATAATAAAGTTTGAATTCAACACAAGTAGATTGACAGCCTTCATGTCGGTCGGCCTTGATGTAAATATCAGGTTAAGGAGTGTCCAATTTCATCAGAGCTACTAGTCAACATATTTGGTTCTTGTTTGTTTTCTACTGTCTAGTGAATGTATGTACAGTAAGATATCGGATTTGATATACTAGTAGATTTATTTGGTTCCATAAGATGTTAATTTCTTGTTTTCAATAATTTTCAGCCTAGAATTCTCCACCTTGCTATAAAACACTGATTCAAAAAAGATTTTAAAAAATTCAATATCAAAGAAACGTTGACAAATTTGTTAGTATATTCATAATTTTACAAAATTATTACTTACACTGTAACTTCTTTTAATTTATAGAGGCTGCCGAAACTATGCATGAAATATGCATTGCGGTTATGCACTTACATGACTTGAATATAGCTCACAGAGACCTAAAACCGGAGAACCTTTTGTATTCAAGAAAAGGTATGTACATCATACTTAAAAAAATATATTTGTTGTCTTAGTTAAAAAATTATATAGTTAATTCTGTTTGACCCTGGATCCACGCTTGATACTGTGTAATATAGCTCCTCCTGAAAAACAACGAAAAAAGGCTTTGTCTAAGGCAGGGGTTGGCAACTAATGTTGGGTGGGGTCCAGACTTATTTAAAAATAAGTTTAGGGAGGTCCAGAAAAAAAAACTAGGGAAAACTTCGTTATACGCCTTCATCGAGTGAATCAAATTAACGCACAAATCAATACTATTGATTATTGAAAATATTCATTTGGGTTTGGACTATCCAAATAATAGACTAATAACATTAATGTTCATAGAAGAGTATCAACTTGAATAACAACAAATAAAAATATTCAAAACATTGCAATATTTGATTGCAAAAATTAACTGAAAACCTAACCTAACCTAGAAAAGAAGGCCTACCAAGACCTAATGAGGGCCTGCTATAATTCGACAGTTTTTCTAATACAAGTAAAATAATTAATGTAACTGGTGACATTTTTACATAAATCATAGCATTATTTTTAAGACCACTATAACAGCTGATTAAGTCAATAAATTTGATTTAAAATTCGATATGTATAATATCGATTTGTGCGTTTCATTTGATTCACTCAACGGAGGCGTGTTACAAAGTTCTGCCAAAATCACTCGTATGGCTTGCTAACTTATTTTAATTTTCACTCACAATGTGAACAAATAGGTGTACAAATTTATTAATTTGTGAACAATTTATTAAGGTTAATAAATTAATACAAATTTATTATGGTGAACAAATAGGTGTACATTTTTATTAAAAAATCAATGGAAAAAATTATACTTGTGTTCTTGAGCCAGTTTTTTAAAGTTATGTTCACGCTGGGAGCAGCTAATGCAAAGAGTGTCCTCAAGGTGAGCGTGTGTCAATCTTAAGCGATATTTGTTTTTTAAGAAATTAACTGTTTCACAAACATGTGTGGAGCCAAACATAGTAACAAGGCAAATGGCCAATTTCTTGCAGTGTTAATATTTCTCTGGGACTTGTTTATTCCAAAGTTCTTGGGTGCGTGCAGTTTTATACATTTGCAACAAAATGTCTTCCTGCAAGTCTATAATCTCCATTTGGAGCAAGGGCTTTGAAATGGGGAACATGTTCACAGCAACATCCACTCCATTCTCCTGCTGGATGAACTGCAAAAGGAGCTTTTAAAAATGCTGATAACTTCTTTACCTCTGCAAAGTCTTCAAATTTTTCTGCAATTCCTTTTTAATATCTTCAATGAAATGTAAAAATACTGTAACGACTATTTCTGATTCAGAATTATTCTTATGCTCAAGAGTTATTGGAAAGTGAATTAGTTCTTGACTTGCAATGTCTTTTTTCAAAAATATTGAGCTTACGACGGAACGAAGACACACTTTGTATCAGATTACATATTAATTTCTCATTTCCTTGTAGTTCGGTATTAAGCACATATAAGTGTTTAAAAATGTCTTTCAGGAAAGCCACAGCCAACATACTTCTTCATAAGCCCCCATTCTTTGTCAACCATAGCTGGAGCCCCATCAGTTGACAGAGACACCATTTTATTGTAACTAATGTTTGATTTTGTAATCAAGTCATCAAAAGTCTGGAATAAATCTTCTCCTCGAGTCTGGGCTTTAAATGGCAAGACTGCAAGCAATTCTTCTATAAATATTTTGTTTTCAGTATCATAAAATCTCATAAAAACAGACATTTGTTCGTCGTCAACAATATCACATGATTGATCAAGTACTATGGTTTAGCAAGGCGCCTTTAGTAGAAGTCTGCAGCCATATTTCGGTTCTTCTTGTATTGTTTTTTGCTGACAATGGAATACCTTAAATTGTGGCAACAACATCCTTTTTTATCTCCAAAAAGTACTGCGGCCACTCCTAGCATACATTATTTTACTGTCTCAAGAGTCTGATAATGTTTTCTGGTGTTTATTGAGCGCCCAACATTCATGCAAAGCTCCGTCTTCAGATTTTTCTTACTCGCACATACTTCAAACTAGTATGGATGTGCTTTTGCTGTAAGAAGCAAGATATTTCGAGCTTTTCTCGTTGAGCTTCACTTCTCAGAGGACAATGTTGATGAAACTGTTGATGGGTCGTTTTATAATGCCTCTTTAAATTCGTACTTTTAATAAGGTCGACAGTTTCATTGCATATTAGGCAAACTGGAACAGCGCCATGTCTATATTGAAGCGTAAATAATACTGTTCAGTCCATTCAGTCAAAAACTTCCTATTTTCACTATCAACTTTATGATTTTTATGATCTATATTGATAAAAAATAAAAAAAATCAGAAGCATCGATAATTACAAAACAAATTACTCACGTAACGCTGGTTTGATGTACAGTACTGATTTAGCCAGCTAGGATAACCGAGCGAACAACACAAAAGAGAAAAGTCAACAGTCACAACAACACTCACTCCCTCTCAGCTCTACTACGTGTGCACGACTGGCTGGCTTGGCTAATATCGTAATATCGGCGAGGTGGCGGTGTTTCCAACTTGATGACGACAATCAAACTTAGGAAAAGGCTTTTTAAAATTATATTTATAATTTATGTTAATGAGATATTAAAATATTGTTGGCGGTCCCCCAGTTGCCAACAATTGGTCTAAAGGGTTAAAGAGATTCTGAACCCTCTGCACTTGGCCATTACATATAATTTCGCTTATAACGAGGGTAAAATAAAATCTGGAAATTCTCCAGTACGTTCTAAACTCAGCAAAGTCACAGTGAAGAAAGGAACTGAGGCCGCATCTTTGTGTGTCGAGTAGTCAGTTCTCCATGGAGATGGCAGGGCCAGTACCTTGTCAGTCCCTCCCTTATTCCCCCCTACCCTCAAGGATAGTGTAGTAATCATTTCTACAGATTTATTAAGATGTCCATTAGTTTTAATCTATTTATAACTGCCACTAAGGTGTTTTCTGCGGCCATTAAAAGGCAACCTCTTTTCCTTTTTTCTGTGGTAAAGTGCAACCGATTTCTGACATAAGGGTAGCTGAACGACAACCTGGTAAATTTTGGTGGTCAACATTACTTTTTATCAGTACCGAAGAAAGTGAACTCTGCTGAATCATTAACAAATTCAGGCATATTCAACTACTGGAAACATATATGGGATTTAACAACACTTACATGTGACTATGGATAACCTATACAAACAATGAGTCACAACATTTCTGATTCCCTGGGCAATCAGCAATTTATTGGTTATCGTTTGTATTCCTAGAATTAGTGATACAATTCTAGAATAACTTTGATTTGCTGTGAGATTTTTTTTTACTTAAGAGTTCATTTCAAATTTATAGAAATCATCTTTAGTGACTGATATCATTGCTAAACGATACATATCCATACCTGATTTACATGGTTAACTTGAATTTAATGTAAATTTGTGTTTTACTGTGTAAATTAGGTACCATGTCGAAAACAACAAACTATATTTAGATTTAAGTTCTCCTAGTCAGTTATTAACAGGTTTTTTAATTATTACAAGAAAAATGTTACTTACATATTAGTATAATGGTAACAATGTTCAGCATCTTTTTGTCACATTTTACTGGAGTAATTTTTGCATAATTCTAGATGAGCATGGTATTTTAAAACTTACTGACTTTGGATTTGCAAAGGAAATTTCAACAAAAGCAAGCCTACAGACACCTTGCTATACACCTTACTATGTTGGTGAGTACATAATTTTTATTAATATATTTATGTACTATAAAGCTTGATGTAGTGACTCACCGAATGACATTAAATGTCGAGGCACTTCCTGTCGACCTACCCCTACCATGTGTATTGTTGAATTGAAGCTCTCGGTTTGAAACCTTCAGGAACTCTCTCAAAAGTTGACTTTCTTCCCTCGTAAAAAAACACGTCGGCCATTTTCGCTCCAAAATGGCTTCATTGTATTTCTTATGGGAAAATTACAAAAAAGAAGTTTTTATGATATAACTTTAAAAACACTTAAGTACAAATTTCAAAACTTGACAGGTATGCACGTGAAACAAATGCGCATCTTATATGCGAATTTCAGCATACAAACTAAAAAATTTTGAGTATCGGGGGCCCAAAAACATGACATTTTTGAAAATGTAAAACTTTTAATACTAATGCTATCTACTCAAGTAGGGTATCAAATTAAAGCTATGTTTTTCCTAAATCCAAATATACCATCATATTTAGGAAAGGGAAATAATATGCCCTAAAAACAAAAAAATTCTGAGAACGAAAAAAATGGCTAATAATAAAATAAAACGCCCAAGTGGGTCATCAATCTATACATATTTTTCTCCTAAATCTGAATATAGCATTATATATTGGAAGAAACATGTATAAGGGCTCTACCCTTCCTACCCCCAAACACAAAAATGGGCAATGTTAAACCAATATACCCAAGTGGGATGTCAAATTAAAGGTATTATTCTCTTGATTAATAATACCCCTTCAGACTTTGGAAAATACCAGAGTTATGGGCTCCATTGAGCCAAAAACCAAGATTCATGGTCATACTAATAAAGAATTCTGGTGAGACCTTAGGCTGAGCTTGCTCATGAGGCTGCATGGCGAGATTCAGAAAGGGGCTAAAGGTAGAGTTCCCAGGCGAGGTTACAGGCTGAGCTTCCCTCACAAGCGAGTGACGGGTTTAAGACGCTACTAATCCATAAATATAAATAATAAAAATCACAACTGGTAAGAAAGTCATATCTTATTACGTAGTCTTAAGGAGATATTGTTATTACATACAGACCAAATTCGCATTGCCTACGTTTTCCTTAGTCATTTTATGCCTGCTGATTTAGTGCAAATTTGTTACTTATTCCCTTATTTCATCTAGTAGTAATGCTGAATTATGGATTTATTTATTTCTATTTTATAACCAATATAGTAGTTGTGTTTTTTGCCAAGTTTGTTTTAAAATATTTTCTCATATCACATTAATTTTTTGCTTAGAGATCAAGTGCTTGCATATCTCAAAAACATAAAAAAATGGCTGGTTAACCCATTGCAGAAAGCGTAGTGTAACGCGCCAGGCCTAACGGTATGAATTAAATTTGCAACACAGCGCTACACCTGCCCTGCCAGCCAAGTGCACTTGCAAATTCTAGACGTTTTGTTACTTATGTGTAGTTATTTACTTTACATAAACATTACACTGACCATATTAGTAGTCTATATAATTTGGACCATCCCAATTTATCCTCCATTTTACTGGAAATCACAAACATGACAAAATGATAAGACCAAACGCAAGGACTAAATTTTCCAAACTAATATCAATTAGTCGAGACAACAATGACAAAAAACAGTAACTAAGATAAGGAGACAGACAGATACGCGCCTCAAAATAATTAGGTGCAATAACACTGATTCTGAGGGCCGAGTAAACAACCAGTGCCGCAACGCCAAAATCACTTCATGCTATCGGTCCACTCGGCACGGAACATGAAGGCCATGTCTTTGATCAGCAATAGGTTAAGAAAACATGTAGAGGATAGAATATTTTGTACATTTATGTTGTGGTTGTCCATTTTCAGTTTATTTAGCCCTCTGTATAGCCTGAACAGGACTTGGACAAAAGAATAAGGATTGTTTAGTTCAGAACTTCATTTGATGGAAGAAAAATGTAATTACTACTACTTAACAAAGCGTTTAAATAATCCCGAAATATTTACTAGTTATATGCCGGAATAAAATATAAGTTTTTGCTCATAAAATATAGATTTCAAATTCATTGAACAAAATAAAAGCCGCTTTGAATTTGGTTAGTTCAACTTTTGTGGAACCCTTATAGAGAGTTAGTAATAATGGGGAGGAAAATCGTAACATTATTAATTATGATGATTTTAATAATTATTTTATAAGTAGTATTGCCAAAATTGTCACTAGTGAAAACAGCAATATGGTTTATAAAATACTAGAATTAATACTAGATGTTTATAAACTTGTTCCATGATTTTTCAGTATGACAAGTTTATAGTACTTATGTAGACTTAGTAATAGTAATAGCCTTGATACATTGTATATAAACTCCAGGATTCTTAAGGCTTCGGCTTACTTTAATAGTGAATATTTGTAGCATATTTTCAACTGTTGTTTAGTTGAGGGTATATTTCCAGACCCGCTTAAGTGTCAATTTGGGTCAAGGTCAGGGAAGAGCACAGTGAATACAGTTACTTAATATGTCAAAAATTACAATCTTTAGCTTGAAAATAATAAGTATTTTATGTCAACATTTTATGTCATAACTAAGGCATTTGATATAGTTAACCATATCTAAGCTCACGTTTTATGAATGTGACAATCAGACCTTTAAATTATTTCATTCATACCCTCATTATAGGATGCAAAACATTTATAACAACAGTTTCTCAAGACTTTCTAAAATAGAGCATGGTGTACCACAAGGGTCAATACTAGGCCCACTTACCTTTTAATATTGAAGACAAATATGTAAATAGTTATCATTTTGCTGAATACTTAGCTTAAAACTTTACATCAACTTTAAAATCAGACGCTAGTTTGTTAAAAATAAGAGTACGACATTTTGGAAGATTGTAAAAATAATCTTTTTAATAAACAGCGGAAGAATAAATCAATTGAAAATACAGGAGATTGTAATTTGTTTAAACATGGCCGTGATTTGCAACTAATAAATTTCTTGCAGTGATTATTGAACCCAATCTTAATTGGAATAGTATTTTTCCAATTAAATAAAAGTTAACGTCTCTCACACACACACACACACACACACACAACACAAATTTATCACAATAAAAGTACAAAATGTACAAATATCATAGTGACTGATTTCGGTAAGCCATGTTTACATTACTCTGTTCTGAGTATTGAAAACAAGGTTTACCAAAATTGGTCACCATAATATTTATACTATTGTACTTATATTGTAATAAATTTATGTTGTGTGACGTTAAATTGCATTATATTTTTACCAAAACACAATGTGGTAATCAAGAAACTATAATGACTTAAATTACTAAATATAGTTAGCTTTTGACCTGTTTACATTTGTCACTTATGGAACAGGTTGTTATGGACGTGTGAGTGATTGTTCCATATAAGGCAACTATAAAACCTATGATTGTTTAGGTAGTTGAGTAGACATGCAAAGTAGTTCTGAAATTGTGTAATCATTCTAACAGTGACATAGTTTAAACATGAGTCAGTTAAGACAAATGGTTATTTATTGCAGAGAATAATTAATTTTGACTAAAAAACTCAACTGTTTCCTCCTTAATTAATCAATATTGTATACATACAATTAATTTGTATCCTTTAATAATGTTTCTTACTAACATGCTAGTAAGGTATAACATTTTTACAAACTTATAAACTGTTACAGGAGTTTGGAACCTATCATGACTTTGAAAATCTTCAGGACAAGCTTTATATGCTAATGAAGGATAAATAACTTGCTATTAAAGTTTTCTGAGAATAAGTTAAAGATGGTAAACAATATTTTTGAAAAATACTCTGTGTGGGATTTCATCTCTTTTTGTTCATTCAGTAATTTTATCCCTTGGGTCTAATGCATGGTTCGTGTTAAGTTTCGCATGTTATTTATGGGGTAAAATATCCGTTTTACTTTACAGAATCCTTTGTTCTTAATGCAGTATTAAAAGATTCTCTTAATTAAGGTCTTGTTCACACTTTTTCATCATATAACATTACATTGTCGAGCTTTGATATTGTAACCAGTGACATGCTAATGCATAAAACAATATTAAATTAACTTATAATCTTTCCTTTTGCTAGCTTGAATTACATAATTTTGTTGCAATATTTGTACTCAGCCTGGTACATATCAAACATTAACTATTAAAAATTAATTAACAGTATATAAGTAAGAACATGTATAATAAAAGTTAATTTAATGTTTGATTGCCAATAAATAATAGGTAGGGGATTTTTCAATAAATGCAAATGAATTTTATTGAAAGTGATGTATGATTGCCTTTTACAGAAAAAGAATATGCTCTTTTATCATATATTTTATTTTCCTATATAAAGAAACTTTATATTTTTCATGTAAGTCTTTAATAATTAATGTTGGAGAATACATGAGGCTTACTACGGTACTATAGAGCAAAGTTATCTAGTTTAGAAAATCTGTATAACTTTTTTTCCTGGATGGTGCAGTGCTGTAACCCAGCTACTTGGTGACAAAGTGTTTGGGAGATTGTTAGCGATAGGTTCCATGCTCGGTCCTCTTAATACCGAAACGGTGTCTGCTTAATGTTTGCCATCAACGTGGACACTACTAGAGAAGTCTGGGGTGTCCATGTTGAATGGTAGTCAATGTTGTGTAGGGAAGAGAACTGAGCGTCACACTTTTCAGTTAGCTGAAATCAGACCAACACTACGTGGTTCGGATTCCACGTAAAGCTGTAGGGCGCAGAGTTGCCCCTGGCTATTGGGCTAATAATAAATAGTCCTTTCTGAGCTAAGTCGAACTCAGACAGTAACAATGACTACACTCGTTCATCTACACTAATACTCATTCACCAGTCATATTCACCCATACTTCTACGATCGGCGTCTTAGAGTTGAATAATGAATAATGTATTGTGACATTGGCTATTTACACCTTTTACAGGCAAAACTGTTATTTTGTTGTGTGACACCTTGTATAGCAGGGGTTCCCAAACTTTTTTGTACCACAACCCTTCCTGTTGAAATTAAAGCCTACCATGCCCTCCCCCTCCCTTACATTATAAATTTTATGGAATTTTTGGGCTTATGAAAAAGAAAAAGTATTAAATTGAGAAAGAATTATTTATCTCTACTTTCACAAGAAATACGATGTAACATTTTAAATTTTAATTTAGTAGAAAATTAAGTACAGGTTAGAAAATTAAGTACAGTCAGATATTTGTTGAGCTTGCATTTTCACTGGTCTAATATCAAATCAAAATCTTTATTCACTCACTAAAAACATACAAAGCAAAAAGGTACAAGTTACATAAATTACATAGTTATATAAAAGAAATAAATACATTGATATATCAATTCATACTTAAGTGTTAGACAAAAGTTAAATAAATAAAATAGTTACTGCTAAATATGTGAGTGCCTTCCACATAAGCCCAAGGCTTGTGCATGGAAGGGAGTTCTTAATTTTAAAAATTTTAATAAAAGATAAAAAAGCTCAATCTTGAACAGCACAATGAACAGTTAATATATAAACTTATTTCTATTTCAATATAATATTTAAAATCATTTACAAAATGATCAAAGCTTCATATCTTATTTCCAATTCGTCTCGCGCTCTCCGTGACTTGTATTCATGTCTCCCAGGGGAGAGGCCGCCGCCCTAGTTTGGGAACCCCTCCTCTACATCTTTTCGGAGAGCTTAAATCAACCTTATTTATGTATTGTTTTAATTTTAAAACCTTTAATTAAGTAAATATAATTATTTTCATAGGAAAGCCAAGACAACCAAAGTAAATTCTGGTTATTTAATTATTTTGGCTGTGATATATTTAAATTACTTATTGTTATTATCAACAAATTAAAATCAAACATTCATACTATGTGTATTTAAATTTATAAAAATCATGAGCAATTATGTTATGTTATAACAATTGAAAGAGGAAATAGGCTTCTTTCATGTGTGTTAGGAAGCTATTGGTACATCTATATATAGTGTGCTATTGGAACTTTGTATATCTAGTGTGATCGTTGCATAATATATCTGTGCACCGGTTGTATTGGTGCTGGGTACAAGTAGACTTCTAGTCGCGACTAAGACAAGTTCTCTCTCAGGCAGACACAAACCATCGTGTGGCGAGAAACCGTTTCACTGACTTGACATGCACTGTGGCTCTATCTCTCCTGTATTACCTCTAGTAATAGATACAAAAGTACACAAGCTAAATATGTAAAACGCAGAGATATGTGGGAAAACTATCTCCGTAAGACACATAAACTGTCATCCAAATCAAGAGCTGTGATTACAGTGATGTATTCAACCAACATGACATAGTAGCAGTGTATGACTCCACGTGCATCTGGCTCAACACATGGATTAATGCAATCAGTTTGAACTAAAATGAGATTCATGACAGGCTCTCCTAGTCTAATAGCTATATGGTTGTACATAAAATTAAATATTTCTTCAGGATTTGGTCAGTTGTAGGACCAATTCTTATTTTTAATATAAACAAATTGAACAAACAATTTATTCATATAAACTTGGTCTTCGGATGGGACCAGTAATGGTATGACACTACTCCATTGGGGTTAAGTGGAAGAGAGGACTTTATAGTCCTAACTTCACCTCTAATAAAGACGATTTTCATTTCATTTAAAGAAGACCCTTGACCAGTAAAGGGAATGGATACAAGTAAATCGATTCCGAACAGGCATGAGCAGATTTAACCACTGGAAATATGAATGTTGATTGTCACTAGATCAGTCATGTGATTATGGAGAGTATCCAAACAATGGATCACATAGTTTCAGAGTGCCCCTTGCACTGTCTTTACGGAGGGATTAGCCAGCATAAACAGAATCAGTGTGGCAGGTCTTAAATAGCTTGGATTTAGCTCTGTGACAGGAGATCATACTGTATGTTTACTATACTTGATGAATCAAAAGAAAGTACAGTAATCAGCTGCTAGCCCAGCCCGACATCGCCATCAGCAAGTCGTTCTCTAACCAATGCCAACTTCAAAGAGGACTAAAAGTATGATAAAAGATATAATAAAGAAATAAAATAAAAGATCAGCGTCTTAGAAATGAATAATAATAATAAAATTATGTTGTAAAGAACATGTCGTTGCTCTAAAAATTCCAAAAACCATATGAAAAATTCAGGCTTAAAGAAACTTTGACTACTATAATAGCAAATGTTCTTAACATAATATGCAATAAATTGTAACTTAACATGACAAATTATGATTTCATTAATTCTTCGTTTTTACACTGTTTTATTTAATATCCTCTTCATTTCTGATGGTTCTAAAAAATACCAAAAAATCGGGTAACTACTCCCTTATTATTTGCAATACTGCACTGACAGAAAAAAAGAATAGATTCTGTAATAAGGCCTACTGCGCATGTGCATGTCCCGGGCACATGTTGCAGCATATTTCCATACGGCAACTTGTGCCGGCAGGCACATGACATGCAACTTGTTGTGGGACAGATTTGTAGTAATAGAAACGGGGTGACTTGGACCAGTTCTTGATTAAATTCAGTCTGTTCAATCCACAGAGATAAAAGGTGATGCTTAATAGAATCAGTGAGGCAGGTCTTAAATGTCTTGGATTTAGTTTTGTGACAAAGAGATTACTTTATTATTTCTATTAATAAATGCCACGACTCTTGGATCTTGTTCCAAACATGGATTAATATTTTTTAATAAATAAATAAATGATAGCAGACAACGAACCAAATATTTTGATATGATGATTACATTATTTGTCAGTTTGTGCTAACTTTTAATATGTCGTGTAATTTTAAAATATGTTTACACAGAACAGGCCTTGACAGGTTTGTTGCGAAAATTAAACATTGTCATTTTCATCCTGAATATGTTCCTTTTCACATACATCTTTGTTGGCACCACATATGACATTTTTTATGTTCAAGCATGTCTGTGTCTGTTCTTCATAGTAATCTGTTTAGTTTTGTTGTAAAATGTTTGTCTCTCAGTGCATGCAATCAAATATGTCAGTCAATCTTTGTCCTACATCTTCGTCCTACAACTTTGTCCTACATCAACCTATCATCATTCTACTGTATTATACCTGGTAAAATGACCTATTAGGTACATATTGTTGAGGGAAAGACGTATTATGTGTCTATGTGACTTTTGGAAAATAATTTATTGTGACAGTTTTTATACTCATTGTGGTTTAGTTGTATTATTAGTTTTAAAATGAGAGTGATAGGAATCCAGAAAATTTTCCCAGCCCAACCACCTGTACAAGTTTTCATTGGTATCCAAAATTAACGCAGTCTTGATTTATCTCCTAACTATTAAAGTGCCAACCCCCTTAAGTAAATTTTCTAATGACCTAAGTTTATAATGCAGTAAAAGCTCACTAATTCAACAGTCTGGGTAACTCGACAATCAAAGGCTGATGGAGTGCAAGTCCAGATTTTGTGTACTTGGCCTTGAAGGAATACGCAAGGCTTTATATTATTTGTCAAATATATTTAAGAAACATTACGCTATTTGCAACAACAAAAGTAGTCTGCAATGGGTATTTTGTTCCTTCAGAGGCTCATGACGAAGCAGAGAAAAACAATCTTGAAGTTAGTAATTCTTTCAGCTCTTTTAGCTCTACTGTAATTGTTGAATATTTGAGATTTCTTTTCAGATACAATAACTATATGCTTGTAAGTTATATCAAATAAATCCGTTTTCTTGCTCTACAATCTGCATAGCCAATTTTTTAATAATTAATCAGATTGTTGAGAATGTTTTATGTAATTTACTAGGTACATGACTATAATATTTGACACTGATAAATTTTGCTGATATTGAAATAAAATGAAAAACATCTTTATTTTATAAGGTGAGGTTAGGATGAGACCACCTAACCTTTTTAACAACATATTACAGAGTGAACCATGAGTTTGCTAGTTTGTGTAGCATAAATAAATATAAAATAATTTGGATAATTAATGTAGAAAAAGGGGTAGATATGTTCCCCTTTCCTTTTTCATAAGAAATTACTTAGGCTTTTTCTGTTAACCCTCCAGGTGCTGACATCGCGTAGCGCGATGTTAGGTTCGCGATCTATTTAAAATGCACTAGCGGCTTTAAACGACTGAATATTACAAAGTATGTTATATAGTATTGAAGTAGAAGAAACGCGGAACATATTATACTCTATGGAATACGTCTGCATCAAAACAGCCGATATACAACAATTGTTTTGAAGCGTATGTTTTGTTTTCAACACACACAAATCAGATGCTCAGTGTATTGCCGCTTGGTGTTTGTTTACATTGTAAGTTTGTTATTGTAATCTATTATTATTGTTTTATTTTGTGTTTTATTGTATTTTATCTTAAAAAATGAGTGAATTAAGTAGGTCTAGTGCAATAATAAATGTGTTAGACGAACTAAATGAACAATCAGACATTGAGAGTGAAGTTGACTCTGAGTAAATCATCTTGTCATTGCTCCAGAATGTAAATTTTTGTACATAAGATATATTTTTTAATTAATTATTTTAGTTTTTTATTGATTGTCATTGTTATATTTTGTGAGCTGAAAACATTTTGAGTTGTAAAAGTGAAATAACACTACATGTTACAATGAAATGTGTAACTTGTCATGTATTAGTGTTTTTTTACTTAGGACAATTTTCCATTTTTTACTCTAACTGAATGTGTCTAAGAAGATAACCTATAACATGTATATATTTTTGTGTTTATTATTAAGTTTTCTACAATATGTCTATCTTGGATTTTCATTTTATGTGTTTTGTGAACTGATACATGAACTCAAATTAAAAAAATTGAAAAAAAATTTCTTCTTTGTAAAGAATAACATCCAGCAATAGTTTACCATGAAAAGATAAGTCCTGTATAAGTATATTTTCTTATCCTATGGTTTTTTCTGAAAATAATGATATGTAATATGTACCATTTTCATTAGGTTTACAGTATTTAAAAAAATATTTTATATACAGTTGCAAACACGATGAAAAACGCCTAGCACTTAAGAAAGTTCAACCCAGCACCTGGAGGGTTAAAATAATTTTCAAGTTATAATCAGAAATGAAATTATCATTATGTTTAGGCCTATAAGGTATGATGGTAAAATAATTAGTAATACTATATCATTATATATATATATATATATATATATATATATATATATATATATATATACATACATATATATATTAGGAAATATCTGTTAACAAATAAGTTTGTTTAGTTAATGAGTAATATTTTATATTGATGAACATTAAGAATAAATTAGTTACAATTTAAACCATTTATTTTTTTAAGTTTAAATGTGGAAATGTTGTAAACATATTCTTTTGGCTTTTTAATATTTTTCTATTGCTACAAACTTCACTTTTTGGTCCGTAGCACCGGAAGTTTTGGGACCACAGAAGTATGACAAGAGCTGTGACATTTGGTCGTTGGGAGTCATCATGTACATATTGTAAGTACACAAACTGTAAATTTGCTTCTTAGGAGCTCATAATTTTACTTTCGAACAAGGAGTAATGTCAGACATCTGTGAAAAAAACATTTTTATTATTGGTATAAATGTTTGAAACTTATTTTTTGGCATTGGTTGTTCTTGATTGGTACAGAATAGAATACAGAAAACTTTATTCACAAACATCAAGTTTAGAACAGGCGTCATACAACATAAAATAAAAAAACAATAAATGATGGTTTATTGTTCAATTGCCCTCTCCAGAAACTCGCCAATGGTGTAAATTGACTCCTCCATAAGCCAGCAGCACAGTCCTCTTTTCAACTTGCTTTCCTCTAGTTGCTTGAGTTGGTTTGGGAGAGCGTTGAACAGCTTAACTCCAGCATAAGATGGTTTTTTGGCAAATAGTGCAGTTCTGTGAGCTGGTAAATTGAAGTTATGTCCATGCCTAGTTTCCCTTCCATGGTGGTTGTTTCGAGTTAAGTTGAGACTATGAGCGTGTAGGATGACCTCAAGAATGTAGAGAGCTGTCACGGTGAGTATATTTAGGTCTCTGTAGGCTTCTCTGCAGCTGTCCCGTAGTGCAATGCCAGCCATTATTCTTATCGCCCGCTTCTGAAGGACCATAATTATTGAAGGAAGGACCATATTATAGATAGAAAATTATTGAAGAATTCCAATGCTTCATGTGTTTTAAGGAACAAACATAACGTTTCTACAGATATAAAACCTCGGGTCGTCTTCAGATGTTACTACCATAGTCTACATTTACAACTAATTTTTGTTTTTTTTTCCTTTACCTATAATAATTTTAAAAAAATCTTAAAAACAACATTTCTATAGACTATGGTTGACTGTTAAGAAAATCATGTGTCTTAAAAACTATCACATATAACACAATTACAACAAAATATAAAACTAGTGAGTGTAGTGGTTCTCCATACAAGACTCCTGTCCTAGTAGAGTTGGAAAACCGAACGCTATATGGATAGGTTGAATATTCTATCCTGCTCTATGTATTTTCATATATTGTATTTTATATTTTGTTATGTATGATAGTTTTTAAGAACATGTTACTTTCGTAACAGTCAACTGTAGTTATTTTATTTTATTTCCCACGGTTTAACCAATTTACAAAAATACAATAACATACAAGATGGCAGTCTATGATTCACGTTACTTACTAAGATTATGAACTATAACTGTCAATCAAACACTTCAGTAACAACAAATTAAAATAGTCTGAACAGTCCAATAGCATAATAAGTGGAGTGTGTAACCATCGTGTGACAATACAATAAATTCTACACATAGTAACAGCAACAAAAATCTAATAAATAAACAACCCAAGTAGAATATACAGATATAACAGATACAATAATATAAATAACAATAAATAATAAATGTAGTAATAAATAAGAATAGATAACATAAATAAAATATAAAAAAGGTAACAATAATAATTATATACGAGGGCCGTTCGGAAAGTAACCTCCGGTGTGCTTTAAATAAAACTCAGACATAATTAAAAATATTTTATTATATACATCTTAAAACTACATCTTTCAGCTATTTTTCAACATAATTTCCAAAAACATTCAAACACTTATCATATCTTTCCACTAACTTACAAATCCCTTCAGAATAAAAATCGGCCGCCTGTGCCTTGAGCCAGCCAGAGACTGCATTCTTGAGTTCCTCATCGTCCTCAAACTTCTGAGAGCCCAGCCATTTCTTCAAGTGCATGAACAGATGAAAGCAGGCTTGGGACTAACGATTAAAAATAATTAACGATTAAGTTTAATCGTTAGTTTTTCTGTTAACTTTTCAACTTATTCGTTAGTTTTGGGGATGTTTAACTTTTAACTTTAACTAGTTAACAAATTCACTAACGATTAAACTAACTCAGTTAGTTTTACAAACGAGGCACGGTTTGTCCCGTGGAATGTAGACAATGGCGGAGAAAGCGTCCAAAACTTTGGTCAAAGACCGGGCGTTTTCCTCAATCCCAAGTATTCGCCGACAAACAAAGTCATGAGTCACACCCATCCCTTTCCGCCATCTTCCTGCCCTGCCCATAATTAATAGACACACCCAACGTGTCCCATTGTTGTTTGTCCAAGACGTAGTCATAGTGTTAGTGATAATACTGGGAGACTTGAAGGTGGATTCATTTCAGTTTTAAAGTTTGCCGAGTGAATAATAAAGTGTGTTGAATTAGTTTCCAGACGGTTTACGTTATGTATAATAATAAGAGACAACAGTTTTTTTGTAAATAATTGTATGTATTCTTTCATGCCACACAAACTAACTTTTAACTTTTAATTTCAGTTACTTTTTTAAAATTTAACTTTAATCAGTTAGTTTCATTGAACTCTAACTTTTAACTTCAATTAGTTAGTTTAATAGAGGATTAACTTTAACTTTATTCAGTTAAAAATAATTGTTAACTTTCCCAAGTCTGGATGAAAGTCACTGGGAGCTAAATCTGGGCTGTATGGTGGATGGCTAAAAACATCCCATTGAAATTGTTCAAGAAGGTCTTTGGTTTTTCGAGCACTGTGGGGTCGGGCGTTGTCATGAAGGAAAATGACGCCAGAGGACAATAAACCGCGTCGTTTGTTCTGAATTGCCCTTTGTAGGTTTTTTAAAGTTTCAACGTATGAATCTGCGTTGATTGTTTGATCCATACACAGTGCACAATTCTCTATGAATGGCTGCCGCTGAATACTGCTTGGCTGTAAAAAATCGAATGACAGATCGCACCTTACATTTGGCGGGACTTTCTATGACAGACGCCATTTTCACAAGCTACAGAAAACGAACTAGCACTCGGACAACCTTCACAGTACCACGGCTGGATGCCGACTGAAGAGACCTGCGCGTCAACGCTACTATGGTGGCACTATCCCCTCCACTTCCTATTCTATGAGCAACCGGAGGTTACTTTCTGAACGGCCCTCGTATAAATACGTGAAGTTGGGGAGAAATGATTGTGAAAATTCAGAGTGCTTATAGGTGTAGGAAAGTGCGAAAAGTGAGGAGACCATGCCCCCACATACACAGGTGTAGCCCTTTAACGCAGCTACCTAAAGATGGAACAATCACTACACTGGTATTAAAAGTGAAATATGCAATGTAGTCTTTAAGTTTTCTTATAATTATTATGGGTTAAAGAAAAAACTTGTTGTAAATATAGACTAAGGAAGTAAGTAACATCTGAAGACAACTGGAGTTTTTGTATCTGTTGAAATGGTGTATTTGTTCCTTAAAATACTTGAAGCATTGTAAATCTCCAATCATTATTTACCAATCATGGAAAATCATACTCAAACTTCATATCAAGTCCATTAAAATAGTTATAAAAATGAGGACATGTAGAGGTTTCTATAAGTAGCTGGGATTGTTTAGTCTACCTAAAACCCCATACGTCAAACCAAAATACCACCATACGTGTATTGGTAGACTGATATCACGTGAATCCCTTTGGTCTGAGGAAAGTAAACGTGATTTTCAGAAATCAATCACCATAACAGTTTGTACATTTTGCACTTGTAATACATTTGCATTGAGATGTTCAATTGTTTTGTATTATTTCTACCAACATTTACATCCAGTCTTCATTTGCGTTGTACGTGTGTTGGTGGAGGCTTTCAGGAACAAATTATTAGTGAAGTTTTTTAAAACTATCAGCATCCCTAGTCGGCCATCCTCAGACTATAAAAAATATCATTACAGCATGTATTGGTGGGTGAATGAAATCATATGCTTTTTTGCAATTATGGAAAATATAGATTCTAGTTATGACACTGGCCGATTAAGCCTAAGTTCTATCATGACAGGGTTTCCAGCAACAGAGAAAATAGGGAAAACCTGGAAAAGTCAGGGAATTTTAAATGACCTGGAAAAGTCAGGGAAAAATCAGGGAATTCGATACAAAACCTGGAAAATCCTAACAAGAACACCAGTTTGTTGTCATTGTAATAATCACTATATACTTGGGTGCACTACAAAAAGTCCTTTACTTTGTTCAGTACTAAATGTTAATTTTACATGCCATTTAATATTCTAAATTATGAAAAAGCTACTTAATTGCTTGGTTATGCTAGTTCGACCTCATACAACTAGTTTTATATCAGTAAAAGTTTAAAATTTACTGAAATAATTGTCTGATTAGTACTTGTTACATGAGCCATATACCTAAAATAATATACTGCCGTTTTGCAAGGCATTGAAAATTGTCATAATTTAATAATAGAATAAAATATTTGTTTTTTATTACTCAAGGCTAATTAAAAATATTTTTTTAATTCTACCTCTACTTCTATAAAGTAGTTCAAAAAGAATAATTACTGTAGGTAATAGTTTTGAATTAAATTATTACGGTTATCAATAAAAATATATTTGTGAAATATTGATATTTCTGTAATTAATAATTGTAATTGACTGTAAATAACATAATGTATGTACATGGTGGTACATAATATTACTAAATTAAGTTAAATAGACAGATTTAACTATGTCGATTTGGGGTCAGGGAAATTTTGTATGAAATCAGGGATCGGCAGGCTTGGGACTAACGATTAAAAATAATTAACGATTAAGTTTAATCGTTAGTTTTTCTGTTAACTTTTCAACTTATTCGTTAGTTTTGGGGATGTTTAACTTTTAACTTTAACTAGTTAACAAATTCACTAACGATTAAACTAACTCAGTTAGTTTTACAAACGAGGTACGGTTTGTCCCGTGGAATGTAGACAATGGCGGAGAAAGCGTCCAAAACTTTGGTCAAAGACCGGGCGTTTTCCTCAATCCCAAGTATTCGCCGACAAACAGTCATGAGTCACATCCCACCCCTTTCCGCCATCTTCCTGCCCTGCCCATAATTAATAGACACACCCAACGTGTCCCATTGTTGTTTGTCCAAGACGTAGTCATAGTGTTAGTGATAATACTGGGAGACTTGAAGGTGGATTCATTTCAGTTTTAAAGTTTGCCGAGTGAATAATAAAGTGTGTTGAATTAGTTTCCAGACGGTTTACGTTATGTATAATAATAAAAGACAACAGTTTTTTTGTAAATAATTGTATGTATTCTTTCATGTGCACACAAACTAACTTTTAACTTTTAATTTCAGTTACTTTTTTAAAATTTAACTTTAATCAGTTAGTTTCATTGAACTCTAACTTTTAACTTCAATTAGTTAGTTTAATAGAGGATTAACTTTAACTTTATTCAGTTAAAAATAATTGTTAACTTTCCCAAGTCTGGGGATCGGTCAGGGAAAAGTCAGGGAATTTGTTTAAGGAGGTTTACTGGACACCCTGCATGAGTCAAATTATCCTAAAATAGTTATTAATTAAATTTAGTGATAAAGCTAATTTTAATCTAACCTCCTGCTTTGACAATGTCTGTGTATACTCTACAAATTTCCATAGCAAACAAAGCAGTGTGTTTTTTTAAACAAATGTTTCATTTTTCAGATTGTGTGGATACCCACCTTTTTTTAGTGATGGTGGTCTGCCGATTTCACCTGGAATGAAGAATAGAATTAAGACTGGCTCGTATAGTTTTCCCAGCCCGGAATGGCTAAATGTGTCTCATGATGCGAAGGAACTCATCAGGGGCATGCTTCGTGTGGACGCCAGCGAGAGACTTGACATTCACCAAGTGATGCACAACAAGTGGATTGCAGTAAGTGTAAGGCATGCTACCAATTGTTCACGTCCTCTGAGTATGATTTTTTATGATATTTAATTAATATTGTAACTGTTCAAATTTAATTTTCTTTGTTAGTTTTCATATTTATAAGTTTAACTCAATAACTGAAATTCAAATTCAAATTCAAAATTCTTTATTCATAATATTTTGTACACATATACAAAGAATAGCGTCTTAATACTTAAATGCTTAAACTAAAATAAAACTACGGGATACATGACTATAAAAAATAAAACAAATAATAACAATAATGGGACTTATTGCATTTATTGGAAGACCAGGCTCTCAGTACTCAAGAACAAAAATATTCATTAATTGAATAGAGTGCTTTTTCAGTTAGATATCTTTTTATTTTGATTTCAAAACTTTTCGCATTATTTTCAAGCTTAATCTCAGTTGGTAACTGCATAAAGAAATATTTTCCAATGTAGCTTGTTTTCTTTTTATAGAATTCCAAGCTGTGTCGATCTAAGGATATTTTATTACGTGTGTCATAATTGTGTTGGGATTGTATTAGAGATTCACTGCAGTTTGACTTAAAAAATTTAATGCATTCAATAATGTATAGGCTGTATACTGTCGGTATGTTTTGTTCGGAAAAAATGTGCTTTACATGATCTATTATATTCAGTTTGAACATTATTCTGAGTGCCTTTTTTTGTAATATCAAGATTTTATCTAAATTCTGTTTAATTGTTGCGCCATATATACTAATACCGTAAGATATATGGGAATGTATAAAAAGCATAGTATATCATTCTCATAGTTTCTGTATTGCACAATTTTGACATTCGTCGTAAGGCATAGATTCCGGAAGAAAGTTTGCGAGTAATGTTGTCCACATGGATATCCCACGATAAATGTTCATCTATAGTCAAACCTAGAAATGTTGTACTGCTGCATTGAATCAAAAAATCATCTTCTATTGAAATGTGTGGTTGAAGCTTTTTTCTGGCCTGTTTTGTAGAAAACGATAAAAAGGTAGATTTTGTGGAATTTAGAAGAAGGTTGTTTGAGTCAAAAAATGATTTGACCTCTGATAAATCTAAAAGAGATGATATTTCAATATCTTCTTGATTTTTCCCAGTAACCACCATATTAGTGTCATCTGCATAAAGACAGAGATCACTATTAACTACTTTTTGTGGAAGGCCTTGGATGTAACATAAAAAAAGAAGAGGTCCCAGAATGGAACCCTGAGGCACCCCATGCTTAACTCTTTGAGATTTTGATGCAAATTTTCTTATGTAATTACACGAATGAGTTTCTTCTCTATGTTTAATCTCTACATATTGAGGTCTTTTACTTAAATATGACTCAAACCAATCTATTTCTTTCCCACGTAATCCAAGTTCCTTTAATTTAGTTATTAATTTTGTGTGAGAGACGCTGTCAAAGGCACGTGATAAATCAAGAAAAATACCTACTACGTTCTCACCTTTATCAATAGCACTTATAATGTTTTCAATAAAACTAACACCAGCAGTGATGGTGGATTTTCCAGGCCTAAAGCCATGCTGTTCCTTGTCCAATAAATTATTATTTTCAAGATAATTCGACAGTTGATTATACACACACCTTTCAAATATTTTAGAGAAAGTTGGGAGAAGCGATATAGGACGGTATGACGAAAAGTCTTTGTAATCTCCCTTTTTATACACTGGGATCACTTTAGCAATTTTTAATCTATCAGGAAAATGGCCTGATATCATTGAAGAATTAATTAGATGGGCTAAAGGTTTTGCAATAATTTTTATACAATTTTTTATAAGTGTAATGGGGATGTCATCAAACCCAGCCGAGTATTTATTTTCAAAACACATAGCAATCTTAATGACATCCTCATCGGTAATTTGAGTGAATGAAAAATTATTATTTGGACGTTGATATTTTTGGTCTTCTGAAGAATGGTCAGAGGGATTATACCCTAAATTAGGTTTAATATTTTCATCCACTACGTTCACAAAATAATCATTAAAAAGTTCACTAATAACTATTGGGTCTGTTACGAAAGAATTTTCTTTTTTTAAGATGAGATTTGAGATTGAAATTTGACGAGTGCCCACATTTGAATTGATTATACCCCAAGTGGTCTTTATTTTATTTGTGGAGTTTTGAATTTTTCGGCTAATGTTTCTTTTTTTGTA
Source organism: Stictocephala bisonia (assembly GCA_035578905.1). Lineage (NCBI taxonomy): Eukaryota > Metazoa > Arthropoda > Insecta > Hemiptera > Membracidae > Stictocephala > Stictocephala bisonia. The sequence continues at coordinate 3,779,445 of JAQJVL010000012.1, read as the reverse complement.
TTCAACTATATCATTTTTCAATATTTTCTTCCTGGCTTTAATTTGAGTGCTTAAACAATTATTTTTTGTAACCCTCCGCAATTTTTCTAAATCAATTAACTCAGATTTCTTGTTCTTTATGTCAGATGTGATCCAAGTGTATGTTTTGTTATCTGATTTCTCTGTCACCATTAACTTAGGGAAACAAACATTAAAATGGTATAAAAAGAGTTCATGAAAAACTTCATATTTTTTATCTACTGGAGCCTGGTACATTTCCATCCAGTCCTCCTTTTCAAGACACCTTTTAAAATATTCAGTGTTGTCATCATTGAATTTTCGTACATTCTTTCTAGTAATTTTTACAGAAGAACTACTAGCATCTAGAATTTCCAGCAAAATTGCATCATGATCAGAAATCATGGTTATTAAACCACAAACTCTAGTTTTATCATCAGAAAAATTTGTTAAAAAATTGTCTATTGCAGTTCTAGATGTAGGAGTAACTCGGGTTGGGAATTCAACTTTGTAGGAAAAGTTATACATTCTCAAAATATTATTAAATTTTTTAAATGTGTTATCTTTTTTAAGTACATCAATGTTTATATCACCAGTTAAAAGGACATATTTGAATTTTGAGGAAAGAGCATTAATCAAAATTTCCAATTTATTGAGAAATGGGTTGGTGTAACAGTGATTCGGTGAACGATAAAGGCAAGCTAAGACAAAAGAAATATTACCAAATACAAACTGTGCCAAGCAACATTCAAACTCCCTCTCAACCAACATCTCTTGTACTACGGACAGTGTAACTGCATTACTATTTAAGGTGCGTTTAGCCAAGATCATGACTCCACCGCCAAAGGAGTCACTGGTAATGGGAACACTTTGTACTGGCCCATAATATTTAAGTATAATGAAGCTTCATTTCAAATATCTAAACCTCCAAAATGTTAGTCCATATGTTACATATTATATACACTTCTTCCAAAGAATACTAAGATGTATAGCAATATAATAATTGATGCATACTGTAAGTTTATTTATATACTTGACTAATTATATATATTACAGTTCATTTTGCTTCAGTCTTTGTTTCTATAATAATTATCATAAATAATTTACTGCAGTAATGTTTTAAGCTTATTGTAGTAAACATTTTGGTCCTTCGGGCCAGATGTAGATATATTTTTGTAATGTCCTAATCTGTATGTAAATTAGATGTTAATATAAATTTCAAGAATTACAAAAGATGTCAAATTTTATGCTGAATTCAGAAATATATTCGTTGACTAGATAAATTTGTAGTCAAAATATATTCTACCAAGTGATAACATCAATTCTGAGTATAACCAGCATGAATGTAAATATCAAGCAATCAAAATCAGAAATACAATCAAATCAAAATGCTTTTAGCATTATTTTTATTTCTGGCATATTAAGGATAAGGTGTAGATTATTTTGGTACCACTTAACCTGTACACATAAGATTAATTAGCTTGGACACAGTTTTTCTTTGATAAATGACCAAGATGAAAGAAGCTATTAATTGGATCTTTCTTTATAATTTTCACTCATTTTGCACTAATTTTAGTATATAGATAAATAAAAACTATAACTAAAGCATAAAACAGTTATAAACTAAATTACCTTAGTTGTTTGACTGTTGCACACACAAATGTCAGAAACTATTAAACTGGTCTGCATCTGGTGTCAGTTGAAGCCAGCTGATTTTGTCACCAGAATAACTATTGCCCAAAGTATTATAATATTTTAAAACATGTAATAACTCTCTGTATCGATATTTTATGAAATAAGAGCGAAACGACACTAAATAACCATTTTAATTACACATTTTCGAGATCACTGCAAAACGCTGTATATCCATCAGTAGTTGCCATATAGACTGCACTTGTTTTCTCTGTACATACTGTGTTCCCCAGTTGTTGGTTTAATTATTTCATACTTATTCTATTTTATATATTCAGTTTGTTTGTGTTGATATTTAATAATTAATAAATTTTCGTACATTCTGCTAGTTTCTTTTGATATTTATTACTGAGGACCTTGATATTCATGGTAGACGGAGTTGAGCTGAGTGCCACCATATAATATAACAACAGTTTTATATTTATCCATGTTATAACAGCAGTCTGATTTTAAATCCGTATAATTGTTCATTGTAATTTATTTTAATCCATCTTAAATCAAAGAGTTTTAGAATTTTATTTAAATTATAGAACCATTTTCTGTCTGTTGTTTACAGTAAAAAACACTTTATATAATGTACAGTACAACTTCGGTCATCCAGCCTTTCTTGGCCACAGGTCAAGCTGGATAAGTCACAAAACCGTGTTTTCACTCCGTCAAAATAAAAAAAGACTGACAATGCTGAGGGTGTTTAAATAATGAACTCTTCCACTTCCCCCGAATGAGAAATGGACTCTTTTAGCTGCTCTGTTACAGAAGTAAACTAATTGCCAGCTTGGATCTTCGGGCTCATTTCGCAGTGACAACCAGTAATGCATGACAAGTTAAAAGAACAGCGCCTGCAATATTTGGGATACAAAACTGAAACACTTGTGTTTAAGATTTGTGTTGCGAGATTGAACGTGAAGTTATAATTTTATCTCAGATTGTCAATAGCCGGTTGATATAGATAGTATAAAGCAAGGCCAGATAACTAAGGTTGTACTGTATAATAATCTTCAACAAACCTTATGTATGTATGATGTAACACCGCAGAGATCTGGCCCCAAGGACCATCTGTATTCAGTTTATTTTAGTACGTCCTGCTTGTTTGTTTTAATTTGTAATAATCAGTACATCATTTGTCCACTTTATTCATTTATTCTTCTTTTACTTCAATTTATATTATAGTTTGCATAGTTACTGTACATAGTAATCATTTCATTTTTATCAAATATTGTAATTAATTCTAATTGCATGTGGGTGGTGTATTTTCAAGTAAAATCTCATATTTTAATTTTTTTTAGTGTAATGTGATATAGTTTTTATGATTGAAAATTTGTTTACTTTTAGTGTTAAAGTTGGAAAATATTGTTTGCTCTTACGTGGCTTAATATATTTATTTAAAGTTGTAAATCAATTAATATCTTGTATTTATTAAGAATACAACCCACTATTATATTGAATTTTAAATTTTGTATGATTTTTTGGAAAATATTGATATGATTTAATGAAGACCAGCAGATCTGTCGACTAGTGAACCAAGAGTGATGCTTTTGTTCTCTTGTTGCAGATCTGAACCGGGCCGTGTCAATAATAGAAAAAGGCGTTCCACTAACAAAATGATAACAATTATATTTTTTGTAAATGTGTACAAAATAGTGTTTGATTTTTACCAAAAATTCTTACCCTATATAAAAATTCAATATTTATTTTTGTTACAATTGATGACAGCCAAGTATATAGAATTCAAATGTGGGTCCAACTTACATTAATTGCAGCAAAAGATTTTTTTCTGGGTCATTGAGTATAGTGTAAGTTTGCCTTCCCTAAATGTGTGCCCTTGAAAGTCATGAGGACAACTTTTGGTGATTAAAAAACTTCAAAATTTTGTACTTTTGCAGTTTTTGCTAATAAGATGAAAATTGCCTATATTCATCAAAAAACAACACAGTGAATTAAAGAGAACAAAAATTCATATAAATTAAATGAATAAAAATTCAAAACTGGTCCAATTTTTATAGGCATCTTAAATATAGCAAATTTTACCAACTTTGCCAAAACCTGAGTCAGGTCCATTTTCAAAGGGCTGTAACTCTACATCAAGAAGCATGTACTGTTGGGAACCATGGTTTAAATCTATTTTCAGACCTGGAGAATATGCAAACATTGATAAATATGCTCAGGTCATACTGCTTATGAAATCAAAACCAAATAATCAAGGATTATTTTTTGATTAAACAAGGCAACTTAAATGAACATTTTGATCATGCATGGATAAACAAAAATTATTAACTGTTGCTATGTTTTATTTTTAGTGATACCCACTAATGTAAGTTGTATGTGATATTTTCAGCAATACACCAGTGTGCCGCAAACTCCACTGCACACAGGACGCATGTTGCGGGAAGGAGAGGACCTGTGGCCTGAGGTTCAGGAAGAGATGACTCGCTCACTAGCGACCATGCGAGTTGACTATGACCAAGTCCACATCAAGGCTCTTAACAACTCCAACAACCCTCTCTTAAACAAGCGAAGAAAAAGGACTGTCGGTGGAGGTGTTGATGCCTCATCATAATTAATACAGGTACATTTTCTTTGTTCATACCTCAAATAAATCTCCCTTATTGCTCAAGTTATTTCCAATATTTGTTTATTATTTAACTTATTTCAGTGGAAATGGCCAAATTTTTGTATAATTTAACCCAACTACTGGTGACCGTCGGAAATTTGACGGTCAAACATTGCCGCAAATAAACCAGTTTCTATGGTTACGATAATGTTTTATCAGCGATATATTGGTATCGTTTGATATTATATGAACCAATCTATTGACATATCAAATTCGATATGCGTTTCTTTCATATTCTGAACTACAGAATTAATAATGTAGTTCAGTTTTGCCTTTACCGCTGCGTTGCATTCGCGTCTTGTTATATTTCGTTGTTTGTGGTGTCAATAACACTGATTTTTAGTGTGATAACAATAAAAATGTTTTATATATTATATTAGTGAAGTGCACATTGAGTGTTTATGTCAAATAACATTTCTTTAGTTGTGTAATTAGTAAGCTATTCAGACATATAATGTGAATATTTTATGTTTGAATATTGGACTTTCTAAAAGATTTGAAAATGGATAGGGATTTTTTTGACCGTTCAATCAATATAAGAGATATATTACAGATTGAACCCCAGTATAAACTGCTTCAGAGAGTAACATTTCATATCATGGTGATTCCTTGCCCCTCTCTGATGAGGAAATACTTCGTGCGCTGTTGTGCTTTTAGAGTGATACAAAATTAATTTATAAACATATCCAATAATGTATATACATATAAAATGAAACTAAATAACATTTCTGCCTATTTGTATATTTTGGAATTTTGATTTATTCAATTTTTACTTATTTTCTTGGTATACTGGGAAGGTTACCCCTCCCCCCCCCAATATAAGAAAGTTTTTTTTAATATTAACAACAAAAAATTAAAAACATGAAATTTATTAAAATCCTACTTTATCATAAAATTCAGAATTTTCTAAAATAATGATGTATAGCAATATAAAAATATATTACATTTATATTTTTAATGCTTTTTTGAAAATATCCTTGCAAAAGATCCAAAAAATAGGTTGCCAATTGAGAGTTTTTAGTTACCTGTAGTTGAGTTAGTATTAAAATTATTTGTTCTCTTATTAGGGGGAACTCATTTGAAGGAAATTACATCTAAAAAATGTTTAAAAAAGAAAAAGAGATTATAAAAAAAATATTAGGTCCATTAATCTTTTGAACTCCATTTATTTTGCTACAGAGTGCCCTGCCAGATCCATTTAATTGCTTTAAATGTTGCTTATGTTTCTTATATATAGTTAAAATGACATATTATGTAAGGAGGTACTAAGTGTTGTATACCAAATTATTCAGTATAATCTGGTGAACATTGTTATGTAATTTATTTGCAATTTATGTACCTTTTACTCAGATATAAAAAAGTGTAAATATAAAAAATTCAAAAAAAATTATAAACATTTCTTATATTTTGATTAAAATTTAGCATTTTTTTTTTTTAATTTGGCATGAACATCATTAAAACTAGAATTTAATTTTAGACAGGAAAACACTAATTTTGTTTGGTTTATAAAACGTATTATAATTCCCATATGCTACTTTATAAAACATTGCGAAGCGTTTTCACATGTCAAATTATCATTTTGTAGAATACTAAAGTTTCATGTTATGTATATCACAATATTTTAACTGCTGTAGTTCTGTTTTGTAGTCACACTTGACACATATGTCAATAGTACTGATACTGGTAACATTATTTTGTTCAAACACAAATAAATATATAAAACCGTAAACATTCGTCAAACATAACTTTGATGTTTGTCAGCTAAACTATCTCTACTTGTAGGCACCATAATGCTAGCTCTACACAAAAATAGTACACAAATCTACACTATTTGCACTTTGATATATTCTAAAAATTAATAATAGTAACTAACAAAACATAATATACAAACAAAAACAATGTAAATATTGTTTACAAAAACAACCTAAACGTGCAACAATGACAGTTCAATGTGAAGACGACAGCGGGAGCTGACTAGAGCTGAGTGGTTTTAATACGGAAAAAAAAACTACGAAAATCAAATAACACTGGTGACTCAAAAGACCACAAAAATATTACCATGGCAATTATAGACACTTTAAACAATATCTGGAACGAACTGGAAATGAAATAAAAGATCGATAACCAATGTCGGTTATCTGGGCTCAGTTCCCCTACAGAGCCAAAGGTTAAATACCTACTTACAGACATGGAAGTAGAAGAATACACTAATGTACATTCTGATATAAGATAACGAAGACTACGCACAAGCCGAGATTTCAGTCATATAACTTACAGTAAGACGACTGACACATCACTCCTACTATCAGATGAGATATCACCAAGTGCAATACAATATCTTCTCATTGATCCTTAGGGATGGCGCTAGCCATTAATATAACATGCAAATCGTCTAGTTTCTTTTATCTCTTGCTAAATTAAATAAACATAGTTTCTTCATTTAGTAATGGTATTATTCATATCATATAAATAATACTTATCAATGTACGCAAAACGTTATAGTAATTAAATTTGCACACCCACAGTAGCACGCTTAAATGGGCATGTATAAACTGAAAGTGGTCATGGATATCTGACAAAAAGTATAACATTAGCTGTATGGCCCATCAACAACGCACAAATTATATGCCAACACCATACAGTGGTAAAGCAAACACCTAAGTTGTATAAACTCAACGCAGATCTCTATAAAGTAGGACAGAAATGTGCATGGAATGATCTCATCATCAGGCTAAATTTGCACAATCTGACCACCGAGTAAATAAGTCAAAAGCCACTTAAGCAGTGAGCCAACTTATCTTCAATTGTCCTTATCTTGCAGTTGGCAGACGAGAAACACTGTGGTAGGAGAAATATGTATTATTCACAAATACAAATGCTGCTTAGTAAAGTTTGAGAAGGTTTGGAGGTCGTGTCTACAGTTTGCCACTACAACTGTCCTTGTGCTAAGTTGGCAGACGAGAATCACTGTGGTAGGAGAAATATGCATTAATCACAAACTCTAATGGTGCATACAATAACATATATATATATAATGTTTCAGAGGGTTTGGAGGTCATGTCTACAGTTTGCCACTACAAATGTCTTCGCACTAAGTTGGCAGACAAGAATCACCGTGGTAGAGGAAAAATGCATTATTCACAAACAAATGCAGCATAATATATGAATTACATCCTTGCCATTAATTTCTTTAATGTTTAAGTTTTAAAGTAACGCTTATTAAAAGTTTCTTTCATAGTTCATTTTGTTGTTCAAGTAAATTTAAGTTCAAACAAGTATTATTAATTTGTTTGGAAGAGGAATGTGGGAGACACCTATAGCTTTAAATATGATTTTATAAAAAGCAAAACAAATAGCCTATTTAAAGTTTTATATAATCACAAACTCTCAGTTCAAAATAACATTGTTCTTAAAATTAAAATCTTGTTGGTTTTTTTTTTTTAATTTACAAAATTGTATTTGAGCTATCAATGGGCATCAAACAAAAATGAAACAAGAAATACAAAACACAATATTTTTGCATGGTGCCTGAAGACAACTCTATAAATCCAAATGTAACTTGCACAAATTAATTATTTTCAACAATGTTAAAAGTAAGATAATATTATTTTTATTTTACCAAGGAAGCTCATTGTTACAGTATTATTTACTTTGACTGATACCATGTTCTTTTTGACAGAAATATCACCTTATTAAAAAGAAATATTTTGTAAATAAAAAACGAAGTTACAGTATCTTATTTTGTCAGGCTCTTCCTAAAATAATAACATTTCTAAAATGACGTAAGAATTGATCATATTTTTGACTTACATACATTTTAATTGACATTTTTTAATTATTGTACGTACTTTTAGCTGGTTCTAAACCTGATTAGGTAATATAGTGTGACATCTTGCTAAACATTTGTCATGCTTGATTTTCATGTATGAACATAGTAGTATCACAATATAAATTTACATTAAACTCATGTTCAAATGAGCAAGCAAATGAGTACATTTATCATTGACTGCATATTTAGCGTTAAATGGTTTAAGGTTGATTAATTATTGCTAATGGCATATAATGAATGATTATTGAAAATGTATTTTGCGGGTCACATTTTGTTCCTTTCAGATACAAAGTTCCTCTCTTTAGTATTAAGAGATATAGGGAATAAGTAATTATCACCTATCTTATTTAACTTACAGGGGGAGCACCCAAAAGTGACTTCCAACACAACTATTGTCAGTCTATTTTTATCAATTACCTGCTTAACCCCAATGTGTAGCCTACTTTCTTGAACAGAGTCATGCACAGAAAAATGTGTTGGAAATAGGCTTAATTTAAAAGATATTTTCCAGAAAGTAGCAAACTTAGCTGAGCCTACAGATAACCCTTACATTAAATCTGACCAGTGCGCTCCTAACTAGGCCCATTTTCTGAGCTATCTTGTTTACCTATTTGTTGTACAAAATCGTGATTTATTAAATAAAATAAATTATAATTATTATAATAATTTTAAAGGATTTAAATTATACTTCATCAATCATAGGTTAAAAATTAATAAAATTAAAAAATAACTTTTACTTCAAGTTTATTGGAAAATGTTCACATATTTCGTGTAATAATCTCTATTTTTCAATATTTATATTGACAAATAAATAGAGCAAAAAACACATATTGCAATAGTTTTTGTATAACTATATTCGGCACCAGAGTAGCCGTATAACTTTGATATAAAATTACCATAATAAAGGCGTGGTTTTCGTGTAGTGAATGCATTGTGGGTATTGCTGTTGTGCTTTGAAGGAACTTAGTAATTAATGGATTGTTTAGTTCTGAGTTGTAAGGTATTTCCAAAATATTTAATAATTTTTTATAATTATACACTTGTTGTAACAAAATATATCTAAAATACTGTCGACCTGCTAGTATCATATTTCTTAGTTATGGTACTTTCTGGTCATATAATGGAAAGGAAAAAAAATCAAAAGATTATTATTTTATTTTAGAACATAGAGTAAATAAAAAATAGTAAAATATAGTATACTAAAAAAACTCTTACCAACTCACACAAAATGGTGACACAGTCAATAGCAAGTGTTTGATTTATGAGCACGGCAGGACCATGTTTCCAAAAATAGCGAAGGCAACGTTTGTTATGGGGAAATCCCTCATTACGCTTCCCACCCCTCCTTTCCCAAGGTCAAGCGCTGGGAACTTATATTCCTCCTCTTTGTCACTAAGCCTCCCGGGCCGGTTATCAGAGGTTCCAGATATCACAGGGTTATGCCGAATATGCCAGGTTTTACTGTTTAGTCGACAAATCAAATAATAATTGATCATCGATTTCATTACCAGTTATCTCCAGATTCATACCCCATTTTTTCTGTCAGCATACTAAAGTTAGAAAGAACGGAAGAAAAATACAAACATTATGAATAAATGCTCTATGTTAAGTAGCAAGTTGATACAGTTCTGTATTAACTTGCATAGAAGCAGCACCTGACGGATAAAGACAGTTAAAGCCTGCATGAAGGTCTGTCCAATTGTTCGGGACATGGAGTTTGGAAAGCTGTCTGATTTTGCGGGAGAGGGTTAGTAGTTCTGATTCTGACAGTTTATTCTAAATTCTAATTCAAAGGAGGGTGCTTATAATGTATGGCGATACTTAGATTAGAAACATCAATAAGAATATTGTCATTCAAAAATTCAGTTAATTATGAATAACAACTTAAGAGGTTACCATTTTGATATGTGCTGCCTTCTTTAGGGTTAAATGAGTTATTTCAACTTCTTAAAGGATACATCTAGAACATTTTCAAAAGGCCTAAAACATTCGAGATTGTTACAAGTTTCTAAATTAAGAAAAAAGATTATATGCTGTGAGCTCTTTAATGCACTTTTTAATCTGGAGTACTTTTTTTATCAACCTGTTAAACACAAATAATTATAGAAGAATTGGAAGAAAATTTCTCACATTTAACAATAAGCATATTAGTTTATCTTGTTATTGTCTTCCTTTATTAGAAATCCTAAACTGTGTAAGTTTGTTTCACTCATGAATCTGATAGCTAAAAATTAATTTGGGACTTTCATTAAAATATTTTAAGATAAAATGTAATTGATTCTACATTTACCAATATTACCACCTTATTGTGTTGTCATTAGTTTGTACTAGATTTATGAATGTAGGAAAGTTCTGTTAATATTTAACGTTAGTAGTGAATTAAACTTGTTCTTTTTAGTCTTTTAATGACTTGTTTTAAAATAACATTATGAAAAATATATACATTGTGATAGTCTGTCTCATAAAATTAGTTTATTGAATTAGTAATCATTCACTTAGATTATGATTTGTATTAATTTTATTGCATTTTGTAGTTATTCAATTAAATGAAAGTTATTGATATTGTAAACATTTGTGCAAAATCTGGTGAAAGTAGTTTTATATTATAAACTTATTCAATTAAATTGTTATGAGTATTTGTTTGTATCTAATTATTTGGATAAAGCACTTAGTCACGGTTATTTATAAATAGAACAGATACAAAACCAGTCACCTTACCAAGATGCAATAAAATACTGCTTAACACGTTGACTGCCATGAGGGCCACCGGTGGCCCACACAACAATTTTAGCTCACGCCATGAGGGCCACCGGTGGCTCTCACTAGTTTTCAGCCTGGCGCCACAGCTGTTTCTACGGTAAAGTTCAATATTCATTGTTCCGAATTCTGTGTTCCATGCAACCGGAAATGACACCCCGAGTACAAAAATAGCCGACATCCGGTCTTTTGCCGCCATTTTGTGAAGTTATTGATGAGGTACACCGGTGGCCCTCATGGCGTGGGGGCAAAACTACATATGCTATATGATATTACGTTTCAGCTGTTTTGTTGTGATTTTAATATTTTCTTCCCACGCAATGATCAGCTTTTGAGGTTAGGTGTTAAGTAAGTGACATTGATTCTTTTTTTTAACAGAAACTAGTCTGTCTAAATGTCGTAAAAACTAGTTCAAATATATAAAAACGTTTTTAGAGTTGCTTTATTTAAAAACCAGAGGACTGTTTACTATTACATTTTATGAGCTTTCAGAATATATCATTAAAAATTACGTAATACTAAAAATGGCGCTACAATTTGTGTTTGATTTATAAAAGACGCGGGGGCCACCGGTGGCCCACAGCCGCACATATGACGTGGGCTACCGGTGGCCCTCATGGCGTCAGGCGGACATACAGTTTTACTACGGCGGCCTCAGAATGACACAATAAATTATCTACGCTGGCAGTCAACGTATTAACAGAAATGCTATACTGAAATAAATAATTGTATTACATTTACACATCTAAAAATTTAAGTGTAGCACTTATTGTCAGCTATCATTTATTATATTAGAAATATTAAAAAAACACTGTGTTATATTTGATTAAAGGTCCATCCAAAAGTCATGTTATATTATAAAAATATAAAGTGTTTCCTGTCACAGAGCTGAGTCCAGTACATCAAGCCATTTAAGGCTGTTTGGTCAAAAACTTTTTTTAATTTTTCGATTGCAATGTCTTTATATCAGCTATTAAACGCCTCCCAAGTAGTTCTTTCATTAAAATTATGTTTATAGTTATAAATCCATCACCTCTAAGATGCAAATTTGGGCTTTCTTGGCACGTAGATAATTAAAAAACTATTTCCCCAATCATAGGACTGGCCTTGCTCATCAGTTATTTTAAATTACGTAATTTTACTGCTAATTAGCAAATTTCATTTTAAATAATTAATGTTATATGTTTGTTTTTATTTTATTACGACGAGAAATACAGTGTCGTGTTTGGCATTTTATGCTTTTTAATATCACACAATTTACAAAATCGATTAACTTCGTATACTCAACTGGGACATGTTCTTTTACCTGAATGTTATATTCCAATGCAATTGCTATGCACACGTACAGCGAGACACAGCACCCGTAAGATCGCGCTTCAATGACTTCCTGCAATTATACCCCACCCATCCCAGGTGAGGGGTCAGGGTCGGTGTTTGTGTGTGAGTACCTCGCAGTCAAACGTACAACTAGCGCACATAGCGGATTTAATTTGTCCCTAAAACTAGCCGAACTGCCTTAAGACCTGCTTCACTGATTTTATTTATGATAGCTAATCCCTCTGTAAAAGATTGCAGAGGGCACTCTGTATTTATGTGATCCATCGTTTGGACAACTCCCCGTAATCACTAGACTGATCTTGTGTAAATCCCCATTTATATATCCAGTACTTAGATCTTCCCACGCCAGTTCAAAACAGAGTTCACCATTCTCTACAAGGGAGGTTCGTATATTTATAGAGAATAATGGCTGATTGCATGACTTATAGTGGTTGTTGCTACTTTTGGAAAGACTTCATGTACAGAAGGAATTAAAACAATGATCCTCTGCAGTGTTTTATATCTGTAGTTGGCTCTCATCTATCAGAATTTATCTTAATTTTTTATCTATAGTTCATGAGTTATTTTGTGATTACAATACAAACATTCACACTGTTGAGGTGTGCTTTAATACCTTTCAATTTTTCTTCGAATACCTTTCCAAATTTTAACTGATATTTTTGTTTTCCAACTTTCTGCTTCCATTAACGAGAGTTTATTTCATTTCATCCTTCACAATGAACAGTAACCCACTTATGTTAGTAAGTTATTTGCTCAGTTAAAAGAAAATTGAATAGTTTGTAGATTTCCACATGATATGCTTTTGTTGATAACTCAAAATAATACAGCCTATGTCATCTTCACCACTATCCCTACATCTGCAGACCAAGGCGAGTGCCAAATGTATATACTTTGATATGTATTTTATGTAAATTTACATTCAGGTATGCCCAAACATGGAAATCAGGTATATGCAATGAATCCAAATGTTCAGTCTCAAGGAAGTAATAAGTGTTTATTAATTATACAGTAGAACTTCAACACCATGAGTCTGAACGGGATTGAAAAATATTTGTGTTATCAAGGTATTTGTGATGTTCCCTTTTATATCTTGTAGTGTATCTATTGTAATAGTGTATTGTAAGTGTAATTAAGGTACTACATAGTTCAGTGTCTACATTGATCACTTTCCTTTTAAATTCAATACTTAACGTAGTCCACTTCTTTTTCTTTTCATTGTGAAAAACACCAGCCATATTGTCGATCGCACTGAATGGTACTGATCACACATTAGAATCAAACGAAACTGAACTAAATCTGTACTGCCTAATACTACCTGCAATTCCAGATGTTGTGACAGAAGTTAGGTTTCCTGTTTCGACAAGAATGAGTTGGTAATATAAATTCATCTAACTAAGGGTTTGATGTGGTATAGAGGTTTTTGGGTCTTGATATTAGTGCTATAAGGGTTTCTCGTTGTTCGAAAACTGAACAGAAGTTGTGTTATTGAATTAGTTGGTCCTTAAAATTCATGTTATAAAGGTCCCTTTAACATAGGAAGTTTAAGGGGATTTAAAACAAATTTGTGCTATCGAGGTTCCACTGTATCAATAAATATGTTGATTCTTCTGTTCTTCCTATATTTGTTGATTTAATTTGCTATAAATTGAACCGGTGTGTCAAAATAACTGCTTATACGAGGGTTGTTCAATAAAGACTGAGACTGGGTCTATAAAACATTTATTATTTAATTATTATCTATAAACATTTTCTCACCTTCTATGTATTCCCCATTAAGTGAAATGCACTTGTTCCAGCGCCTTTGCCATGACTGGAAAACGTGAGAGAATCATCCTTTGACATGCTCTTCAGATACAATTTTCCGAGTATCCTTTAGTTCCTTTTTTGCAGTAAGAAACAAAATAAAGTCACAGGGTGCAAGATCAGGATTATGAGGTGGGTGGGGTACGACCCTAATGTTGCGTTTGGCCAAAAATTATGTCATAATATGAGACTGCGCATTGTCATGATAAAGTTTCCAGTTTCCTCAAAGTTCTGGACGCTTTCAAGAGATGTGATCATTCATTAATATAGCCAAAACTTGTTTGTAGTAGTGCTTTGAACTCATTGCTTTGTATTTTCATTGCAGGGTTATATTGATAAACCTAGGACTCATCAGCAGTGATTACACTTCCACCAATCCCTATCTTCTTCAATGAACCGCTTCCACTCAAGGCAAACATAGACACAAGTTTTTTTTTTTTCAAATGTGAGTAAATGGGGAATCCAACGAGCTCACACTCTAGACATGTTAAAAATTGTGTGAGCGCTACCTACCGATATGTCAAGAAGTTCAGCAATCCGTCTGACGGTCAGATGCTGGTCGGTTTTGATCATTGACGCGACTGTATTGATGGTGTCTCAATGAGAGCACCATCTCCTGCCTGCAACTCTGGGTCTTCTCTATCCTCCTTAAAATCTTTGAACCAGCAAAAACAGGAAGCACTCAGACATTGCATCATCCCCAAAAAGCTTGCCTCGTGTCTTCATAAGTATCGCTGTTTTATTACATCTAACACAAAACTTAATCACATATCGTTGTTCCGCAAACTTGACATGATAAAACATTGGAGGTGGCAATTCCGAAGTTGAAGTTTACACGAGCACTGGTGACGAGCTTTATGATTGAGAAAAGCAATTCAATGCCTGGTGGTAAACAACAGGGCTCTAAGATATTGGAAAAACCTTAAGTCATGTCTAGTCAGAGCAGTTAGAGGGAATCCCAGTCTCAGTCTTTAGTGAACAACGCTCGTAGAAAGAATAATGTGATCATTTTGTTTGTATAAATGCCTCCCAATTAGTAAAACATCAAGAAATCCAATTAAAATATAAACACAAAAAAGTACAAATGTTGTGGTAATCAATTTCAGTTAAGTACCATCTGCGAAACATCTAATGACAACCTTGTAGATGAGGTTGAACCATCTCCGACAGCTCCATATACTCACTATTCTTCATGCATTCTTACTTGATTCTCCCGCTTATCAGTCCAAACGCTTTTCTTCCATCTCTGAGATCAGTTTTAGAGACACTCAGTGTGGAGTGACACTATTATCGATGCCCATTCATGGAACTTCAATATATATTACAAATTATTCACAGTGTCCGCTTACCAACATTGGATTACTCTGACCGATTTCTTAGGAGGTTTCCTGTGGGCCTCAGGGGATTGAGAGTTGCATGGCCCTGGGAGTATGGTAATGTATGAAGAATTTTGATGAAAGATTGTTATTAATAGGTTAATTAATTTTCCTCTGTTTTCAATTTTTTATTTCTATATACTTATTAAAAATTTTTATTTAGATTACTTAATAATAAATTGAGAAGTATTAATTTTTATTTGACGAGTACATGTGCTATAATAAACTCAAATAGAAGTGGCGGTTCAAGGTCAACATTAATTTACTGCTGGTATTGGCTGTTTTCCCACTAGCCGACACGATAACGACAGGACACCGACCCGACACCAACCCGATATGATGCCGACCCGATAAAATCGGATTTGCTTTCACATCAGAGGACAGTCGGTGGCAGGAAGGCGACGCAGCTGCAGTGTGTTTTGTAAGATGGCTGATTATAACAGACGATTGTATTTGTTATATTTGTTGAATTTGAGATCTAAGAAACGGAAATGTAGGAGGAATTATTGGGTTCACCCGATCATTAAAGTTCGGTATGTAGAAGGCGCGTTCTACACTTTATTTGACAAATTAGTTACCGATGAAAAAAAGTTTTTTAATTTTTTTAGAATGAGTAAAGTTACATTTGATTATATAGCAGTGAACTTGCGTGACAATATCAAGAAAGAAGACACCAAATTTCTAATGGCAATACCACCTGAAGAAATGTTGTCAGTTACAATAAGGTAAGTGGATTAATAATAGTTCAACATCTGATTTTATGAAATACTTAATTTATTCTCTTGGATTCCAAAAATCACAACAATAGTTAGAAATGTATTTGTATCGTTTATTGTATTGCTAAAAATAGTGTTAAATTACATTTATATGAGAATGTTCATATTTAAGAATATCAGCTTAGACCTAATCAAGGCCAAACAAAATTGACCATTTCATCATTTGGCTTGAAGCTGGAAGTACCAGATGAGGTAGAATCATGGGTGCTTGGATAGTTGAAAGTGGAAAGTGCAGATGAGCTTGGACGTGATCGTTTGTCTTTTATAGATCTAATAATTTTCAGAAATTCCATATGTAGATTAAGTAATTCAGATTCGTTAAAGTCACGTATATATGGCTTTAACGAAAGCAACATTAACTCGTGTTCAGTAGGTACATGTACAGGCTTAGGCCGTTTGATTTCATTCAAAATTTCATGTTCTAAGAAGTCAGGTTCCTGTCTTTTACACTTTTGCCCAGGAGGTTTGGTCACTTTCTTCTGTTGGTTATCTGATTAGCACATATTACTTGTGAATCAGTTGGAAGAACCGAATTAACATTTAACTCTGTTTGTGAAGGATATGGAGATTGAATTTGTGCATCAGTCATATTATCACTTACATCTTCTAGTTGCAGATCCTGAGTAAAGTTGCTTATGGTGTCATCTTTTTGGGCAGACTTCAGTAGAAACTGTAAGTGTTCAGCGTACATATAACTCTTTTTTGCCGCTTGTCCACTTTTTGTTTTTTGAGATCGTATGAAAGCATCCCTTATGTTTTCCCATTTCTTCATTATAGCATCGCCTGAAACAAGAATCATTTTGTAACGTTCTGACTGTATAAACCGTCACTTACTACCCTTCTTTACAGGTAGAAAGCAACAAAAAATATATTCATGGCAGCAACCTATGTGTGTTCAAATGTATCTGTGTGCGTGTGTTTGTGTTTTGCATACCTGTATTATAGTCATATTTATTGTTACAGGTATCTGGCATCAGGAAACACATTGACAGATTTGCACTACTCATTCCGAATTGGCATTTCTACATTAAGCAATATCATTCAAATTGTATGCAGTAAAATATGGGATGTATTTCGTGCTGAATATCTCAAAGAAATGAAACACCAAGACTGGGAAGAAGTTGCAGATGAGTTTAAAAGAAAGGCCAATTTTCCAATATGCTTAGGTGCGATAGATGGCAAGCACATTTGGATACAAAATTGTCCTCATGCTGGATCAATGCATTTCAACTACAAAAAGTTTTATTCTATAGTCCTGCTAGCAATTGTAGATGCCAATTACAAATTTGTGTATGTTGATATCGGTGCCTATGGTAAGGATTGATTCTTCCATTCTTCAGTGTACAGAATTTTGGAGAAGGTTGACTCTTGGAGAACTAGACATTCCTGAGCCAAAGGGTCTTCCCCCTAGAGGTATAAAGGTACCATATGTTTTTATTGGTGACAATGCGTTTGCTATCCACGAACACATCTTGAAGGAGTTTTCTAATAACAATATGAGTGTTAAGCAACGTGTTTTCAATTACAGACTACACCGAGGGCGCAGGTATGTTGAGTGTGCATTTGGCATCCTCAGCAATAAATGGAGGATCTTCCATAGACTTTTAAATGTTTCTAAACAATTTTCTAAAAATATTGTCAAAGCTTGTGTGGTTTTACACAATATAGTTCGACTTAGAGACGTGGGAGGACAAGATGATGAAATGATAGTTGCAGGATCTCAATTTCAAAACTTAATCAGGAAGACGAAGCAAACTGGGAAAGGTGTTCGCACGAATTTTGCCAACTATTTCATGAGTGATGAAGGCAAGTTACCTTGGCAGTTATCAAAAATATAAGCCTGTTTGAACTAACTGGATTATTGTCGAACAATCTACATACAACAATGTACTCAGAAAAAAATATACAATAAAAATTGTTGGTACTTACCGACTTTTTTCTTCTCTTCCGCATTTAATGTTTCGTATCTATCTTCTAGGTATTCGAATATTTCTTTCCAACTCCTTTGGCGCACAATTTTATTTTTGTTTCCCTCATCACTTTAATCCCATAAACAAGGCTTGGTCTCAACTAGTTCTATCAGAGTTACTATGTCATACTTAAACATACTCATGCTAAAAACTTTACTAGGACAGCAGGTAAAGCAACACACAGTAACAAATTGTAGGGCGAGTTAACTGCAAAAATAATATAACACGAGACACAGCTGGTTTGCACTCGAGCCACTAACACACTGTTCTAACAGGTACGGTATCGGACCGACGGTAGTGGGGCAGGTGGTGCCCGCCGACATGTCGGCACCGACACCGACCCGGCGCTGACATACTGTCTAGTCTGAAAGCGCTCCGTAATAATACATGGTATTTTTCATCCAATGTTGTCGGGCCGATATCGTGTCGGTGTAATGTCGGCTAGTGTGGAAACGGCCATTGTGCCTTCTGCTTTGTTGTTGTTTACAATTAATTCAAAATAACCTTACTTACCAAACTAAACTATATTATATTGTTTTGAGCTATTTTTAAACCTAGCCTACCTCATTTTACTTATAATAAATAAAATAATGAAATACCTTTAACAAATCAAGTAATTTAAAGTTATTTTATAAATTATACATACTTTATAAGTTATTTATAAATAATAATTGTTACATAAATAATTATAAAAATAAATAAACAAAATGATTAATGAAATTTTATCAACTTGTTTTGGTCTAACTGTAAACAATGTTTGGTTTCAAAATAAAAACATTTCACAAATATTCGACTCCTTGTTGATGGCCTGCGAACAGCGCATGTGTGGCAGAATTTCTTCCCCACCACGCACTGTCATATGTTCTTAGTACAGTCACTAGTAGAAGTATGGATCTGTCAAAACAACAATGATCCCACTTTCTACCTTGTTTACATTGAATCTGCTATTGTGTTGTTTAATCAACTGAGTTGTATTGAAGTATTCTTAATGGTTTAAATGCAAGAGTAATTGTCAGTTTCACCAAACTTACTTAAATTTATTCTAACCATAGTCATAGTCAAATCTCTTTATTTATCTTCATGTACAAGTGGTACAAATAAATAGCGTCAACATTTCTAATCTAACTAGGTAAAAAGAACACTTGATTTACCTAAATTAAAGTGTAACCCATTGTTCTTAATTTCCTAAAATTAGAAGTTACATAAGAAAATAATAAAACAAAACGAAAATAAGAATTATGTACATATATACATTTACTTTCACAAATCACATAGTTAAAATATTTTACCATCAATGATATACTATGTTTTGTAGGCGACTGTACCTTGTAAGTTGCAGCCCACTGCCGCTGGAGGGGAACTGAGGTGGGAGAAGTAAACATTCTCTCTCCTTTACACGCTATTTAGTTTGCGTTTTTGAACGACATTAATGCCAGCTGGTTTATTTGAAAACTGATCTTGACCCGCCAATTCTATTTGAGTTTATCATAAGTAAAGTTATTTTACTGTATTTTGACATAAGTTTTGTTGTTGTTGGTTAGGTGTACGAGAGGACCTTCACCATTTGTACAAATTGTCAATAAAGTCATTTCATCTAATTACCATCTTCTTTAAACTCAAAAAAAGAATAAACTGGTTTTTAACTGATGCTACTTTCATTCCTAATGCTCCTCGTGCTCGAGGAACTCATGGAGGTTGGCATCATTACAATGGTTTCTTATAAGTATCAATAGCCGCCAATTTTATCAATGCCAATCAACCTTCATAAGTTCCTCTACCATAAGGAGCTTTAGGTATAAAAGTAGCGTTAGTTAAAAACCAGCATTATTATTTTTTTTTAATGTAGAGTTAAAATCTATTTTTATTTTTTTCTTAGTCTGAAGATAGTAGACATGGTTTACGAAAATTGATCACCATAATATATTTACTTTTTTGTATTTATATTGTATTAAATTGTTGTTCTATGACATTTTAATTGTTTGCAATTTTTACCTATAAGTAATTGGCTAATTAAAAAACTATTCCTAATAGTGTTTTATAAATCAGTATTACATGTGTGAGTTCAGAGCTGTATCATGTATGGAGTATAATAACAACATCATTGGGATAAGGAGGGGGTAGAAAACTTCTTAAGAGCCTGCAGAGGCTGTCGGAAATGTTGGTTTTAATCCCATGAGAACAATGTAATTTTCGAGCCGGACATACATTACGCATATCCAAATGAAACAGTTATTTTTAAACAGATTTTTTCCAAACAAATTGCATTTGATCGAGAATAAAATTGCGTGTTGGAATTGCTTTGCGAATTTCTAATTAAGTTTAGAGGAAAAAAAATTAAAAAATATTAAGTTTTAAGCTTTTATTTTTACCTATTTTTCAAAACCAGGCGTATGTTTCCGAAATATGAAAAGCAAAGCCAACACGCAATATGATAACGTTTAAAATGACCTCATACACAACTTTTGGTCAATAAATAACGAAGAAATATAGGTTCGCAAATAACATTGTTCTTATGGAATTAAAACCAACATGGCCGACAGCCTCTGCAGACTCTTAATACTTGCGATTCTAAAAATTGCTGTATATGGTTCTGTAATGTTGTTTACACAATAAGGATTCTTGATGGTGACAGTTGATTGAATTTCATAATAGAAGATGACTAAATATAAATTTTGCAACATTTTGTTTTGTTTCCTTTCAGTTCTTTGTTGCTGTAGTAAATACGAGGGCCGTTCGGAAAGTAACCTCCGGTGTGCTTTAAATAAAACTCGGACATAATTTAAAATATTTTATTATATACATCCTAAAACTACATCTTTCAGCTAATTTTCAACATAATTTCCAAAAACATCCAAACACTTATCATATCTTTGCACTAACTTACAAATCCCTTCAGAATAAAAATCGGCCGCCTGTGCCTTGAGCCAGCCAGACTGCATTCTTCAGTTCCTCATCGTCCTCAAACCTCTGAGAGCCCAGCCATTTCTTCAAGTGCATGAACAGATGAAAGTCACTGGGAGCTAAATCTGGGCTCTATGGTGGATGGCTAAAAACATCCCATTGAAATTGTTCAAGAAGGTCTTTGGTTTTTCGAGCACTGTGGGGTCGGGCGTTGTCATGAAGGAAAATGACGGTAGACGACAATAAACCACGGCGTTTGTTCTGAATTGCCCTTCGTAAGTTTTTTAAAGTTTCAACGTACGAGTCTGTGTTGATTGTTGCCCCACGTTCAATAAAATCCTCATGAAGAATTCCTTTTGCATCCCAAAACAAAGTTGCCATTAACTTCCTGCCGGAAAAATTCTGCTGGGCTTTCGTTGGTTTGTGTGGCGAGTGTGTATGACCCCACACCTTTGATTGTTCTTTGGTCTCCGGATTCACGTATTTAACCCATGTTTCATCGCCCGTTACAATTCGGTTAAGAAAAGAATGACTATCTCTATCATAGCGCATAAGAAAGTCAATAGCAGAGTCCATTTGCTGGTTTTTGTGGTTTTCTGAAAGAATTTTCAGGACCCATCGAGCACAGAATTTCTTGTAGCCTAACCTTTCTGTCACTATCTCGTACAAAACAGTCCTAGAAATCTGTTGGAATTCATCCCAAAGCTCTGAGATAGTGAACCGTCGATTGTCACGAATCCTCTCGTTGATTTTCTCCACAGTCCATCGGTGACCACAGATGGTCTGCCACTCCTCTCTTCATCATGGACATTAGTTCGGCCGTTTTTTAAATGTCTGACCCATTCCCGAACAACTCCTTCACTCATTACTGTCGGTCCATACACAGTGCACAGTTCTCTATGAATGGCTGCCGCTGAATACTGCTTGGCTGTAAAAAATCGAATGACAGATCGCACCTTACATTTGGCGGGACTTTCTATGACAGACGCCATTTTCACAAGCTACAGAAAACGAACTAGCGCTCGGACTACCTTCACAGTACCACGGCTGGATGCCGACTGACGAGACCTGCGCGTCAACGCTACTATGGCGGCACTACTCTTCCTATTCTATGAGCAAGCGGAGGATACTTTCCGAACGGCCCTCGTACATTATTCATTATTAAGACACCAACTGTATGGATATAGGTGAATATGAAGGTTGAATGAGTATGAACGAATGTAGTCATTGTTACTCACTAAGTCCAACTGTCCCTTAGAAAGAGCCATTTACTAATAGCCAGGGCAACAAAGGGACTCCTCCTCCTCCTTCTTGACTTTACTCTACCCATTCCTCATAGACTATTGATCTATGCGAGGAACTTATTTAGACAGAGTAAGGGGACAAACCAGTACAATAGAAGGTGAATATTACTGATAAATCTTCCAGTCTAGGCCGGATTCGAACCAGCGCTATCTGTAACCCAAGCTCAAAGTCCTGACGCCTTAGACCGCTCGGCCACCGGCTCACTCAACCTACAGGTTTACATGGAATCCGAACCATTTATTATTAGTTTAATTTCCAGTTGACAAACCCTGATTATCATCCAACACAGACATTCCACACTTCTCTAGTTGTGTCCACATTGATGGCAACCATTGAGCAGACGCATATCATTATTAAGAGGACCAAGCATAGAATCTATCACCTACAATCTCCACAATACTTTCACCCAAAGTATCTGGGTTCAGCCATTAGTGCTGACATTTTTAGTAGGGTGTATAGATAAGGTGTTTATTGTTTCAACTCGCTTCGCTTGTTGGAGGCTTCGCCCCTAAACCCCCGTTGAAGTCTTGGCTTCATTATGACTTAAAATGGGCTACATAAGTTGATGATTGGTTGTTACCCAAGTTGATCATGAGGGCTACCCAAAATGATCACTGGTGGTTACCCAAATCGATCAAGAAAAGGTGACCATCAGTAACTACCAAAAATGATCACGGTTAGCTACCCAGTCTGACTGCTACACAAACTGATCAGAGATGCAACCCAGGTTGATCACGGGGGCTACACAAGTTGATCATAGGGGATTCCCAAATTCATCATGGGTGGCTACCCAATTAATCACGGAGGCTAACTACGTTGATCATGGGGGCTACCTAAGTTGATAACGGGTGGTTACCCAAGTTAGTCACATGTGGCTACTCAAGTTGATCACGAGGGGCTACCTAAGTTGACCATGGAGGCTTCCCAAGAAAATCACAAGTCCAAGATGATCATAAAGGACTTCTCAACTAAATATAGAGGGCTACCTAAGTTAATGACAGGATACTACCCAGGTTGATCACAGGGAAGTACAGGACTGATCATGCGGGCTACCCAAGTAAATCACGGAGACTACCACAATTGATAATAGGTACTACCAAAGTTAATAATACGGGAGGTGTGCCTCAGGTTATAATGGAAGCCATAACGGGTTCCACTCATGTTAATCACGATGGACTGACTACTCAAGTCGATTAAGGGGGCTATCAAAGTTGATCACGACAGCTACCCGAGTTGATCATAGGTGGCTACACAAGTTTATGACGGTTGGTTACCCAAGTTGATTATAGGGGCTATCCAAGTTGATCATGAAGAATACTCAAGATTTTCGTGGGGGACCAACCAAGGTGATCACAAGGCTACCTAAGACTAAAATGATCAGGAGGGTCTCCGGAAACTTATCATGGGGGCCTAAATATATTTATCACAGGGGGCTACCTAAGTTGTTCAAATATTGCTACCGATGTTGATCGCAGGGGCTACAAAGGTTTATCACGGTATGCTAACTAAGTTGATTAAGGGTGTGTACCTACGTTTATCACATGGGGCTACCCAATATGATAACGGGTGATTACCCAAGTTGATTACAGGGGCTCCCAATATGATCCTTGGGGGGGGGGGGAGGGTATCAGCATAAGGAAATACCTAAGTTGCTGATGGTATACTACCGAAGTTGATCAGGGGGGCTGGTCAACAGAGTAGTAAACATAATATTGTGCAAGGTTTTAAGTTTCCTTGTTTTAATCATGCTTGCTTTAAGCATGTTGAGTTTTTTGACAAATTATAATCATCTTTTTGTGAGGAACGATACAATATACCACAAAAATGTATATGACAGAATTTAATTGTTAATTTGAATATTTCATTAGGTGTTATCCAAACTAAATATTACATCTTCTGTCAAATAAAAACCTCAACTGTGCAAACAGGTAATCGGTTTATCGTCAGACTTTTTGAAATTTTTTGGGTTATGAAAAGTACAAAATCTAATTGAATAGCATTTTATTTACAGAAAATGTGAAGGTAAATAGTATGTAAGGTTTTAAGTTTCTGGTTTCATTTAATCTTACTTAAATAGTAGAACTCTTTCAAAAAAATCACATGTTTTCGACAAAACTTAACTTTTCCGACTTTTTGTGAGTAAACTAGATGTACCACAAAAATGTACATAACACTTTTTACACAGAATTAATATAATAATTTAAATCTTTCATTAGATGCTATCTAAACTAATTATTACAGCTTCAGTAAAATAAAAACTTCAACTTTGCAAACAGAAAAGCAGTTTCACGTCAGCAATATTTTTCTAGGTTATGAAAAGTGAAAAATCAAAGTTTATAGCACTTTGATAGCAAAGTATTAAAGGTAAATAGTGTAAGGTTTTAAGTTTATGGTTCGTTTTAATTAAGCTTAAATGGGAGGAACAATTCCAAAAAAATTACATGTTTTCGACAAAACTCAAGCTTATCAACGTTGTCTGAGGAAAATATAGTATGTACCACAAAATCATATATAACACTTTGTGCAGAATTAAGTCTTAATTTGATGTTATTTAAACTAAAAATTACAGTTTTCAATAAAACAAAAACCTATACTATGCAAACAGATCAGCAATTTCACATCAGCCATTTTAAATTTTTTCTAGGTTATGAGAAGTGAAAATCTAAATTTATAGTAGTTTTGATAACAAATTAGTAAAATTAAGTAGTTGTAGAGTTTTAAGTTCTTAAATTATTGTAATAAGGCAATAAAATATAAGATACTTTACGAAAATCTAATTGTTTAAATGAAAAGTGAACTTTTAACGATTTTGTGTAGTTATTATCAAAAATACAAAAAATTTTATCTAACCACAATTTTAGTAAGTTACAAATCTTGAGTATTGCTATTAGACAACCAACGGTTTGCCCACAATCTGTACATAATTAAGTACAGCTGTAAGTAAACCTCTGCACATAATTCAATATTCCCGTTCGCCATTTTGATTTTTTTAATTTTCAGAATTTTTCCATCGGTTGCTTGGTAAAAGCTACAAAGTGTACCAAATTGTGTACCAGATGAGCTTCTAGCTCATCTGAAAGTGGGTTAAAATTTGTATATATGAGTGAGTTACACATGCGGTTTTATATAGATTGGGCTAGTAACCAAAAAATTTAAGCAAATAAATGATCATGGAATATTGTATGTTAACTTCTATACATAATACTTTAACATTGTAATGAAACAGAGACAATTGAGAGAATGCATACCCAAAAATCAAGTTTTTTAATTTTGACATATTGTCTAAAACTGTGATGGAACTCCCATTATAATGGTTATGGGCTGACTGCACTGAAAAAATAACTACTTTCAACAACAACTGTGTGGAAAGTAAAAGGCGGAGGAAAACTAAATTACCATCTAAATTTTCCTCATTTATACAAGCGATTATAAGTGCAATTTTTATATTTTGACCTTTTCACATTTAAAAAAAATCGTATTTAGAGTGGAAAAATACACAATTTTGTACAGTTTCAGATAATTTGTGATGTTTGAAAATTCACTAAAAAACATAACGACCAGATCATTTTGCAGCTTAAGGCGACTGGGCAACTTGGATGCCGATGGCTGTGTCATAGACGCGAGACAAACTGCATATGGCGGCTACGCAGACGCAAAGTTCAGTCAATGAATACAGTTCTGTAAGAAGCAAAAAGAGCTAAGGAAATAGTCAGACTTCCTATAGGAAATGAAAGGAGTTTAGTGCGGCTGCTGATATGCAGAGCTGGTTTGCTTTCTCTCTCATTTTCATGGCAATTTGAGATCTTGTCTCTCATTCTAACAAGCTCAACCTAGCGGCGCCTGCACCAAGGTAACAAAATCAGAAAAAAAGTATTCTGACTTTTTAATATTGGCTTTAGCTTCTTCTAAATGTGTGTTCATTGGTTCAGTTGACCTCCTAACTGCTGTAGCATACTACTATTTTGATACAGACAAACATATTTGTCAGATCAAGGCTCGTCCTTCATTATATGATGTTTAAAGTAAATATTACTCAAATAGGAGCTCAAGGCCAAATGTTGATTTGAAGTTGCTTCAACTCTGTTTAATTAATGAAAATCCAGTAAACTTGCTGATAACGAAAATGATGATTGAGGTAAGTTGAAAATAACATAATTCCATACAGTTTTACGTTAATCGATTGAAATAAAAGACGTGTAAATCTTAAGAACCCCTCAACTTTTTCAGGATATTTCCAGTGTCCCTTGAATATTAAATGGAATGCACCAGTAGAAAGCCTATTAGATATTGTCAGGTACGTCCACCTGCGGCTTTAGTTTCTTCTTCAATAGAGTTCAAACAACTGAAGGTGGACAAAACCAGTCACACAACTAACCTCCACTACATCCAATTTATCTTTGCTGCAGTTCATATGCGGCGACAATGATGCCCCGTCTAGAATGCACAAAATTTTGGCACATTTGACAGAAGCCGGCACACTGTCGCTCGTGTAGAATGGGCCTAACTCAACTTCTTCATTTTGTTAACAACAATGTTAAGTATAATAATTTTAAGACTGTCCGAGCCGGGGATATAAATATTGATCCTGGAAAACATTCCTCAATTTCAGTTAAATTGCTAGTCTTTTGACTGTTTCTGCCTCAATAATCTTCCTACTAGAGTGGACTCATGTATAGATGATTTTACATTCCACAATGTACCTATGGCTGCGAAACAGTACAATGCCATATATCTGATCATTTAGGCTTGCTTTTGATACTAAACTTTCTTGTACTTCATCATGTAACTCTTCTTTACCTACAAATAAGTTTGTACAGGCAAATAATAGTGTTAGGGTTTTAAAAGATTTTAGTATTGAGAGATTTATAAATGTAGATTTAACACTGACTGGACCCAAAAATATGGAGCTGCTGATTGTATAGAGATTGTGTCTCACAATATTGACTGTTGTCAGTATTGTGCAGCACAATAATGACTGATGTCCTTAAAATAAGATCTTGAAGCCCAAACAATGATACACACCTTTCTTAACCAAAATTAAGAACTACTAGATGTAAGTCATGAAAAATGTAAACTTAATCCTTATTTATTTGAGGTCCACAGAAGGATTAAAAAGCTTAATCGGGTCCAAATTGACATAACAAAGAAGAACGCTAATGATGAATTTATATTGGGGACCTTTGCAAGGCAGCTTGGGCAGTAATTAATAAATAGTTTTTTTAATTAACGAATAAATAGTAATCAATAGCGAAACAGGGGTTCAGCAAGAAATGTTCTCAGGCTGAAGCCCTCTTAATAATTATTTTGTCAAAATTTGTATTTATGTAAATTGGCCTAATGTTAATTTTAGTCTAACTTTACCTAGTGTAAATGACATGTTAGAGTCATCTGGTATAAATAATTCTAAGGCTAAGTAACTGTAAGGCTGAAGATGTCTTTAGACTATCTAATTTTGTACTTGAAAATTAATTAGTGAAATATTGAATTCTAATTATTGTCCTCTCAGTAGAAATGTACGTGTCTGGGACTGTGGGTGGGTCAATAGCACTGTTCGCATTTGAAAGGGCGGAGAGGTGATTAGCACTTTACGCATCTGGGAGGGTATTTGGGCCAATAGCACTGGACATGTCTGGGAGGGTGGGTGGGTCAGTAGCACTCTACGCGTCTGAGATGGAATGAGGGCAAATAGCACTGGACATGCCTGGGAATGCGGGTGGGTCATTAGCTATGTACAATCTGGGAGTGCAGGTGGGCGAGTAGCATTTATAAAGTGGATGTTTCACACCGGAGTCTTTCCACAATGCTTAAAAGTAACAGTCACTGTTCCCATATATAAAAAAGGAGATAGAACTAATGTAAATAACTATTGGCTATCACCTTGGTACCAGTTATATCTAAAATAATTGAAAGCATTATTAAGTATCAGACTGAATACTGCTTTGAAGAGTATCAACTACTTCTGTCAGCACAAATTGGTTTTAGACATAATTTATCCACTGTCAAGGCTGTTGAAAGTATGGTGTCATGCTTATACATAATTTTAAAACAAAGAAGTTAGTGCCTTACTCTTAAATTTAACCAAGGCATTTGACACTGTGCCCCACTAAGCGCTTATTAGAAAAATAAATTACTATGGAGTAGAGGAAATGAGCTTTCACTTTTTATCTCTTATTTAAGTAAAAGGTACCAGTTGTAAAAAAAGGCGATCCGAGGTCTAACCTCAAGCAGGTGATAAGCGGGATCCATCAGGGTTCTGTCCTGGGTCCCTTCTTATTCTCGGTTTACATAAACGATCTTCTTAACTCTGGTTTTCTGCTAATGGCTTACAAATTAGTGAAGATAAGACTGTGCATATCATTGTTAGCTTAAGAAATAACCCTGTCAAGCTGTTTGGATCAACCTGGACACAAGGCTTACCTGGAAAAAACCACACAGATGTTCTATATACAGTACATGATTGTCTTGTTGTTTTTGTGTTAAAAAACTCAAAACTTGTACCAGCTCCACTTTGTTATTAAAAGCATATTTTGGACTTTTCCAATCACACCTCTTATATATGGAACTCTTCTCTGGGGTAACTCAACTGTTGCTAATGAGGTTTTTCTTTGTCGAAAGAGATCTTTATGCACAATGTCCAAGTTAAGTAATACTCTAGATTATATATACCTACAATAGATATTCCATCTAATAGGAATATTTGTGCCTGTAATTTTATTAGTTAGTGAGGCCCCCAACCACAGCTTGTTTAAACTACATTAAATTTACTTGGGACTACAATAGCTCTCCACAATGGACCACAAAAACAGCTGATATTTTGAGACTAAACATTTAACATTGGATGGGAAATCAATTTGTGTATAAAATCAGTGGTAATACTGACTCATGTAAGCCCTTTTTTATAGAACATAATATACTTACTGCGCCTTGCATATTTATATCTCAAAATTTAATGATTATTAAAGAAAACCTAGAACCACTTAGTCTTAGAAGTTCTGATCATGATTACTCCACTAGATACCGAGACCATGTTGACTTAGAATACACTAGGCTAACTAAAACCCGGAACACATACTTCTATGTCAGCATACAATTATTTAATAAAATGCCTTTAACTGCCAAAGTTGTTTCTTTTACAAAATTCAAAAAAGTTTTTCTTAAATAGTTAAAACAAAAAGCTTTTTATACTGTTTACGAAATGCTTTTGTGTAATCTAGATCATTTATTATTTTACTTTGTATGCTCTGTGACTTTTACTAATTACTACAAGGATGTAGTATGTATATTCTCTTTTAATGTTGGTGTTATACTATATATATATATATATATATATATATATATATATATATATATACATGTATAATCCATCTGATGACTTTGTCAATGCAGTTATTGTCGGACGACTAATATAATGGTTCTTCAAGTAACACACAAAAAATATGTCATTACCATAACATATAATTTGTTAAGCATACAAATTCAAAACACAAACTTAAATGTTATACAAATAAAATAGGTTAGGTTAAAATAAAGGGCACTAGGCCAGGAATTAGTATATTGGAGAGATAGGACATCAGCAAACTTACCTTAGAAGACAAGTTCACTAACACCAGAGTAGTAGTAAACAAGCACAAAAGAAACACATAATCACACAAATTTTCAGTGCAACTCTCTACTCACCTGAAGAAAGTGCCAGTGGCAATGAACATTTGTGTGATTATGTGTTTCTTTTGTGCTTGTTTACTATTACTCTGGTGTTAGTGAACTTGTCTTCTAGGGTAAGTTTGCTGATGTCCTATATCTCCAATATACTAATACAAATAAAATAGTGATAAAAATTTAAAATACACTTTGTTTATAGCCTTAAAATTGAAAATGATATCACCAATGGAAAATGATACAAGAAAAAGTGGAAAGGAGAGTAGTGGGGAGCAAGTCTGGAGATTTGGAGAGAGAGGAAAACACTGGAGGAGTGATAGGCATACATTGAAGAGACAGTATCAGACGACCTGTGAAAATGCTTGGTGATGATGATATTATTTATTACATACATGAGAGCACTCGTATTAACTAGATTAAAGTTATAATAAAGATAAGCACTTTTTGTAAAGGATTTGTAAAGCTGTGGATGCTGGGTACCTATTTATATTGTATGTCTTTCATAAATTGGCTACCAAAGTAATAAAACACCAACAACTATAAAGCTGTTGTTGTCAGTTGTGACCGAGCCATCTGTCATGTGTGATTAACTTTACTGTTTTCACGTTAAGAGATTACAAATATTTTAGGACTGTTTAGAGTGAAACAAAATGAAACAGGTACAGTTCCCGATGAGCGACAATACTAATGCTAAGTAACAGCTAAAGATTATTTGTAATGAAAATATTTTGGACCAGTTAAAAAAAATTATATATTTCTAAATTCAAACATACTTTATTTATGAAATGTACTTTTTGTAGATACAAGAAACAGTGTCATTAAATCAACACAAAAAAATTAAACCAAAACAATAAATAAAACATAATAAAGTCAACTTGAATGTCATTTCACAGAACAAATTAAATTGATAAACTAAAATACAATACCTTTGTAAGTGTTAATTTTAAGGTTTTTCTTTAAAACCAGTTTTAAATTCATCTGCATTATTTTTTAAAAAACATTTTCTTGAGTAATTATATAACAACTTTTTTCCCATGAAAATAATATTTATGAGCAATCTTTAACATTCAGAGCGTACATTATCTCATTGGAAGGATGGCGGATGATGATATTATTGTCAATTAGGATCATTATTGGTTTCAATTTGAGACTATGAGCTGAAATCTCAACATATCGTGCTTCTTCGCACTCCAAATTGTTTGCAAATGCTTCAAGTAGTGGCTAAAACAAGAAAGAAAAAAAATAATTGCAATGAAATGAAATTCAGTAACAGTAAACTGTTTATTATTTTGACAGTACAGTAGTCTGTAAGTTAACTAAACCCAAATTAAACCAATACAAGGCAGTGATTAAAAACAAAAACTACTCATCAACTAAATACTAATTTCAATAGCATCTTAACTAAAATAACAACTTAATGACATAACAAATTTTTTTATTTTAATTATTTTTCTAAAAAGGCTCATTCTTAACCTTACTCTGTCCATGCTCCATATAATAAGGGGAACTTATTCAGACATAGTAAGGGGGAGAACCAGTACAGTATAAGGTTTTCATTTAAGCCCAGCCTAAGCTATCCAAAATCTGATAGCTTGGTTGCTGCCTGTTGACAGATGGGTTGGTTACCACCTAGAGTAATGTAATATTTACCAAACATAGGGATGCTCAACATCAACACACTCATTCAGCCAGGAAAACTTCACAACCTAGTCACATAGCTAGAGAAACAGAAAACAGAAACTTGCAGTGCAAGAGACACAATTAAAGCTGAAGACACTACAGAATATGCAAGTTACCGCTTATTGAATGAATGAATACTTTTATTCCAGATAAATTTACAGTTATGTTACCAATAACAACAAATTAAAAATAGCTTAAAAAATATAATTTATTTATATTCCAAAAGCTTTATAGTATAAATAAATTAAATAACTCAGTGCACTGTACCATTTGTAATATTAACTCTTTCCATGCCAAAACATATTTTGCTAAATACTGCAAAAAGCCTCTCATAGTCATAAATAAAAGAATATTAAAATCCTAAAGCTAACTCATTTTTAAACTTTAACACGTTCAATGCTGAAAGAGAACATAATTGCACACCCCCCAGGCTGAGTACGAAACACTATCACATAGTACAGGCACCCCTCACACAAATATGGAGTATTCGAAAACGAAATACAACAAAACGTACACCAAGACTGCCACAACAAGCGACGAACAACACAATGTTCCTGGCCTACGACTAGCCTCACCATGAATAAATACATTTCAATGGCGGGCAGTGCATTGATCCGTGTGCACCACCAGGTGCGCCATAGCAGCACTACATTGATCAATGTAGCCCGCATGGGATGTGTTAATAAGTACTTTAGAAAGAAATAATACACTAATATAAATAAAATATGTAATGAGTATATGTACAAAACATACAAAACATTAACCGTTGCATAAACAAAATTGAACATACTAATAAATTACAAAAGGTAGAAGCTAACTAGTTTCACTACCTCCAAAATGTTGTGTCAGTTGTTTGTGTAAACTCTACTAATATAGTTATATAAATTATATTATTTAAATTTAAAAAAATGTTAAATAAATGTAAAGAATAAAATTACATACAACTTATAAATAAAAAAGTATGCACATACATTATTTACAACTGCCAATATGTTGTAAACAGTTACCATTTGTGAAATGCACATAAGTTATACTACATAAATTTCAATGAGTAATTGTAAAAAATTAATAAACAGTATGACATTGAAAAAATAAAAGATGACATAACAATAAAATGGAAAATAGTATGAGCTAATGTAATTTACAACATCCAATAAGTTGTCATTGGATTAGATATAAAATGCAGTAACATTATATAAATTGTAAAATATAAATATAAAAACGTAATAGACAAATTGCAATTAGAAAGTTACCACATCGTGCAGATCCAAACTGCAGAGTGCAGACTGTCAGTCACATGACATGAGGGGACGGCTTTAGGAGTGGTGCCAGTCAATGAGCGGCGCGCCATTTCATCCTACTGTTTATACGTCGTCACACCATGCCAGACGGTCATTCATGCACTGGGCTATGTTACCAAGCATGTATAATGGTGATTAAAACGCTCAGTCAATTTAAATAAAATTTAAAATAGTTTGTTGCATCTAACGTTGTTGGCTCTTAAAGCATTTTCTATGGTAACGTGAGCTGACGTCGTTGGCTCGGCAGAGGTTAAAAATTGGCCCTCCGGAATCAGCAGAGGCATAATAGCCTGTGCATCTGCTGCGTTGGCGTTGAAAATTAAAGAAATAATTAGTTTCAAACAATTATTTGAATAAGAATATAAAGAAAGAAAAAAAAGAAATGTTTAAAAATGGAAAACATTTGTTGAGACGATTTAAATAAGAAAGTTGAGCAGCTTAAAACAGTTGAACACGGTGAAGCTCTGGAATCTCATCAGCTAGGCAAAAAAAGAGGGTGGCCGGCAGGAGGGGAACTATAAGGGTCAGGTCATGCACGGCTGTAATCAGCTGTGATGATCAGGTCGGCCTCATCCACATCTTAACTGAGGAACCAGTCTTTAACAAGTATTTTAAATATTTTGAGAGACACAACTAATAGATTAAGGTCACTAAAAAAGGAATACATTGTAGCGAATGCTTTATTTAACTTTATGGCATTAATTCCAACTCTTGTAGAATATATTGTATTATGAGAATGATTTATGTCTTCAAATATATTATTATAATTTTTGTAGAATAATAGACTTTTAATGTAGATTTTACGAAGAGTGAGAACAGGAACTTCCTTAAATAGAGCATCAGACGGGAATCACTTATTTTTTCCGGGTTTCAAGATCACTTTCTGAACAACATTTGATGGCTCAAGTATGCTTTAAAGACAACCCCCATGCAATAACTCCATATGACAACAAAGATTGAACATAAGCCAAGTAAGCCATTTTTATTTCTTTATTTGACAAAATTCTATTCAATTGTATAAAAGCAAAAATAAATTTCCTTATTTCCCATTTCACATATTGGATATGACAATTATTCCATTTTAACCGACAGTCAAAATATACAACCAAATATTTATAAGACTCAAATTTTTCAATATTTTCGCAAACACAGTTCTTATTTTAAAAAATGTTACAAGTATGGATTGTTGGATCACTTAGGTTTATAGTCTGTAGTTTTGCTAATAGATATTAGTATGAATTTAGTTTTGAACGTATTTAATGAAAGAAAATTTTATTTAAACCATTTTTTAACAATCATAAGTCCATGAAACGCTTTTTCTCTATCTCTAGGCATGTTTTTCCATGAGTATCTTTGTCGAATAGAAATAATTTTCTAAAACTATTTAACTCTGAAATATTATTTTATAAATTAAAAACAGAACCGACCCCAGACTACTTGCCTTGGACCACAACGTAGTCTACTGGCTTAACCTCACTGCTTGTGCCACAAATAAAAACAAACTGAGATCTGCTACATAAATAACTTCTGAACCATTCGAGTGCATTTCCTCATATTCCAATTGTATCTAGTTCTTCAATAATTTTGAATTATCAACAGAATCAAAAGCTTTTTTAAGATCGAGAAAAACTAACATTGAACGCTGATTATTAAAAATGGCCTCATTAATCTCTTTGGTAATGTTAAGCAATGCATCGGATATATTTTTATTTAAACCCAAACTGAAGCTCACTAAGAATGTTGTATCTAAGGAGGTAAGCAACTAATTGATCTTAGACAATTTTTTCAACTATTTAAAAAAAAACACTTAACTATGATATGGAGCAGAAATTGTTTTTATTGGCGATATCGTTTGAATTGTATAAAGGGAAAACTTTTGACAGTTTGAAGCAGTCTGGAAAAATTCCTGAAGTTACACTTAAATTGACAATATGTAACAAAGGTGTACACAGTAGATTAAATTATCTTTGAAGATGCTGGTTGAGATCCCATCACAGCCCAGCACTGACCCTCTGCGCAAACAATACACATAACGTCATAAAACTTGATCAGTAACTGGTTGTAGAGTAAATGTGCAACTGTAGTCTGATTCATTAACAATGGGACCCCACTTGAATCTATCTTATCAGCCAATCACTTACCTTGTATTCAAATTATCTGAAGAAAATTTTTCAGCTGGAAAAGAATCTTTATGGTTTGTTGTACCAGCTAGTTCATTAATTACTGACCAAAATTGTTTGGTATTAGCAGACGATTTGTTTACTTTTGAATGGTAATAACGTTTTGTATGTTTCAAATTATTAATTAAATTTTGCTTTAAATTCCAGTAGAATTAATAAGTAACATTCTGAACTGGAGTCGTCATGTGTAAAGTGCTGTTAAATGTGTATATTTATTTATGAATAGGACATACAAGTGACATTGGTAAGGATGTTTTAAAAGTTTAAGATTAGAGTAACATTTTAAATAGTGACTTACCTGTTTTATTTAAAGATTCAAAAAATAATTCACAAATTTTTATAAACTGATTTAACATAACCTTAAAGTAACAGCATTTAACTGAATCATTTAAGTAGGGCTTGTTTTGATTTTACGAAAATAGTTTAAAAATTGATTGTATGTAGAAACATCACTACCAACCTGAAGCTGGACAATCATACATCTGACAGTTCAACCACAGTATAATATACACAGTAGCAAAGCTTACTCTTGAAAAAAATGCAACCGGCTCGACGCAAGTGCTTGTGTTGCAAACTTTATTAATTAAGTATTACTACACTACTTTTGACATAAACAACAATTGATTGTGCTACAACAGCTGATTACTGCGCCAGTTGTTTGCTACCTCACCTCTAGGTTCGCAGAATCGCTTGGTTGCAAGTAAAACGGCTGAGCTTCACTACTGTATGTTTATATTATACTATGGTTCAACTGCAGACTACTCTTAAGGTGGCCGTTTCCCTCCATGAAAAACGCCCCAAAACATGGGTTTCTATTTCAATTATTCGGTCCTTATTATTGATCGTATCGCTACACTTGAAGTGTCATTGGATAGGGGAAGAACTGTTCTCGTGGACCATAACTTGCTTTTTTTTGGAAAATTATGTTATTTTTTAAAGTAATTGGTCAGTGAAGTATGTCAAATTGAAGTATGTAAACTTGACAAGTATGTCAACTAAAAGTATGTCAAGTATATAAACTTCAAATGTCATTATTAACTATTTTAAATTAAAAACTCCAAAAAAGCAACTTATGGTCCACTAGATTGGACCTTTATTAAACAAATAGCACTCACTGTACCTCATTATAATAATAAAGACAAACTGTACAGTTGAAATACAAAAGCATCTTTTAGCCCCCTAACCGCTGATTCCTGCAAACCAAGTGGCCATTCTATGAACTATTTGCTCCAACTTACTATTCTTGCAACATAATTAGACCCATCCATGTTTAAAGACCAACCTAAAATTATAAATGTAGATTACAAAAGAAATCTCTATAGCCAAACCAAAACCACCTTCCACTGCTTATGGGCACTGATCGTGGCTTACTTCTCGTTCTGCTGGCCAACATTTCAATCACTTATTACCAAATATCATATTTCATTTCATTTTCCAATTGTTATTCTTAGTTAATTTAGTAAAATAACTAGCTGAGTTTCAAATGATAAATTCAAAATACATACCTTTGGGCCCACCTGTTTCTTAGTTAACCTAAATTCTAACAGAATTTTGTACAGTATTACCTTTTGTCGTATGTACTGTAAATTTTGAAAGAAAAATAACAAAATTAAAACCCACTCTTAAGATCAGTGTTAAAAAATTAGCAGAATAATTGAAAGAAATGAATGTTGTCTGATATACAAACATGAATCATTTCATATAAAGGGCTACTCTTCTATAATATATTGAAGAATTTAACGTAATTGTAATCATTTTTGTCAAGAAATACAAATAAATAAGTCTGTCCATACATGGGTGGTCTGGCGTGTGCGTGAGTGAAGGCCGAAGGTCGTAGTTCAAAATATTACCGGCAACGTCTACCACAGTTATTTTTAGGATATGCCAATTTCCCATGGTTCTTTAGAACGATAGGGCTCAGAAGGTCTAGGAGGTTTTGTCTGTCTTTTCAAATTGGTTAAATATTTAATGCAGTTTATGATTTTCAATTGCTTTGTATTTTTGATTAGAAGAAATTAAAGGTAATTTCTATTCCATACTTCAGTGTTTTGTAGATATTTTGTGTTTAATAATATAATTTATAAAACTGTTTTGTGAGTAACAACAAATATCTTGTTAGTGAAAGTGTATATGTTGAGTTTGCAGACTAGTTACATACGCAAATATTTTTTATGTTTGATATTTAGTAAGCATTTGATATATGTTAAAATTTAATTTATATAGACTACAATCAATATTAACACATTTATGGACATGACTGCTATAGCAGTCATAGACTATGAGCACCTCCAGAAAAACACTTTAATATCTCGTTAAGTCCTTGACCTACAGAAATAAAATCAATATGGTCAGTTTACTTGATTTCTTTGAGGTTTGCGTGGAAGAGAAAACAAGTAGGACTGCTATAGCAGTCATGACCCTGCACATCGAAAATTAAGAAAAGGTCATGATGACTGCTTTATCATGTTTTCAATAAAATCATAAAATTTATTGTACAAAATTCAAGAAATACAATACAAATTAGTCAATATAACCATACAAAAATATAAAAAACATAATTAAAATTGTAAACATCTTACAATTATAGTGTGACTGTAAAGTGAGTAATACATTTATTGAGTAAGCCAATCTGAAAAACATTTTCCTGGGCAAAAGGGCGGGGTACCATCACATTGTAAGGAACGATCAGGAGTCTGTTTCTTAGTCTTGTTTTTTAACACTGATGACATCTCAGTTAGTAGAATGTTAACCCTTTCTTATTTATTTATTTATTTTTATTTATTCATAAGATGCCGATTGTCAAGATATGGGCGAATATGGATTTCGAATGAGTGTGATGAGTGTAGATGAGCGAATGTAGTCACTGTTACAAACTAAGGACGACTATTCCTTAGAAAGTGTCATTAATTAGTAGCCCAATGACAAATGAACAGCCGGAGCTGATCCTTCTCAAAATGTATTGACTCTGATAGGGATCGAACTGAGAACCTTTAGCATATGAAGCTGGGATTGAACCAACTACGCTACCAACCAATTAGCTGGTGGCAGAATTTTTACCACG
Source organism: Stictocephala bisonia (assembly GCA_035578905.1). Lineage (NCBI taxonomy): Eukaryota > Metazoa > Arthropoda > Insecta > Hemiptera > Membracidae > Stictocephala > Stictocephala bisonia. The sequence goes on along the minus strand of JAQJVL010000012.1, from coordinate 3,741,212 downwards.
TCGTGTGAATGACTTGATGTCTCAACAGAAGTTAGAATTTTAGTAGTTTTCTTCTTAGGGGTAACAGTACCACGACCATGAAAAGGACCACAGTAAGGCCTGGAGAAAGTTCTATAAGATGTCTAATTGTAAACAACTGTTTGACAAGGGCTACTGGCTGTGAAAAAGGTTTGCCCGAAATTACAAGTGTATATATAAATGAAATAAGAACTAATTGAACACTCAACGATTTGTTATAAATAGAAAATTAATTAGTTTAGTTACTAAAAATTGTTTAATTATGACTGCTATAGTAGTCACGACCCTAAACATCACTTGTTTATTTAACTGCTATAGCAGTCACGACTATATACTGTAACTCAGTCATGACTGCTATAGCAGGCATGTCACCTAATACAATTTATAACAATCGCTATTGTCAGTCAATTTTTTAAGAGTCTGCAGAGGCTGTCGGCCATATAGGTTTTTAATCCCATAAGAACAATGTTATTTTCTAACTGGGCATACGATCACGCCTATCCAAATTAAACAGTTATTTTTTAACAGACTTTTCCAAAGAAATTGTATATGATCAAGAATGAAATGCACATTGGAATTGATTTGCAAATTCCTAATTAGTTTGATAGAAAAAAATATTAAAATATTTAGTTTGAAGTTTTTATTTTCACCTATTTTTCAAATCTAGGTGTATGTATTCAAATTTTAAAAAGGAAGCCCAGTGTGTAATATGATAACGTTTAAATGACACCTAATACACAACTTTTGGACAGTAAATAACGAAAAAATATGGATTCGCTAATAACATTGTTCTTATGGGATTAAAACCAACATGGTCGACAGCCTCTGCAGACTTAATAGTGAGATCATTGTTTTCATATTTGTTTCAGAAACATGATCATACTTTTTCTTATACAAAATACGTGAAGCTGTTTTCTGGACACTACTAGAGAAGTCTTTGCTGTCCATGTTGGGTAGTAATCATTGTAGGGATGTTGTGTGTAGGAGATAAATGAGTATCAGGCTTGTCAATTAGCTGAAATCAGACCAGCATTACGTGGTTCGGATTCCATGTAAAGATGTAGGTCCCTTAGTTGCCCTGGATGTTGGGCTATTAATAAATTGCCCTTTATGAAGAACATCTGAACTCAGTTAGTAACCAGACTACAATCATACTACACTGATATCATTCATATTTGCCTTAAAATACGCACAATGTTGTGTCGGCGTCTCATATGTAAGAATGTCAACGTAACTCATTTCTTTACCAATTAAAAAAGTTCAGATATGTACAAATTTGCCTTTGTTCGTAGTTGTACTATTAGGTCTAAATTCTTAAATTTTTACGACCATAAGAGTAACATGGCGAGAGATTGAAATGAACCAAAAAGTAACAGCTGTTCAAATGTAAATAATGATTTCCAAAAAGTTTTGACAGCTATTGGAAGATAAGCAATAGTGCTTGTAACATTAGATATTTCATAATGTTAACCAGGGAATGTTGTAAGCATGGTTTCATTCACATTCGATTGGAGGACTCCGCTCTACTGGACTTGATGGGTTCCATGGTAATCTATCTAATGCAGTATTTTATTACTTAAGCTGTTAAACAAAAACAAATGAAAATGAACACGTTTGAAATAGGCTTAATAACATCACTGGGTGTTCATACTAATAAAAACGTTGCAACGCAAGTTATGTGAGAGAGATACTTTGTATAAAACATTATGTGCAGTATATTTATTAGAATTATCCTTTTTTGTAAGTTAGTTAAAATTGTTTTTGATCATTGTATTTAATCTTGTCAACTGTATTAGGTTAAACCATTTTAAACTTTATTTGTCAACAACATTATAATTTCAAATTGGCATAGTATTTAAACAGTAACAATATTGTGTTTTATTAATTTCGTAGCTGTTTTAATTTTATTTTGACCGTTATATTTGTATTTGGTCAGACATGAACAACAAGAAATAGACGCAACAGAAATTGTCAGAACATAAATTATAATAATTATATTAGGTTAACTAAAAAAAATATTGTTTACTATTTATGTAACCCCACCATTTCATCTCTAGCTAGCTGCGATTCGCGAGACAGTAAATAACAGTATGCCATGTTTCGGAACCGCAGTCTCGACCAGAGCAAGCTGCATCTGACTCATCTGACCTTAAATATACTGTAGCGAGTACAGGCGACAGCTACCAGTGCCCATGGCGCGCCAGCAAAATTCCCTTTGGAAGGAAGATTCCCACGAAACAAAAACATAATAAATTAATTTAACGGTATAAATTAATTTATTATGTTAAATATGATCACAGGGAACATAGATAAACCAGAGTGTCAGCACAATGCTATGAAGGGGGCAATCATTTTATACACTACTTCAATCACTACTATTGGATTTTTTTTATTATAGACACCTCACTTTGCGGCACTACTATATTTACAAAACAAACTCTAAAAATATCTAATCACATATTCATATGCACTGTTCAGTCTACTTTATAACAGTATTAAAGTTTTAAATTTCTATTCTACGTGTTAAAATGAATATGAGTTACGACTAAAATAACATGGTTTTTCATACGACTTTTTGAAACTTGTGACTTTCAATTGTCATTTGAAAATAAGTATTAGAGACTATTTTTTTCTTGTTCACCAATTGTAACCAGTGTTGCTTTTCTATATTACGTGGAAATTTCAATGAAAATCGTACGTAGCGTAGAACCAAAGATACTATATCCAACGTATTTAAATATTTTACTTATATTTAAAAAAAAGAAACTAAAAGGCATACGAAAAATTTGATTTCCTTGATTAATTGTACGTTATGAGATATTCTTATTTACATTTTATCATAGGCCCAAGTTTTAATAATTTTTATCCTAATCGGAACAAAAGAAATACAGGAATTCTAACTAGTATTCACTGTGCATCAACCTTAAACTTTTTGAATTGAAAAATATGAACTTTCATAACATAAAAAATATGACACCTGTCATAATTTAAAAACCGATGAGTTAAATAATATAAAAAAATAAATAAATAAACACTCTCACTTTATTCATCAGTAACAAGCTTAGAAAACTATATTTAACCAAGAATATTAACATGTCGTTATCATAACCTATACGACTCACAAACTACATTATTCACAAAGTTAAATTAATAGGTTACCAACAGCATTAAATGCTTTATTCAACGTTCAATCAACAAGAAACAGAAAACCAGTGGTCAACTATGAGCGGTAAAAATAACCCTGTTTGCAAGGACTCATTTGTTCACATACGCTAGTACTTGGGTGGTGGGGGCAGTTTGCCGTCGTGAATTAGTGGCGAGCAGTGGCTGCACATCGTCTACCGACAGCAAAATTGGCCTCGCCACCCTCTGTGTAAGCTCCTATATACCTCAATGTGCCACAACTGGAACGGTGGCGATGGCAATTTTGACTCAACGGCGAAAACCGCCCTGTGTGTAACCAGCCTCCACGGCCAGGGTACAGATGTGGTGCGTAGGTCTGATAACAATTAATTTGATTACATGGTGGCACAGTGCTCCTCCGAAACCAAACATAGCTTGTTTTCCCCCGAAATGAGGACTCACGGCGGTTGCCGTTTCGCCTATCCCGCTGACACTCTGGTTAATACTCTGTGATATGTTATTTTAATTTGCAATATGTATGTTTTAATCATTTCATTTTGAATGGTATGATTTTCATAAAATAAACAACCTTGTAATAAAGCCTAGATTAACAATTACTGTACATTAATACTTCGCAATCCATATTACCTGCTCTTGAGGTTTTATAAGTTATAATCAGAATAATATTTGAATTAATGATGTTTGAACACAATAAAACTGTTATTAGTTATATTGTTGTTGAATAATTTAAATAATCCAAATATTTTGTTAAATTCAAATGTATTTGTTTTACAGGTACAGTATATATTTTGCATAGACTAGTTTTTTAACACTAAATATAACTTTCATACCTTGGATTTTGTATAATAAGTACCAAATAGCTAAGCAGTACTGGGTCATTACAATAGTTAATTTTTTATCGCTATTACTTCTGCAATATTGTTGCTGCAACTAATAGACCTACTGTAAACTACTTTTTCTGATGCAATCTCTTTACGTTTTTGTGGCCTGCGTAAGTACAGAGACAAGAATGATTCCATAATTTTTCTTTAAAACTAGCATTTACATTGACAACAATGAGCCCCACAAGAAGACGGCTTTTCGATTAGCCTGGTACTACTCGTCCCTCCTCACACTTCCGGAAATAGAGTTCCGGCCTGCGTCTGTAAGAAGGTATCACTACTAAATGCATTATCGACTTTCCAGTTGTAACTTGGTGGTATGGGAAACGGTCACCTTAACAGGAACAGCTGGAGACAGGTGGTCAAGGTAATTGGACAATAGCCTTGACCTAGATATCTCATGAACTGAACCCAGTTAAAATCCAACTGAGAGACATAACTTTCTGCTTCTTCAACATTTAAATATTTTAAAAAAGAGGAAGAGAAAAGTGGCAAAATTTTATTTTCATAATTTTTAAATAAACTTTGTATGTATTGTATCATAATGATTTATATTGTAACTTTTAATTTTGCTTATTGAACTATATAATTACAGTAAAACCCCTATTATCAGAAACCCAGGTTGTTGTCAGAAACAGCATGAGGAAAAACAACAATTAATTTAACATGTTCACTGCGTTCTTATAATTTCTCAGCCATTCATCCTGTGCGTCATGCCTTCTAGAGGTCTTGTTGCATTCCATCAATTCAGTGCAGGATGAGATCTCATTGCGCAAAAGAAGTTCTGTGCACAATATCACGTCATCAATTGAAGATAGAGCACTCTAGGTTATCGTTTAAGAACAATCAAGTTTCTGACGTCATAAGCATGAAGCCTTGGGATTGTGTCGCATATAAGGAAGTACTGTAATAAAATATACTCTAGCTGAGAAATTGAGGTTATGTTGTAAATAAACAGACGACTCAGCACCACGTGGAACAACTCTCCCGCCTTTTCAAACAACAGCTGACAATCTGTTTGCTTATATTGACGTTTAGTCTACTATGTGATCGACGAGGTCTATAGGTCTCGTACCTCATATAATTAATACGTCATTACTCTGGTGCTATAGATCTCGTGTAAGATTTAGGTTACTATTAAATTTACAAAGAAAAATGCTTCCATAGAGTTCAACTCCAGCAAAATATTAATTACAATGAAAAATATCACAAACGCATATAAAGAATTAAATGCAAATTTCATCACCGTGTGAATGTAATCCTACGACATGAGACCCTGGGATCTCGTGCCACAGTGAAAGTGTAAAATGGATTGTTTTAAAAAATTAAAAAAAAAAATAATATTACACATATTATTTCTTAAGTTTTTGTTTTAAAAAAAAATGTTATAAATTAAATAATACGAAATAGTATAATCATTATGATAACATAATAAACAACAATCGCCACTGGGCTACAATATGATAACATTATTTTATAAAAAAGTGTTGTGGCAGACAAATGCACAGCGGATGTGAGTCATGGGCCACTCCCCTACCCTTCATTTGGGAGGTAACCTTGATATGTCAGTAACCCTTAAATGTATAGTTTTATTCTCAGTTTCCAATTGTAAGTGCCAGTGCCACACTGGTATTTACACATACTGTTCATTATTAAATTTGTTGTTGTGTTATCTAGTGTAAATTGTAGTTATTTTTATGATTTGTTGGTTCATAAAATTCAGAAAATATTTAATAGAGTACTGTACTGATATAATTTGCAATGTCAGCTAAACGTAAAAGAGTGGTTTTAACCATTGAACAAAAGTTCGAGACAGAAGGGTAAAAAATAGTGAAATACTGCGTAAAGTAGCAGCTGATTTAGGAGTAGGGTTTTCTTCAGTATCAGTGTGGGTAAAAAATTAGTTTATCATGAAAAAATGCTCTAAAATGCTGAATCGAAAGTAATAAAGCCATCTGAATATGAGGAATTGAATTAAGCCCTTCATTTATGGTTTATGCAGGTTAGGGAAAAGGGAACAAACTTTATTATGTAACAAACTGTTTCTTATTGTTATTAAAGAAGATTAAAAACCTTTGTATAGTTAAGTGATCCTGTAACATTTATTGTAGGTTTAAAATAAATAATACGTTTTTACAATAATAATATGATTCAATACATTTATTACCCACCTAGACTATCACACTAACGTAACCTTGGATTATCGAAAATGTCCGTTATCGGAAATAGGCCCAGCCCCGATAATCAGGGTTTTACTGTATCGAGTTTTAACAACCCACATAGCTTCCTGTGGCATTGATTTTATAACTCTGCTATAATTGTACAAAACATGGCTACAAAAGGAGGAAAATTAACAACTATTGGTTGGACAAGAAGAGAAATTATAAGAAAACAAGGGCTTAGCAAAGGGAAATCTGATATATATCATTTCTTAGTCGGAATGAGGAAAGTTTAGTTATGCAAGTGCAAAACATAAAATATTCATGCTGATTTGAATGATTTCCTCAGTCCTTCTACACAGGATTTTTTTATATTTTTCATAATTTTTTAATGATTTCCTTATTTTAAACGTGTTATTTTACAATAAAAAATGCTAATTAAAATAAACTGATTACTTACATTCATTGTTGAAATGAAATCGATTTTAGATTTTTCACCAAAAAGCCCATTTAAGACTGTAGCCTATAAAAAATGTTAATCAATTTAAATCTTTTCTCAGATAGATTCTTGTTATAAGATTAAAATATCAATTTCACACATTTATAGGTAACATATTATTTATTAAATATGGTAAAGAAATTATTATGTTATTGGAATATTAGAAAAAAAACAAGATATTGATGTATAAGATGTATTATCTACCAATCTCGTTTAATGGAGCTGAAGCTTGGACATGGGCATAAGGTGTTTTAAGCAGATTACAGGCAGCAGAAATGAAATTTTTAGAGGGAAGAGAGAAGATTAACAGAAGAGATAGAATAAAGAATGATACAGCCAGAAATTTCAAAATGATGTCACTTCAAGATACAGTGGAAAGAAGTAGAATAGTGGATGGAGGCTGCGAAAAGGATGTAAAATAGATTGCAGAGAATAGCCCTGGGGGAAGTGGAAGAAGACCAAGAGGAAGGTGGGAGGAGCAAGTCTAGGAAGATTTGAAGAGAGAGGAGGAGTTAAAAGAAAAATGGAGAGGTGATAAACAAAAATAGTTTTTTTAATTAGCATAGTACGTGTTGGTACATATACAGTACAAGTAGACATCACACAACACAAATTTATTAGAATATTAGCACAAAATGCACAAATATATTACAATACAAATACAAAATGCAAAAATATTATGGTGATCGATTTCGGTGAACCACGCTCACCTTCCTCAGACCATTCTTTTGTGAATTCCTCTGGTCTGAGGAAGGTGAGCGTGGTTCACCGAAATCGATCACCATAATATTTGTGCATTTTGTGCTTATATTGTAATAAATTTGTGTTGTGTGACGTGTACTTGTACTATATAAACAAAAATTGAAGAAACAGTGTCAGACAATCCGTGAACGTGAAAACAGAACCTTAAAAAATTGGTGATGATGATATTATTATTTATTACATACATGAGAGCACTCGTATTAACTAGATTAAAGTTATAATAAAGATAAGCACTTTTTGTTCAAAATAGCATCAGTTGGATTTGTAAAGCTGTGGATGCTTGGTACCAAGAAATATATATATATATATATATATATTTGTTGTATGTCTTTCATAGGTTGTTGGCTACCAAAATAATAAAACACCAACAACTACAAAGCTGTTTATGTTGTCAGTTGTGACCGAGCCATCTGTCATGTGTTGCTAATTTTACTGTTTTCACGTTAAGAGATATAAAATATTTTATGACTGTTTAGAGTGAAACAAAACGAAACAGGTACATTTCCCGATGAGTGACAATACTAATGCTAAGTAACAGCTAAAGATTACTTGTAATGAAAATAAATTTTGGTTGTAAAAATGATGTAGTTCTAAATTCAAATATTCTTTATTTAATGAAATGTATTTTTGATAGGTCAACGAACAGTGACATTGAATCAAGATTACAAAAATAACTAAAATATATAAACTTGAAATTCATTTCACAGAATAAATTGAATTGATTAATTAAAATACAATATGTCTGTACAATATTAAAGTACAATATGATACTTCATATATATACTTATTACTTAGTTCCCTATTTTAATCATATAGAAGATATATCTAATAATTGTAAGGGTTTTTTTGAAACCAGTTTTAAATTCATCTACATCATTTCTTAAAAAACATCTACTTGAATAATTATATAAACACTTTGCTCCCATGTACTATGTTATATATATAATTTTCTAAGTTTATGGTTCTGCTTGTCTGCTTACTAGAGCGTCAAATGAATCGATTGCAATGATTAATTTTGTTAGATGTATTTAGTTTAGGCTTATAGAAGTCGTAAAATTAATTACTTTGTCTTATTGTAATGCTTATGTCATGTATAATTGTGATACATTACTTTCATATGTGTAAGTAAATGCAGAGATTTTAAATCAATTAAAATTAACATTAAATTTATCAATTTAAATCAATATAAAATCACTGCATTTACTTACACAAACTGTATGACAGTAATGTATTGTAACTATACATGACATAAACATTACAACAAGACCAATTAATCAATTTTACAGCCTCTAGATCCAAGAAAAACATGTTTTGGGGAATTGATAAGAATTTTTTGTCCTTGAAAAGTTTATATTTTAAAACTTATAGAAATCATTCCTATCAACCAGGTATTAAAATAAGAATGCAATAAATTAACGTATTTTTGAGTAATAATGGTGTAAATTCGATGTACAGTGAAACTATTTAAAATACAGTTTTTTTTTTTTTTTGTTCCAACTAGGGTAAAAATTATTAAACTTGTAATAAAATTTAAAAATGCATATGTCATAACAATTAAACGAGGTAAACAATGGTGTGATTAGATTATTCGTGGGCCTCTTAGGTCCTTGGAAAGCAACTTTCAAACTCAGGTACACATCATTTCTGTGCCGACAGTAGTGTAGTGTTAAAACAATAATGCTATTAGTTTTTACTATATAAGATAAAAAAACATTTGTATTCCATTAAATGAGCAAGGTAGATCTGAAGTTGGTGTTGGTACTTCTTGGTCTGCATAAAATTTAAAGTTTAAAACTTAAAGCAATTTAAAGCAAAATTTAAAACAAAATACATTGCTTTTTCAACAAAACAATCAAGGATAAATAACCACCCTACAGTTAAAGTTGACAATGAATTTTTAGATCAGGTGAATAGTACAAAATTCTTGGGCCTATTTATTGATGAGAATTTAAGTTGGGACTGCCACATTGAATATGTTTTAAAAAAGATATCATCTGGTGTTTATGCTCTTAAAAGAATGTCAAATTTGTGTACCTTAGAAACTTTGAAAACGATATATTTTGCCTTCATCCACTCATACATATCCTATGGTATAAGTATTTATGGAGGTACCATAAAACAAAATTTAAATAGAATCTTAGCTATGCAAAAAAAGGCCATAAGAATTATGATGAGACTTAAAGAAAAGACTCAGTTAAGAAAATCTTCGAAGAATTGAGCATTCCAACAGTATACAGTTTGTATATATTTGAGACTGTTAAATATGTCAAGGCCTTTCATCTGCCACTGAATAATGATCATGCACACCATTACAACACCAGAAACAAAATCACTGTGGAATCACACAGACTTGAGTTTTTTAAAAAGAAAGCATCGTACATGGGTGTAAAGTTCTTTACTCACATTCCAGAGGATATAAAACAAATCAGATTCTTCAAAATTTTTAAAATCATTAAAGCAATATTTGATCAGCCAATCTCTGTATTCATTTGAGGAATTTTTTAATAATCATGCCTAGTTTGATGCAATCTTTGTACTATTTGCTTTAAGTTCTCGGTACTTTGAACTAAGTTGTATTCATGTTTGTTTAATATATAGTTATTTATTTAAACTGCCAACTATCTTAAATTTAATTTTATTTAGTATACTTTGTATTTAATTTGACACTATTTACATGTACAATGTGCATATACAAATAAAGATTTTATTGATTGATTGATTGATTGATTGAAAGTAGCCATAAAATGTTTTTTAAGGCATTAAATATAAGTTTTCCAATCCAGATGATATTTAAAGACTTTTCCTAGTTTTTGCAGAACCCATTTTATTCTGTCTGAATCCATCAATGAGTCTTTCTCAAGTTAAAGCAAAATTTCATAGCACATATCTTGTATGATAAATATTTTCATTATAGTAAGCCTTTGTTCAAATATGAGGATAATTTAAACCCTCTCTCGTAAAACTGCCTCGATGTGTAGCCTGACTCGACTGGTGAAGCGCCTCCAATCGCCTTAAATTTACTTGTGAACGTTCGCGCCACCTGTTAGCGGCTATACCATATCGTCAGTATTGTTATCCATTTAGTGCTGCTACCTATGGTCATTATTTTAAACACGTTTTAGCTATGATATCGAAAGTATTATTGCATTGTAACTGAGTTTTTGTAAGACCATTTGTTTTGTGCTGCTATCGTACGGAATAATTAAAAATATCTGCAGTTCAACTTCAACTGACCATATGTCAATTATTGTTGGCGGGAATATTATGTTGTTGTTATTGTTTTACCACCAAACAAAGTATTTGTTTTGTATAAACTAAACAAAGTCAAGAAAGTGTTCTAAGCGGAGGAGTGGCTAGAATTAATACTGCCTAGTAGCATCAAGGTAACGCCACAGCAATGGAAACAGGAGAGGGTTAATGACATTTGTATTTTGTGTGAATATCTATTATGATCTGTAATAATGTACTTAAGTTAGTTATATTTGTAACATATTTACACTGCCTGGCTAAAGCCTCAAATATGCACTACTCTCAGTATTGACAGATCATCGGAATGGTTAGTGCTCATTAACCTTGTCAATAAGCACTACATGCCCTTATGACAGTTTGGCACATGAATATGTGCTTAGTCAAAATTCTAATGTAGTAAATGGCTAATTTCATATTAATGAACAAATGTAAATATTACCAAATCATTCTTTGCCTTTTCAAAATGTGCATTTACTTTTCTTAAATCACTTACTTTGCTTTCTTGATGATCTGTGTTTAATACTTGTGAAAATGAAGCAGTTTGTGACTTGAGCCTGAAAAATATAGATAGATCAGCTTTCAACATAGCAACATTATTTATACAAACAAAATAAGATAGAACCATGTCTTTTAAAATATTTTGGTAATTTCTAATAGGCAAGAATAAATATTTTGAACAATTAGGGTAAACACTAATTTGTACTGTTTAGATGTTCCTGCTATATCACACATGTACTGTACGAGTAAATACTAATTTGTACTGTTTAGATGTTCCTGCTATATCACACATGTACTGTACGAGTAAATACTAATTTGTACTGTTTAGATGTTCCTGCTATATCACACATGTACTGTACGAGTAAATACTAATTTGTACTGTTTAGATGTTCCTGCTATATCACACATGTACTGTACGAGTAAATACTAATTTGTACTGTTTAGATGTTCCTGCTATATCACACATGTACTGTACGAGTAAATACTAATTTGTACTGTTTAGATGTTCCTGCTATATCACACATGTACTGTACGAGTAAATACTAATTTGTACTGTTTAGATGTTCCTGCTATATCACACATGTACTGTACGAGTAAATACTAATTTGTACTGTTTAGATGTTCCTGCTATATCACACATGTACTGTACGAGTAAATATGTACAGTTTAGATGTTCCTGCTATATCACACATGTACTGTACGAGTAAATACTAATTTGTACTGTTTAGATGTTCCTGCTATATCACACATGTACTGTACGAGTAAATACTAATTTGTACAGTTTAGATGTTCCTGCTATATCACACATGTACTGTACGAGTAAATACTAATTTGTACTGTTTAGATGTTCCTGCTATATCACACATGTACTGTACGAGTAAATATGTACAGTTTAGATGTTCCTGCTATATCACACATGTACTGTACGAGTAAATACTAATTTGTACTGTTTAGATGTTCCTGCTATATCACACATGTACTGTACGAGTAAATATGTACAGTTTAGATGTTCCTGCTATATCACACATGTACTGTACGAGTAAATACTAATTTGTACTGTTTAGATGTTCCTGCTATATCACACGTGTACTGTACGAGTAAATATGTACAGTTTAGATGTTCCTGCTATATCACACATGTACTGTACGAGTAAATACTAATTTGTACTGTTTAGATGTTCCTGCTATATCACACATGTACTGTACGAGTAAATACTAATTTGTACTGTTTAGATGTTCCTGCTATATCACACATGTACTGTACGAGTAAATACTAATTTGTACTGTTTAGATGTTCCTGCTATATCATACATGTACTGTACGAGTAAATACTAATTTGTACTGTTTAGATGTTCCTGCTATATCACACATGTACTGTACGAGTAAATACTAATTTGTATTGTTTAGATGTTCCTGCTATATCACACATGTACTGTACGAGTAAATACTAATTTGTACTGTTTAGATGTTCCTACGATATCACACACATGACAAAACTGATACTTTCAATAGGTTAAACACTAATTTGTACTGTTTAGATGTTCCTACGATATCACACAAGTGACAAAACTGATACTTTCAATAGGGTAAACAATAATTTGTACTGCTTAGATGTTCCTGCGATATTACACATGACAAAACTGATACTTTCAATAGGGTCAACACTAATTTGTATTGTTTAGATGTTCCTGCGATATTACACGTGACAAAACTGATACTTTCAATAGGGTAAACAATAATTTGTACTGCTTAAATGTTCCTGCAACATCACACAAGTGACAAAACTGATACTTTCAATAGGGTCAACACTAATTTGTACTGTTTAGATGCTCCTGCGATATTACACGTGACAAAACTGATACTTTCAATAGGGTTTAACAATAATTTGTACTGCTTAGATGTTCCTGCGATATTACACATGTGACAAAACTGATACTTTCAATAGGATCAACACTAATTTGTACTGTTTAGATGTTCCTACGATATCACACATGCGACAAAACTGATACCTGCAATGCACTCAACATGAGTTTTCACAGTAAAAACAAACACTAACATATAACAAAAAAAAGTAGAACTATATATACTCCACTCAATTGATACTACTCCAGATGGCCACCTCAGTTATTTAGGGGTTGCTACAGAAGCCGCATTGTCTATGTACAACCCCAAAATACCAAGTATTAGGTGGACGTATTGACAGAATCCCTTACACCATTGTTGGTGAGTCACTGAGCCGTTGACCTTCCGTCTCAGATTGATGTTACTGATGCACAGACAGTGCTATTGTCTGAATTGACTCACTAATCCGCTGTGCAGTTCATTACAATGTTTACGCACTGTGTTTATTTCAAGTGTACAGTGTTGAGTCTACACTGTGTTTATGTCAAGTATACAGTGTTGAGTCTACAATGTGTTTATGTCAAGTGTACAGTGTTGAGTGCTGCACCATGTTTATGTCAAGTTTATAGTGTTGATTGCTGCACTGTGTTTATGTCAAGTGTACAGTGTTGAGTCTACAATGTGTTTATGTCAAGTGTACAGTGTTGAGTGCTGCACCATGTTTATGTTTTATAGTGTTGATTGCTGCACTGTGTTTATGTCAAGTATACAGTGTTGAGTCTACAATGTGTTTATGTCAAGTGTACAGTGTTGAATGCTGCACCATGTTTATGTCAAGTTTATAGTGTTGATTGCTGCACTGTGTTTATGTCAAGTGTACAGTGTTGAGTCTACAATGTGTTTATGTCAAGTGTACAGTGTTGAGTGCTGCACCGTGTTTATGTCAAGTTTATAGTGTTGATTGCTGCACCGTGTTTATTTCAAGTGTACAGTGTTGAGTGCTGCACTTTGTTTATGTCAAGTATACAGTGTTGAGTGTTGTACTGTGTTAAATGTCAAGTGTACAGTATTGAGTGCTGTACTGTGTTTATGTCAAGTGTACAATATTGAGTGTTGCACTGTGTTTATATCAAGTGTACAGTGTTGAATTCTGCACTGTGTTTTTGTCAAGTGTACAGTGTTGAGTGCTGCACTGTGTTTATGTCAAGTGTACAGTATTGAGTGCTGTGCTGTGTTTATGTTAAGTGCACAGTGTTGAGCGCTGCACTGTGTTTATGTCAAAAGTACAGTGTTGAATGCTGCACTGTCTTAACACTACAGTACTTTATAGAGTTTGGTCTTTGATTAGTTATTTACAGACATTTTACAAACTATTGTTTGGTTTTTGATAGGCATATGCAACCGGTCTTGTATTGATGTATGGTAAAACGGTGTACTACATCCTACATTATTACTTTTCTGACTATACTGTACACTTTATAATCAACACTTTTAAAAAGTTTTCAATTTAGTTTATTTCCAATTTCCTTTGGTTTGGATTTGCCAAACGTTCCGATTGGCAGGGATCGGATTTGCAGGATTTTACTGTACTACCCAGTGAGTCTAGTCATTTAACACATATAGAAGCCTGGACTTTTTGAGGATCTTCAAACATAAAGAAGGCTTAAAATTATTTACCCTAAAGCTTATAAATTATTTTTATATGCTTTTTTTAGCGTCTAAATATTAATGTTCAAGTTCTTTGTCAGTATTTCTTATTATCTTAAATTTTATATTTCCAATTATTTACATGTCTTTAAATAAAATTACTTAAAGTCAATTTAAATATAAAATACAGTCAACTTAAAAATAAGACAACAATTTAATTATAGGCAGGCAAATATTTCTTAATATCAGTAAATATTTACTACATTTGTGTTTCATCATGCAACTCAAATAGAAAAGTCTTGTCAATCAGTCGATCCGGTCAACTTTCAACATTGTTATACATACATTAGGTGGTATTAACACACCCATACACCTATACAAGTACAGTGGTATTGACCCACCCGCCAACCCATACACGTACAGTAGTATTGACTCACCCACCTAACCATACATGTACAGTGGTATTAACACACCCATACAAGTACAGTGGTATCAACCCACCTATACACGTACAGTAGTATTGACCCACCCATACACGTACAGTGGTATTGTACTTGTATGGGACAAGTACAGTGGTATTGATCCTACAAGTCCAATCTAAAAATAATAAGATCAAAACAAAGATTGTACAGTTTGGAAGTAAACAGAGAATGTAATTCTGAGTCATTTTAATATCAAAATTATATAAAATATAATAACTAGCTGAATATACAGTGTAATTGGAAAATAGGGAATGTTACCTATTTTGCTCACTTTTTTAAATACTAAAATGGAAAACTAAGAAAACAAAAAAAATAGTTTTCATCAGCCAATTCAAAACACAAATACATAGTTGCAACACTTAAAAACAAAAAAATAATTGATTTTTAGAGACAACTAATTTTATATGTAACATAACCTAAGTTGATGAAAAACAATTTTTACCCACCATTTTCTTCAAAAAAATTGTGTTTTTTCAGTAATTTTAAAACCAACAGAGATATGAAAAAACATAAAACAAAAAATATTTTATTTTTCAATGGCCTTTAATTTGATATATAGTAAGACAGAGGTTGTTATTTGAAATTTTTTACTTAAATAGCAGTTCTCCTTTTCCGTGTTTGACAACTTTTCAAATTTGAAAAATGGAAAGTTAAATTACGAACCTTATTATTTTTTGAAAGGTCATTAGTAGCATTCGGCAAACATTTTATAACCCGGTGAACATAGGAGTTAAAATAACGAAAATTCTAAAAAATAAAAATTCTTTACATTTTTGGCCACCCTGACCCTAGGGGTAAGAATAATTTGAAAATGTTTCTATAATAATAAGGCTTAACCTTTTGAATCCCGCAGCATTGTTGTGGCCTACTGTCAGATTTCTTACATTCTTACATATGAGACGCCAACACAACGTTGTTGGTATTTTAAGGTGAATATGAATGGTTATATGAGTGTGGATGAGTGTAGTCTGGTTAATAACTGAGTTCAACTGTTCCTCAGAAAGGGCAATATATTAATAGCCCAACAGCCAGGGCAACTAAGGGACCTACAGCTTTACGTGGAATCCGAACCACGTAGTGCTGGTCTGATTTTCAGCTTATTGACAAGCCTGATACTCAGTTATCTTCCCCACACAACATCCCCACAATGATTACCACCCAACATGGACACCCCAGACTTCTCTAGTAGTGTCCACGCCGATAGCAACCATCAAGCGGACGCCATGCCGGTAGTAAGAGGACCGAGCATCCAACCTGGTAATAAAGACGTGGTTTTTGCATAGCGAATGCATCACGAGTATTGTGGTTATGATTAAAAGGAACTGTGTAATTAATGGATTGTTTAGTACTGATCTGTAATTAGTTTCCAAAATATTTAGTAATGATCTTATAAAATAGTACAGCTTAAAAACAAAAATAAAACTAAAATACTGTTGGCCTTTTAGTATCATATTTTTGTTAAGGTACTTTCTGGTTATGTAATGGAAAGAAAACAAAATCAGAAGATTACAAATTTGATTTTATTTTAGATCATACAGTAAATAAAAGAACAGTAAAATACAGTATACTAGAAAAACTCATACTAACGCACACGGAATGGCGATGCAATCAATAGCAACTATTTGATCTACCAACACACCAGAGCAATGTTTCCAAAAATAGCGTATGCAACGATTGATGTGGGAAAATTCCTCATTACACTCCCAGCCCCAAGGTCAAGTGCTGAGAACTAATATTCCTTCTCTTTGTCACCGAGCCGCTCAACCCGGTTATCAAAGATTTCGGATACGCCAGGTTTTACTGTAGTTTATAACAGTACCAAATGTTTTTAACTTTTATTCTAAGAATTAAAATGTATGAGTTCACAACTAATAAAAAAAACACAGGTTTTCACACAACTTTTTGAAACTAATGACTTTGAATTGTCATTTAAAAAAAAAGTATTAGATTTTTTCTGGTTCACCAATTTTTACTAGTGCTATTAGGTGTAGTATACTGAAATTTCATGATGAACTAATTAATCGTTATTAATGTTTGCACAGGCTCCTTATATTTCCTTAACCCTTTTAATGGCACGGTGAAATTTTGGAATTCGAAAAATTTTACATCAACCTTTTTTTATGGAAGTTAGTCTAAAAGTGCCACACCGCAACTGGCTTTGTAAAGGTTTACTAAAATATTCATAAATCAGTTTCTAAGCAACATATTTTTACAAATTAGGTGTTAAATTGTTGTGTATTAAATAAAAACATTAAAATAATATTTACTTCAAATTAAAGATATTTAGATTCATGTAAACATATAAAGCTAAATAATTTGAATTTTTTTGTGTTTGAGCTAACTTTACATAAAAAAATTAGCTCAAACATTTAAAAGCAACTTTTTTTCTGTGGAAAGTATTTTATTTTTGATATTTATTATATTTTTTACAAACCATAGAAATTTGAAGATGTTCTTTGTAAAAATAAACCCAACATAATTTTTTTTAGTTTTTATGTTATTTTCTTTCAAAAAGGTGGTAAAATTAAGTAACTTTTATTTTTATCAAATATTGTTTAATATTTTATATATATTTTGTATATGTATTTATATATAGCAGCACTGTCATCACTCAATAAATCGTCAATATCTTCAAATTCAGAATCTGATAGGTTAAGTTGCAGTTCCTTATCAACTTCACTTCTTTTAAGCTGATCTTCCATATTTAGCCTAACCTACACACATATAATTATACTGGGTGTTCAATAAGCCTGGAAACCCCTTAATATTTATTGTATAATATTAATAGACACAGAACAATAAAAATCTAGAATTACGTCATCATTGTAGTTAATGACTTTTTTTGCCATGTTAACTGTTCTTGTTCGCTTTGGGGGGACGATCTGTAGAGGAAGTTTGAAAAATCTTACATGTAAGCATAGGTTGAGTTATACTCATTTTAAAACTCATTGTTAGAGGAACACATTGCCACAATACCGACTGAAAAAGGACTATTCGTTTGGAAATAGCAGCCTCTAAAAGTTCCCATAAGGCCAAACGAATACCGTAGTCCTTTTTCAGCCGGGGTTACGGAAATGTGTTCTTCTAACAATGACCTTTTAAATGAGGTATAATTCGGCCTATGCTTACATTTAAGATTTTTCAGACTTCCTCCACAGGACGTTCCACAGGATTTGTCAAATCAAAGTGGAAAATGACAGTTAAAATGGCCAAAAAGTCAGTAACTACAGAGAAGAATCTGTATTAACCCTAGCTTTTCATTGTTCTGTGTTAATCGATATAATAAATACTAAGAGGTTTCCAGACTTTTTGAACACCTGGTATGTACAAATATTCAAATCTAATATGACTACATAATAGTAATAAGAACTAAAATCAATAATAAATACGAGAAACAAAAATAACACACAAAATAATATAAAAAACACAGTACCAAAAACACTAAACCATCAACAAGCACGGCCGTGGGATGAATGACAGTGAAGAATGAAAAATGTAAACAACATAGGTTTTTGACAGCTGTCAGCTCTGTTTTCGTCTGTTGTAAAATTCTTCTAAAAGCAATCAAATTAAACTAAGAATGGAACGGTCTTACTATTTCATTCCTTTCGACTTCGATATATTACTTTATTCATTGGTAAATTGATCAAATATGCGGTGGCGATAATTTGTCCCCGTGGCACTTTTCACTTATAAATATGGAGACGATATTTCATCACCATGGCACTAAAAGGGTTAATATGTTCGATCACAGAAATATTTTTTTCACTGTTACAAAGAGTGTTTTTAAAGTGACATAACTCAATACAATATAAGAATGGTCATAATAAACTTTTTAAGTAATTTTATGTACAGTTTTAAGTTTAAAATTTTACGGCAGGCCCGCTGGCATGATCTGTAGAGGCTGTACAGTTGATTTCTAGTGGATCTCTTTTTATAGAGCGTCAAACCTGTTTTATATTATTGTATGTACTAAAGTGAATCAATGCTTCTTATCTGATAGCCTTCATCCTTGCAGTTTCAATGTAAATTTGAGCAGTCCTTGTTTGAGCGTATCGTTCCAACTTACAATTATTTTTGTAGTTAATAGTTTCCCTTCAAGCGTGCATTTCAATTTGAAGTGATGTGGCTGCTTGAAAAATTGCTCGTCAAAATAATAAATGATTCTGGGAAAAATATTAAATTAATTTGGTTACCAGTTGCTTATTGCAAAATGCGATTGAATTGTTAAGATCATATATTAAAAATAAGGTCACAAAATCTAATAGTACATTTAAAGTTAATGAAGTTTGTCAAATGGCGTCAGATTTAATAGACAACATTCCTCAAAATCTTGGGAAAACTTGCGTGAATCATGTCATGAAAATAGAAGACTAATATCACAAAAATTAAAATAAAGTGGTCATATATAGAAATTGGACTTAAATAATTATTCTTAACGACTCTCATTCAAATTTAAGTCATGATATAACTGTAGTCCGCATCTTCCAGGATTGAAGAGAAATTTTATGGACAATGTTAATACAAAGTTAGTGAGCGGTGAAACTTGGCTCATTATGTTTGACCACTCTTAATAATGACGCTCCTGACCGACTATTGAATATAGACATCATATTATTAGTCAGTCATTTTAATAACACGTCCTGAATTTTAAGTCATGAAAAAATTTTTGTTAAATTAATTATCTTGGACCATAATCATAATAAATACTTACTACCCTTTAATTAGTAAGTATTTATTACCCCGTTAGCTTCAAAACATAGTTTTTTTTAGGAAAAACGATAATATTATTATTGTTTTGGACCCGGTCACACGTTCACTAAATCACTGTTTGACAAATCGCTAGTGAATTGTTCACTTCATAGTCACTGTTCATTCAGAATAACTGAATAAAAAAAAAGAAACCATCAAATTTTGTCTACAGAAAGATTTGAAGCTTTAATAGCTATATATAAATATAGCTTGTTATTGTATAAACCATAACAAACTAGACTAACTACAACTGAACCATAAGACAGTAAAAACAATCAAGTAATTGGTTATGTTTGAAAACAAAAGCAGAACAACAACACGTGGGAGTTAAATAACAACGCTTGCCAGCTGAGAAACAAACTATGTTAATGACTGACATGTAATCATTTCCTAAACTATAAAACTGATCAAATGTTGACCTTCCTACCATCTAGCGGATATCGGTAAATGTAATCACCTTGAAACCGTATACAGATATCCTTATTCATTTTTACAACATTATGAAAACCACGAACATGATGACAGTTCTAATTTGGGAACAGGAACAAACCGAATTCAGTGCGGCTCTACTGTTTGTAGGTCAGCACCTGGTCACGACACCTTGTGCAGTGAATTTTAATCAAAGCGTTAATAACTGTATTTAGGGAGGGTAGATAATAGTCAACACTGAATGATTTTTATGATAAAATATAACATCAGAGAGAATTACTACTTACTGAGCTGAATCTGTTTTAATTTTTTTTTTTTTTTTACGTCTTTCTCCTGTAGAAGTTGTCGCTCTATTATGTCATTCTGTTTTATTAAATATTCTATTAATTCTTCCATACAGATCTTTGGATCTTTGTGTGCCTTACCGTTCTTTGGAATACCTGCAATGATAATAATTTATAAACATTAGTTGTTTACAAATTCAAATAAAATTGCTTATAACTTAATCCATTATATATAAAAACTAACTGAAGTTAGTAAAAATTTTGTTCGGTTAACAGTTTTAAAAATATGCATTCAATTTCATGGTAAGGTTGAGCTGTGTTTTAGCAAGTTTTGTTACCGTTTAATATGTATCTGACAGAAAACAAATGTATTATGCAATCATATGCAAGTTCTTGAAGTGACTATTAGTATGGACAATGGTGAATAGAATATAGAAAATAAATGTATTATGCAATCAAGTGCATGTGCTCAAAGTGACAATTGTATGGACAGTGAAGAATAGAATATAGAAAAAAAATGTATTATGCAATCATGTGCAAGTTCTTGAAGAGACTATTAGTATGGACAATGGTGAATAGAATATAGAAAATAAATGTATTATGCAATCAAGTGCATGTGCTCAAAGTGACAATTAGTATGGACAATGGTGAATAGAATATAGAAAATAAATGTATTATGCAATCAAGTGCATGTGCTCAAAGTGACTATTAGTATGGACAGTGAAGAATAGAATATAGAAAATAAATGTATTATGCAATCAAGTGCATGTGCTCAAAGTGACTATTAGTATGGACAGTGAAGAATAGAATATAGAAAATAAATGTATTATGCAATCAAGTGCATGTGCTCAAAGTGACTATTAGTATGGACAGTGAAGAATAGAATATAGAAAATAAATGTATTATGCAATCATGTGCATGTGCTCAAAGTGACTATTAGTATGGACAGTGAAGAATAGAATATAGAAAATAAATGTATTATGCAATCAAGTGCATGTGCTCAAAGTGACTATTAGTATGGACAGTGAAGAATAGAATATAGAAAATAAATGTATTATGCAATCAAGTGCATGTGCTCAAAGTGACTATTAGTATGGACAGTGAAGAATAGAATATAGAAAATAAATGTATTATGCAATCAAGTGCATGTGCTCAAAGTGACTATTAGTATGGACAGTGAAGAATAGAATATAGAAAATAAATGTATTATGCAATCATGTGCATGTGCTCAAAGTGACTATTAGTATGGACAGTGAAGAATAGAATATAGAAAATAAATGTATTATGCAATCAAGTGCATGTGCTCAAAGTGACTATTAGTATGGACAGTGAAGAATAGAATATAGAAAATAAATGTATTATGCAATCAAGTGCATGTGCTCAAAGTGACTATTAGTATGGACAGTGAAGAATAGAATATAGAAAATAAATGTATTATGCAATCAAGTGCATGTGCTCAAAGTGACTATTAGTATGGACAGTGAAGAATAGAATATAGAAAATAAATGTATTATGCAATCAAGTGCATGTGCTCAAAGTGACTATTAGTATGGACAGTGAAGAGTAGAATATAGAAAATAAATGTATTATGCAATCATGTGCATGTGCTCAAAGTGACTATTAGTATGGACAATGGTGAATAGAATATAGAAAATAAATGTATTATGCAATCATGTGCATGTGCTCAAAGTGACTATTAGTATGGACAGTGAAGAATAGAATATAGAAAATAAATGTATTATGCAATCAAGTGCATGTGCTCAAAGTGACTATTAGTATGGACAGTGAAGAATAGAATATAGAAAATAAATGTATTATGCAATCAAGTGCATGTGCTCAAAGTGACAATTAGTTTGAACAGTGAAGAATAGAATATAGAAAATAAATGTATTATGCAATCATGTGCATGTGCTCAAAGTGACTATTAGTATGGACAGTGAAGAATAGAACATAGAAAATAAATGTATTATGCAATCAAGTGCATGTGCTCAAAGTGACTATTAGTATGGACAGTGAAGAATAGAATATAGAAAATAAATGTATTATGCAATCAAGTGCATGTGCTCAAAGTGACTATTAGTATGGACAGTGAAGAATAGAATATAGAAAATAAATGTATTATGCAATCATGTGCATGTGCTCAAAGTGACTATTAGTATGGACAGTGAAGAATAGAATATAGAAAATAAATGTATTATGCAATCAAGTGCATGTGCTCAAAGTGACTATTAGTATGGACAGTGAAGAATAGAACATAGAAAATAAATGTATTATGCAATCAAGTGCATGTGCTCAAAGTGACTATTAGTATGGACAGTGAAGAATAGAACATAGAAAATAAATGTATTATGCAATCAAGTGCATGTGCTCAAAGTGACTATTAGTATGGACAGTGAAGAATAGAATATAGAAAATAAATGTATTATGCAATCAAGTGCATGTGCTCAAAGTGACTATTAGTATGGACAGTGAAGAATAGAATATAGAAAATAAATGTATTATGCAATCAAGTGCATGTGCTCAAAGTGACTATTAGTATGGACAGTGAAGAATAGAATATAGAAAATAAATGTATTATGCAATC
Source organism: Stictocephala bisonia (assembly GCA_035578905.1). Classification (NCBI taxonomy): domain Eukaryota; kingdom Metazoa; phylum Arthropoda; class Insecta; order Hemiptera; family Membracidae; genus Stictocephala; species Stictocephala bisonia. Next base: position 3,717,983 of record JAQJVL010000012.1, on the reverse strand, counting down.
AAGTGCATGTGCTCAAAGTGACAATTAGTATGGACAGTGAAGAATAGAATATAGAAAATAAATGTATTATGCAATCAAGTGCATGTGCTCAAAGTGACTATTAGTATGGACAGTGAAGAATAGAATATAGAAAATAAATGTATTATGCAATCATGTGCAAGTTCTTGAAATGACTATTAGTATGGACAATGGTGAATAGAATATAGAAAATAAATATATTATGCAATCAAGTGCATGTGCTCAAAGTGACAATTAGTATGGACAGTGAAGAATAGAATATAGAAAATAAATGTATTATGCAATCATGTGCAAGTTCTTGAAATGACTATTAGTATGGACAATGGTGAATAGAATATAGAAAATAAATGTATTATGCAATCATGTGCATGTGCTCAAAGTGACTATTAGTATGGACAGTGAAGAATAGAATATAGAAAATAAATGTATTATGCAATCATGTGCATGTGCTCAAAGTGACTATTAGTATGGACAGTGAAGAATAGAATATAGAAAATAAATGTATTATGCAATCATGTGCATGTGCTCAAAGTGACTATTAGTATGGACAGTGAAGAATAGAATATAGAAAATAAATGTATTATGCAATCATGTGCATGTGCTCCAAGTGACTATTAGTATGGACAATGATGGTTACTAATTGTCACTAGTTAAACTAAATTGAGGTTCATTAATTTAATTACCACAGTAAGGAATTGCGGCATTAAAGGCACGTGGACCTGCTATTATTGTGTTATGCTATCATGCTTATTGTGGAAAGTGTTCGAAGTGACTGTGAACTGTTTATTTTGATTTCTATTCGCTGTCAGCAGCTGAGAAGTTTGTATGTAAAGGATGAAAGTTTACTAACAAGCACATTAATTTTGTATTCTTCATGTAGGCCTGCATATTTTTTTCTTTCATGAGAAGGCTTCAATATAAGGTTTTGTGGGTTGTAAATTCATACCAGACAGAAGTAATGCAGGAAATTTGGGACAGTTTGGATGATGAATGGCAACAAAATGTTTTGAAATACTTTGCACATAGAAGGAAAATTTTGTGAAACTGCCTAACATATGCACTGACATTTAAATGCTGTAAGAATAATACTGTAATAACAATGCAACTATACATTTATAAAGAATTATTTATGCTTATAAATGTAAATAATTATGCAAGTATACATCAACTGTTCATTTCGTCTTAGAACCAAATCAGGTATACCCTTATAACAAGTAACTATTAGCGCTATTTATATTAATTTAAAATTAATTTAACAAAGCGAGCGCTGCAAGCCGACATTTTTTTTCAAATTACAGTACATGTCACAGGCAGTCATTAGAGAAACATGTAAAGACTTGATACATTGAAGGGTTGACGGGATAATTAGACAACTCAACCTGAATTAATTGAAATATTTAAATTGATTTCTTGGTTTTTTTCTTTTTTTTATTAATGTATTCAAAGAAGCATTGTTTGGATGTGTTAATGGAGCTCATTAACTGTAACTATTATTCTATGTATTGTTAAGTAAAGACGTGAAATATTATGTTGGTTTTTAAATCAATTAAACCACCTCTTTTTACATATTGCCACAGAAAGGATGGGATTGTGACAATTGGTGCGACCGCCACTTCTAGGGTTAAAGTTGGTAAAGTCTAGAAAATTTCTATAATAGCTTTATCATTTCCGGGATCACAGGAGCTGCATCGTACTTGTGACACGGCACATGTCAGTTGTCAGCGCTACATCAGCACGGGGTGTCAGCACGGCCATAGCGTACGTGGGGCAGGTCAGCGCTAACTAGCCATACCAGGGTGTAGTTGAGGAGTTGACAATCCTTTAATTTTAAAAATTAAGTATAGTTACTTTTTGTACAGATGTGGATCTTTTAATCATTAATATTTATTTTCATGCGGCCTCCATAATTGGGCCCTTGGTCCCAATTATGGGGTCGCAGTTGTTTTTCACATGTTTCAGTTTGTATGTTTTCTTTTGATGTTTCGGTTTGTATGTTTTCTTTTGTTTGTTTTGGTTTTTAAATATATTTGTTTGAATACAGATAAATCTTATGTTTAATAATTTAGCCTATATCTGGTTGTATTTAAGCTGTATTATAACCAAGAATGTATAATATAATTTGGAGAATGCTTTATTTAGACGCTTAAGTTATAATTGTGTTTCTTCAATTATTTGTTTTTTATTTTTCGTAAATTGTGCCTTTTTATTGTAATTTATTTTATATCCTTAAAACAAATATTTCATTTCTATAACTATACCCATGGAAACAATAAATTTATGTATTATTATTATAACAAGGGTTAACAAGTAATTTATCGCTCTAACAAGGACCACTATTTTGTATGGCCTTAATGCCTCTATCTTTTGATTCAAAATTATTTATTTATTACTACAGTATCTACACTATGTTGTATTACCATCAATACATTACCGGGTGGTTCGTTGCACGGCTTGAGGACAGCATCAGTAAGTTTGCTGGTGAATTTACGTTTTTTGTTCAAAATATCAGAATGCTCTTCATTCGTCGTAGATGAGCTGTCACCAGAAAATCTTGGAATGTCATGAATTTCAGACAATTGACTGATTAGTTGCTTCAATTTATCTTCCAATCCAGTTAACTCATCAACCATGCGGGAGAATATGTCATTAGGTGACAAGCAGTCCAGAAACCCAAGGCCTTGAGAAAATCTTGAGACAGAAGAATAGCGAGATATCGCAGAACGTGAATTTTCACCAGTTTCCTAAAAAAAGTATATATTAATTTTACTATATATGCCTACATAAAACAAAAATTAAAATCATAGAAAGGAAATGATGAATATGAAAATAGGTAGATCTCTGTACATAAAATATTGACACTTCAGTGGTCGCACGGAGTTCATGCAGAACCCAGGGATTTTATTTGTTGTGCCAGTTAAGGTTTTTCAGCATTTGTGTCTTTGAGCTGTCGTCTACCTTCTAACTGACTCCCGTCATCCATATTAGTGCAGTTGATTGTTGTTGTCAGCGTATTCTCTATATTAAAAGTTGTTTATTTTAAGTCTGCACGTCTTGGGGTCCACCCAGATCCCACGTGACCGCTTTCATTACAATTCATTCAGGTTATATTATTGTATATATGTTTAATACAAAGTGTGAAATGGCATATAGGGCTTGTAAAACTGACAGAAAACAGTTACAATTATGACTGAATTAAATAAAAACTATTGATTGTGAGAGAGTACTGGATGTTGTGAACCTCGGTGAAAGAGAAGAGGACTTTATTGAAATAAACGAAGTTAGGCATAATGAGTTTGATAATAATTAATTTAATGTAAGCGAAGATGAAAATTCACAGAGTGAAGTACAAAATGATATTGTTGCCAAACAGATTATATTTAGAGATGATAATATTGTTATGGATGAAAATCAAGAACATGGCTGTCATGTAGTCTATATAGGCAAGGACAAGGAAACTTGGTGGTATGTAGAAGTAGAACTAGCATGGCTCGTAACTCACTAAACATTTTTAAACCTAATAACAATAATACTAATGTAGTGTGTTAAAAATATTTGAGTACATTGGGGTTTGGAGCTAATGAAACCTGCCATTAAACATCGCATATGTATCACAACTATTCTAAAAGAAATTCAAAGAAGAGGTAAATTGCTTCTAGACATTGAAGATACAGTAGAAGAGCAACCAGAAAAAAGGAAAGGAAGTAATAGTTGGTTTTTCAATGTGAGTAAACAAAGGATAAAAACGGTTAACACAAATGTAAGAATTGCAACAAATACACATGCTCAGAACACTTGAAAATGATTTATGGGAACTGTTACTAATAAACATACAAGACAATAAAAACTTACGATCATTGTTATTTTTCATACTCAGATATTAGTCATTGTTGTTATCATATAATATTTGTAGTTTGGAATTACTACACAAAATTTTAATGTAATTTCAATTTGTATCTTACAAAATTGAAATATCAAAAATGTTAAGAGGAAAACTTATTTCCACAATTTATAAGCATGTATTTTATAACTTTTGATTTATTGAAGACGTATTCAAATAAATTGTTTGCATTGTTTAACTTAGTTTATCAGCCTCCTTATACATCCTTGTAAAATATTTTTGGTATAAGACAAATTCAGTTGTGGGGTCCAGCGGACCCCGCGTGACAATTCACATTGCGTAAATGGCGCGACCACTGGAGTGTTATAATATGAGTAATTAAAAACCACAAATTGTTTATCCAGATAAATTGTCTTCCAAAAATTTAATTATAAATACTGTACCCAGCTAAGTAGTACTCCTTCAATTATTGTTTCTCAAGAACTGTGAAATTAATAGCGGCTTTAGCATCAGTCAGTTGAAGGCAATATTATTAACAAAACTTACAAACCAGCTACTGACTTTATTACCTTACATGTAATTATGAACAATCTTTTTCAAAATTGGAAAGTCGGGTTTTCCTCAACAATCTATCTTTTTAATCCCTTCTACGTTCTGAAAGGATGGGTAGTTTCAGCTGCACACATCTTAACTTACATTTCTACATACAAATTAATAGTCAATATACAAAAATTACAATGTAAATATACAAATATTAAGTAGTTGGTAAATTTAATTTTAATTAACTTACAGTACTGTAATTAGCCAAAGTTGTTGATGGTAACCAATCTACTTGTGAAAGTTAGTGAGCATTCAAATCTAAATCATACATCTAAATCAGTAATCTAACAGTACTGCACCAACCCTACTACCCTACTCATAAAGGCTTAGAGTCTATATGGCTAAACATGGCTCATATTTTTACAAATAATATGCCCTAGTAGGACTTAAATTTGTACTATATCCGCAATAAAAAGAAAAAAATTCGTTCAGTCAATATTTAGCATCTATGACTCTTAAACTGACAATTACTCATAAAATTGAGACTAGATTAGTAGGACCAATGCACAGTTCCTAAAGTATGTATGATAGCATGTTTTAGGTGGTTGTACAAGTAAGCAAACATCTTCCATCCATCCAACTTGAAAAAGAAAAATAACATACAGTAAAATATAGCAACTACTATAGCATATAAAAACAAAGTCCTACTTTCTGTTAAAATTACTAACATTCAAACATGATACCATCTTAGTATTTATTATTAATGTATGAATAAAAACATTTATTCAAGAAAAATCACTTAATATATCTTCAATAGGACAACTGATTGATTAGTTGTTAAATAAAATACAATAATAAATTTAAAGTAAAATAAACACATGAGATGAATATGAAATAACATACTAGAAGCCAAAATATTATATGAAATAAAATCTGCATGAATAATGCCTGTACGTAGGTTTTATGTTCTTGCCGGCCTAACATAACTATTAAGTTTTTATTTTTTGGTAATAAGACTACATAATACGATTCTTATTTTTACCACCATAACTTAAATGAAACATGTCATAGGTCTTAGTAACTTGATACTAATTTATAGGCCCTCTCATAGTTTATAAGAAAAGAAAAAATTGCAAAAGACTCTTCTGTATTACAGCAACGATTCCAAATTGGACTGTTGGTATAAGTACTTTTGTTGGTTGGTCCATTCCCAACTATTCTCATAAAAATAATTGAAAGAAATTTAACATTAAACACCTCTTTTTTTCATTTATTGCATTATTTACCCTGAACACGAATATTTAATTAGTCTTGCTAAAAATATGTTTTTTACACATAAAAACAAATTTTACAAATCTAACATATTCTTCACAAAAATAAAGATTTGAGTTAAATTTACGTGCCAAGCCTCAGGGGCAGCCTGCTAATCCCCACTTCAGCAAATATTAATGCCAATTTTTTGTTTTTTGGTTAGTGTTTATTATGATCGTGTAATAGCTTTTCCGTCATATCTCAAGGAATAATGTTATACAGCAAAATAGTTTTCAAATTCATGTTCAGCGTACAAAAACACGTCAAACTAAAAATAATTAATTAATGAGATTCTTTTGTGAATCCCTCTGGTTTGAGGAAGGTAAGCATGGTTCACTGAAATCGATCACCATAATATTTGTGCATTTTGTACTTATATTGTTAATGAGATTGTAGACGATAGGTTGTATGCTCAGTCCTATTAATACAAACATAATGTCTCCTCAAAGATTGCTATCGGCATAGACACTACAAGACAAGTCTGGATGTCCATGTTGAATGAGAAAGAATCCAGACGTTGTGTAAGGGAGAGAACTGAGTATCAGGCTGGAGTGTATTGGGCAGAGGTAATTTGAAAAAGGTCTGATTAGTTAATTTATTGCCCTCAATTTCAACGAATGTAGACAAAAATGAAGAAAATGTTACTCTAAGCATGGATCCCATGGCACGAGCCTGAAATCGCTAAGGAGCAAGCCAGTAATGATGAGTGATAAAACTTGATATGCACTTTTAGAAATAGAGAGCGAGAATCAAGAGTGTCTGGTATTTCCAGGTTCCTCTAGACAAACTACCTTTGAACTCTTGTCAGCTGACAATGCAATGATACCTGTTTAACATCGAATTCTAAACTGAAATAACTTCGCTGTTCAGACTAGATATTAAAACAACTATAAAACTGCGGCATATGGTCGTAAGGCTTGTCAACTAGCTGAAAATTAGTCCAATAATACATGGTTAATACGCCATAAAGCTGTAGCTGTCGGTACCTTAGTTGCCCTGGTTATTGGGCTAGGCCTTTTCATGAATAGCACTTTCTGAGCAGAAGTTGAACTCAGTTGGTAACTGAATTACTCAGGTCATCCACATTCAACCTATACTCATGTAAATCATTCATATTCACACTACGCACAAAGTTGAGTCAACGTCTCTTAACTGAGAATAATAATCACAGAATTGACATAATTAGTCCTACTAACCTGTTAAAGGGCTTTATTTGATCTAACTTGCTAAAAAAAGATTATATCATTTGCCTACTTAATCTGTCTTGTGGATAAAACCCCTAAGTGGACATGGTGATTAATAGCTTGGATTTCAAATATTATAGTAAGTTTAATTGTTTGTCATTGTTTAACTATTCACATGTAGATTAGCAAAGAAGAGATGTCAAATTCAATAATATCAAACACAATGATGAACAACATAGGCCTACTCGATCCACGACTAAATTACACAAAAATTAACTTGTGAATATCTTTTCAAACAGTTCAACCTTAACTTCAACATTCAAATTCACATCAATATCGTGGGAATAGATGTAGGCGGACAGCTGCAACATTAAATAAAATAATAATCTCAACGACTCGTCCTCGTCGCCTTATAGCATTGCCAACCTAAGTAGCTTGGTGTTTTGCCCTAGACGAACAATCTAAATTTCCCTATATTACTCAAAAACTCCCTAGATACAGAATCAGGAGTGGATACCAGCGAACACATAATAGAATAGAGAAGACAAAGTCCTATATTAGTACAAGAAACCAGATAAAAAATTGTAAAAGTTCCTATTAAATACAGTAGTAAGTATATAAATCGACTTGAAACCTTTTTAAACTTGTTAAGGAAGGTCTCAAAATTTCGAAAAATATCGATTGTTAAGTCCGGAAATGGTTTAATTATACAGTAAACAACAATTAAACAAAAGCGGTAAATAATTGGAATAAATAGAAAAATACATTACATATGTAAATAAAAATTAGATATGTAATATTAGAAAGCGGAAAAATCATTATTGACTATATAATTGATTTTCAACTGATCAAGATCACAAAATCAAAATGGCTGATATGCCCCTTATCGCCATATTTCACCAACTCAAGGACTAATGTGAAGCGTTAAAATTTAGACTTTTAATTTAATTTAAATTAGAAAAATATGATTTAAATTAATAGTACGTAAGTACACTATTCGTATATATATTATAATATAAAATATAGAAGTGTATTAAAAATATTGTGTAAGTTCATTGAAAATATGGTTTGTAAAATGTGTTTGTCTTTGCGTAGTCTTTGATTACCCTGCATTAAGGAATTAATATAAGTTATTAATGAATTGCTTACTGGAATTCCTTGCTGCCTATTCGTGGTTGCAAATTTTTGAACAATTCTAAGCTTATCACTGGACAAGTTATCTGCAAATATTTGTTTAAAACAAAGAGACACACTCAAAACTTTGAAGATACTCTAAACTGTATGTCCGTTGCGAATAGAGTGGCTTTGGCTTGCTGGGTTGGCATGTTCATTTTAACTACCGGTACGTCTCTTATTTTAACGGAACTTTCCGTTTTTTAGAAACACGAATGGCAAACACGACTTACGGTTTACAGAAACCGAATGCACCTTCAACCTCTCTTTGCGGATTATTCCGTTTTTCTAGATCACATATGCCCAATTTTTTAAAAACGTTATTAATTATCTGTTGTGGTTTATCCAAGATATATATATATATATATCATTGTTTTACATTATTTTTGAAAAATGTTATCGGTATTAAATACTATTCACGCTAATTTAATATGTAGGTTTACTATCAGATTTGCTTTACAAAGTTTCATACACAGTCTAGCCTATATAAAATATTGAACATAATTAATTTGTAAAAGGTGCCTACCATTTTGAAATTTTAGAGTTAAAATTGAGAAAAGTCTGGGTTTTCTGAATGTTAACCCCTTTGCGAATGATTTTTGGCTTAAACAAGACGATTTCAATTAATTCATATTAAAAAAACTTTGTTTTTAATAACTTAAAACTAATAACATTTAAAATAATGTACTCCTTTTTACCTATTCTACTTCTCAATAAGTTATTAGACACTGATATTGCGATCAGCGAATCAGTTAATTAGGAAAGCAGTAAATGTATAAATAATCATTGAAAGGTAAAATTGATTTGACGTAATGTTATGACTAATTTTGTTAATTACTTTAAAATAACGGTGACAAATGTTATTTACAAGTGTTACAAACTGTTACATGCAGTGATAGGCTACAGGTGACTTGACTGCGCATTAGGTGCAGCTGTTACGAGCTCATAAATATTTTATACTAGTAATTATGTATATGTATTGTTATTGTAGGATTAATATTTTTCCACTGCACACGCCAGTTCACATGAACCTGCTGGTGTGTGTGTGAATATTATTTCATATGTCTGTAATCAATGAAGAAATGCCAAACATTAGCTCAATCAACAGAGATTATAACAAAAGAAATTGCGTGGGGTTTTTATAAAAACACACACACGCGCGCACACACACACATATTTGAAAATTAAAAGTTTAAACAAAACCTACAGTACAATGTACTTGTTTATTAATATTAAAATATTTATCTCGCATCACAAAGCTAAATCTATCGTTTGTAGCCATTCAACATTCACCAAACGAATGAACACCAAACCCTTCCTTAAAGTGGGCATTCTTTAACTATGTGGGTCATAATTAGAATTTCATCTCCCCAATCACTTAGCCGATTGTTTAACATTCCCCAATTATATAACTTATGATTGCATAATCGCGCGCTGTGCGAAACGTCTCAACATAACTCGTTCGTTACAAAGAAAGTTCATTCAACATATGATAGTCTTAGCATAGACCTTCTATTATTCTATTCTGGTTTAGGGCCTCATACCAACAAATTATTCCGGCCTCAAAACATACCCCAACGTTTAGCTGGCTTTGGCTGAGGATTCTATTAGAATGTGTCTTATTATTATTATTTTTTTTTTTTTTAATGTACAGCATTTTGTGGAATAATTTGTTATATAGGACGATTCGTAGTAACTATTTTTGATAGGAAGTTCGTAATAACTTCCCAAATAGTGTATCTGTGTGTTGATTTTCAGAAGTAGCTATTTGTTACGGTTCAGTAGAACTAGAAACCAAAGCCATGGTAAAGAACTTGCAATTAGGAGACACTGAGAGTCGTCCTTTCTCAAAGTCATATTTAATTAAACAGCAATTTCTTATTCACGTATATGCATATTGTTTAACCCTGAATAATTTCTACTGTTAATCCGTACTACATCTTTCTCAGTAGTCTTGCCACAATAATTTCATATTGATCAGGGTTGCATATATTTTATAATTTAAACTCGATCCTACTTACTAGTAGTCACTGAACTTCATAGTATTGTCATTACTGGTCTGTATTAATTTCACGGCTGTCTCGGAGGAGGAAGAACATACCACACTGCGCATCCGTGACGAACGTGTTCCATTTACCTCTGGCATCATCAGAATAAAAATAATGTATTTATTTTATGACATTATTGAAATCTAAAGAACAAGTAATCGAGTTCAATGAATATCCAAACAACATGCATGTTATTTAACATTCTATCTAAATGTCAAAGTTCAGAGATAACAGCCTGGCCCAGTAAGATTAAGGTTGCCGTGATTGATTTAATCCTGGTCCCAGACAGTGGCTGAAGAATCATTAGGAGTTACCACTAATTTCACCATTTAATTAATGCCAAAGGATATCTCATTCTCATTGTTTTTCTCATCACTCTTATCCTGCTTTACACAATACTTTTAAAATTAAATATTCATTTTCAAATTTCGTGTATATGTAAGTCACACTTAATATTTTGAAAACCTTCGAGGAAGTTTAATAAGAAAATATGTTACATATAAGAAATTTATTCGTCTCGTAAAAAAACTTGATATTTATTCAATACCAGATGATAGTAACAAATTTTACAGTAATCCTTTTGATAATACAATACTACGCCAAAATCTGCAAAAACAAAAAAAGATATTACAGTACTTGAAAATATATTAAAAATTGAAGAACCAAAACTGAGTACTATGAAAATCCAACATTTAATCAGAAACAGAGTTACAAATAAAAATCAAGAATCAAGAACTTTATTGCCAGAGATCATAGTCACATGAATTAGGCATAGTCATTTTTTTTAACTAAGAGAGTTACATGCATAAATAAGTTATATTAAGTTAAGTACAAAGGTTGTACATTTGGGACAAAAAAAATTATCAGCTGCGCCGATTTTTCTCAACTAAGAAGAAAATAAAAAAGCAAAGAAAATGTATTTGTAAGCCAACACAAGATAAATTTCAACTCATAGCTTTCAAGGCCAGGCTGACACTAAACGAGTTTGCTCGGACCGAGTGTAGTCCTGTAACTCGGTCCGAATCACACTCGGATCGAATGGAGTTGACACGAATATCTTTACTCGGAGTGGTTTTCAATGTCTGACTAGTATTGGAAAATATGGCTGATTTATTGCGAAAAGGTCTAGTTACTGTTTTAGAGATTTTTATATTATTTATTTTCCTAAGCACGTCCTCAATTATTGTGAAACGAGATATGCCTAGGTTTTTGGCAATATAATCAATGGATACGTCGCTAGCATCATTATTCTTATAATTATTTATTCTAACATTCCACAGATACTCCTCCGATTCATACAACTCCACAAAACGCACTCTCTCTCTTTTAGAGAACTTTTTAAAACTTACTTTCTTTGTCTGATTTACATAAGCCGCCATTTTAAACTATGAATCTGGTATCCGAGAAAGTAGAGCACTGCCCGACTTTACTCAGACCGTGACTATTTGGACAGAGCTGCTCGGAACAAGTGTTGTGTTGACACGTTACAAGTGGCGTCCGAGAGATGCGTGCACACATCATAGATGTCCGAGTAAATTCGTATCGTGCCAAACTGGCTTAAAGGTTGCGTTAGCGTAGTCACGTTTCTTTATCAAGTCAGAGTAAATATTTAAAAATATTGTAAGAAAGTTAACGACAATCGGGAGCCCGTTTGCCCTTACACGTGCGGTGGTATTGACACACCCACTTGCCCATACACGGACAGTGGTACTGACCCACCACCCGCCCAAACACGTACGGTGGTACTGACCCACCACCCGCCTATATACATACAGTGGTACTATTATGTCCTAAGAGTATAATAGACGATCTATGGTAATATAGAACAGGTCTATTATACATGCACATTGTGTGAATGTTCTTCCTGTCGTTTCATTTCAGTTACTCATTTCAGCTGTTAAATCGGCAACTGTTCCACTAAAATGTTACTGTAATAGTCGCCGGTACAAAATATCATGATTCTTGGCCATTAACATTAAGAGGCTTATTAAGTTTTAAGTCGATTAAGTATTACCATTGATTTTATACACAAATAGATTTCCCATCCAATGTTAAATTTTGAGTCTCAAAATATCAGCTGTTTTTGTGGTCCATTGTGGAGCGCTAGTGTAGCTCCATGTAAATGTAATGTAGTTTAAAACAGCTGTAGTTGCGGGCCACACTAACTAACAAAATTACTGCCACAAATATTCCTATTGGATGGTTTATCTATTGTAGGTGTATATAATCAAGGGTATTACAGATGGGAAATGTTGTTGTGTCCCGGCAAGGCCTTATAAAGTTTATAGCCAGCTGAAAACAGGTTGCAGCAACCTGTTATTTTTGCAACTGTTATCGACTGCTCGTTTTCAATCGTTTCCGTTCCGTTGTGTTATTCAACGATTTAATATTTCTTGTCTGTTGTTTTTAAATTTAGTTAGTGTTGACTTTTAATTGACTGATGTTTAACAAATAATGTTTTTGGCCCGAAATTAAATTAAAATTCAGTTCATAATGAATGAAATTACGTAATTAATACAATATTCATAACATCAATTATTATTATTAATATTGTTTGGAATAAATAAAGTGTCATTATATTTTTCATCGTTAAATACAGTTCGACTTCGAAAATAAATAATTAGATTTAATTTAAATACTACAACGTTGTCATATTTACTTTAAGTAACTTCCAATTTTAAAAGTGCAACCTTTTTAATTGTTAAATAAGCGTCATAAACAATTTGAAATATTTAAATATACGAAGCCTACAGAGGATTTAAATCACAAAAAAATGTTACAAAGACATAGCTAAAACTATTTACACTTTATACACAATAAAATATGTAGGGGAAAGTGGGGTAAAACCAGGACCATAAGGCTGAAGGCTTCCAGAAATCACAGTTTTTAGCATAAAGGAACAACATTTTGCAAAAGTATGCACTACTTATCTATTAATGCAGCCACAGTTTTAAAAACATAAGGTTTTTTATTAATTTTTTTGAAAAAAAAATTATTTTACCCGGTTTTGCCCCACTAGTGGGTAAAACTGGGTTGACATATTATTGCTATGGGAAAATAAAAATTTTAAAAGTTTCCACAAAATTCAAGTTTTATTTAGTGACATATGTTAACTATTGTCATAAAATACAAGAATAAGTAATAATAAGGACACATATTGATGAGTTGTTAGTAAATTTAACTGTCTTTACCTTTATTTTTTTGCTGTAATATAAGGCCTATTGACACAAGTCGCAAGTAAAATAGTCATCTTCCTCTTCGGCCCCAGAGCAGCTTTCATGGGCCCAACGACGACATTGGATGCATCGGATCCATCCCTCACCACCCTTGGAGTCCGAGTAAAGCTCATTGCAGAAAATGCAGGCAGTATTGTCATCCTCTTCACTGGACTCATCCCACATTTGCTCCTTCGGTTTTTCTTTATTTGGACACTATTTTCTGTCTGTTCCTTTTTGGCATCTTTATAATGTTGTCTTTTCTTTGATTCATTTATCTTTCCTTCAGGTTTTATTTTTTTCTGTCCATCTTTGGTCATCTTTGGTCAAAATCAAGGGGCAAAACCGGATAGTACTCGGTTAGTACCCGGTTTTGCCCCGCACGTTCAACTTTCATAAAAAATGGCGTCATATGACCACACAGAACGCTACAGACAATTACTTAGAATGATAATGAAGGTAATTAAATGTTGTACAAATAGAGCTACATACATTTACTGTTGCAGAAACAGGAACGTAGTATAATCAGTCTAGTTTTGTTCAAAAATTCTAAGCAAAAACCACTCAAACAGAATTTTCTTCACAGGAACGAAAGAAGCGAGTCTATTGCGTTCTGCTGTAATGGCCGCTGCTTCTTCCTCATAATCAAGGCTAGAAGGGGGTACCCGGTTTGCTCCCGACTTCCCGGTTTTACCCCACTCTCCCCTACATCCACTATTGAAAACATGAATTTAAGCTAATTAAAAATCTAAATACAATTAAAATTCTTTGAAATCGACCATACAATAAAAAACGTTCACTAAAATTAAATGGAAGCAAGGTTTAAAATGTCTACGTTTGTTTACTATCTGACTCTGAGTTTCGTGTCACAACAGGCAGAACTACTTACTGTACACGTATACTGTTATTTTAGGTTAGAATTGTTTTAGGCCTTTTATGTTGTTGCTACTATAGATAGATTGCCGGCAACGCCAACTAGTAATAGGTTTAGTTTTAAAAACGCAACAAATTTTTTATTTTTATTTTGATAGAAAATGAAAATATCTGTAATTTATAGATGGATGAAATTTATGTAAAACCAGAAATGAGTTATAAAGGGGGCAAGTTTTAGGGAATTATTCATAATCTAAATAATGAATCTGTAGGTCTAGCCACGACCGTTAAAGTATTTATGGTCTCCTCACTTCTTCCACACAATAAAGATGTTGTGGGATTATTTCTTTGTAAAGATCTAATTTATGATTACTTACATAATTTAATTTCACAATTGTTAAATATGATAACTGGTGTGGGGTACAGAGTGTTAACTATAATTTCTAACAACAACAGAGTCAACAGAGCTGCGTTCACGAAACTTTGTGGAGGAACGCTTAAAAATAGTTTTTGTAGTCCTCATAATACGAAACAAGACATTTTTGTTATGTTTGACACAGTTCATCTTTTTAAATGTATCAGAAATAATTGGCTTAACCAATCAGACAGTGAGCAATCTTTTGTTTTTCCTGATTTCAATGACCCTAAGAAAATTAATTTTGCAAGTGTTTCACATCTTAAAAGTATTCTGTAGAATGTAATGTTATTAAAATAGCTCCATCATTAACAAAAAAGGTATTATTTAAGGGAGTGAGATTTAACGATGAGTTCCTACACCCAGTGAAAACTTTGACAGATGAGCATTTTTTATTTTTAAGTAAATTTGTTAAGTCGTTAGAAGCATGGAATAATCTTAAATTTAAGTATGTGCTGTTAGAGAAGTGTCAAACAGACAACTTAGAACCAAGGTTTAGCCAATATAGACAAATGTGTGGGGGATGTTATAACGTTTTTGTTGTACAAGTGCTTGAACTGGAAAAAACTTAAGACTGTTATTTTAGTTAAAGTTGTATCCGCTTCTAATGGAGTTATTGAAATAAAAAATTATTTCTTTCCTGAACAATATCGTGTTGAAGAAACAAACAATTTTGATTTTAGTGATGTTGCTTTTGAAGATATTACTGAGGGTTTAAACGGCGTTATTATCTCAGAAAATGATATGTTGGCTCTCACATATATAGGAGGATATGTTTGTTTTTAAATGTTACAAAATAATACATGTGAAAAATGTGAAGAGTATTTTTTAGAAAATAAGATGTTTGTATCTTGTAATAATGTATATAGTTCCTATTTACAGGTTATAGATGGGGGGGGGGGAAGTTTAAAGTACCCCTCTAGTTTAGTTGTGAATATTTTATCTGATTGTCTTTAACTCTTTAAATTGATAATTAGTGATATATATGAAAATAACTTTCTTGGGTTAAAGCAACAAAGAAAAGTTTTATTTAATTTAATGTTAGATTGTCTTAGCGATTCTTATATTTTTTATTGTCAGAACTGCTCTACTAGCTCTTTAATTTATGTAAACAAATGTATAACGATATTTTGTAATATTCTATTGAATAACTATAGTAAGGTATTCAAAGGAGAAACTTGTCGAGAAAGAGCGAGGTAAATGTAAGAAAAGAAAGCTTAATAAGTTAAATCAGTAAGTTGATTTTACTTCAGTAAATAATCAGAAGATTTGAAGACATATTTCATTATAAAACATAAGTAAATCATCTAACTTGTGTTTTTTATCCCAAATAAATATGTATAAAATGTTAATTTATCGTTCATTTACGTCAAAAAGGCTCATAGGAAAATTGTTTAAACTTCCTATAAGCTATCACCGGTAATTTTTCGAAATTCTAATTACTATAGGCGTGTGCACGAGTGTCCAAGGCAAGTTGTACGGATATAGAACGACACCGGATACGTCGTATAGGTGACGATCCTAGAAGAATAAAATTGACGTTATTCACTGAACTGAAAGCCTCTTGGAGAGTGAAGGTAATCACTACTCCAAGCGAATGCCAGAAATTACTTATATAGACTTAGACTTTCCGTTATCAACGAAAACTAACGATGCCATCTGTTGTTAACTGATTTTTTAATCTTTTATATATGTTTATATGAGTACTTTTGTAACTGAGAGTGTAAAAGTGTCATACTAAGAAAAAAATTAATAGTTACTTTCACATATAAATTGATTATTTAAAAATAACAAAACATAATAACAGTTATTTCATGCCTAACAAAATTGTTAAATAAGCATAAAAACATTACATTTTTGTTAGTTTCATAAGTTTATTCTTTTTGGACACGAAACTGCTAGTTTTACCTAGTGGATATTTTAAAAACTGCTAGCAAAATAGATGCCAATCACAGTACATACATCTACTACATTGCATAAATCATTAGGGTGTCTCTGAACTCTGAGGATCTTTTCAGTTATTGATTTTGGGTCAAAACCAAGACAAATATCTATCATATTTAAAAATTCCAAATCACCTCCAGTACCCATACAGCCACCATTTTGTATTTTTTTGAAAGTTATTTTTAATTTAAAAAAATTAGCCTATAATGTTTAAATTTGTTATACATATTAATAAAACCATTTTCTTACTAAATTAAAAAAAAAATCAAAAACCTATTTTGATCATTTAAAAATGGTGGCGTTTTGAAAATGTTGATCCTTAATAACTTTTAAAAGGTTAGGAATACAACAAAATCACAAAAATACAATTTTTTACAGATTTTAATTGCAATACAAAATAGAACGTTGCATGAAATCAGATGCCAAACAACCGAGATTTAAGTATTTTTGTCATTAATTATTTACACCTGAATGTGTGCTACAGCCATGGTGTCGTGCCGCAGAAGTCAACCACAACAATACATCAGCGATATATTCTGTTTACTTTCATTCAAAATACTACAATGAAGTGATTTGTGACATTATTGTAATGGAAACTCCCCTAACAGGCAACAGGGGAAAAGATGCAGATGATTTGGGTTGGTTTTTAACTAAAAATTAATTTTAACCTTATGTAGTGCCCTAAAATCTAGATTTTTATAAATTGTAAGTTGGTAGAGTTGTTGAAGGTACTGGAATTATTAAAGAAAAAAAATGAATTTGCTGCTGCCCGCCAGTCACTTTACAATCGTTTTTTTCCCTTTGAAATCAAACAATAGCAGGATATGTTGAGCATCGTTTGTAATGGGAAAACAAATTGCATTGAATTTTCAATTTATAATCAAATGCTTTTGTTTTTAAATTAACTTGTTTTATGTTTAAAACCAGATAAGCTTTGCAAAGTGATTTTTTAAAAATTCTAGTTTCGGAGGTACTACTTAATGTTAAAAATAATTTTTAATTTCAAACGAAAATCATCTGCGACTTTTTTCCCATTGGAGCATTTTCATTACAATGGTGTAACATATCACTTTATTGTATTGTTTTGGATGATTGTAATCAGAATTTATCTCTGATGTATTGTTGTGGTTGACTTGTGTGGCACAACACCATGGCTGTATCACAGATACACGTGTAAATGATTAAATAATAAATGCTCAAATCTCAGTCGTTTGTCATCCGATTTCTTACACTTTTCTGGATTGCAAATAAAATGTTCAAAAAACATGTATTTTTGTGATTTGTTGTATTCCTAACCTTTAAAAAGTTATTAAGGATCAACAATTTAAAAATGGCACAATTTTGAAAATAATCAAAGTTTTCGATTTTTTGACTTCAGTAAGAAAATGGTTTTATTAATGCGTATACCAAATTTTAAATCTAAGCTAAATTGTTAAGTAGTTATATATAATTATCTCACGTTTCCCATGAGGCATGATAACTAATAAACATGCGTACACAGGAAGTAAGATAACCTAAAAATGTGGTTTATTTTCAATAATTTGATGTGAATGGCTATAAATAATTAAATATTCCTTCAGCTTGAGTCATTAACATACCTACGTTTTGATAAATATAATTTCCCCATTTATTGTTTTAGATAATGACAAGTTGTACAACAGTCGATCTTTTGTTGATAAGTGTTAGGTTGGGGCGGTGTTCTTTCTATCTATTACTAAAGAACATAGAACAGGAATGAAACAGGAAGTTTTATCAATTACATTTCCTATGGGTCAATCCTCTGAAAAAACCTGTCGTCGGCAGAGGCTAGATACGTTAGGCCTAGGCCTTAAAATTACTCATGCTGTCCTGTAGTAGGCCTTGGCATACATGTTATTCACACCAGACTAGATACGTTAGGCCTAGGCCTTAAAGTTACTCATGCTCTTCTGCAGTAGGCCTTGACATACTTGTTATTCACACTAGACTACATACGGTAGGCCTAGGCCTTGACGTTACTCATGCTATCCTACAGTAGGTTTTGGCATACATGTTATTCACCAGACTAGATACGTTAGGCCTAGGCCTTGACGTTACGCACGCTATCCTACAGAAGGCCTTGGCATTCATGTTATTCACACCAGAACACCAGACTACAAACGGTAGGCCTAGGCCATGAAGTTACTCATGCTCTTCTGCAGTAGGCCTTGGCATACTTGTTATTCACACTAGACTACATACGTTAGGCCTAGGCCTTGACGTTACTCACGCTATCCTACAGAAGGCCTTGGCATTCATGTTATTCACACCAGACTACAAAAGGTAGGCCTAGGCCTTGACGTTACTCACGCTATCTTGCAGTAGCCGTTGGCCTACATGCTATTCACACCAGACTAGATACGTTAGGCCTAGGCCTTATGTTACTTATGATATCTAAGTACATCAAGACTTTTATAGGCTTATATATACTCATATATATATATATATTTATATTTATTTATTTATTTATTAAATTATAGCTGACAAGAAATTACATAGGGTAATCTTAAATTTTTAGGTTACCTTCTGCTTGTGTACTCATTATTAAATATCACAATCAATGTAATATGTAAGAATAGTAACTAACAATTAGCCTATCTGGTTAACTAACAATGTATCTGATTAATATATAATTAATACTATTATGTACAGATATAATATTAAGTTATTATTTCTTATTTCTTACACTTACTGCATAGTCTATTTTAGCAAGTTATTCTGTATGAACTCTGCCTCAATCTAACGTCATTAGATTGATTAGATTACGGTCACTGGTTGTTCTCTGGATTTCGAAACCTCAAAGCCGTAGAATCACTCGTCATTATAACACTGTAAACCTTAAAAACTTTCTTGAGGGAGAATCCTGGACTTTCCTCAATCATTATAATGATGCAAATGCGATGTACAATGCATTCAATGATCGTTTAATTTACTATCTAAACATTGCACGTCCCTTTAAAAGTTTAAAAAAGCTCAAGGTCGAAAGAATAGTTCATGGGTCACCAAAGGGATTTTGATTTCAAGAGAGAAAATCAAATTCTATCACTCGATCTTCATTCGCACACAAAACGAGCGTTTTAAACATTTTTTTAGAAATTATAGAAGAGTGTATAGACGGGTCATAAAGGCCGCAAAGGCATATGACATTGAAAAAACTTTAAAATTCAGTGAACATTTTTCAAAAACTGCTTGGACCATAATTAATAACTCATCAACGATTTCAAAATTCTCAAAAAAATCCAAGTCAATAAAAATATACGACAGTGACATAAAGAGAGAAGATCCTGAGACTGTTGCTAATTTATTCAACAAGTACTTTAGTTTTGAGGCCGACTCTAACTCTAATCTCACGGGACCTACTAATCACCCACAAGGTTTTCGATCGCCAGTGACGTCTATGGTGTTGACCCCTGTTGATGAGAACGAGGTGGCTCGGGTCATGCAGGGACTTAGCTCAAAGAAATCATGCGATATTAATGGCGTTTCAGTTTGGTTGCTTAAACAATGCTATAAGCAATTGAATAAATTATTTATTTCCAACAGCAGCATACAATGAAGAAGAAAATTTACAAACTTGGAAATTGACTGACCACGTAACCAGTAGTGTGGCCAGTTAATATAATTACATTTAATAGTATATTGTAATTTTGAGTCCAGTATACACAGTTAACAAAACAATGAGACGCTCCCTGCAATGTTTGGTTTTAGCAGAAATTCATAAGTGTGTATATAATATGTATCTAAAATTATTGAACCTAAACATTAATACTTAGAACATTAAAATTATTCAAATATATTAACTGATTACATTATTTAAGTATTCTACATCACGTTGAATCAACAGCCAGTTTTTTAAAGCTTTACAAAACTTCTTAAATCTATTGCTTTGCCTTATATTATATGGTAATTGATTAAAATATTTGGGTGCAAGGTAATTATAAGAATGTCTAAAACTGGATTTATTTACTTTAACTGCTCTAACATTGCCTGCAGAATAGCTTCTTGTAATATGGTGGTACAAGAAATTATTTTCTGTATTGCCACTTCGTTTGTAAAACAGACCTAAAACTTTAAAGACAAAAAGATGTTGGAAAGAAAGTATTTTTAATTTTTGGTATAGAGGAAATGAGCTTTCTCTTTTTCGCTTTTTTAATATAATACGTAAAAAATAATTTTGACAAGTCCGTAATTTTTCTATTATTGTTTTAAAGGTGCCCCCAAAACAGACAATGCCATATTGTAAACGTGAGTGTATCAACGCAAAATAGAATGATCTTAACAATGATGTTTCACAGAAATTTCTTTAAAAATATAATGTTCGAATGGATAATTTTATTTTTTTTTTTTGTGTAAAGATAATATATGATCTTTCCATTTCAGTTTGTTATCAAAAATAAGCCCAAGATATGTTGTGCTCTTTACGCTTTGGATTATTTCACAGTTACATAAAAAGGAATTACAGTCAGCGGAATGGAATTTTATCTGAAACGGTAAGTCAGCACCAACTGGGTAAAAGTGTATTACTTTAGTTTTGTTAACATTGACCTGCATTTTATTCAAGTTGCACCAATCTCTTAATAATTGTAAGTCACTAGTTATGTGATTTTCTAATATTCTTAAATTCTTATCATTGTAAAATAAAACAACGTCGTCGGCAAAAGCAGATATACTTCCTTTCCGTTCAATATTTAGCAAGTCATTAATAAAAATTAGGAACAGAGTTGATGAAAGCACAGACCCTTGAGGGACACCAACCCTAATATCTTGTTGAGAACTGTAACAATTGCTTATTTTTACTTGTTGTTTTCTGCTAGTCAAAAAGCTTTTAAACCATTCTAAGGCTAAGCCCCGAATTCCTGTTCCTTCTAATTTAACTATAAGAATTTCATGATCAACAAAATCAAAGGCTTTTTTGAAATCGACAAAGATTCCTATAGTTTTAAAGTTTGCATTGAAATTATTATAAATTTGTTTGGTTGCGGATATCAAAGCATCTTCAGTAGATTTCCGCTTCATGAATCCATATTTTTTGTCGCTTAAAACGATTAATTCATTTAAGTAAGTTAACACTCTTTTCAGCATGAGTTTTTCAAAGATCTTGGAAAAAATTTATAATAGACTAATGGGTCTTAGATTTTCAAGCTTAACTGAATCATCCCCCTTTTTTACGAATGGGAATGATGGTACTGAATTTTAATTTTGACGGGAAAATGCCCTTACTAAAACTTAAATTTATTATATATACTAAAACAGGAGCTATTGATTCAATAATATTTTTTAGCAAACCAACACTAAACTTGTCAAAACCAGTCGATTTTTTATTTTTCAAATTTTTTACAATTTATAAAAGTTCAGATACGGTAATTGGAACTATATAGAACGAGTGTGGGTAGGTTAGGCGCGGCTGTAACACAGGGCCGGTAGTTAGATGCCTCTGTGAACTGATAAGATAGTCATTGATTATTTCGGCCACTGCTCGAGGGTCAGTAATTATCTCTCCGTTATCTACCTCGACCTTTAGTACACTCTTATTGTTGACAGAACCAGTATATTACTTTCCATTGCATAGAAGAATCACCATTGTTTAAAGATACATTATCAAGCATAAATTATCATCAAGTATAAATTGTTGGTGCCACTAACCAAACTTGTTAACATTTCATTTGAAACGGGGACCTTTGCAGACATCCTGAAAACAGCAAAAATCGTTCCAATTTAAAAAAGGATGATCCTTGAATAATCAGCAATTATCGTCCTATTTCAATCTGCCCACCATCAGCAAGGTTTTTGAAAAGATATTTCTGGCACAGTTGGAAATTTTTCTTTCACACTATGACATTCTGGATCCTGAACAATATGGTTTCAGGAAAAACAAGTCAACTGTTGATGCAGTCACAAATCTTATAGAGCTCGTTGTCGATGGATTGGATAGAAGAGAACATGTGCTTAGCATATTTCTTGATCTCTCCAAAGCCTTTGACTGTGTGCAGTATGAGACACTGTTGCACCAGTTGGAGTCTTTTGGCGTTCGAGGTTTGTCACACAAATGGGTCTCGTCATACCTTAAAGGCAGGATCCAGTGTGTACAGGTTGAGAATGCCCTGTCAGGCAAAACACTTATTATCCAAGGTGTCCCACAGGGTTCAATCCTTGGTCCAGTTTTGTTTAATCTATAAATCTATGGACTAAAATCTTCAATTCAGTTCGGAAAAGTTATTCAGTACGCTGATGACACGACTCTTTGTGAGATAGATAGATCATAACGTGATTTAAAGTAAAATCATTTATTGATCTGAATCAATGCATTCAACATTTTAATAAAATGGGCCTGAAAACAAACAATTCTAAGTCAAATTTCATAACATATTGTCTTCCTCAACACTTTGAACAGAATCAAATTACAGTAATGGTGGACGATGTACTATTAGAGAAAACAGAGTCCACGAAGGTCCTTGGAATACACCTTAACAAAGGTTGACTTGGGACGTTCACATTGACAGTGTGTGTGTGCTAGAGTCAACTCGGGCATTTTTGCTCTGCGCAACCTGGCACAATTCTGCTCCCTGGAAGTCTTAAAACTTGCATATTATGGCTTGATCCATACCCACTTAGCCTATGGTATAAGACTTTGGGGTAGTTGTTCTAAATACAAGCTGGACAGGGTATTTAGACTTCAAAAAAGAGCTGTCAGAACTATTTTAAAATTAAACGTCAGAGAGTCGTGTCAAGAAGCGTTTAGGGAGCTTAGATTGTTGACCCTCTCCTGCCTCTATATATTGGAGGTCGCCCTGTACTGCAAGTCAAAGTGCACTTTGACGCGCGGCAGGGATGTTCACTCTTATGAAAGTAGAGGGAGGAATAATTACAGAACGAAGAGACATAGAAGCGCAGCTTTCAAGCGTCTGCCATCACAAGTGGGTGTAAACATAATCAATTTGCTCCCTGAACAAATTAAAAATCAAAACCTGAATTTGTTCAAAAGATGTTTAAAATACCTTTTAGTGGAAAGTGCTTTTTATTAAGTTGAAGAATTCTTTCAAAGCCGCTGGGACAATCAGTAAACACCCTATCATGTAATTCTGGTGTCAAGTGTGTGAATGTAGGATGCATGTGCAAAATGTATGTATGAATGTGTCCGATTGTGTGTGAGTTTTAGGCTAGAATATTTTGACTTTTACAACACAATTGTTAATTGTATTATGCAATAAATAATTTATTTATTTAGATTATGCTACCAATTCGTTATAACAGTTTACTAAAAGTGCAGCTAAATTATAGTTGTGTTAGTTATTCATTGTAAGAGCAAATCTCTAGATTCTTGTATTTTTCTCTATAATCTCTGATTATGCTTAATAAATGTAATTTGTCTAATTTATTTGTCAAATACGTTGGGAAAACATTGTTTAGGCCAACAAGTTACATTTTCGATAGCAAATTACACATTATGGTTTGAGTTAACATCATACAATTAGTTCGCTATTATCATCATCATCGTCTGTGGTTTCTATAAATTTATTATTTTTACAATTGAGATAAGGGGCATCCAAATCTATAAAAACAGCGTATCATCAAAACTATTACACTTTTTTGCCTGCCTTCAACTCTTGTCAAAAATGTTAGTCTAACAATATTATCAGACATATAACCTAGTGGTAATAACCTAAACCACTAGCTAGTGAGAGGCAACGCTATGTGTGGTAACTGAAGATACTGCTAGAGAACATTTTACTAAAGGGAGATGTAAAAAATTGCTGGCTGTTCACAACATTGCCACTAGATATCACTAGCAGATAGATATACTCAAATAACTAAATATATTTAATTAAATGACATAAATTTACTGTTTGTGTTATTACTATACAAAATATTTTGTATAAAATTATAATATTAAAAACCTGCTTACTTTCGTTCAAAAAATGTAGATTTACAAGTAAACTATGTTATTTTATATATTTTAACACTTTAGAACCTCAACTACAAATTATAATATTTATTAATATATAGTAAATTTACTTATCATAGCAGTTTTATATTGTATTGGTTGTTTGTTGTTTGTTAATGATAACAATCCCCAATTTTTGATAGCCTCTTGATGATGTGAAACCTTTCACTCAGTAAGAGGCTTATTAAGTAAATTAAGTATTAGAGATGGGAAATGTCGTGTCCCGGCAAGGCGTTATAAAGTTTATAGCCAGCTGAAAACAGGTTGCGGCAACCTGTTATTTTTACAACTGTTATCGACTGCTCGTTTTCAATCGTTTCCGTTCACGTTGTGTTATTCAACGATTTAATATTTCTTGTCTGTTGTTTTTAAATTTAGTTAGTGTTGACTTTTAATTGACTGCTGTTTAACAAAATATAATGTTTTTGGCCCGAAATTAAATTAAAATTCAGTTCATAATGAATGAAATCACGTAATTAATTCAATATTCATAACATCAATTATTATTATTAATATTGTTTGGAATAAATAAATAAAGTGTCATTATATTTTTCATCGTTAATTACAGTTTGACTTCGAAAATAAATAATTAGATTTAATTTAAATACTACAACGTTGTAATATTTACTTTAAGTAACTTCCAATTTTAAAAGTGCAACCTTTTTAATTGTTAAATAAGCGTCATAAACAATTTGAAATATTTAAATATACGAAGCCTACATAGGATTTAAATCACAAAAAAATGTTACAAAGACATTGCTAAAACTATTTACACTTTATACACAGTAAAATATGTACATCCACTATTAAAAAACATGAATTTAAACTAATTAAAAATCTAAATACAATTAAAATTCTTTGAAATCAACCATACAATAAAAAACGTTCACTAAAATTAAATGGAAGCAATGTCTACGTTTGTTTACTATCTGACTCTGAGTTTCGTGTCACAACAGGCAGAACTACTTACTGTACACGTATACTGTTATTTTAGGTTAGAATTGTTTTAGGCCTTTTATGTTGTTGCTACTATAGATAGATTGCCGGCAACGCCAACTAGTAATAGGTTTAGTTTTAAAAACGCAACAAATTTTTTATTTTTATTTTGATAGAAAATGAAAATATCTGTAATTTATAGATGGATGAAATTTATGTAAAACCAGAAATGAGTTATATAGGGGGCAAGTTGGAGAGAATTGTTCATGATGTAAATAATCAATCTGTAGGTCTAGCCACGACCATTCAAGCATTTATGGTCTCCTCACTTCTTCCACACAATAAAGATGTTATGGGATTATTTCCTTAAAGAGATCTAACTTATGATTACTTATATAATTTAATTTCACAATTGTTAAATATGATAACTGGTGTGGGGTACAGAGTGTTAACTATAATTTCTAACAACAACAGAGTCAACAGAGCTGCGTTCACGAAACTTTGTGGAGGAACGCTTAAAAATAGTTTTTGTAATCCTCATAATACGAAACAAGACATTTTTGCTATGTTTGACTCAGTTCATCTTTTTAAATGTATCAGAAATAATTGGCTTAACCAATCAGAAAGTGAGCAATCTTTTGTTTTTCCTGATTTCAATGACCCTAAGAACATTAATTTTGCAAGTGTTTCACATCTTAAAAGTATTCTGTAGAATGTAATGTTATTAAAATAGCTCCATCATTATCAAAAAAGGTATTATTTAAGGGAGTGAGATTTAACGATGAGTTCCTACACCCAGTGAAAACTTTGACAGATGAGCATTTTTTATTTTTAAGTAAATTTGTTAAGTCGTTAGAAGCATGGAATAATCTTAAATTTAAGTATGTGCTGTTAGGGAAGTGTCAAACAGACAACTTAGAACCAAGGTTTAGCCAATATAGAAAAATGTGTGGGGGATGTTATAACGTTTTTGTTGTACAAGTGCTTGAACTGGAAAAAACTTAAGACTGTTATTTTAGTTAAAGTTGTATCCGCTTCTAATGGAGTTATTGAAATAAAAAATTGTTTCTTTCCTGAACAATATCGTGTTGAAGAAACAAACAATTTTGATTTTAGTGATGTTGCTTTTGAAGATATTACTGAGGGTTTAAACGGCGTTATTATCTCAGAAAATGATATGTTGGCTCTCACATATATAGGAGGATATGTTTGTTTTTAAATGTTACAAAATAATACATGTGAAAAATGTGAAGAGTATTTTTTAGAAAATAAGATGTTAGTATTTTGTTATAATGTAAATAGTTCCTATTTACAGGTTATAGATGGGGGGGGGGAAGTTTAAAGTACCCCTCTAGTTTAGTTGTGAATATTTTATCTGATTGTCTTTAACTCTTTAAATTGATAATTAGTGATATATATGAAAATAACTTTCTTGGGTTAAAGCAACAAAGAAAAGTTTTATTTAATTTAATGTTAGATTGTCTTAGCGATTCTTATATTTTTTATTGTCAGAACTGCTCTACTAGCTCTTTAATTTATGTAAACAAATGTATAACGATATTTTGTAATATTCTATTGAATAACTATAGTAAGGTATTCAAAGGAGAAACTTGTCGAGAAAGAGCGAGGTAAATGTAAGAAAAGAAAGCTTAATAAGTTAAATCAGTAAGTTGATTTTACTTCAGTAAATAATCAGAAGATTTGAAGACATATTTCATTATAAAACATAAGTAAATCATCTAACTTGTGTTTTTTATCCCAAATAAATATGTATAAAATGTTAATTTATCGTTCATTTACGTCAAAAAGGCTCATAGGAAAATTGTTTAAACTTCCTATAAGCTATCACCGGTAATTTTTCGAAATTCTAATTACTATAGGCGTGTGCACGAGTGTCCAAGGCAAGTTGTACGGATATAGAACGACACCGGATACGTCGTATAGGTGACGATCCTAGAAGAATAAAATTGACGTTATTCACTGAACTGAAAGCCTCTTGGAGAGTGAAGGTAATCACTACTCCAAGCGAATGCCAGAAATTACTTATATAGACTTAGACTTTCCGTTATCAACGAAAACTAACGATGCCATCTGTTGTTAACTGATTTTTTAATCTTTTTATATGTGTTTATATGAGTACTTTTGTAACTGAGAGTGTAAAAGTGTCATACTAAGAAAAAAATTAATAGTTACTTTCACATATAAATTGATTATTTAAAAATAACAAAACATAATAACAGTTATTTCATGCCTAACAAAATTGTTAAATAAGCATAAAAACATTACATTTTTGTTAGTTTCATAAGTTTATTCTTTTTGGACACGAAACTGCTAGTTTTACCTAGTGGATATTTTAAAAACTGCTAGCAAAATAGATGCCAATCACAGTACATACATCTACTACATTGCATAAATCATTAGGGTGTCTCTGAACTCTGAGGATCTTTTCAGTTATTGATTTTGGGTCAAAACCAGGACAAATATCTATCATATTTAAAAATTCCAAATCACCTCCAGTACCCATACAGCCACCATTTTGTATTTTTTTGAAAGTTATTTTTAATTTAAAAAAATTAGCCTTTAATGTTTAAATTTGTTATACATATTAATAAAACCATTTTCTTACTAAATTAAAAAAAATCAAAAACCTATTTTGATCATTTAAAAATGGTGGCGTTTTGAAAATGTTGATCCTTAATAACTTTTAAAAGGTTAGGAATACAACAAAATCACAAAAATACAATTTTTTACAGATTTTAATTGCAATACAAAATAGAACGTTGCATGAAATCAGATGCCAAACAACCGAGATTTAAGTATTTTTGTCATTAATTATTTACACCTGAATGTGTGCTACAGCCATGGTGTCGTGCCGCAGAAGTCAACCACAACAATACATCAGCGATATATTCTGTTTACTTTCATTCAAAATACTACAATGGAGTGATTTGTGACATTATTGTAATGGAAACTCCCCTAACAGGCAACAGGGGAAAAGATGCAGATGATTTGGGTTGGTTTTTAACTAAAAATTAATTTTAACCTTATGTAGTGCCCTAAAATCTAGATTTTTATAAATTGTAAGTTGGTAGAGTTGTTGAAGGTGCTGGAATTATCAAAGAAAAAAAAATGAATTTGCTGCTGCCCGCCAGTCACTTTACAATCGTTTTTTTCCCTTTGAAATCAAACAATAGCAGCATATGTTGAGCATCGTTTGTAATGGGAAAACAAATTGCATTGAATTTTCAATTTATAATCAAATGCTTTTGTTTTTAAATTAACTTGTTTTATGTTTAAAACCAGATAAGCTTTGCAAAGTGATTTTTTAAAAATTCTAGTTTCGGAGGTACTACTTAATGTTAAAAATAATTTTTAATTTCAAACGAAAATCATCTGCGACTTTTTTCCCATTGGAGCATTTTCATTACAATGGTGTAACATATCACTTTATTGTATTGTTTTGGATGATTGTAATCAGAATTTATCTCTGATGTATTGTTGTGGTTGACTTGTGTGGCACAACACCATGGCTGTATCACAGATACACGTGTAAATGATTAAATAATAAATGCTCAAATCTCAGTCGTTTGTCATCCGATTTCTTACACTTTTCTGGATTGCAAATAAAATGTTCAAAAAACATGTATTTTTGTGATTTGTTGTATTCCTAACCTTTAAAAAGTTATTAAGGATCAACAATTTAAAAATGGCACAATTTTGAAAATAATCAAAGTTTTCGACTTTTTGACTTCAGTAAGAAAATGGTTTTATTAATGTGTATACCAAATTTTAAATCTAAGCTAAATTGTTAAGAAGTTATATATAATTATCTCACGTTTCCCATGAGGCATGATAACTAATAAACATGCGTACACAGGAAGTAAGATAACCTAAAAATGTGGTTTATTTTCAATAATTTGATGTGAATGGCTATAAATAATTAAATATTCCTTCAGCTTGAGTCATTAACATACCTACGTTTTGATAAATATAATTTCCCCATTTATTGTTTTAGATAATGACAAGTTGTACAACAGTCGATCTTTTGTTGATAAGTGTTAGGTTGGGGCGGTGTTTTTTTATCTATTATTAAAGAACATAGAACAGAAATGAAACAGGAAGTTTTATCAATTACATTTCCTATGGGTCAATCCTCTGAAAAACCCTGTCGTCGGCAGAGGCTAGATACGTTAGGCCACAGAATATAGACAGATATCTGTCTATATTCTGTGGTTAGGCCTAGGCCTTAAAATTACTCATGCTGTCCTGTAGTAGGCCTTGGCATACATGTTATTCACACCAGACTAGAAACGTTAGGCCTAGGCCTTAAAGTTACTCATGCTCTCCTGCAGTAGGCCTTGGCATACTTGTTATTCACACTAGACTACATACGGTAGGCCTAGGCCTTGACGTTACTCATGCTATCCTACAGTAGGTTTTGGCATACATGTTATTCACACCAGACTAGAAACGTTAGGCCTAGGCCTTAAAGTTACTCATGCTCTCCTGCAGTAGGCCTTGGCATACTTGTTATTCACACCAGACTAGAAACGTTAGGCCTAGGCCTTAAAGTTACTCATGCTCTCCTGCAGTAGGCCTTGGCATACTTGTTATTCACACTAGACCAGGCGATGGGGGCGATCGCCTCCCCCCCAAACGGAAAAAAGCAAAAAATGTACCTACACGCTTAGAATAAAATGTTAATAAAATATTTGATTTACCGTCATGAAAATAACATTAGTAATTGTTACCGTCTTAATAATATTACAGTATATATAATATTCGGATGTGTAGTCTGAGTTTGTAGAAAGGAGAATTTCCGAGTCGTCGGTTGGTAATTGGTAGGCCTATATATTTTCGCCGGCAACACTGCGTGTCTAGCGCCGACGTAGTGGCGAGACGCCGAGACACTGATTGACAGACGACATTGATTTGATAGTTTAGTTATTATATTAATGGTTGTGTAATGAATGTGTTAAATGTAACTCTACACAGTTAACTATGTTTAACTATGTCCAAACTATATTTAAGTTGTTGCTCATTGAACTGTTTCCATAAAATTTTAACAATACAACATTCCAATGGAATCCATTTTATTATTTAATAGTTGTGATATTAAATGTATATACTTAAATGCTATTTCGAAGTTGTACAATTTATTTTGAAATTACATCAGGAAACTACCCCAGGGGTTCTAAGAAGTATCAATGGCAATACCTATGGCAATACCAATTTGACAATTAATTGTTTAAACTAGTGTCATTAATCAGCTGTTGGAATAAATTTATGCCAAACTTATTTTCGATTACAGAACTTAGGTATTCTTCTATATTTAAACCCTAAAAACACCCCCCAAACTGCTAAAAACAGTACTTCTAGGACGTTAAAATAGCAAAAATTTTCCGGGGGAGGCCCCCAGACCCCCCGGCGGGTTCGCCCCCCCCAATTCACTGCTCTGGATCCGTGCCTGCACTAGACTACATACGTTAGGCCTAGGCCTTAAAGTTACTCATGCTCTCCTGCAGTAGGCCTTGGCATACTTGTTATTCACACCAGACTAGATACGTTAGGCCTAGACCTTTAAGTTACTCACGCTATCCTACAGTAGGCCTTGACATACATGCTATTCACACTAGATTAGATAAGTTAGGTCTAGGCCTTCAGTTACTTATGCTATCCAGTTATATCACAACTTTTATAGGCCAATTTATTTATTTAATTATAGCTGACAAGAAATTATATAGAGTAATCTTACATTTTTAGGTTACCTTCTGATTGTGTTCTCATGGAATATGTAAGAATAGTAACTAACAATTAGCCTATATATATATATATATATATATATATATATATATATATATATATATATATATATATATATATATATATATATATATATATTCTTGATAGTATATGAGTAATACTATTATGAATAGAGATAATATTATGTTATTTTTTCTTATTTCTCACACATATTCCGTAGTTTATTTTAGCAACTTGTTCTGTTTTTGAACTCTGCCTCAATCTAACATCATTAGATTATGCTACCAATTCGTTATAACCGTTTACTAACAGTGCAGCTAGATTATAGTTTACAGTGAAAATCTCTAGATGTTTGCATTTTTCTCAGTAATCCATGATTTTGTTTAATAAAACGGAACTTATTTATTATTAGTGAAATACGTTGTGAAAACATTGTTTAGGCCAACAAGTTAAACTTTCAATAGCAAATTACACATTATGGTTTCAGTAAACATCATACACATATGAAAGAACAGATTAAAAAAAAAAAATAGTTTTCTATTATTATCATCTGTGGTTTCTATAAGTTTATTATTATTACAATTGAGATAAGGGGGTGTCCAAGTCTATGAAAATAGCATATCGTCAGAACTATTACACTTTTTTGCCTGCCATCAACTCTTGTCAAAAATGTTGGTCTACCAATATTATAAGTATTCGATTTTATAGTTGATAGACAGTGCTGCGTAGTAGTAATAACCTAAACCACTAGCGAGTGAGAGGCAACGCTACTAGTCGTAACATGAGGTACTGCCAGAGAACATTTGACTAAAGAGAGGTGGCTGTTCACAATATTGCCACTAGGTAGCACTAGCAGTTAGATATACTCAATCAACTTAATGTATTTATATAAGTGACATAAATTTACTATTTTTATTTTTACCATACAACATTTCCATGTATAAATTAGTATAATTAAAAACTGTTTACTTTCGTTACAAAAAATGTAGATTTACAAGTAAACTATATTATTTTATATAATTTAACACTTTACAACCTCGTTTACAAAGTATAATTCTTAATAATATAAAAATAATCCACCTTTTCTTACTGAAGTCTTTTTAAAACTTTAATTGATCATTCAATTGATAAAAGACGTCAGGTGACAAGACGTGAAGATTCTCACTCGTTCACTCATCGACTGGCTAAGGCTATATCATCATCATGTGGAAATGGATTGGATCAAATATTAGTGAATTTTAATAGTTCTCAACTTCTCAAGGATTAATATTTCATCACTGGAATAGAGATTAGTGATTTTTAATTAGTACAAAGTACTTAGTACTTACAGTTTTCGTTACATCAGTTACTGTTACTTAACAATAACAAGTTAATTGTTATTAAACATACTTATTTATACATCTAGACAGTGTCTATCTATGTACACAATAAAATAGGTTATAATTATGGACCAATAACTCGCTAATAAAATCGTACACAGACTCACGAATTTCGGAGTGGCTAGCGCACACATTATACCTTATGCCGTACTTGCCAGAGACGAAAGGTTTTTTCCTAGGGTTCGACTCATCGATGTATACTACTCTAACTGGATCGCTCCGAAACGAAGTGCAGAACGGTCTCTGGGGAAAGGGGAAGGTTCCCCCACCGCAGTCCGGTAGGCATAGACACTGCGCAACACTGTCTTGCATGGTATTCCTACAGACTTTCCTTCCTTTTTCATCATATTTTTATAAATTTATTAATATCTAATGGGTAAACGAATATGTCTTCGTATTGTCTAGTTATGGTGGGGTGAGGCACCATTTCAATTTATGCGGGTTACACTAAAGCATCCTTAAAGCCATTTACAGCACACCTTAGTCAACTCTATTGCGAGCATGTGTAATTGATGATTTAAAAATAGAGTGAACAGAAATATTAAGCAGTCTGTCTGGTTTATTTTTGTAGACACAGATGTAATAAAACATTAATTTGTTTTTAATGTTTTAATTAATCTACTTTATATGTTAATGTGTCAGCTTGATTTTATGTTATGTGATGTTATTTTTATGGTGTTCATGAAAAATAAATCTTTTATATCTGGGCGACAGATTCACAGGAACTGATTATCATAAATTATTTAAATGATATGCATTACCTTATTATTTTACAAGTACACAATGTTTTTATTAGTATACTGAACCTTTAGCACGAAGATTCACAAGACAAAAAATGTATGTACAATTCAACAAATGAGAAACGACTACAAAGTTACTGTTAAATGTTTATTTATTTTAATTTTTCTACATACAAAATAACTAGGTTCTGTACTAATACATTAATTTATGAATTAATTATTTAAAAGATTGAAAATTGCTTCTATGTAATGTTGTATTGAAATGTCTGATTAATTAGGGTTGGCAAGCGAATAGTGTTGTAGGGGTGTACCCTAATTTAACATTTATCTAAACGAAATTTGTATATTACTGTTTAAATATGTTTATCTGATAGCGAAGAACGAGTAAACAACTTGTTGTGTAGGGGCCTATAAACTTAACATCAAGGTAAGATTGTTACGTTGAAAGCATGTCTTTTCAGAATTTAGTTTATAGTGTGATATTTTCTTTTGTTACCTTAAATTCTTAGGGTTAATAATATTTCCAAAAATGTTAAACTCTTTATCCATATATTTTGTAATCTTGTTAGTTTTACATTTTTACTAATAGCTCATGAGGAAGTATTAAAATAATAGTCTATTAGTGAAAAACAAACCTAGGAGCCTATTGAAATAATTTGATTTTATAGTTAAAAATAGTATTAAATAGATCTGTTTCCGGATTTCTACAAAATCCGGAACTAAAAATTAATTATTGTGGACAAATGCTACAAAAAGGAAACCATTTATTTAAGCCATCAGACGTTACTTTTTATAGTACAAGTAATATATTAAAAATTTATTAAAATGTACAGATTAAATATATTTCACAACACGAACAAATTTTATTTTATGTAACAGTTTGAGAAAGCTTTATGTTGCGACAATCAGTAACATATATACTGTAGGTCCCTTCTTTGGACCTAGTAATTAACTGTTTATGTATCATAAATCTGTCTTGAGACGTTACTTAAACTGCACACTTAATACTGACTTAGCTATATTAATATGTAAAATATTATATCTATATTTTATAATATAGATAATATTATATACTATATTATTATAAAAAATGTAAATATCCGGTAAAATACTTAGGAAAAATACTTACATTTGGTATTGAAGAAAAGAAAAAACCCCGGGTCGATTCAAGGTACTTGTTTTAAATAAAAAATGTTTTTCATTAATTTTAAAAGCTGTCTGTAGCTATGTATAAGGCAACCCATTAACGAATAACTTAGCCCGTGTCACATTTGTAATAAATATATGATTTGTTTTTTAACCTAAAATAGATGTACTTTTCAACAATCCATGGTTAAGGACATACACCAAGGTACATAATATACTTGTACCTTGGTTCACCTTGCAGACTTCTTTAAAAAACAAAAATTAATGTATCAGAAGTGTACCTACATAAAGGACAAAAATTCTATTTATATATTAAATAGCACAGATTCGATTGTATTGATCAAAATTAATGATTAATTAAATATTCTTTAAATACAAAATTAAAAATGAAGTAATGAAACAAGGTACAACACCTTCGCCTAGTGACGGAAAACTAATTTTGACGTCATCCTAGAAAAAAACGAAAACGTAAAAAAACCGGTAACAAAACCGATTGAAAATGTACATCCAGGAGAAATTAGGTGCCATTTGAATGAATACTTGATTAAGTCAATTCCCTGTTTTAAAAAAGAAATACTTGGTTTACCGAAGTAGATCACCGAAACTATCCATGAGTTTACATTGACGTGTATAAATAAACTTAAGTGACATCTCTTTGGGTTGTAAATGTAACCAATATATAATATGCTAGTTAATTACTTTTTAATATCATGAGTGACCTATATTTTTAATACATTAATGTTTTAAGAATTTTGTATTCAGTATATTTGCTAAAAATGTACATTTGATATAAAACTTTACTACATATGTAATTTTCATTTAATTCCGGTTTATAAACGATTTTCCTTTATTGTACAACTCAAACTAACTGTTTTTATAAATTAAAATTGTCCGATTGACTTCAATTTTGACATTTATAATCAGTAAAATCAGCATTTCCCAGTTAAACGCTAAATAGTTCCAAATTCGCACTAAAAAAATAAGTTTGTACCTTCTTATATTCTTCCCAATTGTGAGTCACCATTACGGACTTAAGCAGGTCGTGTAGACAGTAGCACGAGCCGAGCCAGGCTCGTGTTTTGCAGAGCCCATACCCTTTGATGTTTCGTGTTTTACCGACAACTTGCGGGAACTGACACGTGATGACTTGGTCTGGTACGAACCACTCCGAGCTAGCTCGCCAAATCACGCACCTACTGTCCAAACGACGCGGGATTCGCCTAGTCGGTGATAACCTTGATCAGCGACTCGCCGAGTCTCTGTCTATTAAAAAAACTATTACACTTTTTTGCCTGCCATCAACTCTTGTCAAAAATGTTGGTCTACCAATTTTATCAGACAGTGCTACCTAGTGGTAATAACCTAAACCACTAGCTAGTGAGAGGCAGCGCTAATTGTGGTAACTAATGGTACTGCCAGAGAACATTTGATTAAAGAGATATGTATAAAATTGCTGGCTGTTCACAACATTGCCACTAGGTAGTACTAGCAGTTAGATATACTTAAACAACTTAAAGTTTTAATTAAATGTCATAAATTTACTGTTTGTATTATTATTGTACAAAATTTTTAAGTATATTGTTATAATAATAAAAACCTGCTTACTTTCTTTCAAAAAAATGTAGATTTACAAATAATCTATATTATTTTTATATTTTAACACTTTAGAACCTCAACTAGAAATTATAAATTTCAGTCTTATATATATATATATATATATATAATCTACTCTCATTAGTCTTGCCAGTTAAATTAGTTTTCATTATTATAAGTAGTATTCATTATTATAAGTAGTATTCAAGTAGGGATGGGAAATGTAGTTCATCAGACGGAGTTAGTTCACTCCGGAGTTATAATGACTCGGAACTAGTTCCGCGGAGTAGTTCCAACTCCGAACGTCGTTCCAGTTCAACGTAGAGCGAAGCTCAAGTGAGTCGCTCCGAGTGGATGCGCGCGCATCACGTACTTCACTCCTTTGTTTTGATCGTTCCAACAACTCCGGAACTATGTTAGTTCCATGGAGTGGGGAGAGATACGTCGACACTGCAGCTGCTCTGGCAGTGGTTGCGCGCGCATCTCGTTCTCACTCCTTTCTGTTGATAGTTCCAAAAAGATAGAAACTAACATATGATTTTTAGGTTATATCCAGCTAACAATTTGAATTGTGTATTTTATTTAATTATTTTACAAAGAAAAAGTATGGATGTCTTATGAATTTTCCAGCAGAAAGTAAAGTATTGTATATTTTATATGCGTATATTTATGACATATAATACTCAT
Organism: Stictocephala bisonia; assembly: GCA_035578905.1. Lineage (NCBI taxonomy): Eukaryota > Metazoa > Arthropoda > Insecta > Hemiptera > Membracidae > Stictocephala > Stictocephala bisonia. Next base: position 3,681,220 of record JAQJVL010000012.1, on the reverse strand, counting down.
TTATTCTAGTTCCGAAATGAACTAGTTCCGCACTAGCACTCGGAGTTGGAGCTGTAACTCCTTAACTGGAGTAGTTCCTTTGTTGTCGTTCACTCCGGAGTTACCCATCTCTATTCAAGAGCTAAGTATCCCCCTTTCACTAGGGATGGGAAATGTAGTTCATCAGACTCAGACGGAGTTAGTTCACTCCGGAGTTATAATGACTCGGAACTAGGGATGGGAAATGTAGTTTATCAGACGGAGTTAGTTCACTCCGGAGTTATAATGACTCGGAACTAGTTCCGCGGAGTAGTTCCAACTCCGAACGTCGTTCCAGTTCAACGTGGAGCGAAGCTCAAGTGAGTCGCTCCGAGTGGATGCGCGCGCATCACGTACTTCACTCCTTTGTTTTGATCGTTCCAACAACTCCGGAACTATGTTAGTTCCATGGAGTGGGGAGAGATACGTCGACACTGCAGCTGCTCTGGCAGTGGTTGCGCGCGCATCTCGTTCTCACTCCTTTCTGTTGATAGTTCCAAAAAGATAGAAACTAACATATGATTTTTAGGTTATATCCAGCTAACAATTTGAATTGTGTATTTTATTTAATTATTTTACAAAGAAAAAGTATGGATGTCTTATGAATTTTCCAGCAGAAAGTAAAGTATTGCATATTTTATATGCGTATATTTATGACATATAATACTCATTTATTCTAGTTCCGAAATGAACTAGTTCCGCACTAGCATATATTTATGACATATAATACTCATTTATTCTAGTTCCGAAATGAACTAGTTCCGCACTAGCACTCGGAGTTGGAGCTGTAACTCCTTAACCGGAGTAGTTCCTTTGTTGTCGTTCACTCCGGAGTTAGCCATCTCTACCTTTCACTAGTTTGCTTGTCCGTAAGACATCATAAATAGTGTTAATTGTATATTTAAATTCTGACCATTTTTATTATCTACCAATATTTAATTTTATTTCTAATCAAATACATTTTAAAATCCTCTCATTTCTTGTTTCAAAGCAGTCTCAACAAAAGTTGTTTTATTTACATTAAACCCACTTGTCAATATTGCTATATATATATATATATATACCAAACTCTGCACCATACTCTTTATTTGTACTTTGTAATACATATAGTAGTCATTTAGTTAAACCTAGTTCTAGTATCTATAGCTGTTGTAAGAGAGTTACAGTCTGTATACAGTAGGGTGGCGCACGGACCCGCCAGCTACCTGTGTCGGTCCTTTCCTCCCCCCGGCGCTCGCGGCTGTTTCCTTAATGAGTCACCAACTAGCCCCTCTAATAGAATTATTAACTTTTTTTACTTTCTCATAATATATCAATTTTAATAGAACATTTGTAAAGTACTAACAAAACTAAGAAAAGTGATATAAAACACGATGTGCTTTGATTATAAGTAATGGTCGAAAGTTATTTTTTAGCCGGAATACTGTATGATTTGTTAAATGTTTTACATTTCTCATACAACGTTATCATGATACGATATTATTTTAAGAGTACTTTGAAATAAGGTACGGTACTCTTGCATTCTCCCATAGTCGTGCAGTGTGCAGATATGGGACATGGGACAACAAGACTGGTTAGGACATTGAACTTGTTGATGACTAACCGTAGTCTAATATGTGCGCTAATATTTTTCCGCGAAGGGGTTGGTGATTCACCACTCTTAACAGTAATGGTTGTCCAGGGTGCCAGGGTAGTTTTCAGTTAGATGTGGATACTTCCCGGGATAACTTGTAACGAATACATTACACATAGTTGGTTTATTTATTATTTTTTTAATTGTTTAAATAGTTTAATTTTTTTCCAAGTGATATTTTTTTGTTTAGTGAATGTTTTAATTTTTTGTGCACGATTATGCCGCCATCAAGTGAAAAACGTGGGTTTACTTATAACTCTCAAGCCAGAACTATAATTGCATCGGTGTTACATTACTTTGAGCGGGAACGTGACAACAAAGGTCCATTATTAGATGTGAAAAAAGTATCTGAAAGAGTGGTCACCGCATGTAACATTTCACGAAGAACATTGGTGCGGATCAAGTCGCAACTAAAACAAGCAGTGGAAAATGAAGGAAACTCTAGTGTCAACCCTCAAAGTTTTGAAGAAACGGATCAATCACCAATACCTGAATCAGCTGTAAGTAATAAATCCAGGCAAAATACTCCTAGACCTACCATCCCTAAGCTTACTACCCCAAGAAGAAGAAAACCATACAAGTCAATAGTTACACAGCTAGACGATTTTGAGAAAACTGCAATTAGAAACCACGTTTTTAGCTACTACAGACGCCGAGAAGTCCCTACCCTCCGAAAGTTAAAAGTAAGTTTACGAACAGCGGGTTTGTTTGATGGTTGTATACGAACACTGGCAAAAATTTTGAAAACTATCGGATTTAAATGGAAAAAGTTAGACAATAGAAAAGTTCTCATGGAGAAACCCTCAGTTGCTCTTGCTAGGTGCCGATATTTGCGAAAAATTCGGGAAATTGACTATAAAAAAGTTATTTTTCTGGATGAAACATGGATCAACGCCAACACTTCGAAAGACTCAGGATGGACAAATGACAGTGTAAAGTGTTCTGTAAATGCCCCTTTAGGAAAAGGAAAACGTTTAATAATTTGCCATGCAGGAGGCTTTAACGGCTGGATCAAGTCGCCACCTCTGATATTCCAGTCAAAAAAACGGTCGAATATCACGAGGAAATGAATTCCGAAGTCTTTGAGGGTTGGTTTTTTGAGGTTCTCCTGAAGTCTATTCCAGCTGGTTCGACAATAGTAATGGACAACGCACCTTACCACTCTCAAGTAGCCAACAAAGCGCCAACATCTGGCTCACGAAAGTGTGAAATGGAGGAATGGCTGAAAACTCGCGGCATTTCATATTCACCAGACATGCGGAAGCCAGAACTATACAGTCTTGTAAAGCTGCATAAGGAACAAAGAAAATCTTACGTAATAGATAAAGAAGCCTGTAAGCGTGGGTTTAAAGTAATCAGACTGCCACCGTACCACTGTAATTACAATCCAATTGAGCTGGTTTGGTCAACTTTGAAGCGGTATGTAGCAGCAAGGAATACTACATTTAAATTGAACGATGTTCAGGATTTGTTTATGGAAGCTGTAAACTCCTTCACCTCAGAAGATTGGTGCAAATGCGTTGAACACGTCAAGAAAGAAGTCGAGGCAGACTGGACAAACGAAGGACTTGATGACGTCAGTGTCCAAGAACTAGTCATTAATCTGGCCCCTGGTGAATCGGATGACAGTGACTGGGATACCAGCGATGACGATGACGATCTGGTAGTGTCACCTCTAGAGTAATCAGGTAAAATAAAAAATAAAATCTATTTACCTAGAAAATTTTATTGGACGTAATATATATGATTACAAAAAGGGTATAAAAATATGATAATAGTATACAGTAAAACAAAATAATTATCTTCAAATTTACAGAGACTTTAAACGTTTTTTTTTTTTAATATAAGTAGAGTATAATAAGATATTACTACTTCTTTATTAGTCATGACAATAAGGTTGCGATGATTGATGAATAGCGGGTACTGTAACATTTCAATGTATGCTTTAAAACATTTTAATGTCATTAGAACTAGTAATAAAATATAACGAATGGTAAAAAATTAACTGCAATCTTAAAATATTGTATATTGGTTTTAGCGCGATTTTGTTTTATTCCAGTGTCACACGGAAACAACATGGAAGATAAATGGAAAATGCTCAACTTCTGGACACTAAATACTTTGGCTTGAAGAAGATTACTGGGAGTAATATAAAATAATGTTGATTTATTAATCAAATAAACTGTAAAGTATGTAGTGTTGCCTATTTAATGATATTTTGGCTGATTAAATAGTATGCGATAACATAGTTTTAAATTATTCTACCTTTTTTCAAAGAACTCTTAAAATAATATTGTATCAAGATTAGGGAATTATGAGAAATATAAAACATTTAACAAATCATACAGTATTCCGGCTGAAAAATAACTTTCGACCATTTCGTTATTTATAATCAAAGCACATCGTGTTTTATATCACTTTTCTTAGTTTTGTTAGTACTTTACAAATATTCTATTAAAATTGAGATATTATGAGAAAGTAAAAAAAGTTAATAATTCTATTAGAGGGGCTAGTTGGTGACTCATTATGGAAACAGCCGCGAGCGCCGGGGGGAGGAAAGGACAGACACAGGTAGCTGGCGGGTCCGTGCGCCACCCTACCGTATACAGACTATAGAACGGCACCAGTCCGTCCCCCCGCCTGTCTCAAAGGAACCGCGCAGCCGTGGCTAATTAGGTTGGCCGCCCCGCCCCAGACAATGGAGGCTCCCGCACCTGTCTGTCCCGGCGGTGACCACCCGCCCGTGCCCCTCCCAACGGACGTGATGCCTGTTGACAGTGACACTGACTGCACCCCAGACAAGGAGTGGACCATGGTGGACCGACGCAAGGCCGCCAAGAGAGACCACGTCAGTGACAGTGATGACTCCTCCGCATCCACCAAGACTGTCAGAGAGCCTCCACAGACCAGGAAGGAGAGGATCCCCCCTATCATAGTTGAGGGTATTAAAAGATGGCAGCCGTTCATTAAGAAATTGCGCCAGTGTGGCTTCACCTTTGAGGCAAAGTTCGTCGGGGAGTCTATCCATCTCAACTGCGAATCCTCAAACACCTTCAGGGAACTGCAATCTTACCTGCGCCAGGACAAGGTTAGCTTCCACACCTTTCAACTGAAGAGTGAGAGGGAACTGAAGGTCGCCCTGCGGGGACTGAGACATGACACCCCGACGAGCGACATCGTTGAGGACCTCCAGAGCGAAGGTTTCACCCCTACTTCAGTGGCACTGCTGAAGAGGAATGAAGATGGCAGCAAGAAGCCAGCGAATGCCTTCCTCGTCCGCCTAAGGAAGGTGGGCAGCTGGGGCAGAATCTGGGACCTCCGCCACCTGCTTGGTATCAACGTGAAGGTGGAGGAATTTCACCCCAAGCCAGGCCTCCCACAGTGCTACAGATGCCAAAACTTTGGCCACTCCTCCGTCCACTGCAACCTGCAGGTGAGATGCGTGAAATGACCGGGCAACCACTACGGCCGTGACTGCACCCTACCGCCATCTTCTGAACCAAATTGTTGCAACTGCAACGGAAAACACGTGGCAAGCTGGAAGGGATGCCCTGCCCACCGAGACGCCCTCGCTAAACGCAAAGGCCCTGCTTCTCGCCCTGCTGGTCAAACTGCTGCTCAAAGAGCGAATCAGAAACCTTCGCCCCCTACTTCTGTCAACCCCCTCCCCAGCAGAAGCCACCACACCCTCCCAGCCAACAACAGCCCCAACAAGCTGAGTTCCCCCCCCCTTAAGACCCGGGAACCCCAACACCAGCCAGCCCCGCCTTCTGGAAGGATGGATCCTCCCCAAAGGAGCTTTGCTGCTGCCCTCCGACGCCCGTCGAGGAAAAAGAAGAGACCGACTGCTGAGACTGAAACAGACGTGGAATCAGAGATGGACTTCTCCTCTACAGCTGAGGAAAGTTCTTCGCAGCCCCCACGTAGAAGGAGGCAGTGGCGACGCTCCCCCCAACACCCCAACTGTGCTGCCGAGCCCCCCCACGTGGAGCCAAATTCCCTCCCCCCCAGATGACACCACCCCCTCCCCCCAGTGCTCCACTCCAACCCAGTACCTCACATGCTGGATGCATCTCAGTGGACACCCTGATGGCCTGGATGGCATCGATCATCCCTGTTCTACTGACCCCAGGCAACAAGTCACCGGCCGAAATCATCGCGACGGTACTAAATAGCCTCCAGACTCTGCTCGGCCATGGACAGAACAACTAAAGTGCTCCTTTGGAATGCCCATGGCATACTGAACCGTCGCCAGGACCTGATCTGCTTGGCAAACGACAAGAACATCGATGTCATCCTGGCCTCCAAGACCCACCTCCGTCCCCATCACAGATTCACCCTCCCTGGATACCAGGACTACAGGACGGACCGACCAGCCCCTCCCAACCCCCTGCACCAAGCCGGTAGGAACCCCGGAGGAGGCACTGCAGTGTTCGTCCGACGCCGTATCACCCACATACATCTACAACCCCAACTAGCTGCCCTGGAAGCCACCTGTGTAGCCATCGAGGTTGGAGGTGTGGAACTGCGACTGTCGGCCGTTTACTCCCCGCCCAACGCCATCCTACCTCCGCAAGACCTGGACGCCCTACTGGACCCCCCCCCGGCCCCTCCCTCATCGGTGGTGATCTCAATGCTAAGCACGTCACGTGGCACTGCAGGAGATCCAACGCCAAGGGCAATCGTCTGCGTGACTACGTTGACCGCAACGCTGCAACCGCGGTGTCTGCCCCTGACGCCCCCACCCATTATCCTACAAGGGGCGCCCCGGACATCCTGGATATCGTAGTTCCCAAAGACCTGCCATTTCCCCTCACTCTGGAGACCCTCAGTGAGTTATCATCAGACCACTTGCCAGTGCTTATCACTCTTGAGATCACCCCCACTACCAGGTATCCAGCCGCCCCCCCCTACGATGAAGACCGACTGGGCCAGATACCACTCCCTCCTGGTCGACCAACTTCCCCCCCTTCCCCCTGCTGCCACAGTCCTTGATCTAGACGACCAGGTAGCTAGACTCCAAGCCACAATCACGGGTGCCATCTCAGACTCCTCCAAAGCAGTACCCAAACGTTCACTTCGTCCACCACTTCCTGCCAACATAAGGGAGGCCATTGACAACAGGAGACGTCTGCTGCGTGCCTGGCACCGAGCTCACCATCCAGATGTGAAGCGGCGCCTCAACAGGCAGAATGTGGTGGTCAAGCAACTACTGGACGACTACAGGACGGAGTCCTGGACTGGCTACCTTGAGACTCTGGACATAGACGACGGCAGCGCTTGGAGGGCTGCTAAGACCCTACGATCAGTCAAGCCTACAAGCCATCCCCTACAGGGACGACAGGGCTTGGTGTACACCGCCCAAGAAAAGGCCGAGGTGTTTGCAGACACTATGGAGGACCAGTTCACCCCCCACCCAGACATCTTTGATGCAGACCACATGGGAGTAGTGGAAGCCTTCCTGGGGAACTACTTCCCAGTCGACCCTACGATCGAAGAGGAGGAAGACGATCTGGACCCCTTCACGTCGGAGGAAGTTGCCTCCATTGTGGCCACTGCGAAACCTCGAAAAGCCCCAGGCATTGACAAAATCTGCGCCCGAGCCCTCCAAGCATCCCCACCCCCCCACACTGATTGAGACACTGACCTTGATCTTCAATGCAGCGCTCCGGCTGCGACACTTCCCACAGCCCTGGAAGAAGGCCAAGGTCATTCTCATACGAAAGCCTGGAAAGTCATTCTCATACTCCACCCCCAGAACTACAGGCCGATATCCCTCCTCCCAATCTTATCGAAGCTCTTCGAGCGTCTCCTGCTGAGTCGCCTTGCCCCAATCCTGGACGATGTTGTGCGCCCTGAGCAGTTCGGATTCCGTCGTGGTCACTCCACTACGCTCCAGCTTACCAGAGTGATCACACGCCTGGTCGATAATGCCAACTTGAACAAATGCACAGCTGCAGTGCTCCTTGACGTCAGCAAGGCCTTTGACCGGGTGTGGCATGACGGACTGCTCTTCAAGCTCTCAAGAACACCACTCTCCATCCCCGCAGTCAGACTGATCCGCTCATACCTCTCCAATCGCTCTTTCCAGACCTTCATCGACGGGGAATTCTCCACTAGAAGAAGGATTGAAGCGGGAGTCCCTCAGGGCAGCGTCCTCGGACCGGTGCTGTATCTAGTCTATACTAACGACCTTCCAACGGTCGCCGGCGTTAATCTTGCTCTATACGCAGATGATGCTCTCTTTCACTGCAGCAGCAATAGACCAGTCCGTGCGTCAGACCTCATGCAGCACCAGCTCGACACCCTGTCACCCTGGCTGAAGCGATGGAGGATCCAGGTCAACGCGGCCAAGAGCGAGGCGATCCTATTCAAGAAGCCCAGGAACATGCCAAGAGCCCCCCTTCCTCCCCTTACTCTCGACGGTGAACCCATAGCCTGGAAGAAGGAGGTCAAATACCTTGGAGTTCGTTTGGACTGGAGGCTGTCCTTCACCCCGCATGTTACTTCCAAGCTCACGGAATGCAAGAGGATAACCGGCTTGCTCTCCCCTCTGCTCTGTGTAAAAAGCTCCTTGCCCTCCCGTGTGAAGACGACCATCTTCCTAATGATTGTACGATCACTGCTCCTCTACGCCGCTCCCGCGTGGTGGGCCCTGACCTACAAGACCTCCCACAAGAAGATGGAAGCTGTGCAGTCAAAAGCCTTGCGATGGATCACGAGGAGCCCGTGGTTCGTCAGGAACGATGTCATACGGGAGGGCCTCCACCTTCCAGGCTTGGAAGAATACGTTCGGTCAACAGCCGAGCGGATGTTCCGGAAGGCCGAAACTTCCCCCTATCCCTTCATCGCCGACATTGCTAGACGGAATGGGACACCGGAATTTCACCACCCGAGGCCCATCGCCATTTTAGACGATCCCCCGTAGGACAGTTCACGACCCCGCTAGTAGGCCCCTCCAGCCTACTAGCCATTGTTTGCCTGGGGCCTGCGAGCACCCCCTTAGGAAATTGTGCAAGACCAACAAATTTTACTTTCGCCCTTCATGGGTTGTAATTTAGTTTTACTAGCGAGCTGCTAAACAAATTTTATTGTTCTAAAGGGCCTGTGAACACCCTTTTAGGATTTTGTCATGACTTCATCACCTTAGCTTCGCCCACTTAGAGTGGGATGTAAATAAAAAAAAAAAGAAAGAAAAAAACCACAAAAAAAAACTAAACTGTGACTATCTCAACAGGCGCAGTACGTGAATTAAAAAAAAAAACCAAAAAAAAAAAAAATAAAAAAAAATAAAAACAGAGCTACTGCAGCAACTGGCCTTGGCCAAAACTGCGTTTGACCATAGGGGCCAACAAACCCCAGAGCATCAGTCGGTTCGGTTCGGTTAGTTAATATTACAACATCTTTACATTTATCTTATAGTAATTTTTGCAGCCTCTTGATGTGATGACCTTCAGATTTCAAGAGGCTATATGAATTGGAAAATGTAGTAGTGAATCAGTGAATTATAACTCTCAACCATTCATCTGCACATAGAGATTGGTGATTAGTACTACTTGTTGTTTGCTGTGGAACAGTTGCCACTCCACAACAGTTTAATTATAGAGATTGGTGATTAGTACTAGTTGTTGTTTGCTGTGGAACAGTTGCCACTCCACAACAGTTTAATTAAACTGTTGAGTTGCAACAGTTAAGGATACTGCCATATTGATATTAGTAGGAAAAGCTCTGAAACTGCAACTGAATGCAAACTATATGTTGTCTGAGAATCTGTTCCTGTTGCAGATGTCCATAACCCTGCTTACTGATTTAAGGGGAATGTATCGGTAAGCATCATACTGTATCCAAACATCATACGGGATTCCAAACAGAGGGGTAGTTATAGACAAATGTATGTGGAAACCTCCAACAACTTAATGGTTCAGACTTTGACATTAAGTTGTGTCAAAGTCAAAGCCAGCTGTTAACATCTTCTATATGAGCTAAGAAATCAAGTTTGAATTGACCGAGATCATTTGAAGGCCTAAAACCCTGTGATAGTTCCAAACTAAAGGGCTATCTGAAAGCTACTATGGTACTTTTCGAAGTACTTGGGAAGCATAAGGAGAGAGAACCTTCCTTTAGAGAACCTCTAACTATCTTACATATACTTCATGAAAGAACAGTACACTTGGAGTTGGCGACTTGGAGCTGATTTTTATGAAGGGATCTAAAGGAAAAATAAATTTAGAATATGCGCAAGTTCCAACTTCATGGTCTTTTCATGAAATTTGTAATCATATAAGACAACAGGAACTGCATTAGGCTAATGAAAGGAATTGGATTGTATATATTATGTATAATAGAGGTAACAAGAGTAAAAATGACTACATTTAAACAGTTTTATCCATTATTATGGTATTTTTGAATTCTTAATATGGAATCACCAACTTAATAGTTAACAAATTTATAGTTATAATTTAAAAATATTATTTATGTGACTTTTTCTGGTTTTAATTTTGTCCTTCTGTCATTTATAATTTGGCCTGTCTTTGAAAAGATCCTTTCACATGGTACAGAAGTCGCCACCATTGGAAAGTAAATCCGCAATTAATTTTTCCAAATTTGGGTATAGATGGCTATTGTGTACCCACCAATGAACAGGGTTGTCATTCTTTTTTATTATGCTTTCCTCAAGGTACCTGAAATATAAGGGATATAAAATAGAAAACATAAGAAAGTTCTTTTGTGAAACACTTTTTTAATGTAAATTTGGTTTTAATTAAATATGAATTAATTTAAACTACCTTAATTAATTAAATTATTCTTACCTGTCTAATTCAATAATTGCTCTAGAAGTAGTATTCCTTTTTGGCCCCTTTTCTATGGTACTATCAAACAAGGTCCATACCGAGAGTTCATCTGTTTTCTCATCTTTCTTTCTCTGCCTTTCTGGCGGAGAGTCATTTTGATCAGGTTGTTTTTCATTTTTTGTCAACAATTCCTGCACGTGCTTCTTTAAGCTACTTTTTGCTGCTTCTGAGGTAAAAGCATAAAGCTTGAACCTTGTATCTAGTAAAGTACATATCCCTGCAGTTTTACTAAACTCGATATTTTTAAATCTAGATATTAACCCTTGATTGAGTGCTAATACAATTTGAGTCACATAGGTGTTAAGTTTTCTGTTTTTAAGCACAGAACACACGTTAATCAAGCCTGCGGTAAGTACAATAACCTGGCTACCTGTTACAAATCCTTCCACGCTCATTTTTCTTGTGACATCCTCAAAAGGCTGTAGTACCTTAACCAACTCTGCACATATTTCCCACTCTGTAGCATTTAAATTCAATTCGCTTCTCTCGGATAAAGCTAGAAATGTTTTATCTGCATCTTAAAATTTTGTTAATCTTTCTAGCATAAAATAACATGAGTTCCAACGTTTAAGCACATCATGGATAGGTTTTTTTGGTTATTACTGTATCACCCATATCTTTTTGATATTTTAAAAGTTTCGAAGTTGCGAGATTATTCCTTCTAGAAAATGTTACTATGTTTCTGGCCTTTTGTATAAGATTTAGAATTGGTTGCACGGATTGCAGTGCGTCGTTTACAACCAGATTTAGAGTATGGGCGAAACATCCAAATTGTTTCCACTTTAGCTCGGAAATGGCTCCTACAACATTTGCTGCGTTATCAGTAACTACTTAATACTTATAATATTTTGTTAGATATGCCAAAACTATCTGTTATACTCTTAATCTTACTAGCTAAATTTATGCTAGTATGCGAGCCTTCAAATTTAACACAATCTAACAATGCTGATTCTAATTTAAATTCGTTAGTTATGTAATGAGCAGTTAGAGCCAAATAGCTGTCATTGCAAGCTGATGACCAGCAATCTGTGGTTAGGCAAATCTGTGTTACATTTTTAAATTGATCTTGAACAATACACTTCCACTCCTCGTATGCTGCTGGTAAAAAGTTGTTAGATAATCTTTTCCTGCTTGGGATAACATATAAGGATTTAATTCATGAATAAAGTTTCTGAAACCCTTATCATTAACAATAGAAAATGGTTGCAAATCATCAGTGATTAGTTTTAATAATAGTTTGTCAAATTTCTTTTTTTGTTTTAAATTAATTTTTTTTTTTTTTTTTTTTTTTGCAGTAATGATGAGATACTAGATCGTGATGTGATTTTTGTTTGTTCTATTTGTTTTGTTGATAACTGGCTTTCAGCATTATATTCACTTGAAACTATGTTACTATTGTGTGTTGAAGTTGAAGGCTGACTAAATACCAAGCTGTCACTGATATTATTTTTATTTTCAGTAGTATTTTTATCAATTACCTGAGGGCTTGTATCTAATTTTAAGTCGATTGTAGGTGGTCCCTGTGAAGATGATGTTGTAAATTGCTAATCGTAGCACGATAAGACATTATTAGACCACACACATCACATCTACACTTTTTATTATTTTCATCAATAACACTGAAATAAGACCATTATGGGCTATGTTTACGACGACGCACAGAACACATTGTAGTTAAGTAATTGTGAATGCTACGAAAATTACACAAATAAAATAAAATTAAATACATATATATACAACAAATTAATGAGACTGTAACTATAATTCACACAGAACTATAAGACACAACTGCAACACATATAACTTACAACGTGCCAGTGCCACACTGAGACTGACTTGCAACTTGCAAGTGATTCATACGAACAAGACCTGTCGTAACATGAAACATATTGCAGCTGTTTCCTGTTTAACATCCTGTTTCAGTTGCGAGTTGTAATTCAGTTGTATTCTTTTAATTGGTGCAACAGACAACAGCCATCCTGGAAACAGACAACAGCCATCCTGGCGCATTAGTTTCAAGGCGCAACAGTTGCGTTGGCACAACTGTTCCAAATCATCTGTTCCAGTTGCATTCGACCATCCCTAGTTCTAAGATACTATACAGTTTTCATTACATCAGTTACCGTTACTTAACAATAACAAGTTAATTGTTATTAAACATACTTATTTATACATCTAAACAGTGTCTATCTATGTACACAATAAAATAGGTTATAATTATGGACCAATAATTATATTGGTCTTTCTTTCTTTCTTTCTTTCTATAACTCACTAATAAAATCCTATACATACCCACGAATTTCGGAGTGGCTAGCGCACACATTATACCTTATGCCGTACTTGCCAGAGGCTAAATGTTTTTTCCTAGGGTTCGACCCATCGATGTATACTACTCTAACTGGATTGCTCCGAAACGAAGTGCAGAACGGTCTCAGGGGAAAGGGAAAGGTTCCTTCACTGCAGTCCAGTAGTCATAGACACTGCGCGACACTGTCTTGCATGGTATTCCTACAGACTTTCCTTCCTTTTTCATCATATTTTTATAAATTTATTAATATCTAATGGGTTAACGAATATGTCTTCGTATTGTCTAGTTATGGTGGGGTGAGGCACCATTTCAATTTATGCGGGTTACACCAAAGCATCCTTAAAGCCATTTACAGCACACCTCAGTCAATTGTATTGCGAGCATATGTAATTGACGATTTAAAAATAGAGTTAACAGAAATATTAAGCAGTCTGTCTGCTTTATTTTTGTAGACTCAGATGTTATAAAACGTTTATTTGTTTTTAATGTTTTAATTAATCTACTTTATATGTACATGTGTCAGTTTGATTTTATGTTTTGTGATGTTATTTTTATGGTGTTCTTGAAAAATAAATCTTTTATATCTGGGCAACAGTTTCACATGAAATGATTTTCATAAATTATTTAAATGATATTCATTACCGTATTATTTTACAAGTAGACAATTTTTTTATTACTAACTCATTTTTATTAGTACACTGAACCTTTAGCACGAAGATTCACAAGATAAAACATTTATGTACAATTCAACAAATGAGAAACGACTACAAAGTTAGTAATAAAGGTTTTAGTGTTTTAATTTATTTTACATACAAAATAACTAGGTTCTTTACTAATATTTTAATTTATGAATTAATAATTTAAAGGAGTATGATCTAAAGGAATAATGAATTCCTTTTCATTCATTTTATTTTATTCTTTTAGTACAGTATATAAATTACGATCCGCCTACCACCAACACCACAGAGTTCTCACTAACACATATAACATCTGTTGGTTCATAATGTGTTCAGGTGTTGAAAAAATTGCTTCTTTGTAATGTTGTATTGAAATGTCTAATTGATTAGGATTGGCACTAGAATAGTGTAGGGGTGTACCCTAATTTAACATTTATCCAAACGAATGTTAATAAAATTCTTTTTATAAAAACGTAGGTATGATTATGACTTAAGTTGAAGGAATATTTCGTTATTTGTAGCTATTCCAATAATATCTTAAAAATAAACTACATTTTTAGGTTATGACTGATCTAGTGTCAATTCCCATTTATACTTCCAGTAATTGCATCTGCCAACGCCATTTCGGAACGTATTCAAGAGTGTCCAGTCCACTCCCTAAGAGGGAGGTTCATCCCACCTGTGTATTGACGAATCGTTAATAAGAAACTAATAAGATTATCGTCAAAAATTTAGATCAACAAATCTTATCTGATTTCGATTTGTTAGTTGATAGACAGTGCTTTCTAGTGGTGATAATATAAACCACTAGCGAGTGAGAGGCAGCGCTACTTTTGGTAATTTAAGGTACTACCTGAGGCCGTTTGACTAAAGAGAGGTGAATACTTCCTAGCTGTTTACAACATTGCCTCTATATAGGACTAGCATTTTGTTATACTTAAACAATTAAATGTATTTTAATGACATAAATTTACTGTTTCTATTTTTAACTCTACGGACTTGTAGTGTATAAATTTACAATAATAAAATTTGATCAACAAATCCTATCCGATTTCGATTTAATAGTTGATAGACAGTGCTACCTAGTGGTAATAACATAAACCACTAGCGAGTGAGAGGCAGCGCTAATTTGACAACTTAAGGTACTGCCAGAGAACATTTGATTAAAGAGAGATTTATTAAATTTCTGGCTGTTCACAACATTGCCACTAGGTAGGACTAGCAGTTAGATGTATCATTGATTTTACTATATAAAACTTTATATGTATAGTAAAATTTTTTTTATGTATAGTAAAATCAATGGATGTATTCAAACAACTGAAAGTTTTAATTAAAAGAAATAAACAGATTTTTCCCGATTTTGAAAGGATGACAAGTTCCGTGCAGCTAGCGTCATGACCCCCCCGTGCAGTTAGCCTCATGAACTCCCCGTGCAGCAAAGAGGTAACCGGAGTAAAGACTGTTTGTAATTCAAGTTTCTTTTGTCGAATATTCTCTAGCAGTACCTTCAAATACCACTAGTAGCGCAGCCGCTCACTCGCTACCGGTTGCCACTAGGTAGCACTGTCTATTCGATGTACTATGGTAGCACTGTCTATGGTATTTAAAACAGTTCTGCTACCTTTGCCTAACAAGGAATCTGATTGCAAACGAAGTAACTGGTCTCAGTGTTTGGTCTGTGGTATGATCTTCAGCACGTATTTATTGATTTACGCAGTCCTCTAGTGTCAAGGAGTTGCGTAGCAGTTTACTGAATTGCTTTTAGTACTAGGTAGTACTAAAAGTTATATGTACCTAAACAGTTAAATGTATAAATATGACATAAATTAAATGTAGGCCTACTGTTTCTATTGACTATTCAACAACTTTTTAATGTAATAATTGACGCATATGTTATTTGATTTTTTTGGCTTAAACAATTCACATTAAATGTGGTTTATATTATTTTATTTATTTTAATACTTTTACAACCTCACTTTAAATTAATTTTTTTTTTATTTAGAGATTTAAAGTTAAACAATTTAAACTGCGTTCTCGTCACCAGTTATTGCGGTGTGTACATTCCGCTAATTTCTGACAGCCGCTTGTTGTTGTGATTACCGTCACTCAACAAGTGGCTACCTACATACAAGCTATCTAACCAATAAGGTGAGCTTGCGCTCGGTATAACCATTGATTTTATACACAAATAGATTTCCCATCCAATGTTAAATTTTGAGTCATAAAATATCAGCTGTTTTTGTGGTCCATTGTGGAGCGCTAGTGTAGTCCCATGTAGATGTAATGCAGTTTAAACCAGCTGTGGTTGCGGGCCTCACTAACTAACAACATTACTGCCACAACTATTCCTATTAGATGGTTTATCTATTATAGGTGTATATAATCAAGGGTATAACCTAGTGAACATCTGCTTCTATTTGTATCAAACAACACAACAGACGGTTGATTGCAATTCGGTAAGTTTCAACAGTAATTCAATGCCTGACTTCTTGTTACTTCGCATCAGTTAATTTAAACTGATACGCGCTGGCAAATTTAACTGTTACATCACATAAAATGACCAAATTCAGAACGGAGAATGTGATTTAGTGCTTCACACTGATGGTAGTGTGAAACATTAAAAAATTTATTTTGTAATAACAGATAATATGTGAACAAATTTGTTTAATAATTATTTGCGACAAGACAACGTTAGTCTGTGACGAAAGTTTTTATTTTTTTGTCAGTTAAGTTTTGTCAGCGGCAAAGTTTTAGCATAAGAGTTGTCACGTATATGTATTTTTTTTAAAGAAAAAATACGATCAATAGATAAGAAAATAACTTAGGTTAAAAGAGGTGAGAAAAATCGACTCGGCGCAACGACAGGGACACGGAAGGATACCACTGCTATTAGGATGCTACCACATTCTCTTTTAATGCAACGTTTCTTAAGTTTCACATTTATAGATATGTGAAACTTAAGATGGTAAATATAAGAGACCAGATGGTAAATATTACATTTTATTTATTGATATATTTAAAATATTGGTCTTATGTCACCGTAATTTAAATGTTATAAACAACTAATTATTTTTCCCATTTATAAGCCAAAGTTCCACTTTACTTTTAGGGTAAGAGATTTCAGAAAATGTACAACATAAAATTGAAGTTGCTAATAGTTTTAATAATTTCATAAGAAGTAATAGAACTTAATAAGGCTTTTTATTTTTTACGTTTGTTTGTTGTATATTTTATGTTTGTAATAATTAACCCTATACTGTTAAAATGGGGTAAAGGAAAAACAACATATTGTTCTTGCTTTCAGTGTAATTTTAATTCATTCGGAAGGTGAGGCTGGGTGCTTTGCAATTCTAGGTCTGAGTGTCAGGTGGTTTTATTGGATAAAAATCTCACTACTAGCTGGAAGTGTCTTTCGAATACTTCCCACTGACCAAGAATCAAAATTAGCATTGGATAGAACATGAAACTATTTTCCCTGCGTAGTATAATCAATAGCTGAAGCTGATCCCACTCATTCCAAAGTGTCCGATTAGAATTAGTTGAGCCTCTTGATGATTGAACAGAACGCTAGTGTGGCCGGTTGATCAGTGTTCTGGGTCACATATTGAGTTGTGTTGGGGGTTGGGCCCCTCCAACCCTATGGCGGGAATTGATGGATGAGTGAGTGATGTCGTCTGCTTTACGGATCAGAATTGTTTTGTTGTTTTTTGTAAATGTGTTAAATGCAATATTTAAATAATTAACTGTTACAGTAAGTATTATAATCAATTAATTTCTTATCACTATCTTTAAAGAATGTTAAACAAAACTATCATTATGAATACAACTTAAAGTACTTATCTGTATGTACTCCTGTCAGTTATGTTTAAAGGCCTCAAACTCTAACTTTAATCAGAAAGTTTCAATTTAAATCAAGTTTATATTCCATAGTGTACAGGCATTAAAAGTGTTTCATTTTGTAAATTAAGTTGACAAACTCAAAAAACACTAAATAGCAATAATTATAATATTGTTTTTGTTGTACCATATTTTTTATTCTGTCATCTTAAATATTTTAAATTTTATCGCTGTTATTGCCACATTATTTATTTAGTTGTGTTTATGTATAATGTGTGTACAAATTATTCACTGCAAGGATTCACATATATTGTAATTAATTAATTGACGTGGCCTATGCCATGTATTGTTGGTCGGTGGCTATAATAAATCTTGATTCTTGATTGAATATTTAAAATAGTTTTTAGAGTAACAGGCATTTTAACTTGTAACAGATATTATTTATCACAACATCTTGCCACTAAATATTAAATTAGACATTTATTTATGTATTCTTTCAACGGCATCCGCCAATATACAATAGTTACAATAATATAACAATAAAATCGAATAAAAGCTAATAGAATAATATATTTTTTATTACAGGCCTACAAATAATTTTATAGATGGATTCAAAAAAATATAAATGTGAATACTGCTGTAAGCTGTTTAATGACAGAAGAAATTTCAGTAGGTATAAAATAAAAATAGGCATATTATCTCAAAAATAAAAAATAAAGCCAAGCAAGAAGAAATGTATAAATGTAAATACATTCCATTTACTTTTGGAGAAAACGATAAAAATATTACAATGTGATGAGGAGTTGCATGAGTTCTTGACATATTTCGAAACTTACTACAAAACGAAATACTCAACCTGGGCATACTCTTACAGAATTCATGCAGGAATTAACACAAATATGTCAATTGAAAATTTCAACAGAATGTTAAAGCATTTATATTTAAAAGGAAAAACAGTTAGAAGATTAGACAAAACGTTGTGTACAATTTTGACTCTTTTAAAAAATATGTTGTTTGATATAATTATAAAATTAACTAGAGGAAAACTTGTTACAAAATTGAGAAATCTGCGAACAGCCCACAAAAGAAGTTTACTAATAGACAATGAGTATATAACAAAAGGAGATGATAAGTGGCAAGTTTTATCCTCCTCACAGTCAGAATTTTACATTGTAAAAAAAATAAAAAATTGCAGGACATGCCAATTACAATGCACTCACTGTAATACATGCTTCCATGAATTTGTTTGTACTTGCCTAGAAAACTGTATTAAAAATAACATGTGCAAGCATATTCATGCAGTAGCGAAACACATACAAATAAACGTTTTATAACATCTAAGTCTACAAAAATAAAGCAGACAGACTGCTTAATATTTCTGTTAACTCTATTTTTAAATCATCAATTACATATGCTCGCAATACAATTGACTGAGGTGTGCTGTAAATGGCTTTAAGTATGTTTTGGTGTAATCCGCATAAATTGAAATGGTGCCTCACCCCACCATAACTAGACAATACGAATTCGTTATCCCATTAGTTAACAATAAATTTATAAAAATATGATGAAAAAGAAAGGAAAGTCTGTAGGAATACCACGCAAGACAGTGTTGCGCAGTGTCTATGACTACCGAACTGCAGTGGGGGAACCTTCCCATTTCCCCTAAGACCGTTCTGCACTTCGTTTCGGAGCAATCCAGTTAGAGTAGTATACATCGATGGGTCGAACCCTAGGAAAAAACCTTTCGTCTCTGGCAAGTACGGCATAAGGTATAATGTGTGCGCTAGCCACTCCGAAATTCGTGGGTATGTATAGGATTTTATTAGCGAGTTATTGGTCCATAATTATAACCTATTTTATTGTGTACATAGATAATCGCTGTTTAGATGTATAAATAAGTATGTTTAGTAACAATTAACTTGTTATTGTTAAGTAACGGTAACTGATGTAATGAAAACTGTGTATAGTATAGTCTTAGTGGTTGAGAGTTATAATTAAATTAACTACTACATTTTCCAATTCATATAGCCTCTTGAAAAGTGAAAGTCTTCACATCAAGAGGCTGCAACAAATTATTTTAAATATACTGAACTTTCACTTTAATCATACTTTTATATATAATCACAGTAGATTATATATATATATGATTAAACATTATAATTTCTAGTTGAGGTGTGAAAGTGTTAAAATATTAAAAATAATATAGATTACTTGTAATTCTACATTTTTTGCAGAAAATTAAGCAGGTTTTTATTATTATAACAATATACATAAACATTTTGTACAATAATAATACAAACAGTAAATTTATGTCATTTAACTCTTTGCAGCACAGTGATGCATAGAATGCGTCACTTGTTCATGTCGCTCACTGCACAGTGATGCATAAAATGCATCACGTGTTCATGTCACTTGTTGCATAGTGATGCATTATTTGCGTTAGCTCTTTTTTTATTTTTCTATTTTTTTTGTGACAACGTGTTGTTCCTACAATGTTTTGTATGTATTTCTCTAACCATCCTCTAGATGGCAGAAGCATCCATGCAAACATTTCCCGCCATTTTCAGTCGGTATCCTCTGTTGTTCTTTGTAGTGTCAGGCAATTCCATTTCTTTCCAAATGTAACGTCATTTCTTCGGTTAGTGAGCCTTTATGACTAATGAATAGTAAATCGTAATGATTTATGAAGTTTTTTTATGGAAATATCTATTGGTTTTGATATTTAGATTATAATAATTTGTAAAAAATGGGTTTTACCAAACATAAAAAAATGCATCACTGTGCACTCCATGTCCGAAGTAACATACTGGGACAAAACTTGGAAAAGGTTTTTCTTGCAATCGCTGTATTTTTTTGTTTTTGTTTTTTTTAACACCACAATATTATAAATCACGCTTGGGAAATATTTTAATTTGTCATAAATATAGAACAGCGATATGAAATACCACTTTTCAAGGAAAAGGCGCTGTTAATACCAAACATTTGAGCTTTTTTGCAGGTAGCCTAAAATGTCAATACGAAAATTAACGGACGAAGAAATAGAGGATTGCATAGTATTTCATTCGATACCCTCTGACAATGAGTCAGTTGATAACCTAGAAGAGGGTGGAGAAGAGGAAACTGATATGTTGATTGGTCCAAGTGAAATTGCTTTTGAATGCTCTGATATTATTAAACAGATTGATTTATTAGAAGAAATATATTTCAATGTTATTGGGAATAATGAATTATCTTACTTTAACGTTATCAATGACCCAATCCTTGTCAATGTACCATTCTTATCAGAAAATAACTCTACATTGGCAAGTATTGACCCTAGTGTAGTACTGTCAAACTTTCACGATCCCAAAGAAACTGTGAAAGTTCAATGGAGGTAAAAAAGTGGGGATAAAATTACAATTTCATGTCCTGCGGCTATTTTTGATTAGAACCAAAACATAAACTGCGTAGATAAGTTTGATCAAATGAAAGCCTGTTATGAAATTGATAGAAATAGTAAGAAGTGGTGGCATCGTATTTTTTTTACTTGATTGATGCAGCTATTGTTAACGCTTATGTTCTTCATAAGTGTTTACCTGTGGCACGTCTAGACCCGAAAACCTTCCGTAGGAAAGCAGTAGCTGGGCTTTGTCATGTAGATTCTCTGCCTGATGAACAGAATAGAATTGAACAGCCTGTCAGGTGTTAAGAAGAGAGTGCCAATTGAACAGAGGCTGGTACAGAGTGCCGAAGAGTCTGTTTACCCATGTTTTAGTGTTTAATAACTTAAATTAGGCGAAACTAGATTTTTCACTTTTATTTATAAAGTGTAGTTTCCTTGAAATGTGGTCATGTAAGCATAGTGATGCAATAAATGCATCACCTTAAGTTCTTGGATTGCACAGTGATTTAAAAAATGCATCGCCCCATTAAAAAAAACCACTTAGTGTAGAAACAAAATATTGCTATATTCATCATATTTAGGCCTTGATTAATAGTTCTGGGGAGTGCTGATTTCATAGACTTGGATGCCCCCTTACTCAATTGTAGAAATAATTACCAAAGATGACAATAGCAAACATATTAAAGCAAAACATTGCCTTTCAAATGTGTATGATGTTAACTTAAATCATAATGTGTGATTTGTTATCGAAAATGTTACTTGTTAACCTAAAGAATTTCTCTCCAACGCATTAAAAAAAGAAATGACAAAATACGTTAAAAACGTAATTAGTAAGAAAAATAAAAAAATCATGACATTTGCTTTTAAACTATTAATATCTAACACAAGACGTTACAATGACGTTAGATTGAGGCAGAGTTAAAAAAATAAAACTAAATCGAGTAAACTATGGAATATATGAGATAATAATAACTTGCTATTATATCTATTCTTAATATTATTATTTTGTACTATTCACAATATATATATAATAGTTAGTTTTCCTAACTCTTGTGTATCTCACGTGTCCCATGAAGCGTGATATCTCAACATTAGTACACACGAAAGGAGATAAACCTAAAAATGTAGTTTATTTTTAATAATTTGATGTTAATGGCTACAAATAATTAAATATTCCTTCAGCTTGAGTCATAAACATACCTACGTTTTCATAAATAGAATTTTCCCCATTTATTATTTTAGTCAATGACAAGTTGAACAACAGTCGATCTATGGTTGATAAGTGTTGGGTTGGGGCGGGGTTCTTTTTATATAATATTAAAGAACATAGAACAGGAATGAAACGGGAAGTTTTATCAATTACATTTCCTATAGGTCGCTCCTCTGAAAAAACCTGTCGTCGGCAGAGGCAGATACGTTAGGCCTAAGCCTTAAAGTTACTCATGCTGTCATGCAGTAGGCCTTGGCATACATGTTATTCACACCAGACTAGATACGTTAGGCCTAGGCCTTAAAGTTACTCATGCTGTCATACAGTAGGCCTTGGCATACATGTTATTCACACCAGACTAGATACGTTAGGCCTAGGCCTTAAAGTTACTCATGCTGTCATGCAGTAGGCCTTGGCATACATGTTATTCACACCAGACTAGATACGTTAGGCCTAGGCCTTAAAGTTACTCATGCTGTCATGCAGTAGGCCTTGGTATACATGTTATTCACACCAGACTAGATACGTTAGGCCTAGGCCTTAAAGTTACTCATGCTGTCATGCAGTAGGCCTTGGCATACATGTTATTCACACCAGACTAGATACGTTAGGCCTAGGCCTTAAAGTTACTCATGCTCTCCTGCAGTAGGCCTTGGCATACATGTTATTCACACCAGACTAGAAACGTTAGGCCTAGGCCTTAAAGTTACTCATGCTGTCCTGCAATAGGCCTTGGCATACATGTTATTCACACCAGACTAGAAACGTTAGGCCTAGGCCTTAAAGTTACTCATGCTGTCCTGCAATAGGCCTTGGCATAGGCCTACATGTTATTCACACCAGACTAGAAACGTTAGGCCTAGGCCTTAAAGTTACTCATGTTGTCCTGCAATAGGCCTTGGCATACATGTTATTCACACCAGACTAGATACGTTAGGCCTAGGCCTTAAAGTTACTCATGCTGTCCTGCAATAGGCCTTGGCATACATGTTATTCACACCAGACTAGAAACGTTAGGCCTAGGCCTTAAAGTTACTCATGCTGTCCTGTAGTAGGCCTTGGCATACATGTTATTCACACCAGACTAGATACGTTAGGCCTAGGCCTTAAAGTTACTCATGCTGTCCTGCAATAGGCCTTGGCATACATGCTATTCACACCAGACTAGATACGTTAGGCCTAGGCCTTATGTTACTTATGCTATCCAGCTATATTACAACTTTTATAGGCATATATATATATACTGTATATTTAAGTTATAGCTGACAATAAATTACATACAGTAATCTTTTAATTTAATTTAATTTTTAGGCGACCTGCTTCCTGTGTACTAATAAATAAATATTACGCTTCATGGAATATGTAAAAATAGTAACTAACTATTAGCCTATACATAGTATGATTAATATATAATTATGAATAGATATAATATTATGTTATTATTTCTTATTTCTCATACTTATTGCATAGTCTATTTTAGTAACATGTTCTGTTTTTGAACTCTGCCTCAATCTAACGTCATTAGATTTTGCTACCAATTCGTTATAACCGTTTACTAACAGTGCAGCTAGATTATAGTTCTGTTAGTTATTTATAGTAAGAACAAATATCTAGATTGTTGTATTTTTATCAGCAATCTCTGATTTTGCTTAATTAAACGTAATTTGTCTTTTTTATTTGTTAAATACGTTGGGAATAAATTGTAATAGGCCGACAAGTTACATTTTCGATAGCAAATTACACATTATGGTTTGAGTTAACATCATACACATTTGAAAGAACAGATTAAAAAATATAGTTTGCTATTTTAACATCATCATCTGTGGTTTCTATAAATTTATTATTTTTTACAATTGAGATAAGGGGCCATCCAAGTCTATGAAAACAGCATCTCATCAGGTCTACCAATATTATCAGACAGTGCTACCTAGTGGTAATAACCTAAACCACTAGCTAGTGAGAGGCAGCGCTAATTGTGGTAACTGATGGTACTGCCAGAGAACATATGATTAAAGAGAGATGTATAAAATTTCTGGCTGTTCACAACATTGCCACTAGGTAGGACTAGCAGTTAGATATATTCAAACAACTGAAAATTTTAATTAAATGACATAAATTTACTGTTTGTATTATTATTGTACAAAATGTTTATGTATATTGTTATAATAATAAAAACCTGCTTAATTTTCTGCAAAAAAATGTAGAATTACAAGTAATCTATATTATTTTTAATATTTTAACACTTTCAAACCTCAACTAGAAATTATAATATTTAATTATATATATATATTCTACTGTGATAACTGTTATTAACACTTCCGGCAACAATGTTGCAATAAATTTTTGCAGCCTCTTGATGTGAAGACTTTCACTTTTCATTTTTCAAGAGGCTATATAAATTCAGAATTGGATAATGTAGTAGTGAATTGTAACTCTTAACCACTAAGATTATACTATACATAGTTTTCATTACATCAATTACCGTTACTTAACAATAACAAGTTAATTGTTATTAAACATACTTATTTATACATCTAAACAGCGTATATCTATGTACACAATAAAATATGTTATAATTATGGACCAATAACTCACTAATAAAATCCTACACATACCCACGAATTTCGGAGTTGCTAGCGCACACATTATACCTTATGCCGTACTTGCCACTCTTGCCAGAGACGAAAGGTTTTTTCCTAGGGTTCGACCCATCGATGTATACTACTCTAACTGGATTGCTCCGAAACGAAGTGCAGAACGGTCTTAGGGGAAAGGGGAAGGTTCCCCCACCGCAGTCCGGTAGGCATAGACATTGCGCAACACTGTCTTGCATGGTATTCCTACAGACTTTCCTTTCTTTTTCATCATATTTTTATAAATTTATTGATAACTAATGGGATAACGAATTCGTATTGTCTAGTTATGGTGGGGTGAGGCACCATTTCAATTTATGCGGATTACACCAAAGCATACTTAAAGCCATTTACAGCACACCTCAGTCAATTCTATTGCGAGCATATGTAATTGACGATTTAAAAATAGAGTTAACAGAAATATTAAGCAGTCTGTCTGCTTTATTTTTGTAGACTCAGATGTTATAAAACGTTTATTTGTTTTTAATGTTTTAATTAATCTACTTTATATGTACATGTGTCAGTTTGATTTTATGTTTTGTGATGTTATTTTTATGGTGTTCATGAAAAATAAATCTTTTATATCTGGGCAACAGATTCACAGGAACTGATTATCATAAATTATTCAAATGATATTCATTACCTTATTATTTTACAAGTAAACAATGTTTTTATTAGTATACTGAACCTTTAGCACGAAGATTCACAAGACAACAAATTTATGTACAATAATTCAACAAATGAGAAACGACTACAAAGTTACTGTTAAATGTTTATTTATTTTAATTTTTCTACATACAAAATAACTAGGTTCTGTACTAATATATTAATTTATGAATTAATTATTTAAAAGAGTATTATCGAAAGGAATAATGAATTCCTTTTCATTCATTTTATTTTATTCTTTTAGTATATTAATTACGATTCACCTACCACTAACACCACAGAGTTCTCACTAACACATATAACAGCTGTTAAGGTTCATAATTCGTTCAGGTTTTGAAAAAAATTCTTCTTTGTAATGTTGTATTGAAATGTCTAATTGATTAGGATTGGCACGAGGGTGTGTAGGGGCGTACCCTAATTTAACATTTATCCAAACGAATGTTAATATAATTCTTTTTATAAAAACGTAGGTATGATTATGACTTAAGTTGAAGGAAAATTTCATTATTTGTAGCTATTCCAATAATATCTTGAAAATAAACTACAATTTTAGGTTATCTCCTTTCCTGCGTCCTCATGTTTAGATATCAAGCTTCATGGGACACATGAGATAAATAATAACTAATTATTATGTATTTTTAATATTCAATAAGTAATACTATTAAGAATTATATTTGAGTTAACATCTTACACATTAGAAAAAGAAGGTTATGCTTCAATTATCTGCTGTAAATACGTATTATATTTACAATCGTGTAAGGAGTGTCCAAGTCTATGAAAACAGCATTCATCAGAACTAAAGCCATAATACATACAACAGTAGTGCTACCTAGTGGCAACCGCTAGAGTGACAGGTATCGCTACTAGTGGTTATTCAAGGTATTGCCAAAGAATGGTTTGTTGTTAGCTACAATTCGTTAATTTTAAAGTTGCGATGTATATTTGGATAAATATCCAAAAGTCATGATTCTATATTAACTGATAAAAAATATGTAAAGTGACTGCATTTTGTGGGGACACACTGTAACTATGTGATCCATTGTATGAATGAATCCCCGCAATCACATGACTGATTTAGTGTCAATTCCCATTTAAACTTCCAGTAATTGCATCTGCCAACGCCATTTCGGAACGTATTAAAGAGTGTCCAGTCCACTCCCTAAGAGAGAGGTTCATCCCACCTGTTATTGACGAATCGTTAAAAAGAAACTAATAAGATAATCGTCAAAAATTAATATCAACAAATCTTTTCTGATTTCGATTTGTTAGTTGATAGACAGTGCTTTCTAGTGGTGATAATATAAACCACCAGCGAGTGAGAGGCAGCGCTACTTGTGGTTATTTAAGGTACTATCTGAGGCTGTTTGACTAAAGAGAGGTGAAATTAGCTGTTTATACAACATTGCTACTATATAGGACTAGCATTTTGTTATACTTAAACAATTAAATGAATTTGAATGACATAAATTTACTGTTTCTATTTTTAACTCTATGGACTTTTAGTTTATAAATTTACAATAATAAAATTTGATCAACAAATCCTATCCGATTTCAATTTAATAGTTGATAGACAGTGCTACCTAGTGGTAATAATATAAACCACTAGCTAGTTAGAGGCAGCGCTAATTTGACAATTTAAGGTACTGCCAGAGAACATTTGACTAAAGAGAGGTGAAATCCTTGCTAGCTGTTCACAACATTGCCACTAGGGAAGACTAGCAGTTAGATAAACTCTTACAAATGTATTGAAATTAGTACATACATTTATTTGTATTTTAACTCTACTGACTTTTAGCATGTAAATTTATAATAATAAAATTTGCTTATATTGGTTTAAACAATTTAGGTTTACAAGTAAACTATACTATTTTATATATTTTAACACATTACAAACTCAGCTATAAATTATTATTTTTTTAATATATAGATAATTACTGCCTTTCATCGAGTATGAGTAATCCTTTTAATCTTGTTACGGTGGCCTACCCGCTATTTTTTTGCAGCTTCTTGAAGTTCAATCATTAAGAGGCTCAACTAGTAGAGAGCAGGAAATTCCAGTTATTTTCTTTTATGATTAACCCACCCGCCCACCCATACACGTACAATGGTATTGACCCACCCGCCCACCCATACACGTACAGTGGTATTGACCCACCCGCCCGCCCATACACGTACAGTGTAATTGCCTGCACACTCTACGTGTGCAATAGGAGACAGTGTGACCGCACGGTGTAGTCTGCACCCACCCACCCTCCCATACACCTACGGTAGTATTGACCCATCCGCCCTCCTATACACGTACGGTGGTATTGACCCACCCACCCTCCCATACACCTACGGTGGTATTGACCCACCCACCCTCCTATACACGTACGGTGGTACTGACCCACCACCCTCTCATACACGTACGATGGTATTGAGAGAACCACCCATACACGTACAGTGCTATTGACCCACCCGCCCACCCATACACGTACAATTGTGTAAACCACCCGCCCACCCATACACGTACAGTAGTATTGACCCACCCACCCACCCATACACATACAATGGTGATGAATAAACCTACACACGTACAGTGTAATCACCCTCCCACTCACCCATACACGTGCAGAGTAAAGACACTCCCACCCACCCATACACGTGCAGAGTAATGATATCTGTGTGGGTCATGGGAACTGACCCACCCGCCCACCCATACACGTACAATGGTGATGAATAAACCTACACACGTACAGTGTAATCACCCTCCCACTCACCCATACACGTGCAGAGTAATGACACTCCCACCCACCCATACACGTGCAGAGTAATGAACCACCACCCACTTATACGAGCACGGTGTTACTAACCCACCCGCCCACACATACAGTCACAGTGGTTCTGACCCACCCGCCCACCCATACAGTCACAATGGTATTGACCAATAACCCGCCCATACACGTACAGAGGTATTGCCCCACCCGCCCACCCATAGACATACATAGGTATTGATTTACATAGGTACAGTGCGTGTATTGGTGATCTTCATGCACCCACCCATACACGCACTGTGATATTGACCCACCCGCCCACTCATACACGCACTGTAATATTGACGTGTATGGGTGGGCGGGTGGGTCAATACCACTGTATGTGTATGGGTGGGCGGGTGGGTCAATACCACTGTACGTGTATGGGTGGGCGGGTGGGTCAATACCACTGTACGTGTATGGGTGGGTGGGTAATGCCCAACTTCAACAAGGCAGTGCCATACACGTACAGTGGTAATGCACAAATTTAATGGCCCAACTTCAACTGTTCGTTCTCTACTATATTGATACACCCACCCACCCATAGACGTACAGTGTAACCCACCCGCCCGCCCATACACGTATGGTGATATCGACCCACCCGCCCACACATACATATACAGTGATATCGACCCACCCGTCCGCCCACACACGTATGGTGATACAACCAACCCGCTCACCCATACATGTACAGTGATATTGACCCACCCGCCCACCCATACACGTACAGTTATATAGACCCACCCACCCACCCATACATGTACTGTGGTAGTAACCAACCCGCCCACCCATACACGTACAGTGGTAGTACTGTACAATATCTCATCACCACCGTACGTGATTGTGTGGGTGGTTTGGGTGAATACTACTGTACGTGTATGGGTGGGCGGCTGGGTCATCACCACCGTACGTGCATGGGTGGGCGGGTGGGTGAATACTACCGTACGTGAATGGGTGGGCGGGTGGGTGAATACTACTGTACGTGTATGGGTGGGCAGTTGGGTCATCACAACCGTACGTGTATGGTGTGATATTGTGTTATCTACCTAGTATGTTTCAACGGGTGGGTCAATGTCACTGTGCGTGTATGGGTGGGCGGGTGGGTCAATACCACTGTACGTGTATGGGTGGGCGGGTGGGTCAATGTCACTGTTTGTGTATGGGTGGGCAGGTGGTTCAATACCACTGTTTGTGTATGGGTGGGCGGGTGGGTCAATACCACTGTTTGTGTATGGGCGGACGGGTGGGTGAATTTATTGTCTTATCTTGTCTGTTGTCTGTACCTAACCTATGTACATGTGTATGGGTGGGCGGGTGGGTCAATACCACTGTACCTGTATGGATGGGCAGGTTGGTTAATACCATTGTACGTGTATGGGAGGGCAGGTGGGTCAATACCACTGTACGTGTATGGGTGGGCAGGTGGGTCAATAGCACTGTGCGTGTATGGTTGGGCGGGTGGGTCAATACCACTGTAAGTGTAAGTTCAAGCGGGTGGGTCAATACCACTGTACGTGTATGGGTGGGCGGGTGGGTCCTTACCACTGTACGTGTATGGGTGGGTGGGTGCGTCAGATTACCACTGTACGTGTATGGGTGGGTGGGTCAATGCCACTGTATGTGTATGGGTGGGTCAATGCCACTGTATGTGTATGGGCGGGTGGGTGGGTCAATGCCACTGTACGTGTATGGGTGGGTGGGTGGGTCAATGCCACTGTACGTGTATGGGTGGGTGGGTGGGTCAATACCTCTGTACGTGTATGGGTGGGCGGGTGGTTCAATAACACTGTACCTGTATGGGTGGGCGGGTGGGTCAATACCACTGTACCTGTATGGGTGGGCGGGTGGGTTAGGTTAGGTTAGGTTAGGTTAGGTCAATACTACTGTTCATGTATGGGTGGGTGGTTGGGTCATACCACTGTATGCGTATGGGTGTGCGGGTTGGTCAATACCACTGTACGTGTATGGGTGGGCGGGTGGGTCAATACCAGTGTACGTGTAAGGGTGGGTGGGTGGGTCAATACCACTGTACGTGTACGGGTGGGCGGATGGGTCAATACCACTGTACGTGTAAGGGTGGGCGGATGGGTCAATACCACCGTACGTGTATGGGAGGGCGGGTGGGCCAATACCTCCGTACGTGTATGGGAGCTGGGGTGTGTGTAACAACGTACCGTACCACTTTACGTGTACGAATGGGTGGGTTAATACCACTATATGTGTATGGGTGGGCGGGTGGGTTAATACTATTATACTTAAATGGGTTGGTGGGTAAGTACATTCCATGTAGTCTTTTAGTCCATTTAGTCTTCCATGGGTATTTAGATAGTTTTTTATCTTGCATTTTGCAGCTCCTATCCAGTTTTAAGAGCTTACGTCCTAATGGAAACTAGCTAAAACTTCAAATGAAATTTGAATACCACAGTACGTGTATGGGTGGGCGGGTGGGTCAATACCACCGTACGTGTATGGGTGGGTGGGTGGGTCAATACCTCTGTACGTGTATGGGTGGGCGGGTGGTTCAATACCACTGTATGTGTATGGGCGGGTGGGTGGGTCAATACCTCTGTACGTATATGGGTGGGCGGGTGGGTCAATATCACCGTACATGTATGGGTGGGCGGGTGGGTCAATATCACCGTACATGTATGGGTGGGCGGGTGGGTCAATATCACCGTACATGTATGGGTGGGCGGGTGGGTGTGCGTGTGTGAAATTTACCAATACCTCTGTACGTGTATGGGTGGGCGGGTGGTTCAATACCACTGTACGTGTTGGGTGGGCGGGTGGGTCAATACCTCTGTACGTGTATGGGTGGGCGGGTGGGTCAATATCACCGTACATGTATGGGTGGGCGGGTGGGTCAATATCACCGTACATGTATGGGTGGGCGGGTGGGTGTGCGTGTGTGAAATTTATCAATATCACTGTACGTGTATGGATGGGTGGGTGGATTAATATCACTGCACGTGTATGGGTGGGCGGGTGGGTCAATAGCATTGCAAGTGTATGTGTGGGCAGGTGGGTCAATAGCATTGCACGTGTATGTGTGGGCAGGTGGGTCAATAGCATTGCATGTGTATGGCTGGGCGGGTGGGTCAATAGCATTGCAGTGTATGGGTGGGTTACTTTTTGATAAAAACATGAGTGAACGATTACTAAACTAAGGCACTAACACATTTCAGTTCATCGATAAAAATGTCTGCGTAGTCTTGTTACGATACAACCCCCCCCCCCCCCCGCACACAGAGTACCATTACTACGCACCATTGCACACACAGTAACACTGGTACAATTTAATGTACCTGTTCCTTGCGTTCTCCTGAATGCAGATAACCGGTTCCTGGAATAGGTTCTTTTAGTAACCTGGTTACTACTCTTGAACACTATCTTCAACTACGTCATTGAGTGTTTATGTTATTTTCAGGGGAGGTATTCAGGTATTGTAAAAATAAAAATATAACCAAAATCGAACTAACCAAACTAATTTCAAGACTTTAATTGAAATTAAATAACGTTGCTCGTTTATATGTTACCTGGTTTGCAAATTCAACATTATATCATACAAGTAAGTATTTATTAAGTCATACTATTTATATAAGTTAATTTACTTTAATATTCATGTAGCCTAGGTGTAAAATTATTGTATGAGATTTTGAGTGTTCGTTTTAAAACTGGACCTAGTATAAAAGGGGGTTTAGTTTTGCTTACCATGTCCATTTGTTACCTAACATGTAAATGGTTCATTAAACATTAGTTTTTGTAATCAGTTTGTTAATCCAAACTTATTGCCACATTGAAAAGTTCAATAGTAATTAGGCTATGTAGGGCCTACTCTCATTTCAATTTAAATAGGCCAACAATTTGCTAAATTTCAAAATTTTGCTTTATCTACTGTTGATATTTTACGGAATGGGCCTACTCTATTAAATAGTATTTTTCTAGTAATTTTTGCTGGCCCATTGAGTGATTTTGTAACTTAATATGATTAGGCTTCTACATTTGTTCTTACTGTACAATTATAATTTAGACCTGTAAAACACTTAAATAAGAATCAAGGCCTAGATGATCTAACCTAATGAAACAACAAGGACTTGGAGATGAGGCTTTCCACATTAACCCTTACATTATCCTATTTATCTTGTTTCACTGTGGCACAGTTAGTTATTAAATATTCACATCAGTTACTAGGTTACTTCATGTTTTATAAACAGCTTTTTTATTACAAAAAAAATACTAGCCCTAAAAGAGTATATTTTAATTTGTTAATATATATGTGTGTATTTAAAATCGGTAGTCCTAGGACTTTTTATTCATTTTACAGGCTACTCACCAAACAAAATACAAAAAAGTCCCTCGTAAATTGTTCAGAGTGGACTAAATTTTCGTGATAAATAGTATTCTGGTAAAAATTTGTATTTATATCAATGAGAAATTAAATGAATCCTAGTGACTTTTATTAGAACTACTAGCCTAAGTCTTCTCTTCCACTCAACCTTTAGAGGAGTGCAAGAAAGACCCAATACATAACATGTATAATATATATTTAAATTATTAGTTTGTTAGTTAATTTGCATACTATGTGCTGGTACAAATATAATACACGCATACAATACAAATTTAGGTAGAAGGTATTATTTTGGTAAACCATGTTTACCTTCCTCAGAGGTTTAAACATTTCTTTGTGAATCCCTCTGGTCTGAGGAAGATAAATGTGGTTTACTGATAATGATCATAATAATATTTTGTACTTAGGCTACGTTTTAACAAATTCGTGTTATGTGACGTTCACTTTTTTCTACATAAGTTATTGACGTAACTTAACAAGTCAACTCTCAGACTAGCATCGTCTGAAATTGTTTAATGTTTCCAAACTGGGTGAGGTTACGTGGAACTGAATTTAATTTGAATTTAACTGAATAAAATGTGATTTGTGATGGCCACATGATTTATATAGAACTGGAAAGAGCGAAAGGCATACATTATTTGAGAATTTATTATCTCATATAGGAAGCCCTGAGATTAACAGTGAGTTTGCAAAATTTGGTTACATTTACGTATTGTTCTTAGTTGAATCTACTCACTATTTTAATTGGTGTTTCATTTACTCACAATTTTAGATAGAATTTCAATCAATGTTACATTTAATTTGATTTATTTATTATAGTTGAAAAAGGTGTATAAAGTGAAGTATTTTTTTTTTATGGATTGAAAAGTTAAAAAATATAATTTCTAGTTATAATATTTTTTCATGCATAGGCTATAACATCCATACAGTAAACCTCATTTTATCCAGACTAATGTGGCGGTACCTCGATCCGGACACACATAAATCCAGATAAAAAATACAAGATAAAAATTGGGTAAATATCGGTAAAAGAAATGGTAAGTTATAATAGGCAATGTACACTTCACAGAGGCGTGGGGACGGTCCGGCCTTGCTTCATTTGTTTGAGAATATTTTGGAAACTGAAGGAACGCCCAATAAAAATACGTCACCATTGCTAAACTTGACCAAAGTCAGTGTTTTTTATGTAAATGAACAGCAAAAAGCTGAATCTACATGATGCAATCCATACAATAGCCTACATTTTGTTGGATATTCTTGTAACTAAGATGGTCTGGACAATGATAAACGTCTGGATAGGAAGGTTATTTGAATAAACTAGCTTTATACCATATAAAAATAGCATTTAATAACATTTACTGTCATACTAGAAAGTATTTATTCAGCACTAGGCTGGATTCTGCGTATTCATAACTGTACTATAACCTTAAATGTTTACGTACGCAACTCAGCGGCAACTAATAGAAACAATAAGAAGAGTGACATGACAGCTAGCGCTCTGTGTGATCACCCAAGAACTAATCCAAATACAATAGAGTATATACAGTTTGCTGTGTACCGGGAACCATGCCTGTAAGCGTGCATGTGTATGATATTACGCTAGCAACACAGCTGTAATAATGAATTTATCACTTGCACTGCCATGAGAGAACGACATTTAATGTTTCTATGGTGGTGTAACAACTTCAGAAGACAAATATTCACCTTCCATCGGCTGATCCGTTTGAACCGGAATCCGGATAATGTGGGACCGGATAAAACAAGGTTTACTGTATTTACATACAAAGCAGCTATGTCTGAGTAAAATGGTACAGAATGCAATACATGTAAATTTATGGCAAAAACACATTTTTATAGTAAATTTGAATGTTATTAAGTAATTTATTGCTTATAAAAGCAAGTTTCTTTTTCAAACTTAGAATATTTACGAAATAATGAATGGTGTTTTCACTCTACAGTGAATCCTACTAATACAGTAAATGCTCGAACATAAATTTCGATTGATTGTATAAGTACGATGAGTAAGTTACTTTGAATTCTTAGGCCTAGATGAAACAAAATGAGTTATGAATTTAAATGCGGTGGTTGATTTGCAAATAGTACTTGTTTATTTTTACAAGATAGATTGAATTGTATGTGAATGAATGGAAAAACCTTAATTTTTGTAGTGAAGTCAGGACTATAGAGTCCTCTCTTCCACGAAAGCACAGAATATAGACAGATACAGAAGCCCCACGCAATGCTAAATTTTGAAACGCGAGATCGCTTAACTCACTGGCCAGATCATACGCGGCGCTAGTGGTAAAAACCGGCCAAGCGCAGTTGCCAAACTGTGGCTGGCCGGCCGGCCCAGCCGGCCAGGGAGAAATTAAATCCCTCGCTACGCATCGTCTTTGGTCTCTCAGGCTAGTCAACTGCAACAGTCCCGCGTGTATGGCACGAGCAGTCCAACAATGATGCATATGCGGAGTTTAATATTACTGTACATCTTTTACTGTTAAAACGTAATATTCATATTAACATTTTTTATTGACAATTATTGTTTGTTTATTTCGGTGCCTGCCCTAAACCGCCCAATCTTAGTAATTACTAGAAAAAAAATTAAAATAATCAGGTATTCTTTCCTATAATACGTTTTTGTTTCTCTTGTTTACTATAGGTCTTCACCGACAAGTTTTGCATAACTTGGTGAGACCTAGATTTTGAACACACGTGTAAAAATAAGTAAATAAAATATATGGAAAAATATTTTGCCCATGTAAAGGCCCGTGTAAATGAATAAAGTAAGTGTAAAAGCGTACTATCATGAATGTATTTAAGATAGTAATAATAATAATAATAAATACTTGCAAATTTGTTAATAATAGCCTACATAAATGTTAGTAAAATTATTTTGTATACTTTATTATTTTATTGGCGTTGTCAGACTAAAATTCCATACACGTAGCTTAATCAACTATTTAAAAAATACATTATTTTAAACGTTTCTTGAGGTATTCATCAGTAGGGTGCTATTTTCGCTCAAAACTTGACTAACTGAAAATTAGATAAATATAAAACATAAATAATCCTATTACAAAGAACAAATGTTTTCCAATTTTATCGTGGCTAGGGAGATGATTTCTATAAGTATTATTAAAGCCAAACAAACAACACTGACTAATCACAAATTCTCAAAAATCATAAGACCACGAAATTTGCTGTAAACATTCATTATAGGCTATAGACATATACTAAGAGGGGATTTGTCAACAGTTTTTCTCAAAAAGCTAAATTAAGGCAGATAATAATATCCCAATACTAGCAAATCATTGTTACCCTAACATTGAGAAAGCTTATGACGTGCACCGTTGACACTGTTGCACACTTGACAGAAGAGGTTATTTTTTAACATTGTATTGAAACAATGTTAAGCGTGTAAAACGAAGAAAAATAACAAAATTACACGAGTGAGTGAAATGAGCGTAGCCAGTAACGGGGTTTTGCACACTTAAGAGTGCTGTGGTATCCCCTAGTTTAAGAAAAAATTAGGTATTGGATTATTACTATTATTTTTTACAGTTTTAAATGGGTAAAAAATGTTTAAAGGAACATAAATCTCGAATAGGGACAAAGTGTTTGGGAGATTGAAGGCGATAGGTTCCATGCTCGGTCCTCTTAATACCGATACGGCGTCCGCTCAATGTTTGCCATCGACGTGGACACTACTATAGACGTATGGGGTGTTCATGTTGGATGGTAGTCAAGGTTCGGATGTTGTGTAGGGAAGAGAACTGAGTGTCAGACTTGTCCGTTAGATGAAAAACCAACTACGTGGTTCGGACCAACACTACGTGGTTCGGATTTTACGGAAAGCTGCAGGTCCGATAGTTGCCCTGGCTGTTGGGCTATTATTAATAAATTGCACTTTCTGAGGAACAGTTAAACTCAGTTAGTAACCAGACTACACTCATATCATCGTTCATATTCACCTTAAAATACGCACAACGTTGTGTCGGCGTCTCGTATGTTAGAACGAATACTGTTTCCCTCAAACTAGATGGAAAATAATATTTGAGGCAAAGTTCAAAGAACGCGTTCACGTGTTCATCTACTCAGTTGCATCCTTTCCGTCTATAAAAAAAAATTCTGAATAAAACTCAGTCAATCTATATACTATAAAGCTCGATGTAGTGACTGACTGACTCACTGACACTAAATGTTGAGGCATTTCCCGGCGTCTAACCCCCATGAAGAGTATACTTGAATTGAAGCTCTCTGTCTGAAACCTCCAGAAAAATTCACAAAAGTTTACTTTTTTCACTCATAAACAAGATGACGGCCTTTTTACCCCAAAACTTCCCCAATGTCCCCAATGGGAAAAATCACTAAAAAGTAGTTTTTATTACCTAAGTCGAAGAAAATCTTTAGTAAAATGTCCAAACATTCACAGTTCTACACTTGTAACAAACGAGCACCTTATATATGAATCTCAGCTTAATAGCTCAAAAATTTGTGGTATTGGAGACTCAAAAACTGAAAATTTTAAAAATGTAAAAATTTTAAAAACTGATCTAATCTACTCAAGTGAGGTATCAATTTAAAGCCATTTCTCTCCTAAATCCAAATGCAATATCAGATTTTGAACAGGATAAATATTAAGGGGTAAATGCTCCTAAAACAAAACAAAAAACTCCTAAAACCAGTAAAAGGGTAGTACAAAAATAAAACTTACAAGTGGAGCATCAAACTATAGGTATTTATCTAAAAAATTACATTTTACCTTTACATCTTGGAAGAGACAACGTTTAAGGGTTCTGCCCCCCCCCCAAATAAAAAGAAGCTCCAAAACCCAAAATTGAGTACTAATGTCAAACTAATACACTCAAGTGGGGTATCAAAATAAAAGTATTTTTCTCTTAAATACTAATTTACCATCAGATTTGAGAAAAGTCTATGTTTAGGGGTTCCGCTGTCCCAAAAACCAAAATTAATGGTCAAACTGGTTAAAAATCCTGACGAGGCAGAGGGCCGATCTTTCTCACGAGGCGACATGCCGAGATCCACAAATGGACTGTAGCAGTATCTTGGTGAGGCTGCAAGCCAAACCTTCCTCCGCGAGGCCTATAGCAGAGCGTCTTGGCGTGGCCGAAGGCCGAGCTCCCCCACGAGGCCGCAGGTGACCCATATCTCACGAGCACAGCAAGTGACGACGGGGTTGGCATGCGAAGCGGGCAGGGGTGTCCCCTAGTTTCTGAATAAAATTGGTTTGGTTTCGGTTATTTTATCATTGTGTCTTGTTATAACTTAGTGTTTTAATGGAGAGAAAGAAAGACTATGACAGTTTGTGTTAGAGGAAGTGTAAAAATGTATACAATAGAATCACTGCGGATGTTAAGGTTCCCAAAACACCTATCACAAGTGTACGTGGAGAACTGTGGTAAGTGAAATAAATTTTTTAAATAATACACATCATTTTATTTTGAAACGCGATTATTTTCCTCCCATTTTTTTTTTATAATCCATCCCATAGATTATTTTCCTCGAGCCATTTGTGCCATGTGATGTGTTAATATAAATTAATCAAACGTCTTCTGCATCTTGTCCCCGCATTGTCAATTATCTTCTATTGTCTAAAACTGTAACAATGCCATGAGTAAACTGAAAAATACTAAATTAAAATGTTAAAGTTTTTAGCAAAGCCCGTTTTCAACCTTATGGTAGCGCTATCAGCGTTCACGGAGTGAATGTGACGAATGCTGCAGTCGCACACCATTCACACACCTTACTTCACTAATCTATGCGATACATTTCCTGCAGCAAAAGTATACCCACATTCGTATTTGGTGACTAATCGTTAAAATGAATAAGTGAAACCAGTTTGATATTAACTCCACGTTAGACCAAACTATTTACATTATCATAATCCGGGTAGGACCGTGTCTGATTGCTATGTACACTAATTAGATGTTGCCGACGTTTCGAGTGCATTGCAGCTCTCATCTTCAGGGCAACATACTCATCACCAGGTACATTACATATACTCTGTGGATCTAGTAACAGAGTGTGTTGCCCTGAAGATGAAACTGCAATGCACTTGAAACGTCGGCAACATGTACATAGCGTGCATACAAGGTGAAAAAAATATAGAAACGCTGTCACAGCTTTTATATGACTTAAAATATAAAAGTGAAAACTTGCACATCATCTTGGTCACAAAACCCTACTTTTTCATACCATTAGTGACTTTTCATCCTTTCACTGGTAAGGCCCGTGAGGAGTTGAACGAACATCTTAAATCTAAGCCAAGTTTGGTATTCAATAAAATGTCTATTTAAGAGAATTAACTGTCCAAACTGGAATTGGAAAGGATTATCCTTTACAGAGTAGCGGTCATTTGAATGTCATGACAAACAAATTTAATCTTTTGTCTTGTGAAGGAACTAATTTGTTGGTTATTTTTCTATACATAATTTGATAATTTAATTTCTCTTGGTAATTGTGTTTAAGACTTTTATCTGTTCTAAAGATTTGGATATAAATCAGTCTTTTAACTGTGTCACCAATATTTCTTTTTTGTCTCTTAATCTGTCCACTTTAAAGTATCTACAAGCAGTAATAAGCGCCCTATTAAATTTGCCAAATTGAAAGGCTTAAAAATGTGAAAAGGGACGTAGAAAATAGAGGGTTGAGTAAGATGAATAAAAATAATGTGGTTATGAAAGATCGAGATATGAGAAATTTTGGTGATAAGATATAATTTTTAAAATAGTCTATATGTTTACTATGTGTTTACAGTATTTATTTTGTATTGTATAACACTTTTAGGGCATATTTATGTAACAATTTATGTTTTGTTTTTGGGTTTAATCAAATGTTTATTAATGTAAATAGTTCATAAATGTATCGATAGTTAAAAAGTATAATTTCTAATTATGTGTTTCAAGGATCCTTATAAGCATGTGCCATCAATACAATTTGCTTGTCTCTGTATCTGCTCAGGTACAGTATGTAGTAACTATAAACATTGATTATATCCAGTCGGTATAAAATAAGTAAAAAAATCAATCAATTTGGCAAATTGAAAGGTTTAAAAATAGTAAGCCCTAATAAAAATGAATAAAAATAATGAGCTTATGGGAGGGATGTATTGAGAAATTGTGGTGAATAAATTCTGTATGTCTAAATTATATGTTATATTTTATAGTTCCTCGTGGTGTAATATTATCTTATATGTAATATGATATCACTGACAATGCCCAAGCTAACTGCAGAATAAAAATCTTGGTTTTTCTTATCATCCATCGTTATTTTATCTTCCTTAAACAATTAATTGTTTCATAATTTAATTAGATAAATTATCATAAATGTTTCATAAACTTGTTTATTAAGAATACAATTAAACAATCCCCTTTATTTAGAAGTGCATAAAATATAAAAATGTAAATAAAACATAAATTATAAAATAGGTTTCATTTGCTCAACGTATAATTTATGTATTAGAAGAATTTGGCTAAAATTCAAACAAGAGGATGTATAGGGTCAAAATACGCGGAGTAAATGCAAACTCAGTGAACGTAAGCGGGGTAGACCTATTCCGGGCCTTGCCCTCAGTGCCCTGTCTGACTGTCGGTTGGAGTTTTGTCTGTCCATTCTGTATTCCTCCCTCCACTGTGGGAAAACGGGAATCCTGCACTATGATCTGGCAACGCCGCGCCAGTTAGCGACCGTCTCAACGCCTTCATTTTGAGAAATACTACGAACTGCCCGTTTCATTATTTCCTATATACCGTGGGGCTTCTGTATCTGTCTATATTCTGTGACGAAATTATATGTGTATGATAGTAGGTTTATGTATTGCTAGTTTCAGCTCTGCAGTGTCATACATGATTGAGAGAAAAGTAGCAATTTTATTTACTTTAGTTTTGCTTGAAACAAATTAAGATTCAATTGTTTGAATTAGGTTCCCTCTTTCAAACAAAAATCAATCTAATTTTTGGCCTGTTTTTCACAAGTACATCACTTAGGACTCCTGTCTTTAAAGTCTAATTCTGGAAGGTCCTCAGCCAATTTAATGTCGGTGAATGAATTATCCACGGTAACATTGCTGTTGGTTGCATCAGTGGATTCTGTACTCTCTTTCTCAAAATATTCAGAAAGTATAACAACTCTAATTTTAATTTTCTTTCCAGCATATGGCAGACTATTTCTTGTAACTCATGTTTGTATCAAGAGCAATTAAAATTTTCCTCAGAATAACTACTCAGCCATGGTTACATACAGCCAGGGTAATACTTAGAGCGGCAGTTTCTTTAAAAAGGCTTCCTACAGTTTACGAATGGGGTGGATCAGTTTTCTTTAGCTCAAAATGTAGATAGTATCACATTAATTCAGAATTATTTAGCAAAGAGCCAGAAAATTTGATGTCAAACATTTCTCTTGTAGTTAAACAATTGTCTTTGCTATTACATTCCAAGAAAAGCCCTTAAGTCTTGGTTAGTTATAGAATATCTACTGGCTTGATTGTATAATTCTGCCTTTTATGATTTATTTGATCATTTGTGTAACTTGTTACTAGATTCACCATTTCTTTATCAAACATTTCAGTGAAGCATTCTATCAGTTTGGTAGCATGCGTTGTCTGGCCATAATTTACCTTCTGATTAGTATAATTTCCTTGCTGAATGCAAGCATTTCTTGGAAAAGGATAAGTTGACCAAATATTTTTACTATTTGCATTAACAGCACATTATTGAAAAACTGTGATCTTAATGACTGTAGCAGTTATCAGACGAATTCATCTTCGAATTTACAATGCAGGTGAATTTATTGTATCGGTTGGCATGGTATATAACAGAGGGGTAGAAACAGATTGTGTAGTTGGCAGATGGGAGGCCAATATTTTCTTTTCTCTCTTTTTCTGTTATGATTAAGGATGACTCGCTAGTGAAATCATTACATGGGAAGTCAACATCTGTGTCGTCTGCATCCTTCTATGAATGATTCTTCCTCGCAATCTACTTCTTCATTATTGCTTTCTGAAAATAATGTTTGATGTTCTTAGATATCATCTGAAAAGACTTCATACAACAAACATCCAGTTTGTTTATTCTCACATTATTAATCTATATAATGTTTCCATAGAAAATAAATAAACATAAACCTAACTGAACCAACTATATTTCAAAATAAATACTCAAAAACAGTAAAAAGACTTAATTTTTAACTGTACAATAAAAACAGCATAAAAAACTGATATAATAGGCCTAAAGGTCACGATGAAATAGAAACTATAGGATAGCTACACTTTTGTCATTTTTATAACACAAACTAAAATAGGGCTTACTAGCTATACAGATCCTGCTAATGAGGATCTGTATAGTTAGGCTGTCTTGAGTGGTACTAGTGTCGAAATGGCACGCTTCTGTCCTATAAGCACAATCAGCCAGATGTGACGTAATCTTTACTCTAGAGTAGAAATGTAGGGTTAAAAGTAAGGTCCTTGCTGCCAAGATAGCCAACCTTTTTTGGCATAAATATATACAAATTACTTGGCATATTTTGTGGTTAGTTGATTCACTGGTCGCATATTTTATATATATATTAAAGTTATTAATATAGACAATAGACAATAGACTTTATTTCCATGATCTTAAAGAACAGGTAAATGCGTCAAATACAATGTAAAATAACTTAAAAGGATTCAAAAAATTCTTCTAGTCGATAAATGGGTGTAGCCAAAAACCAGGTTTGCAGCTTCTTTTTCAATTTTGGTATTGTACAGTTCTTAAAATCTTGTGGCAGCTTATTGAAGAGTCTTGCTCCGACGTAAGAAGGCTTCTTTGTGAAGAGTGCAGATCTGTGTGCAGGAAGATGGTAATCCTGGGCTTGCCTAGTGAAATGGTGATGTTTTGATTCATTTCGAATTAGGTCCTGCTTTAATGCATAAGATATAACATCAATTATGTAAATTGAGCCAACAGTCAGTATCTGCAGGTTCTTGAAAGCCTCTCTGCAACTTTCACGTGGAGTGAGGTTGGCCATGAGCCGTACTGCCTTCTTTTGAAGAACCAGGACTCGATTTAGATTGCTGTTGGACGATCCTCCCCACAATGTGATACCATATCTTATGTGGGTCTCAAAAAGGGCGTAATAGGCTGTTTTCAAAATATTTGGTGATGCAGTGGCTTTGACTCTTCTTAGTGCAAAGAGAGCAGTGCTGAGCTTAGAACACAGGATATCAATGTGGCTGTTCCATGATAGTTGTTGATCAAGAATCAGGCCCAGGTATTTAGTTTCCTCTACTCTTTCTAGGTCTGGAGGTTCTGAGATGTCGTCTTTGAGTCTCCCGAAATTAAGAAGCTTGGTTTTTGAGGGGTTGAAAACCAAGTCATTTCCAAGGCAATACTGTTGGGCTACATTCACAGAGATAAAGGTGGAAATTTCTAGTGCCTCTTTATTGTTGCTGCTAGTTATAAGGACAGTGTCATCGGCGTACAGGATAGAGTGGCAGAAGTCTTTCAGATAATTTTGTATGTCTCCTGTGAATAGGATGAATAGGACAGGTCCCAACACTGATCCTTGTGGAACACCTCTAGTAATTAATTTTTCGGTGGAAACCTTCACCTCCGAGACCCCGTTGTGTACTTGTTTCAGTTCAACGATTTGTTTCCGTCCTGTAAGATAGCTTTCAAACCACTTGATCGCTGTACCTTTTACCCCTAAAGCCCTTATTTTAGAAATTATCATGTTGTGTGATAGGCAATCGAAGGCCTTACTGAGGTCTAAAAAAACATTTGATATGGAGCATCCATCTTCAAGTTTGTCTATTATGTATTCTACCAATTCAGAAAGCGCAGTACTAGTTGATTTGCCAGGTATAAAGCCATGTTGTCCTTTGGGCAATAGATTATTGGAAGTCAAGTGGTCAAAAAGACGCAATAGGATAATTTTTTCTATGATCTTTGATATGGTGGGGATTAAGGAGATTGGCCTAAAATTTTTTATGTCCGTTTTACAACCTTGCTTATGAAGGGGGTAAATTTTAGACAATTTTAATTGTGATGGGAAAACCCCTAGTGCTAAGGATCTATTAATTACATTAGTCAAGGGCTGGCATAGTTTTTCTTTACAGAGCTTAATCAATTTTGAAGAGATGCCATCAATTCCAGTAGATGAGGAGGACTTCATGGATTCAATAATAGTTAACACTTCTTTGGTAGACGTTAGTTTAAAGTTTAAAAGTTCTTCCCCTTGAAAATTGTCAGCTATGTCATAAGGTTGAACAGTCTGTAAGTTGTTTCTCTGCAGAGTGTTGTCAGCTATTGTGTTAAAATAGAAGTTGAAATGTTCTGCAATACTTGATAAATCTTCGACTGTTCCATCCGGGGTGTCCAGTCTCCAGACTGTCTCTGATTCTGCCTTCTTTGATGACCTCTCACTGTTAATTATTTGCCATATAGCTCTACTCTTGTTGTTTGAGTCAATTATGTGTTGTTGGGTGGCCTCTTTTCTTAATTCCTGAAGTTTTAGGTCATATGACTTCTTTTTTTGGCTGGTAATGATTTTATCCTCAGCTGTTCCACTGTTGTTGTACTGTTCCTTGGCTTGGAGAAAAGATGTCCGAAGTTCAGCAAGTTCGGGACTGAAGGTCATTCTAGGTTTAAAATGATTTTTCCTGTTCCTTGTTTTTGTGAGTGGGCACGTAATATCAAGAGCTGTCACAAAAATTCCAATTAGGTTTGAGTAGGCGTCTTCTATATCTGTAGCTTGATAAACTCTGTCCCAAGACTGAATGTTAAGAAGGTCATTAAGAGCTAAGAGATTGTTGCTGTTTAGTGCCCTACGGAAAGAAAAGGATTGAGTTCCTTTTTTCAAGGACACTCCCATGCTGCATAGTTGGCCTCTATGGTCTGATAGCCCAGCTTCCACTAGTTGATACGAAATTGTATTTGGGCACATGTTGGTGCAAATTATATCAATGGATGTGGCACTATTGGCAGTTATTCTAGTGGCAGGCAACGGACTCCTCGAAATATTGAATTGGGACAGAAGTTCATTTAGTTTGTTGTTTTCATTTGAGGCTACAAGTCTATTTATATTTATATCACCTAAGATGCATATGTCTTTGTTGGGGAGAGACTCCAGATTTCTGGCAAGTAGATCTAGTGCTTGGTCCAAGGAAGCAAGAGGCGGTCTATATAGTCCAATAATAAAAATATCTCTTTTCCTACTTATATGGACCTTAACGGCTGTCATTTCACATATAAGTTCCTCGCTGTTGAGGGGGACACATTCCACTTCAT
Organism: Stictocephala bisonia; assembly: GCA_035578905.1. Taxonomy (NCBI): domain Eukaryota; kingdom Metazoa; phylum Arthropoda; class Insecta; order Hemiptera; family Membracidae; genus Stictocephala; species Stictocephala bisonia. Next base: position 3,636,580 of record JAQJVL010000012.1, on the reverse strand, counting down.
ATCCGATGTTGTTACTCTTGAAAATGGCAACACCCCCTTTTTTGTAGTTTTGTCTGCTATACTCAGATATCAGAGAATAGTCTATTAATCTAACATTTTTAATTGTTAAGGGATCTAGGCCATGTTCTGAGAGAACAACTAAATCAGGTTGGGTAAGGTGGAGGTAATGGTTTAGCCGATCTACTTTGTTGCTTATTCTGTCGATATTTTGGTGATATACTGTGAATTTTGATCCTTGGCTACTATTTTTAATTTTCCCTTTTTCTTTTGGGCTGTCGATAAAAAATGTTCCCCAGTTTCTAGAGTTTGATTTTCAGGTGTTGTTGAAGTCAAAATCGGCTCATCTATGTAGGTATGAGTTTCTTTATGATGTTGAAAAATGATTTTTCCTGTAGTGGATTCATTCATGTTTTCATTTGGTGAATTGATTTCTATTGAGAATGTCTTCATAGTCTGCTGCCCTTTGTTGAGATTAATAAAAAATTCTATGTATTGATCGTAGAAATCATCAAGGCCTTGATCAGCAGGACGCTTTATTGCATTCAGAGGGGGATTTTTAATCGTAAGGAATCTTTGGCCATCCTTACTGGTCGGTTCCATGGGTCCGGATTCCATGAAAGTATTTCTCTTATAGGCTAAGTGTGTGGCTGAAGCTGTTTTTTGGTGTTTAGTCTTCAGATTAATGATTGGCCCAGCCTGTGAAACTTTTTTAGGTGTCTCTATGGACCTAATTTGGTATTTTTCTCTGTATTTGGAAGCTTTAAGTGAGACGCTGAAAAATTTTTGTGCATTACCTCCTTTCCCTACTTTTGTCATTAGCTTGGGTTTATCAATATTGTTTTTAAGATTCTCATGACATTGAAATTGTGGTTTTGATTCCCTGTCCTTAAGCAGACTTTCCAGTTTATCTTGTCTTAGTTTTAATCGAGTTAGTTCTTCCAAAAGGTAAGTGTTTGGGGACAGTTGTGAAATAATATTAGGGACACTTGACCTAATTTGGGTGTCAGTTTGTGTTCCACAATGCGAAAACTCTTTGATATTATCTTCAGTTTGGATTATCTTATGTCTTTTGAGGGCGGCTATGTCATTCGCTTGTTCATTCATTATGTGTTCATATTTTTTAATGATATCTATTTGACTTTTGTCATGGATTTCAAAAATAGTGGTCAGCTCATCCCTTAGCTCTCTTTCTTTAACCAGTTGTTTTTCAAGTTGTTCAATGGTCTCAACTAGTGTTTCAACTCTATTAGTTAGCGTCAAGTTTTTATTTTCAAAGTCTTCAATTATTACTCGATGCTTCCCTTCGTCAAAATTATTTTGTTCAGAGATCATCTGCGCAAGCTTAGAGTTAGTTAGTGTTAGGCTATGAACTTCCTGCTTAAGTTTATTATTTTCAGCTAGAAGAACGGTCCCGGCCTCTGCTGCTAATGTGATTGATGTCTCGATGTCAGTCTCGGGCATGCTTGATATTATTTCTTCTATGTCTTCAATTGTGTTGTGAAGGTCTGGTACATTATAGTGATTCACACTATTATTTTCCATGGTTATTGAAGCTTGTTCTGAACATATATTTCTAAGATTTGTTTCTGGGAGTTCTAAAGCATCTTTGTCTGCAGTTGCAGCTTTAAAAGCACTTGCCGCCTCACTTAGAGCCTTGTTAAACGTTTTGTTAATACAATTGTTTGTTAAAGGTATACCAAATTTGTGAGCATTATCTTTGTAAGAGAACACATTGGAGTCCTTGACATCCATCTCTGTATTGTCCCCAAAAAAAGAGATGTTATATCTAATGCTTTTTTTGTTTGTCGGGTAAAGGATACCAGTTATCTTTCCTGGCCAGTGTCGATATCCTCTCAATTTAGCAAAAACAAAATCCCCTTCAGAATATTGAGACTTATTATGAGTCATAATATAAAATAAAATAAACAGCTATAAAATTTTGGCTGGTTGACTGGAGTTATTAAGTTTTAAATAAAGAAGGACAGTTTTTTGTCTTACAGTGTTTGACTGGTTCACTGGGGTTATGAAATTTTGAGTGTAGACAGTTTTTTGAGCCTGGTTTGACTGATTCCTATTGTCAAGATTTATAAAGAGAGACAGTTTTTTAAGCCTGGTTTGACTGGTTCCAATTGTCTTATATAGGGGAATAGTCAAAACTGAAAAGTTGCTCTTGTATAGGGAGATTGTCAAAAATTAAATGAGAGTTATGGTAGATTTATATTTTATTGAATTGATATTATATTAATTATTATTAATATTAATTGTACTTGATTGGTTGTTAATCAAGAAAACTTGTCAGTGTATCTCCAGAGACAATCACAGAGATGTATTGTTGTCATATCTGAGGTCAGGGTACAGATGCTCACTCAGCAAGAGTCAGGTAGCTTGGTGTCACACTTGTTGTTTGTCAGCTAATATGTTGCAACTGTGTTCACTTGCTAGTTGGCAATTATTTGACGTCACTGTACTTGAGTGTCTTTTATTGAGTGATAAAACTCTGAACAGACAAACTTTAAGTAAATGGTTTTTTATATTAGTTTTCACTTTATTGTTTGTTTCTTAGTTGTGAAAATATTGTTGTAGTAGGAATTAATTTCTTCAAAAGTACTATTTTATTAGTTTTGAAGTTGTAAAGTGTTGGCAAGTGTAGCATTTATTTAGTGAAAAATAAATTTTCTTGTAGATAATTCTTTGTAAGTTTCTTAGTATATTGTTACTTACAGTTATGTTGTCAATGTGGTAAGTAGTTAGAAAGTATTTTGTTGGTTTAACTTACTAAAAACTTAATAATTAAGGGGAGCACTTCACTAGTTATTCTTCAGTGTCCGCCATCTTGGATTGGATATTTTCCCCCCATTGAAAAAGGAACAGAAGAGGCTTTAGCATGTTTACAATAACTTCATAATAAATCAAAATATGCATGAAATTAGACGAAAAAATAAAGGGAGCTGCTGACAGCTTTACGGTAAGTAATTTTTGAGGGGGTTCAATATTACTGTTACAAGCCCCCATTACACACAGGGCGAAGGGGGTCAGAAAAGGCCGATTTTAGTGTTACGCAATTTAGGGACGGCTCCTAATATTAGAGCATACCTTCATTCACTGATAATAGGCAAATGTTATAATGATACCCACAACAGAAACCTATTAACAGTCCCAATTCATAGAAATAGTTTACTGAAACAAACTCCTCCTTAAAGACTAAAAAGCTAATTTTCTTCCTCTAAATATATAAACAATCAACTTAATTTCAAAACTAAAAAAGAGAAACTTAAGTTTTAAAGAGTTCTTATTGTTCCAGTTGTTTTACTTTGTTAATCATTATTTCCACTGGGTCAAGCAGTCAGTTGTTGGCCTTAAACTAGCCTTTAGTTGTTAATTAAAACTTGATAATTACATATCACGTATGTTAAGAAACCAAATTGTGATGTAGTGTAATTGTGTAGTAATAAATGAAATAAATAAATTAACATTACAGGTTTATCAGAAATTTATTAATTTTCATTGAACATCCAGCAGTCTGACATATCTCTGTAATAAGACAGGGCCTGGTCCCATATGTGTCGGAATTTTGAGTCTTGACTGTGTTTATTGGCAAGTACATTGGACGAATGAAAATTATTTTCTGAGCAAATCAAAGTAAATTGCAGCAAAGTAAAACAAGAACTAAACAATAAGGGTAAATTGTTTGATATTGCCTCATTGTATTAATCTAGTTAGGCAATATCAAATCAGTTTTATAAATATCAGTTTTGATTTTCAATTTGCTTGCATCAGGATTAAATGGAAGACTGTATAAAAAGAAGGGCTTTAATTGGTAACTTATTATATTTCATATTTGTTGTAACAATTAACTTGTGGGACAACGTTGTTTTCATACCAATCTAACAAAACCTCTTTTTGTTACTCAGGCACGGCTTTGTGTCATATATGTTTTTGGATTATTGCATGCCTAAATGCAGATGCGTTTTTTAAAGCAGAGATTTCCTTTTTTAACCTTACTCTGCCTATTCCCCATAGACTATTGATTTGTGCCTTGGAACTTATTCTCTTACTCTGATATTTGTGGTTCTAAATGAACCAGGAACAATAACCAAGAAAGCTTATCTGAGAGTTCAGAGACACCCTGTATATGGAGAACTGAACATTTATTAATAATTGTGGTCAAAACACTTTTCTCTTTTGTTGAGGCCTATTTACATTTAAGGTAAATAAATGCCCGGACATTTTGGATTTTGGGCATTTGCTCGGGCATATTACCTGGGCATTTTCCCTGACTTATAAATGCCCGGGTATTTTACATCACTAGGCCTTCTCTACTTAAAATTTTATTGTATTTATTTATTACATTTTCAGCAATGCAATTTTATACTAATTTCTCTTATTATATTATATATTGTATATTTTGTGATTGATTAGTCCTTTATGAATTAAATGTAGAAACCAACAAATAAACAGATTTTAATCCTTAATCTGCAGTTCAAGGTGTATACACGATTTGTGCATTTGAACATGAATGCAATATAAGTTAACTACAGATTTAAGGTTAAGGCTAATTTCAATACACTTCTTTCTCAGCTTCTTTAAGTTTTAATTTCTGGTTATTTCTACATAAAATATGTATATCTATAAATTGAAAGTGGAATGGCATTATTTTAGATACAGTAATATGATTAATCAATGTTTACATATTGTGTAATATCGTTTTATACATATAATGTTTGTCTGTGAATAGGTTTGGTACACCTCATTGATCGGTGGGACAGTCACTGGAGTTGCTCTAATATTCCAGTCTCCCCAGCAGATTTCTTGTGTCGGCCAGACTGGCCACAGAAACTGGATTAATAGAGTGAAGTTACTTTAGTTAACCTAAAAGGTAAGATGTTAAAGATAATTGTGTATTTTTAATTATTAATTGAGAAACAAAATGAAACTGTTATTGAAGCAAAGTTGAAATTAAAGTCAA